>BSBM01000374.1:1952500-3152500 GCA_027924585.1 Larix kaempferi | reverse complement strand
CAACGGAGGGTTTGATGAGCGCACTGGGTAAGCTGTATGAAAAACCCTCGGCCTCCAACAAGGTATTTCTAATGAAGCGTTTATTTAATATGAAGATGTTTGAAGGTAGATCTGCTACTGATCATTTAAATGAGTTTAATACGGTTACAAATCAACTAAGTTCTGTAAGTGTGAACTTTGATGATGAGGTTAGGGCTGAACTTTGATGATGAGGTTAGGGCTCTTCTAATCTTGTGTTCATTGCCAAAAAGCTGGAATAGCTTGGTCATGGCTGTAAGTAACTCTGTCTCTGGTTCAAACACCTTGAAATTTGATGATGTTATTGGTGTTATTCTTAGCGAGGAAATGCGAAGAAAAAGCACAGGTGAGACATCAGGTAATGCGTTGACCATGGAGACCAGGGGAAGACAAAAGGAGAGAGGAAAGAGCCAAGGTAATCGTGGGAAGTCTAAAACGGGCAGATCCAAGTCCAGACTGGGAAAGATAGAGTGCTGGAACTGTGGAAAGAAAGGACATCTGAAGAAAGACTGCAAATCTCTAAAGAAGAAAAGAGATGCACAGAAGGAAACTACCCAGGAAACAAATGTAGCAGGTGATGTGTTACAAGATGCTTTGATTCTTGCATTAGATAATACTAGTGATTATTGAGTAGTAGATTCAGGGGCTTCATGTCATGCTACACCCCATAGGAAATATTTTCATGATTATGTTCCATGTGATTTTGGACATGTTTTATTGGGTGATGATGAGCCATGTAAAATTGTTGGAATGGGTAAGGTATGGATAAAAGTTACGAATGAAACTGACTGGCTATTAAAAGATGTTAGGCATATTCCTGCTATGAAAAGAAATCTGATCTCAACAGGGCAGTTGGGAGATGGCGGTTGTCTATCTATATTTGAAGAAAAGTGGTAGAAGATCACTAAAGGATCAATGGTGATAGCAAAAGGAGACAGGGTAGGTACATTGTATTTATGTCCTCATAATATTGACCATTCTATCTCTTTAGCTTCCACAGGAACAGATACAGCATTGTGGCATCATAGGCTAATGAAAATGATTGTCAATGATGGCAATACATTAATGACAAAGACTAAAAGGTGACATGGAAGACAATGGCAAGCATGGATACAAGGACATGGAAGACTTGAAATGGCAAGAAGTGACTAAGCAAGCATGAAGTGGCATTGAAGTAAACACCCTAGATGATATCAAGACATGACAAAGTAAACTAGCAAGATGACATGGCAAAATGGAGGAAATGGCAAGCATTACAATGGGTGTGGGCATTGGACCCCATAGAAACACCTAATGAGTCAAATGACCCATACTGTGGTCATTTGAAGATGATGTGGCATAAAGAAGGCACATTTGAAGATGACTTGGAAACATGAAGTGGAGACTTGGCAAAGACATTGAAAAACAATGAGGACATGTGAAGACCACCATGCTTGTGGGATCTGTTGCCGCCTGGTTCCACACCTGGGAAAATGCAGCAAAAGTCTTCAAGCTGCTGGTGTGGCCTTGGGGGCAAGTCAGAGTCAAGTGCTGTCACTTGGGACTCGACTCCTCCGTCTAGGCTTTCCTAGCGAAGCCAAGGGGGGTGGACCCTAAAAAATTAAAAGAAAACTAAGGCCTCTAATCTAGGAGTTAGAAAAAATAATTTTTGTAACCAAGAATAAACACTACATACATTTGCCAAATAAAAACATCATTTATCATTTACTCCCATTTAGAATAATCATCATTTCAACTGCATACTAGTCAACAATAAAATGAAATTTGCATCAGGACCAGTGCCTTGCTATGGAGTCAAATAACAAATGCATAAACAGAAAAAGTAAATGTTGTGGAGTGTTCTTGGTTTATTTTAAAAATTAATGTGGTGGTGATCTTTTTTATTAAGGCAGGTGGGTTCCCGATATACGCAAGGTACGGGGAAACATGTCCGGAAATTTGAAGCGTGGCTTCCCTCTCAGGCTTTAGGCTGGATCGGAGTCTCGAGGAGGTGTTCAGATGCTATACCAACGAGGGCAAGCCTAACGGTTTCCAAGAGGTCGCTATCCAGTTTTATCCCAAGCCTTCTGGGAAATTTGCCCACGACAACAAATTGCGTGTTGTGCCGGATTTTCACAAAAAGGGGTTTTTTATTGGGGTGGTGTTAAGTCCTATTACTAGTCATCAACTCCTTTCTGGTGTGTACCAACTGGATCAGACTAAGCTGCAAGTTGGCCACAGAGCATACGGGAGAAGACCTTGGTATATTTTTATAAAAATTTTAAGAACCCAAATTTTATCTTTTTATAACCCCAAGAGTCTCTTTTCCGGCATGCATTTCGGGCAAGCCCTCATACAAAACCCTACTTCGGGAAAGCAAGGGGGGCGTTATGAATTTGTAAAAAAAAATGTGAAAAGCTAGGTTGTGAGTGAACTTGTGGCCCGCTAGTGAAACGGACCAACAAGGTTTATTTTAGTCCTAATTGATTTTATTTAATGCCGAAAAACATGAAATAAAACTACTCTAACAATCACGCCACGAAAATGAGACGACACAGGCCACCCCTGGGGGGATGGGGTATGGGCGCTGGCTAGCCCACTTGCTCTCGTTTAAAATGTTTACAATGATAATGGAGAAGTGCCCCACGTCTACTTAATGTGACTTGGTGGCTTACAAAATTATAGGAAAAATATGACCGGTTTTGAAAAATAGGGAAATTTGTCTTCCGGATCGCCTGGATGCTCGAAATTTTGCCAGCACTTCCTCCTACCTGCTCATCTTCTGCTGCAAACCAGCAAGCAATAATTAGTACAAGATGCCCAAAAACACTTTAAGAGTGTCTTTGGAACACCTCCTAAGAAACCCAAAATTTTCTAAGGAAAAAACTAAGTAAAAATGACAAAAATAACCAAGTAAAACAAGCTATGGAGCTTGTCTACTTGGGATCTTTGCTAGCCCTTTAATGGCTGCAAATTATCAGCTCTATGGCAGCCAGATAATACTTTGCAATCAGATCTAATACTTCTTTAGAAAAAATTTGAAAGATTTCGACAAATTAAACTAATTTTTTGAAAAGAAAGTACTCATAAAATTTGAATTTTTTATAAATGAGAGAGAGAGAGATGGAACAAATCCTTGTTGAAAATCGAAGCTTTGAAGATGGTTCAGTGATGTATGAAGGGACTATATCTGCAAATAATGATTAGTAAAAAGCGGAAAACAAACAAGATCCTGCTTCTTGCCAACTCAAAAAGACACCTGCACATCACAGATCTTACCAAACAAAAGATTAAGTGTAGATATATATATACTCATAAGAAACTAAGCTGCTACAAATAAACAAATTTGACAAACAACTTATCTCATAGATGAGCACACCACACCCTTGAAAAATAAGACTTATGCACAAGTCACCTTGGAAGAGAAATCAAGATACTTCATCCACATGTAACCAAGACACCACAAGCTGACCTCCAAAGTCTTCTTTTATTCAAAATGATAAAACTATTACAATCATAAGTTAGCTGCTCCAATTCTCACTAGTGAACAATGGAGAGCATGGTTCAATTTATAGAGAAAAAACACTAAGGAAGGGAGGGCGCACTTGCTAAATGGAGAGAGGGAGCGTGGCATGGATGGTGGAGGGGAATGGGGCTGCCATCCCCTATTCTAGCTGCCCAATATGCAGCCCAAAACGTGCTACCATATCAGCACTATTAGTGCTGCTCCTCCCTTAACTCGTGGGCTGCCCATACTAGTGAATGCGCCCCTCCTCATGGTAAATGCGCCCTTCCTCAATGGGCACGATTATCTCCACCTTTGGGGCTGCCAAAACACTCTCAAATCAGCCCAATATCCTCCGCATATGATGCTGATCCAAATCAGAGTTGTCATTACTCCAAAAATTTAATAATTTTTTAAGTCATTTTTTCACTTTTTTCAATTTTTTCATGACTTTTTGACTTTTTTTTTATTTTTTTTGATTTTGCCCAAAGTAGAAGCACCCAAACATTAGAAAAAGTGGGTTTAGGGGTTTAGGGGGTGCTCTGAGTTAGAAAACGAGCACCCCTAAGGCAAAAAACACCTCCAGACGCCCCAGATAGGCCAATTACAAATTTTTTAATTGAACCATTAAAAAATGGCCCAATTTACGGAAAAATTAAAACTTGCCGAAAATTAAAAAAAAACACCTAGGGGGACTTAGACATGTCCATATGACTCAAAATTAACGCCTAGCATGTTCATATACATTGACCCATAGACTCTAATAATTCCCTAAGGCCCGTCAGCCTCCCCAGGCATTCCAGCTTTGGAGGAGCAGGAGAAAAACCAATTAATTATGAAATGCAGTGATGCAAAACATAATAGATAGGTGAAAAAACTCCTTGGAATACCTGACTTGGCCAAAAAGTCCTAAGGAACCGAGTCTTTTACAAAACACCATGCTAGCACGTTTTTATTACAAACCCCGCAGGGCCATGGACATGTGGAAAAAATTGAAAAACGGGGGCCTTTAAAAGGCCAGCTGGACATCAAATCACCAAAATTGAACATGTATCATGTTCCACTTTGCCCGCTCGCTTGATAATCCAACCATGTGCAACTTAGTTGGCAACAGGATCAAAGACCATATCTATATATATATATATATATATATTTTTGAATGAGGATAACGTGGAAATAAAATAAATATATATATATATCATCTGGTAAAATAAAATGGAAATAAAAATATATCTTATTTGATAAAATAAAATATTAATTGATAAGTCGGCTCCTTAATATTCTTCAAAAAGAAATTAAAAATGAAAAACATGACAGGTCGGCTCAGTTTTTAAAAAAGATTTTTTTATTAAATATAAAATGTGAAATATAGCAGGTCGGCCCAGAAAATATATAGAAAAACCAATATAAATACAAATGAAGAGTTATTCATTTTCGTGTGGATTTTTTGGTGGAAGGAGCAGCTCTGATTTTCGGGTACTGTAGCGGGCAGCTACAGTTGACAACAATTTTTAAAGTTCACTTTTATCTTTGTTTTGGGGCAGCAGATGAAGGAAGAACAACAGATGAAGTAATAATTTTGTTTATCTTTGATTTCTGGGTTTATCTGAGGCAGCAGATTGATGACATGGACAGTGTGACTGTGTGCAATTAATGACAATATCACATGGTTATGGGCAGGCTGGTTTATAATATCAGATTTGTGACATGCTGGTAAATTAGATAAGGACAAAAATCTTATATAGCAGCAGCATGATGAAGGCTTTTTGTCTCTGATTTCTGGGCAGCAGTATGGTATCAAGTGTATGGACAGAATGGAGATAGGGCAGCAGCATTGACATGTTGTCTATGTGGGCAGTTAACTATATGGTTGTGGACAGAACTAAGATAAACTTACAGGCAGAGTGATGACAAGAGGATGATGCATAGTACGATGTGACTCTAAACCAATTGTCTTCTTGAGAAAAATTCATGCTTAGATTTGTTTGGTTACATTTTGTAGGATTGAGAAATACATTACATAATTATTTAAGTTATACAAGCCTGCATATAAGCGACATTAAAGAAATTGTAGGAACTCTTTAGAAAACATTAACAGCGAAAACATCCAAAGTTGGGCATTACAAGCTTTTAATAGAAGCTTCATTACTTTCTTTCCTTTGAATCTTGCTTTCCATTCTTCACTGCACACTTGCAGAATTAGAACATGAAAGACTCGTAATAATAATAATAAATTCTACCTCTTTTCATATATTGCATCCAAATGGTTTTGTAGCACCACAGATTCATCTATATCCTCCTTAACTTCTTTTGCTACAGTCAAATCAGTTGACCCTCCCGTGGATGTACTGTTGTGGTCTTCATCACTGTCAAACATTCTTGATCTTTTGCTTTGACTCCTACCTGCATATCCCACAAACTGAATATAAGAATAGATGACTCATTTGTAAATCATTTGATTTCATAATTTTCCAGCACTTTAAATGTAGAGCTGTCCAAAATGTGTTAAAGCGTTGAATTTAGAAGAAAAAGATGTGATAGTCCACTCTTAACATCCATAGCATAATGTATCTAAACTGAAAATCATACAAAGACGATATTAGGTGGCATGGAAACAACCAGGTTCAATAATGGGAATTAGGAATTTAATTATCTCTCAGAAACTGTCTTCTTACTGCAAATAAGTTACGAAAGCAAATTCAAAACCAAAAATGTAACGATAGTTGCAAACTTAAACAAAGCAATAACAGGTAAGGCACCATACTCAACCTCCCTGACTAATGTAGGTTATACACATTTCAAGTGGTCCTTTTGAATTTAGCTCTATGCAATATTTTTAGCTAAAAAGAGTTGGAAGAAAATACTTTAAAGTGAGCAAAAGGATTAGATGCAACAAGATCTAACCAATGATGCATAAACCTTCAAAATTAAGTGCATGAGTTCCAAACCAAACACCTGATCAGTGATAAGATGGTACGACATGAAGGTCAAAAAGGAAAAAAGAGGGTAAAGAAAATGATAACTACAGTACCTGTTCTAATGTATAATGGTGATGAAATAAAATGTTGGACAAACTTGTTATAAAAAGCCATATATGTAATGGCAGGATCAAGTATTGGAACAAATTGAAGCCTAAACTGAAATGCCATTAACATAATGGCAGGATCAAGTGTTCGAGCAAATACAAGCTGCGCCAGCGGGTTTGTTGTTGTGTTCAACTTGGTGACAACCAAAATTAGAAAAAAGATCACTGGTGCAAAAGAATGATAAAACTCACCATTAAGTTCAGCAATAAAAATTAAGCGAATTTTGTTATAACTTTCCATGTTGAAGTTTGTAGCATTGGACAGGTCTGCACAAGTCTAAGTGTCTAGTGTCTAGACGTAAGGAAGTCATACAAAGGCCTTCTACCTTTGTAACTTACTTTAATTAAAGGAATTATTAAAGTAAAGTGTCTTTTATAATTAACTGAGTTTAATTTAATGAAATGCCTAAGTTTTCGGCATTAATGAATTAAATAAATCTTAGCCATTGATCTTAAGTGAAGTTGAGATTTATTCTCAACCATCAATCACTTTGGAGATCTAGGGTTATGTTTGATTTGGTTAAAACTCAAGATTATAAATGCAAGGCTAGGGGGAAGGAAAAACACATAGAGTGTGTGATACACGTGAGAGTCCAAAGGAGTAAAGAGGAGACCGTGTGAGCAGCAAGTGAATCAAGAGATTTACCTCAGCCAATCAGTGGAGGCCATACATACCAGCAGGAGGGGGCCGTACTATTGGAAGCAGCAGCAGCAGGGGTTTGATTCAGCCAGCAGTTTAGGCCGTATGAGTTTCTGAAGAAGGCCGTACAGCATTCAGGCTTGCTGTGTGTGGGTTCATCTTTCTCAGTGGGCCATTTTCCCAGTAAGGGAGCCCTTGTATGAGATTTACCTCAGCCAATCAGTGGAGACCATACATACCAGCAGGAGGAGGCCGTACTATTGGAAGCAGCAGCAGCAGGGGTTTGATTCAGCCAGCAGTTTAGGCCGTATGATTTTCTGAAGAAGGCCGTACAGCAGTCAGGTTTGCTGTGTGTGGGTTCATCTTTCACAGTGGGCAATTTTCCCAGTAAGGGAGCCCTTGTATGCTTGGATATTATTTTTAATGAAAAGCAGATTGAAGGGAAAAAATTTTGTGTGTTTGAAACTGATTTTATTTGCTTCTGCTGAATTATTTACTGTTAATTATGCCAGCAAGTATTCAGTGAGCTGTAACTTAATCTTTAAGAAGGAAATCACTAAGAAATAATTTATCTAGGGCTGGGATTAAAATTTAACATGGTATCAGAGCCTGGTTTACTCTGAGAGGGAGGCAAATTTCAGGTTACACAGCAGATTTGCGAAGAGATCTCAGCAGAGCTATAATCCAGCATTGAAATTCTTGTGGGTGCTTGAAGGAATAAGCACATGGCAGTTGATTTTGTTTATAGATCAGAAAAATGGCAGCAGCCAGTCTCAAGTGTGAAGACAGGTTGGATGGAGCATCTAACTTCCTGTCCTGGAAGGCGAGGGTAACCCTGCTTTTGAAGGAACACGACCTTTGGGAGATTGTGGAAAAGGTTGTTCCTATATCGACAGATGCAACACTAAAGGTGGTTCATGAGAAGAACGTCAAAGCCCGGAGAATGATTATCGATGCCGTGAAGGATCATATGATCCCACATTTTGATTTAGGAGAGAAGCAATCGGCTAGAGAGATGTTTAAAGCTCTAGTGGATTTGTTCCAAAGTTACAACATGAACAAGAAGATGAACTTGAGGAACAAGCTCAGATACATCCAGATGTCAAAGTCTGATAATGTTACCAGCTACTTCGTGAGGATCATCCAGATATGTGATCAGCTTGCAGCTATTGGGGAGAAAGTGGAGGACGTAGAACTTGTAACTGTGGCACTGAATGGTTTATCCAAGCCATGGGAACCATTTGTCAAGGAAGTCTGCGCTCAGGAGAAACTTCCCAATTGGAAGAGGCTTTGGGATGATTGCATCAGGAAGAGACTCGGAAGGAGTCTGAAGTCAACAGGCAAGGAGGTAATGATGAGAACCTGGCCCTTGTCAGTCAAGTAAAGAAGGGCAAAGAAAAGGGTTCCAGCAAGAAGGGTAGAAGTGAGGAGTCATCCTCACAGTTGGGGAAGGACTTGAGCAATATCAAGAGCTTTATATGCCACAAGAATGGTCACTATGCATCCCAGTGTCCAGAGAAAAAATGGTAAAGGGAATTCACAATAGGTAGAAGCATCAGCAGAAACTCAATTAAATGAGTTTGTTGCGAAGTTTGAGAAGGACTTCTCATTAGTTTCCTGCCTTTCCACCAACACAGTCGCCAGAAATGCTCGATTCCTTGACAATGGTGCATCATGTCATATGACAAAAGCACGGGAGCTATTTAGCAGTCTAATGGAACAAGACTCAGGGGTCCATGTGGAGCTTGGTGACAATGCCAAGTATGTAGTGAAGGGTGAGGAAACTATCTTGTTCTAGCTTGAGTCAGGTGGTTCGTTGGAGGCCCAGGATGTGCTCTATGTACCAAGACTTACGAAGAATCTGCTCTCAGTCTCACTTATGGAGGACAGGGATTTTGCAGTCATGTTCAAGAAAGGGAAAGTACTCATATTTCTAGAGAGAGCTAGCCCTCACACAGTAGTGAGCATTAGGGTTAGAAAGGGTAATTTATATAGGTTACAGTGCAAGCCTGTTTAGACCTTGGTACATGACAGTAACAACCTATGTGAGCTATGGCACAGGAGGATGGGACACTTGCACTACAAGGCGCTGCCAATTTTGAGGGAGATTGTCACTGGTCTCCCAAACTTCGGTATTGAGCAGCAGGGCAAGTGCATAGGGTGTGCACTTGGCAAGAATGACAAGGTTGCTTTTCCACGCAGCAAGAGTAGGTCCAAGGGGATCTTGGATCTTATACATTCAAATGTGTGAACCGATGTCATTGGCATCAATATAGGGAGCATTATATTATGTGATGTTTCATTGATGACTTTTCCAAGAAAAACTGGATCTTCTTTATGAAGACCAAGGATAAGGTTTTTCGTCGATTCCCAGAGTTCAAGGCCCAGGTGGAGAACCAAAAATACAGACAGGGAAGAGGATCAAGGTCATGAGATCGGATAATGGGGTTGAGTACACCTCCAATGACTTCAAATATTTCTGCAAGGAGGCAAGGATCAAGAGGGAGTTGACAGCCTCATACAACCCTCAACGGAATGAGGTTGCAAAGAGAGAGAATCGGTCCATCCTCGGTTCAGTCAAGGCTAAGATACATGACCAGGATCTGCCTATGTTCCTTTGGGAAGAGGCATGTAACACGGTAGTATATGTGTAGAACAACAGTCCTCGCGGGATATTGGGGAACAAGACTCCTGAGGAAGCATTCATAGGAGTGAAGCCATAGAGAGAACATTTGAGGATCTTTGGTTGTCCAGTATACATCCATGTGCCTAAGGAGAAGAGGACAAATCTAGAGCCTTCAGGAGAGAAGGACATATTCATGGGATACAACAAGACCTCAAAAGCTTACAGGATCTTCATACCAGCGCAGAGTAAGATAGTTGTGAGCAGAGATGTTGAGTTCGAGGAGAACTTGGCATCTAGGAAGTCTCATGAGATACAACCAGTGGAAGAGGACAAGGAGCAGGAGGCTCCGAAGGTAGAGCAGCACTTAATAGCTTCTAGTTTACGAAGTCAAAATTTAGATGGGGAGGAGTTAGCCCCTTCCAGCTCTATCAGGAGACCTAGGTGGTTTGAGCAGACATTGAAGGATGCTCAGGAGAATGTTGAGGCTCCCAAGAGTACATTCAGGGGGGCAGGCCTCCAAGGAATTTTATAAACTGTGTGGCACTTATGAGTAGCATCATTGATGCTGAGCCTCCCAGTTTTGAGGAGGCAAGAGATCAACAAGTTTGGTAGGATGCCATGGTGGAGGAGTGCAACCCCATAATGAAGAATGGCATGTGAGATATAGTGCCAAGATCATAGGGGAAGTCAGTGATGAGTTCCAGGTGGCTCTTCAAGATCAAGCATGTTGCAGATGGCAGCATTGAGAAATTCAAGGCTAGGTTTGTGGCGAGAGGGTTCTCCCAAAAGGAGGGAGTGGATTATGAGGAGAGATTTGCTCCAGTCACTGACTCACTAGATATGCTTCCATTCGTGTTGTTATATCTATTGCCTCAGTTATGGGGTGGAGGATTCACCAAATGGACGTGAAGACAACATTCCTCAATGGGATCATTGAGGAGGAAGTATATATAGATTAACCTCAGGGCTTTGAGGTACATGAGAGGGAGTCTCATGTGTGCAGGCTTAAGAAATCCTTGTATGGGCTCAAGCTGGCACCCAGAGCGTGGTATTCCAGGATTGACGGATACTTGTAGAGTATGGACTTCACCAAGAGTGGATCCCATTGAGGACAAAGTATATATAGAGGAACCTCAGGGCTTTAAGGTACATGAGAGGGAGTCTCATGTGTGTATATCCTTAATAAAGCCTTGTATGGGCTCAAGCAGGCACCCAGAGCATGGTATTCCAGGATTGACAAATACTTGCAGAGTATGGACTTCACCAAGAGTGAAGTGGATCCTAAATCGTACTTCATACTTGTTGGGACTGATCCACTCATCTTGGTGATGTACGTGGATGACTTGTTTCTCATAGGTGTAAAGAGGCTTATAGTGTTAAATTTCATACATCCATAGCATAAAACATAAATGCATAACCAAGATCACTAGAAGCAAGACAAAGCACAAAACAACAACACAGAGTTTTACCTGGGAAACCCAAATGGGAGAAAACCCAGCAACCTTCGCAGAGAGATGATAATTCCGAGATCAGAGTACAAATAAGAAAAGAGAAAGAATGTGAAAGTGTCTTTCACAAGTAGATGCCCCAAATAAGCTTCCTCCTTCAAGTGATGCGAAATCAGCCTCCTCCAAGTGATGCGCACTTGCTAAGTGTAAGAATGACCTAATGAGGTGTACTAGCCTTCTATTTATATAAGTGCAAAAACCAGAAATTCCCTAACTGGGCCGACTTCACCTGGGGGCAATAAATAATTTATTTTTAATAATTTTCTTTTGTTTATTTGCACCCCAAGGTTTACATTGACTCTTTCATGTGATTACATAAATAATTACATCCAGTTCATCTCCCTTAGGAGGTACAAACAAGTACAATGAAGGTACAATAAAATATAATGAATAATATCTTCCGAAGTTGTACAAAATCCAACACTCCCTCTCAACGAGGAAGGTATTCTTCGGTCTTCATCTGCATCATGATCATCTGGGTTTCATCTTGTACTCTAAACTGTCTCCATCATCTCTATGCATACTAAAGGTTGTCTACACAGTCTCTGTGCATCATCTTCACCAGTCCTTCGGTGAGTCCAGGAGAATCACTCAATCCTAGATATCTGAGATTATCAGCTATACCATCTCTGCTATACAATTTGCTACCTGTCTGTCTCATCTACCAATGGGGTCCTCCCATACCTGGCCGAGATCTCAGACGAGCAAAAGGGCACGGCCATCTACTGACTATCCAACTCTTCTGCCTATGGGATTTCTCCCATATCTGGCTGAGTACATGGACTGTAGAGGCACCTGTGCAACCACATGGCCAACTGCTAACTGTCCTACTCATATGCCTATGGGATTTCTCCCATATCTGGCTGAGTAATCGGACTGTAGAGGCACCAGTGTGAACTCGACCAACTGCTGACTGTCCTACTCATCTGCCTATGGGATTTCTCCCATATCTGGCTAAGCAACTGGACTGCAAAAGGCACCAGGGTGAGCCCGACCAACTGTTGACTGTCCTACTCATCTGCCTATGGGATTTCTCCCATATCTGGCCGAGTAACTGGACTGCAGAAGGCACCAGGGCAAAGCACGGCAAGCATCTCAATGTCATCTTTCCCTCTCAAGGAGGGATGCATTCTCTTCGACTCCAAGTCTTTCGCGAAAGTATTCGAACTTCACTCTGGGAAGAGCCTTGGTGAGAACATCTGCAGTTTGGTAGTCTATCGGCACGTACTGTAACTCGACCGCACCTTTCTACACCATATCACGAATGATGTGATATCGAATCTCGATATGCTTCGACCTGTCGTGAAATACAGGATTCACTGACATCTGCACACAGCTATGGTTATCACAGTGAATCACGATCGGCTCTAGAATCTGGCCGAACAATCCTGCTAGGAGTTTACGAAGCCAAACTGCTTCTCAAGTTGTTGTGCTAGCAAGCATGTACTCGGCCTCTACAGTATTGAGTGCTACCGAGTTATGCTTCCTGCTGCACCAGGAGATAACTACAGAACCCAAACTGAAGCAACATCCAGAAGTACTCTTTCGATCTGCAACACATCCAGCCCAATCTGAGTCTGTAAACCCCTGCAATCTCAGGTCACTATCTGAAACATATTTCAAACCATATCCCACAGTGCCACGTAAGTATCTGAGCACATGTTTTGCAGCAATCCAATGAATCTGCCTTTGGTTCGAACATGAACTAACTGGGGGCATTCACAACAAAACATATATCTGGTCTGGTGTTGGTCAAATACATCAAAGACCCAATCAACTGGCGATACATGGTGGGATCGATCAAATCAGAATCTGAAGTAGAATCTCTCAACTTCTTCCAATTCGCATCCATCGGAGTAGCCATGGACTTGCAGTCCAACATCTCGAATCTCTTCAATATGTCAATGGTGTATTTTCCTTGTCCTAGGAGAATCTCTTTCTGCCTCTGCCATACTTCTAAGAAGTAGTCCATCAATCCAAGATCTTTCATTTCAAATTCAGAGGCGAGATTCTTCTTACACCATACAATGAGTTTCTCATTTCCTGTGAGAAACAAGTCATCAACATACAATATAAAAATCAGTGACTCATCATCTGCAACCTTGAAGCAAAGGTTGGGGTCTGTATCATTCTGATGCACCTTCCATCTCATAGCTGAAACAATAGCAATGATCGATCTGATGGAAGTATCTCGAGCCACAAGAGCAAATGTATCATCATAATCGACTCCCTCTTTCTGAGAGAATCTTCTGGCAACAAATTTGGCCTTGTATTTCCCATATGCTCCATGCTAAGTCTGTTGTGCCTATCTAGGTCTTTTCCGACCTACTGCAACATTCTTGGGGATATCAACTGGATCAATGGAATCAATAGGTTCATCGTTTTCTGCTAACTCCCTCTTCAACTAAAGGGGGAGATGATCTCATCTCCTTTGGTTCTATCATTTCATCATCGATCTCCATGTCTGATCCTCTACCTTTCCTGACAGCTAATTCTTCTTCCAAGGTCACATCCCTACTGACTTCAATCTGTCTGGACCCAAGAATGTAGATTTTGTAAGTCTTTGAAGACTCATTGTATCCCACAAAGGTTCCCTTATTGCCTGAAGGTTCCAACTTGAGCACATGTATAAATACTGGACAGCCAAATATCTGGAGGTGGCTTACTTCTGGTTTCACTTCTGTGAAAGCTTCCTCCGAGGTCATCCTTCTAGGCTGAGAGTCATATTCCAGGAAGCTTCTTGCTGAACATCAACGGGATTCATATGTTCATCAGAACAAGTCTTCTCTTGTAGGCCAAATCACATGGTCATTTCCCTACAAGTCAAATCCCGATTGATGATCAATGACATTTTATAATCAAATGGAAAAACAAATAGTTTACACAGGCATCTTAGCTAATACTTTATCACAACAATCATGAACATGTCTAACAAACACTTCTAGGAAGTATCTAGATGTCTGTTATCTCCACTAGACCATGCCATCAAGAGTGTGCACTACCCTAAGCATGTAGGAGGGAGATATCATCTAGACTAACTTCATGAGATGTTGTGTAGCTCATATGCATAATGTAACAAGGTAAACTATATCAATTGATCAATACATTAGATCTGCATATAAAAAGCATATAAGACAAAAACATATCTATGTAAGCAAGAAAACAAAATACTTATCTCTTATTGTTTTGGTGTGTGGGCCCCCACTGCCTTCTTGTGGGAACCATAAGAGATCTATGTTCTTGCATTCTGGATCTTCTAGAAGAGGAACTCCGAACGATCATCATCCCTTTGCTTCTTGCGATGATGATCCTCTTCTACATCAGCAGTTGAGGCATCATGCTTCCTTTTACTTGAACTTTGGCAGCTATTTGCGTAATGTCCATATTTTCTGCACCTATAGCATTGAACTTGAGATATGTCCTTTTGATCTGGGCGAGGACTTGATCTCCAATCTTGGTGCTTGTGTTTATGGAACTTCCTACCTTTTCCCTTACCCTTCGTGGCATGAGAAACAAAAGCTTGGTTCTCCTCAGGTTGAGTGCCATGGCCATGGAGTCTTTGACGTGCTGCGATCCTTGTCTCCTCCTGAGAGCAATCTACCCAAAGCTTGTCAAACTTTGGTAGTTTGGATTTGTTAGATTATGGTAACTTCGGCATGTCCTCCATGACTCAAATGCCTTGCATGGAGGGACATTAGTACCATAGGGATCAGGATGGACTAGAGAGTGAGATGCACTCTACTCAGTGGCATGAGCCTAGCAGGGGCTGCATGCGGAGCTTCAGGGGAGATTGACCTATGCATGCATGAGTTTTGCATGACCTGCCAGCATTTCAGTGAATGCATGCAAAAGTGACCTTTTGCATGCACCAGGAATTAGGGTTTTGGCAAACCTAATTCATCGGTGAGATTATTTATAGAGGAAGGGGGTCCCCAGATGGGGTTACTCAGTTGCATTATCAGAGAGAGATACTGCCAGAGTGAGGAGGACGAATCTGTCCATGTGGGGCGACTTTCTGAGATAGGGAGGAGTTGTTGCAGGAGCTAGGAAGGTCAGATCTGAGCTAGATCAGTGACCTTCAGTTCCAGAGAGACTAGATCCTCAGTACTGTGAGCTGAGAGAGCTCCACAGTGTGATTACTGATCAGATTGGAGGAGGCCGAGTTTGCTTGGAGGAGGATGTTTTTCCTGAGGAGAAGAAGCTCGTTGTGAGCTGGATCGACCGAGTTGGAGTCCGAGACTTTTAGGATAGCCTTGCCTTGAGATTTCAGGAAGGTTAGAGACAATCGGTGCTCAGATCTGTTGAGATCCAGAGCAGTACGAGCATTTGACATCCAGAGGAGGGCACACTTGTGCATGCAGAGAGGGTCAATTTCATCAGTGTGCAGTCTTCAGAGAGAGCAGATCAGAGCAGGGTGATCAGTAGAGGGCAAATCCATCAGAGGCACCGTTAGAGCACTCAGATCCAGATTGGCAGTTAGGGCACACTTCGTCAGTGCATGCATCAGCTGGATGCATGCAAATTACTGTTTGCCCTAATCAGAGGGATTGAGTTACCGTCTGAGGTAATTTTGTATTGTACTGCTTCTTTATTCTTCTATATGCTCTGGGCTCGAGATTGAGAAGATAGCCCCATGGTTAGTTGGTTTCTCCCGAAAGGGTTCCAGGGTATATCTGTTGTCTATTGTGGTTGATTGCTGTTATATGTTGTTGGTAGATGCAGATCTAGTGGTTTGAGTTTATTTCTTTATGAGCATATATTAATTTAGAGACTCATACCACTTGAGGTCTTAGACTAATACAGAGGGAGTAGTGATCTCTGTATCAAATATTTACATGGTATCAGAGCCCTGTTGAGGATCAGGGTGAGCAGTCACACATAGATCTGCAGTGGTGGTGACTAGATCTGAGAAAGATCTAGTAGATCTGTGGAGGTAGAGACCAGATCTACCAAATCTGAACATTCCCGTTCAGATCTGTCGTTGTAGAGGTCAAATCTATCAGTTCAGTTGGGTTGTGGTCAGATTTGAGATAGATCTACCAGATCTGTGATCAGGAGAGATTCTTGCTTACTGTGGGTTATAGTTTTTTTTTCAGTTGGGTGAGTATGGCTACTGGTTTGAGAGTGGAGGACCGGTTGGATGGTGCCTCCAACTACAGTGCATGGAGGGCACGCATTACTCTCTTGCTGAAAGAGAGTGAGTTATGGGATGTTGTGTACAGCACGACAGCAAATCCCGTTACTATTTCGTCAGATGCCACTGCTAAAGCAGTGTATGAAAAGAAGAACATAAAGGCCCAAAGGATCCTGCTTAATGCGATCAAGGATCACCTTATTCCACATGTCTCTACCAAAGACAATGTGTATGAGATGTGGGATGCATTGACTAGTCTATACCAGAGCTCAAATGAAAACAGGAAGATGGTTCTCAGAGAGAAGCTGAGAACCATCAAGATGGGGAAGGATGAGAGCATGGTTACCTATCTCACCGAGATCTCTCAAGTGAGAGATGAGTTGGGAGCAGTTAGTGAGAAGGTAGAGGACAGTGAGCTAGTTCGGCAGGCCTTGAATGGCGTATCTGTAGCATGGGCAGTGTTTGTTCAATCCATCATATGTCGAGAGAACCTTCCCAAGTGGGATAGACTGTGGGATGACTTCACACAGGAGGAGACCCGGAGAGGGCACATTCAGAGTTCAGCTTCTACCATTCCTGAGGAGGAGGATGTGGCTCTCACAGCAGGCGAGAAGTAGAGGAGCAGACAGAAGAAGGATATGAGTAAGATCAAGTGTTTCGCCTGCAATGAGTATGGACATTATGCGGGACAGTGTCTGCATAAGAAGGGAAAGCAGGCGAAGGATGAGCAAGTGGCAGCAGCAGAGGAGGTTGATGAGTTCTCTTCTCAACTTGAGAAGGAGTTCTCACTAGCCACAGTCCAGTCAGGACATGATAGTAGCCCACCAGAGATTCAGCCTGAGCAGAGATGGAGAGTGGACATTACTCTCAGTAGTCATATGACAGGGACGTGAGATGCATTCCTAATTCTAGAGCATACGGCAGTACAGTTGACTCGGGATGGTCAGGGGGTTGACCATTTAGTTGTTGGAGTGGGCAGAGTGAGATTTCTGCTTGACCGTGGGGAGCTCCTGGAGGTATCAGGAGTTTTCTTTGTTCCAGGACTGAGAGGGAGTGTTCTCTCAGTGGCAGCATTGGCAGTTGCAGGATACCCTGTAGTGTTTCACAGGGATCAGTTCTTCACCTATCCCAGAGGAGTAGACCCAGTGTTGATGGGTCACAGGATTGATGGTGATTACTTGGTTCATGGACATCCTACTTCAGGTACATCAGGATGGCTGAGTGCATCCTCTTCAGATTCAGAGGAGGATGATGGGCGAGATGCTCACAGCAGAGATGAGGCCAGGAGGAGTGGGCCTGTTCAGCAGATGGGTGAGCGAAAGGCTCACCATGATGAGGATCGGGGCAGTGATTGCGGAGTTCCGATGGATGAGCGAGATGCTCATGACAGTCATGGAGATGAGGAGATTGAACCTTTGGGTTCATATCAGATGGATGAGCGAGATGCTCATGACAGTCATGGAGATGAGGAGATTGAACCTTTGGGTTCATATCAGATGGATGAGCGAGATGCTCATGACAGTGATGAGTCACAGGAGATTGAGCCTTTGGGCTCATATCAGAGGGATGAGCATGTTGCTCATGGAGGCACCAATCAGAGAGTGAGCTGGTATGACATGGTTGAGATGGACTTGGCTCAGGAGAGAGCTCAGTCAGTTTAGTTAGTGCAGAGATAGAGGGAGTTGACTTACAGAGCTGAGTCAACTTAGGGTCACAGGTAGATGGTCTACAGAGCAGTAGATCCACTTGACAGAGGTCTTCAGGGTTGGTTACAGCAGCAGAGACTCAGAGGGAGTCTGAGTCAAAGTGCAGTGACAGAGTCAGCAGTGGTTGACAGAGGGGCTTCATCAGAAGGCACACATATGGAGATTGATCAGGGTTCTTCAGATCCGAGGGCAGCAATGACAGGCAGATCAGTTAGATCAAAGTCAGCAGCAGCAGATTTGATGGATCCAAGTATCCATGGTAGGACTTCCCTCGTTAAGAGGGAGTGTTAGATTATGGTAACTTCGGGATGTCCTCCATGACTCAGATGCCTTGCATGGAGGGACATTAGTACCATAGGAATCGGGATGGAGTAGAGAGTGAGATGCACTCTACTCAGTGGCATGAGTCCAGCAGGGGCTGCATGCAGAGCTTCAGGGGAGATTGACCTATGCATGCATGAGTTTTGCATGACCTGCTAGCATTCAATGAATGCATGCAAAAGTGACTTTTTGCATGCACCAGGAATCAGGGTTTTGGCAAACCTAATTCATCGGTGAGATTATTTATAGAGGCAGGGGGTCCCTAGATGGGGTTACTCAGTTGCATTATTAGAGAGAGATACTGCCAGAGTGAGGAGGACGAATCTGTCCATGTGGGGCGACTTTCTGAGATAGGGAGGAGTTGCTGCAGGAGCTAGGAAGGTCAGATCTGAGCTAGATCAGTGACCTTCAGTTCCAGAGAGACTAGATCCTCAATACTGTGAGCTGAGAGAACTCCATAGTGTGATTACTGGTCAGATTGGAGGAAGTCGAGTTTGCTTGGAGGAGGACGTTTTTCCTGAGGAGGAGAAGCTCGTTGTGAGCTGGATCGACCGAGTTGGAGTCCGAGACTTTCAGGATAGCCTTGCCTTGAGATTTCAGGAAGGTTAGAAACGATCGGAGCTCAAATCTGTTGAGATCCGGAGCAGTACGAGCATTTGACATCCAGAGGAGGAGGGCGCACTTGTGCATGTAGAGAGGGTCGATTTCATCAGTGGGCAGTCTTCAAAGAGAGCAGATCATAGCAGGGTGATCAGTAGAGGGCAGATCCATCAGAGGCACCGTCAGAACACTCAGATCCAGATTGGCAGTTAGGGCACACTTTGTCAATGTATGCATCAGCTGGATGCATGCAAATTACTGTTTGCCCTAGTCAGAGGGATTGAGTTACCGGCTAAGGTAATTCTGTATTGTACTGCTTCTTTATTCTTCTATATGCTCTGGGCTCGAGATTGAGAAGATAGCCCCATAGTTAGCCGGTTTCTCCTGAAAGGGTTCCAGGGCATATCTATTGTCTATTGTGGTTGATTGTTGTTATATGTTGTTGGTAGATGCAGATCTAGTGGTTTGAGTTTATTTCTTTATGAGCATATATTGATTTAGAGACTCATACCACTTGAGGTCTCAGACTGATACAGGGGTAGTAGTGATCTCTGTATCAAATATTTACAGGATCTACCACTTATGCTTTGAATAAAAGACTTCCATGATGGTGGAAGACCATTTAAAGTGTGAAGGACAAGCTCCTTATCGCTAATAGGATCTCCACTGGTGCTGAGCTTGTCTCCGAGTTCTGTGATCCTCATGAAGTATGAGGCAATGGATTCTGACTTTGCTATCTTCATATTTGAGAGCTGGTTTGTCAAAGTCATGGATATATTTAAGCTAGTATGTTCAAACAGCTTCATAATGGTCTTGAACATTTTCCTAGCATTCTTCTTTCCTGTGATTTGAGGAACCAAATGGTCTCTCACTGAATCCACAAGAATCCTTCTTGCTTTAGCATCATTCTTCCTCCATTGGGATTTATCTTCTTCGGCTTCTGGTTCAGGGACCTTCTCATTTACATATAGCAAGAGATCATTTTCTTCTAGGAGTAGATGAACCCTAGACTTCCAAGAGATAAAGTTGGAGGCTCCTTCCAAACGATCTTCAACCTTCATCCCAATCATCTTGATTTCAGATCTGGTTCAGAAACCCTAGCAGGAGCTAGGTCAAAAATGAAAGTTAATAAATTGAAAATTGAACCCACAGATAAATCCACCTTGACAAGGAGAGTTGAATAGAGGGTGGGATGGTCCAAATCTATGGAGTGAGATGAGTTAAAATTGAAACCCTAATTCTGCTGCAGCCACAGAGTTAGGTCAAAAATTGAAAGTTCTCGAAATTGAATTCCGTCTTCACCAATAGATTCGCCTTGCCAAAAACAAAATTCCCATGACTCTTTTTCTTCAAAATGGTGGGTGAAAACTTCACAAGATGAAACCCTAATTCCGACAGGGTTCCGACAATGCTTCGGCAATGGTTTCTTCTAGAACTACTCTGATACCATGTTAAATTTCATACATTCATAGCATAAAACATAAATGCATAACCAAGATCACTAGAAGCAAGACAAAGCACAAAACAACAACACAAAGTTTGACCTAGGAAACCCAAATGGGAGAAAACCCAGCAACCTTCGCAGAGAGATGATAATTCCGAGATCAAAGTACAAATAAGAAAAGAGAAAGAATGTGAAAGTGTCTTTCACAAGTAGATGCCCCAAATAAGCTTCCTCCTTCAAGTGATGCGAAATCAGCGTCCTCCAAGTGATGCGCACTTGCTAAGTGTAAGAATGAGCTAATGAGGTGCACTAGCCTCCTATTTATCCAAGTGCAAAAACCAGAAATTCCCTAACTGGGCCGACTTCACCTGGGGGCAATAAATAATTTATTTTTAATAATTTTCTTTTGTTTATTTGCACCGCAAGGTTTACATTGACTCTTTCATGTGATTACATCCAGTTCATCTCCCTTATGATGTACAAACAAGTACAATGAAGGTACAATAAAATATAATGAATAATATCTTCCGAAGTTGTACAAAATCCAACATATAGAAGGGTGCAAAGCAGATTTGGCTGCAGAGTTTGAGATGAAGGATATTGGCTTGATGCATTATTTCTTTGGGTTAGAGGTATGGAAGAGATCGGGAGAAATCTTCCTTGGTAAAGGGAAGTGTTAAGTCAGTAAATTTTTCTCCATTTTTGATTTATTTTCTCTAGTTTTGGTTTGTTTTTCAATCTACCTCAGTCAAATTTTTGGTTTTAAGTTTTACTTTTAGTCTCCTTAGAAACTCTATGGATGATTGAATAAGTTTTGAGCCCATTCTTTTTAGGTTTTATTTGATTTTTGTTGATCTTTTATATTTTAAAGGGGGTTAAAGAAGGTCATATTTTAAAAAGTTGATTCATTAATGCGTTTAGAGAGCAGCTAGACTTGTTTCTTAAACCAAGTAACTTTTAAAACCTCCGACAAATTAGCAGAAAGTTGAAAAACTGCGAAATTCTGGCATGGCAACTATTCTTGTAGCGCTAGACAAAATTTTAACAAAGGGCGCGCTACAAGAATATCGCGGCCCTTTGTTTTTTCAAATTTCAAACGGATTTCAATCACGATTGCAGTATGTGAGTGACTAATCGCCTTGTGTGAGTGTTTTAACACGTGTTGACTGCAGTTTAAGCATGATTTTAGTTGGTTATCAGTCACGAAGCAGAGCAGGCTCATCATTGCATATTATGCGGAATCAGTTGGACAAAAACCAGCAAATCCCGGTCTAAGCTATCAAATTTCTCTTTCTACACGCATTATTATAGGAGAGGAGTGTTCGTGAAGAAGAGTTAACTGCTAAAAAGGTGGATTGTGTTGCTGTGAAGAGAAGACAGTGTTTTTAACGCCAGCGAGAATTAGGGCTTCCAAATTCATTTACCAGCAGTCAAAGAAATGATATGAAGACACCTATTCTCATAAGAAGAGACCGTTGATACCCCAAAACGAAGCTTTAAGCCACGACAGATGAGTAATTGACAGATTGGTTATAATGAGCTAATTGAATGGATTCTTCTCACGACCTAATGCCATTGTAAATCAGAATCCACAGGAAATAGCATTGAGAGGACTCATAGATTGATTTGTTATGCTCATCTTTTACACAGAAGGTGTTTTGTTGGTTTGTTTAAGTGGTTTGAAAGCTGTTGAAAATTGTTATGATTTGTGAAATCACTTGCTTGGAGAACATGTTGGCTTTCATATACAGGTTTGAATGGCAGTTTTTTGGCTAGGGCGAATATATTGCAGACAGTGGTGTTTTTGTTCTCTCCTCTCATGCTATCAGTCTCCAGTTGGTCAAATAAGCCTGTGGTTGATGTTATGCTGGCAAATCTGAAGCAGTGAGAGTTTTAGGGCTTGAAAATCTAGACTGGTTGATACACAGAGATTAAAGTGAAAGACTGATATAAAACAGCCATATTCACTGACAGTTTTCCATTACATTGAATAGTCTGGACATTGCAGTGCTGTTTTGAGTGATTTGAATCAGTTGTACTGAAGGAGGAGCAAATATTGAATATAGAACAACTTCATCCATTGACAGTTTTCAATCTCATTGAACAGTCTGAACACTGAATTTGATCAAAGTTCTGTATTCTATGATGTGAATCAGTTTGTAATAAGGAAGGAGTTTATGTCTGAAGACATATCATACTGCTTGTCTCCTTAACCCTAAAACGAGGAGTTTGAGTGGCTTATATTCTGAAACAGTTCGACATTATGCCTGATGGTGCATTTTGAAATTAAGCAGCGCTATATTGTTCTTATGACAGTTTTCATCTATGATTGATCTTGTCTCACAGTTTATCTATCCACAGACCTAGTTGTATGGTTGAGATAAGGGAACGTTGAACTTGAAGGCCTGTCTAGGAGTGTGTAGCAAATTTTGAAGGAGCTCAAAGCACAAGAAATCGGTTTACAAAACATTTTTGAAACCTAAAGCCAGACTGTTTCTGTTTTCTGAAAGAAGAATATGGGGAAAAGTGGCAAAAGTGGTAAGGTCAACAGGGCTGAGCCCACAGACCTAACCTGGATTCAGAAGCTTCCTGACTGTGCAGAACTGTTTCAGCAGGCAGGTTGGTTGAAGTTTTTCAAGAAGATGAAGATATACTCAGGCAAGCAGGCATCTTAAAGGAACCAGGTTTTGTTGTTGATTATACAGACTTTATAATGCAGGATGCAAATATTCCTAATATCCCTATTTTGATGATGAACACCTACAGGAAAGTGTTCAAAAATACAAGCAGCATGTTAAACACTTGCATGAGTTTACTAATGGGCTATTTAGAGTCAACAAAGTGCTTGTAGAGGAGTTGCAGGATGTCCATAAACATTTCTTGGAATTATCAGAGGTCTCCAAAGAAGTTCTCAGCAGGAAAAGGGCTTCTGACAGGCACTGTTCAAAGCTGGAAAAGACAGTTGAAAGTTTACAGCAAGAAAATGAAGACCTTCAGAAAAAGATAGCTGATATGGAAAAGAAGCATAAAAGAGCAAAGAAGAGGTCTTCAAATGTAGATGATATATCTCTTCTTGTGCAGGCAGCGAAGGAGATATGAGGCAGTTATTAGTTAGGGGTTATTTAAGATAAGCATTTTAGTTTTGGTTAAGAATTTGCTATTTTTAGCAACCTTGTAATTTTGTAAAAATTGTAAATTTTACTTTACCTAGCCTAGTGATTCGATGGAGAGTTAGGAGGAAAAACCTAACTGTTTTTGAGAAGAGAACTATTTAGAAAGGTGAGCAAAACATTGTGAGGGTTCTGATTTTTGGGAGCATCAGGAGGTCTGCTAGCTGCTTGTACTTTCAGACTTATTCAGAGATAGGTACTGTAACTCTTATATACATTTACTGATGAAATTATGAATATATGACTCTTTCCCCTTCATTTGGTCTGTGTTGGCTTCATGTTTGAACTTGTTTAGTTTCATGAATGACAAATTCATTGCTGGTTAATGTGTATTTTCTAGTAGTGCTTGTCCTTTATGTGTGAACTTCAGTACAGTCTTTTGTTGGATTTTTGTGATATATATACATCTTTATCAGGATATGTGTATGATTTAGTTGTTGCTTATCTGCCGAATGTATTCCCTGCATGTTCTTGAAGTTTATGACCAAAAACACATAAAACAAAACCCTAAACCCTAGTTTGAATTGAGTTTTACTCTTGAGATTGTGTTGGCTTGTTACCCTAGCCTTAGTAACAATTTCTGGCACAAACATCTTTGGCGCCGTTGCCGGGGACGAAGCTGAAGCAAATCTTCCCTGGGATACTTATCATTTTTCCTGGTTTAAGAGGTGGACTTGAACCAGCACTTTTTTAAAGGCTATTTTCACCAAAAAAAAGTAGTTACAGTGGCTTCTAAAGGGATTGGGACCAGGAACAGGCCTGTTTCTCCATTGAAACTGGGTGTGACAGACCCTGAGTAGATCTTGAAAACAGCCAATAAACTCAGAAAATCTCAATCTTTGCCAGCCTCCTATGACCCTGACCAGTTGGGTGTTTCATTACATTCAGCTGAAACTTCACCTTCTGTAAAACCTACCATCCCTGAGAGCACTTTCCAGGTTTTTACTAATCCTCGAAGTTTTTTTTGAAAGCTAAAACCTCTTCCCCTGATAAAATACCAATCTTTCAGCTGAAAGTAGGAAGGAATCCTTTTCAAAAAAGTTCCAGCCAAGTTTCCACATTTTCCCAGTCAGTCAGTACAAAAATGGCAGGTCAAAACCCACCCATGGATATGATGGACCGCATGGTTGCAGCTAGGTATGCACCATTAGTTTTACCTCAACCTTTACATGCATTACCTGGAGGTGATTACCAGAAATACATGCCTAGATTCAATGGACAGGGGGAAATCACTGCTGAAGAACATTGGGAGGCTTTTCTAAGTTATGCTGACAATCAGAACATTGAGATTAAAGATGTGTGGATGAGGGTATTTGTTCAGAGTCTTGATGGGGATGTAAGAAAATGGTTTAGAGATTTGCCTGCTAACTCAATTACTATCATTGAAGAACTCCATGATCTTTTCATGAGGCAATGGGGAGACACAAAGGACCACACCTACTATATAACTGAGTTTGGAGCTCTCAGAAGAAAGAAGGATGAGACTGTTGCAGATTTTTCTAAAAGGTTTAACAAGATGTACAGTAGAATTCCAGCAGAAATTAAACCCACTGAAACATCAGCCAAGTTGACCTATGCAAATGCTTTTGATCATGAATTCTCTTTATTACTCAGAGAAAGAAGACCTACCACCCTGCTGAACATGCAAGAGGCAGCATTGGAGGTAGAGTCCAATTTGCTGGCTTCCAACAGACTCAAGAAAGAAACACCTCAGCAGCAGTATGAAAGAAAGGGAAAGAAGGAAGTTGTTTCCACAAGTGCTGCACCTCAGTCTACTGAAGCTAAAATAGATGAAATGGCTAAGCTTGTAAAGATTCTCACTGCCAAGTTGAACAAACTAGAACTTGAAAAAAATTCTGCTAAACCTGCTCCAGAAGCTCAGAGGAACCCAAATAACCAAAATCACTTTAGAAGACAGTTTGCTCCTAGATTCATGCCAAGGGAGCGAAGAAATAATGGCATCCAGCAAGAAAGGAGGGAGAATGAAGATCAAAGAGTCCCCCCTCCTCTGCAAAATAACGTAGCTGATGAAGAAGAGGTTGATGAACAGTTACTGTTTGAAGAAACTGAAACAGATCAGGATGTGAACCATTTTGGAGATGGTTTATCTGGAGGTTTTGTAACAGAAGAAGATTTTCTAAATTCTGAGTACTATGATGCAGATTTGTATGAAGTTGAAGATGACTTGGAGTTTGAAAAAACTGCTGTAAATGCTGCTGCTAATCAGAATGGAATTAAGAAGACTATTAATCTCAGATCTAGCCCGAAACAAGTAGTCCAAGCTCCTAAGAAGAAAGCTGCTGTTCCTGCTCCAGTTATTCCTGATAAACCAGTTGCTGATCCTGTAACAGAAAAGAAGCAACCTGCAGAAAAGTCCAAGAAGAATGCAGAAATTGAGGAGGTAAACAAGTCAGTTCAAAATTTCAGTTTGGAAAATGAGTTAGGTAAACTAAAAATTCCTGTGCCATTTTCTGAGCTTATCAAGAATCCATCATATAAGAATACAGTTTTGAAAGTGATGAATATACCCAATAATCAACCAGTTTCAGATACAGTGAATTTGCAGGAAGAAAACCCTAGAATCTTCATTGGATCAGCTTTGGCTGAAAAGACTGAAAACGAGGCTGGTGCTTCTCCTCCTTTCTATATAACCTTGACTGTACACGAGCAGATGATTCATAATTGCCTGCTAGATTCAGGAGCATCCCATAACTTGATGCCAAAAGCTATGATGGAAGCCCTGGGCCTTAATGTCACCAAGCCTTACCATGATTTATATGCCTTTGACTCCCGAGCTGTAAAGTGTCTAGGAGTGATAAAAGACATGGTTGTCAATCTTACTCAGTTGCCTATGAAAAGTGTAATAATGGATGTTGTGATAGCTGACATCACACCAAAATTTGGCTTGCTTCTGTCTAGGTCATGGGCTAAAAAGGTTGGGGGAACATTACAGATGGACCTCTCTTATGCCACCATTCCTGTTTTTGGTGGAGAAAATAGGAGACTTTACAGAGAGCTACAGCTTGCTTACATAGTCACAGATGATAAAAATCCCACCAATCACCCAATGTACTCTGTGGATAAAGACCTTGGTTCATGCATATTACAGTTTAGTGAAGAGGATAATTCTGCTGGTCTGTTACAAGTGGAAAAAGATCAGCCAATAAAACATAGCATAGAGGAAAAAGATGCAGTGTGGCAGTTGTATTTTGATGGATCCTCATGCAGAGAGGGTGTTGGAGCTGGAGTTTTACTCATTTCCCCTGGGGGTGAAACAGTGAAACTCATGTATAAATTGGAGTTTGTTACCACTAACAACACTGCTGAGTATGAGGCTTTGCTATTGGGATTGAAGGCTGCTAAAGATTTGGGAATTCAGCAGATTTCTGCATTTGGCGACTCCGAACTAGTTGTTCAACAGGTGAAGAACAAATATCAAGTAAAGCAGGGTTTGCTGAAAGTATATCGAAATGAGGTATGGGATATGCTTGAAAACTATTTTATAGCATTTAATATCACTCATATTCCCAGGAATCATAATGAGACTGCGGATTCTTTAGCCCTGGCTGCCACATATTTTAGAATCCCTAAAACCACTCAGCTAAAGTACCTATAGAAGTGAGGTATAGACCTTGTGTTCCTGACAATGTGAAGCACTAGAGGGTTTTTGAAGATGACATTGAAATAAAAAAATTTCTTGAGCTTGTAGATGAGTTTTCAAATACTCAAATTGATCAGGAAGAAGATGAAAAGGATGAACAGTTAGATGAGTTTGCTGCAGAAGAGATAGCGGGGCATAAAATCATTGAGTTGAAGAGCAACTTCATTCCAAAAGGTCTAGTACCTTTAGAAAGAATATTCACCAAAGATGATACACCTTCAAAGCCAGTAATTCAATCTTCAGAAGACAATGTAGAAGACTACAATATTGGTTCAGCAGAACATCCCAGAATGGTAAAACTTTCTAAATTCTTAACAGTGGAGCAAAGAAGTAGATATATTAAGCTGTTGAAAAAACATATAGATGCATTTGCCTGGTCTTATAAGGAACTAAAAACTTATGATACAGCAATTATTCAGCACAAGGTCCCTTTGAAACCTAATGTCAAGCCTTTCAGGCAGAAACTAAGAAGAATCAATCCAACCTTGTTCCCTGTAATTGAAAAAGAACTAAAGAAGTTGTTGGATGCAAAGATAATAGTGCCTCTCAGGTATTCTTCTTGGGTGGCTAATCTGGTTCCTGTTAGAAAGAAGAATGGGGAAATTCGATTAGGTGTTGACTTCAGAAATCTGAATCGATCATCATTAAAAGACAATTATCCTCTCCCCAAGATTGAACAGGTTTTGCAGCAGGTAGTTGGAGCTCAGAGGATTTCTATGCTAGATGGTTTCTCAGGTACAATCAGATTGCTATGCACCCTGATGACAAAGAAAATACAGCTTTTACAACCCCCTGGGGGACATTTACGTATGACAAGATGCCTTTTGGTTTGATGAATGCTGGAGCAACCTTTCAGAGAGCCATGGACATTGCATTTGTGGGTGAGAAAGATAAGTTTGTGGTTATCTATCTGGATGATATTACTGTCTTCTCAAAATCTGATGATGAACACTTGAAGCATTTGGAGCAAACCTTCATAAAATGCAGAAAATTTGGCTTATCCCTGAACCCCAAAAAATCACATTTTGCTGTGCAAGAAGATAAATTACTTGGTCACTTGGTGTCTGCTGATGGCATCAGAATAGATCCTGAAAGGGTGAAAGCAATACTGAAGATTAGTTTACCTCGGAGTAAAAATGATGTTCAATCATTCATTGGCAAGATAAACTTTCTGCGGTGGTTTATTCCCAACTTTGCTGAAACCATTAAAAACAAAACCCTAAACCTTAGTTTGAATTGAGTTTTACTCTTGAGATTGTGTTGGCTTGTTACCCTAGCCTTAGTAACAATTTCTGGCACAAACATGTGCCAGAAATTGTTACTAAGGCTTGTTACCCAAGCCTTAGTAACAATTTCTGGCACAAACATCTTTAATTGTTACTAAGGCTTGTTACCCAAGCCTTAGTAACAATTTCTGGCACAAACATCTTTGATGTTTGTGCCAGACATTGTTACTAAGGCTAGGGTAACAAGCCAACACAATATCAAGAGTAAAACTCAATTCAAACTAGGGTTTAGGGTTTTGTTTTATGTGTTTTTGGTCATAAACTTCAAGAACATGCAGGGAATACATTCGGCAGATAAGCAACAACTAAATCATACACATATACTGATAAAGATGCATATATATCACAAAAATCCAACAAAAGACACTATTGAAGTTCACACATAAAGGACAAGCATTACTAGAAAATACACATTAACCAACAATGAATTTGTCATTCATGAAACTAAACAAGTTCAAACATGAAGCCAACACAGACCAAATGAAGGGGAAAGATTCATATATTCATAATTTCATCAGTAAATGTATATAAGAGTTACAGTACCTATCTCTGAATAAGTCTGAAAGTACAAGCAGCTAGCAGACCTCCTGATGCTCCCAAAAATCAGAACCCTCACAATGTTTTGCTCAACTTTCTAAATAGTTCTCTTCTCAAAAACAGTTAGGTTTTTCCTCCTAACTCTCCATCGAATCACTAGGCTAGGTAAAGTAAAATTTACAATTTTTACAAAATTACAAGGTTGCTAAAAATAACAAATTCTTAACCAAAACCAAAATGCTTATCTTAAATAACCCCTAACTAATAACTGCCTCATGTCTCCTTCGCTGTCTCCACAAGAAGAGATATATCATCTAGACTTGAAGACCTCTTCTTTGCTCTTTTATGCTTCTTCTCCATATCAGCTATCTTTTTCTGAAGGTCTTCATTTTCCTGCTGTAAACTTTCAACTGTCTTTTCCAGCTTTGAACAGTGCCTGTCAGAAGCCCTTTTCCTGCTGAGAACTTCTTTGGAGACCCTTGATAATTCCAAGAAATGTTTATGGACATCCTGCAACTCCTCTACAAGCACTTTGTTGACTCTAAATAGCCCATTAGTAAACTCATGCAAGTGTTTAACATGCTGCTTGTATTTTTGAACACTTTCCTGTAGGTCTTCATCATCAAAACTAGGGATATTAGGAATATTTGCATCCTGCATTATAAAGTCTGTATAATCAACAGCAAAACCTGGTTCCTTTAAGATGCCTGCTTGCCTGAGTATATCTTCATCTTCTTGAAAAACTTCAACCAACCTGCCTGCTGAAACAGTTCTGCACAGTCAGGAAGCTTCTGAATCCAGGTTAGGTCTGTGGGCTCAGCCCTGTTGACCTTACCATTTTTGCCACTTTTCCCCATATTCTTCTTTCAGAAAACAGAAACAGTCTGGCTTTAGGTTTCAAAAATGTTTTGTAAACTGGTTTCTTGTGCTTTGAGCTCCTTCAAAATTTGCTACACACTCCTGGACAGGCCTTCAAGTTCAACGTTCCCTTATCTCAACCATACAACTAGGTCTGTGGATAGATAAACTGTGAAACAAGATCAATCATAGATGAAAACTGTCATAAGAACAATATAGCGCTGCTTAATTTCAAAATGCACCATTAGGCATAATGTCGAACTGTTTCAGAATATAAGCCACTCAAACTCCTCGTTTTAGGGTTAAGGAGACAAGCAGTATGATATGTCTTCAGACATAAACTCCTTCCTTATTACAAACTGATTCAAATCACTCAAAACAGCATTGCAATGTCTAGACTATTCAATGTAATGCAAAACTGTCAGTGAATATGGCTGTTTTATATCAGTCTTTCACTTTAATCTCTGTGTATCAACCAGTCTAGATTTTCAAGCCCTAAAACTCTCACTGCTTCAGATTTGCCAGCATAACATCAACCACAGGCTTATTTGACCAACTGGAGACTGATAGCATGAGAGGAGAGAACAAAAACACCACTGTCTGCAATATATTCGCCCTAGACAAAAAACTGCCATTCAAACCTGTATATGAAAGCCAACATGTTCTCCAAGCAATTGAACATGGTTCTCCAAGCAAGTGATTTCACAAATCATAACAATTTTCAACAGCTTTCAAACCACTTAAACAAACCAACAAAACACCTTCTGTGTAAAAGATGAGCATAACAAATCAATCTATGAGTCCTCTCAATGTTATTTCCTGTGGATTCTGATTTACAATGGCATTAGGTCATGAGAAGAATCCATTCAATTAGCTCATTATAACCAATCTGTCAATTACTCATCTGCCGTGGCTTAAAGCTTCGTTTTGGGGTATCAACGGTCTCTTCTTATGAGAATAGGTGTCTTCATATCATTTCTTTGACTGCTGGTAAATGAATTTGGAAGCCCTAATTCTCGCTGGCGTTAAGAACACTGTCTTCTCTTCACAGCAACACAATCCACCTTTTTAGCAGTTAACTCTTCTTAACGAACACTCCTCTCCAATAATAATGCGTGTAGAAAGAGAAATTTGACAGCTTAGACCGGGATTTGCTGGTTTTTGTCCAACTGATTCCGCATAATATGCAATGATGAGCCTGCTCTGCTTCGTGACTGATAACCAACTAAAATCATGATTAAACTGCAGTAAACACGTGTTAAAACACTCACACAAGGCGATTAGTGACTCACATACTGCAATCATGATTGAAATCCGTTTGAAATTTGAAAAAACAAAGGGCTGCGATATTCTTGTAGCGCGCCCTTTGTTAAAATTTTGTCTAGCGCTACAAGAATAGCTGCCATGCCAGAATTTCGCAGTTTTTCAACTTTCTGCTAATTTGTCGGAGGTTTTAAAAGTTACTTGGTTTAAGAAACAAGTCTAACTGCTCTCTAAACACATTAATGAATCAACTTTTGAAAATATGACCTTCTTTAACCCCCTTTAAAATATAAAAGATCAACAAAAATCAAATAAAACCTAAAAAGAATGGGCTCAAAACTTATTCAATCACCCATAGAGTTTCTATGGAGACTAAAACTAAGACTTAAAACCAAAAATTTAACTGAGGTAGATTGAAAAACAAACCAAAACTGGAGAAAATAAATCAAAAATGGAGAAAAATTTACTGACTTAACATCTGGCTCCAGCTGCAGGATGAAGTCCTCCCTGTGAGGCTTCAAGAACCTGTAGACTAGTGCCTTCTATCCTCAATCTAACTGCCTGCAAACTTCCATTGGGCTATGGAGTCTTTATTCAATCTCACTCACACCGGTATATACAATGAAAAGTGACAATGATCCTCATTAACTGTAAAAATGCTTGAGGAATCGCCCATTGACAGGGCTGAGCAACTCCTCACCTTCCAAGGACTGCAAGATGAATGTATTATTTTCCAAAACTTTAGATATAAGAAAAGGGCCAAACCATAGATTATCAAATTTGCCATGCTTACCCTTCTGTTCGTTTCTTGCATCCCATCTTAAAACCAACTCACCTTCTGAAAAAGTATGCTCTTTAATATTTCTGTCAAACCTGTTTTTCATTTTAGCTCTATACAGCTGTGCTTCTTTGTCTACCTTCTCTCTATTTTGCTGTAACTCAATCATTTCGAAGATTCTCCTTTGCATATCATCCGGTTCCTCTTGAGAGTTCTGAAGGAACTTCATTACTGGAATCCCCAACTGAACTGGGAATACTGCTTCTGTTCCATACACCAGCTGAAAGGGAGAAGTACAATGGCTTGCTTCACAGTAATCCTATCTGCCCACAATGCATATTTCAGCATTGAATCCCAAGACCTTTTATTATGTTTCAGCAGCTTCTTGATGCTTTGAATGATATTCTTGTTAGATGATTCAGCCTGACCATTTCCCTAAGGGTAATAGGGAGTTGAGTGCTTCAGAATAATGCCATTTCTCTCACAGAAGGCCACCATTGCCTTGGATTTGAATGCTTTGGCATTATCAGTAATCAATCTTTGTGGACAGCCAAATCTACTCAGAATATTATCTTCAATGAACTCCATAATCACCTTATCTGTAGCATTTCTTGTTGGAATAGCTTCCACCCATTTTGTAAAGAAATCTGTAGCAGTCAAAATCCAATGATGCTGGCCTGAAGATGCTGGATTTATTTCTCCAATAAAATCCAGACCCAACTGCTGAAAAGGGGCATTGACTGCAATAGGCTTCAAAGGCAAAGATAATAATTTTTGTTTACCTACAAATTTCTGACAGGGTATGCAAGCTCTTACCTGCTGGTAAACATCTGAGAAGAGGGAAGGCCAATAGTAACCAGCTCTCAAAATTTTATAGGCTGTTGTTTTCCAGTATTTATGTCCTCCACAAGCTCCTTCATGAGATTCTGAAATTACTTCTTCTATTTCAGCCTGATCCAGCACCTTAACAAGATTCCTCCTGGGTCTTTCCAAAACAATTGATCTTCTATCAAACAGTATTTAGTAGCTTTCAATTTCAGAGATCTGGAAGCCTTCCTATCTAAGTGTTCTGGGCATTGCAAAAATAACAAGAAATTATTCTGGGCATTGCAAAAATAACAAGAAATTATTCTGGGCATTGCAAAAATAACAAGAAATTAACAATATCAGCATACAAATCTGAAGATGAATAAGAGTCCATGATTCTTTCTTTCTCCAAGAATGCTTGCTTTTCTTCGGGTGCTGATTCTTCTGCCATAACATGTAATCCTACACATTAACCAGCAATGAATTTGTCATTCATGAAACTAAACAAGTTCAAACATGAAGCCAACACAAACCAAATGAAAGGGGAAAGAGTCATATATTCATAATTTCATCAGTAAATGTATATAAGAGTTACAGTACCTATCTCTGAATAAGTCTGAAAGTACAAGCAGCTAGCAGACCTCCTGATGCTCCCAAAAATCAGAACCCTCACAATGTTTTGCTCACCTTTCTAAATAGTTCTCTTCTAAAAAACAGTTAGGTTTTTCCTCCTAACTCTCCATCGAATCACTAGGCTAGGTAAAGTAAAATTTACAATTTTTACAAAATTACAAGGTTGCTAAAAATAGCAAATTCTTAACCAAAACCAAAATGCTTATCTTAAATAACCCCTAACTAATAACTGCCTCATATCTCCTTCGTTGCCTCCACAAGAAGAGATATATTATCTAGACTTGAAGACCTCTTCTTTGCTCTTTTATGCTTCTTCTCCATATCAGCTATCTTTTTCTGAAGGTCTTCATTTTCCTGCTGTAAACTTTCAACTGTCTTTTCCAGCTTTGAACAGTGCCTGTCAGAAGCCCTTTTCCTGCTGAGAACTTCTTTGGAGACCAATGATAATTCCAAGAAATGTTTATGGAGATCCTGCAACTCCTCTACAAGCACTTTGTTGACTCTAAATAGCCCATTAGTAAACTCATGCAAGTGTTTAACATGCTGCTTGTATTTTTGAACACTTTCCTCATATTCTTCTTTCAGAAAACAGAAACAGTCTGGCTTTAGGTTTCAAAAATGTTTTGTAAACCGGTTTCTTGTGCTTTGAGCTCCTTCAAAATTTGCTACACACTCCTAGACAGGCCTTCAAGTTCAACGTTCCCTTATCTCAACCATACAACTAGGTCTGTGGATAGATAAACTGTGAGACAAGATCAATCATAGATGAAAACTGTCATAAGAACAATATAGCGCTGCTTAATTTCAAAATGCACCATCAGGCATAATGTCGAACTGTTTCAGAATATAAGCCACTCAAACTCCTCGTTTTAGGGTTAAGGAGACAAGCAGTATGATATGTCTTCAGACATAAACTCCTTCCTTATTACAAACTGATTCACATCATAGAATACAGAACTTTGATCAAATTCAGTGTTCAGACTGTTCAATGAGATTGAAAACTGTCAATGGATGAAGTTGTTCTATATTCAATATTTGCTCCTCCTTCAGTACAACTGATTCAAATCACTCAAAACAGCACTGCAATGTCCAGACTATTCAATGTAATGGAAAACTGTCAGTGAATATGGCTGTTTTATATCAGTCTTTCACTTTAATCTCTGTGTATCCACCAGTCTAGATTTTCAAGCCCTAAAACTCTCACTGCTTCAGACTTGCCAGCATAACATCAACCACAGGCTTATTTGACCAACTGGAGACTGATAGCATGAGAGGAGAGAACAAAAACACCACTGTCTGCAATATATTCGCCCTAGACAAAAAACTGCCATTCAAACCTGTATATGAAAGCCAACATGTTCTCCAAGCAATTGAACATGGTTCTCCAAGCAAGTGATTTCACAAATCATAACAATTTTCAACAGCTTTCAAACCACTTAAACAAACCAACAAAACACCTTCTGTGTAAAAGATGAGCATAACAAATCAATCTATGAGTCGTCTCAATGTTATTTCCTGTAGATTCTGATTTACAATGGCATTAGGTCATGAGAAGAATCCATTCAATTAGCTCATTATAACCAATCTGTCAATTACTCATCTGTCGTGGCTTAAAGCTTCGTTTTGGGGTATCAACGGTCTCTTCTTATGAGAATAGGTGTCTTCATATCATTTCTTTGACTGCTGGTAAATGAATTTGGAAGCCCTAATTTCTCGCTAGCGTTAAAAACACTGTCTTCTCTTCACAGCAACACAATCCACCTTTTTAGCAGTTAACTCTTCTTCACGAACACTCCTCTCCTATAATAATGCGTGTAGAAAGAGAAATTTGACAGCTTAGACCGGGATTTGCTGGTTTTTGTCCAACTGATTCCGCATAATATGCAATGATGAGCCTGCTCTGCTTCGTGACTGATAACCAACTAAAATCATGCTTAAACTGCAGTAAACACGTGTTAAAACACTCACACAAGGCGATTAGTGACTCACATACTGCAATCATGATTGAAATCCGTTTGAAATTTGAAAAAAAAAAAAAAGGGCCGCGATATTCTTGTAGCGCGCCCTTTGTTAAAATTTTGTCTAGCGCTACAAGAATAGCTGCCATGCCAGAATTTCGCAGTTTTTCAACTTTCTGCTAATTTGTCGGAAGTTTTATAAGTTACTTGGTTTAAGAAACAAGTCTAACTGCTCTCTAAACACATTAATGAATCAACTTTTGGAAATATGACCTTCTTTAACCCCCTTTAAAATATAAAAGATCAACAAAAATCAAATAAAACCTAAAAAGAATGGGCTCAAAACTTATTCAATCACCCATAGAGTTTCTAAGGAGACTAAAACTAAAACTTAAAACCAAAAATTTAACTGAGGTAGATTGAAAAACAAACCAAAACTGGAGAAAATAAATCAAAAATGGAGAAAAATTTACTGACTTAACATCTGGCTCCAGCTGCGGGATGAAGTCCTCCCTGTGAGGCTTCAAGAACCTGTAGACTAGTGCCTTCTGTCCTCAATCTAACTACCTGCAAACTTCCATTGGGCTATGGAGTCTTTATTCAATCTCACTCACACCGGTATATACAATGAAAAGTGACAATGATCCTCATTAACTGTAAAAATGCTTGAGGAATCGCCCATTGACAGGGCTGAGCAACTCCTCACCTTCCAAGGACTGCAAGATGAATGTATTATTTTCCAAAACTTTAGATATCAGAAAAGGGCCAAACCATAGATTATCAAATTTGCCATGCTTACCCTTCTGTTCCTTTCTTGCATCCCATCTTAAAACCAACTCACCTTCTGAAAAAGTATGCTCTTTAATATTTCTGTCAAACCTGTTTTTCATTTTAGCTCTGTACAGCTGTGCTTCTTTGTCTACCTTCTCTCTATTTTGCTGTAACTCAATCATTTCGAAGATTCTCCTTTACATATTATCGAGTTCCTCTTGAGAGTTCTGAAGGAACTTCATTACTGGAATCCCCAACTGAACTGGGAATACTGCTTCTGTTCCATACACCAGCTGAAAGGGAGAAGTACCAATGGCTTGCTTCACAGTAATCCTATCTGCCCACAATGCATATTTCAGCATTGAATCCCAAGACCTTTTATTATGTTTCAGTAGCTTCTTGATGCTTTGAATGATATTCTTGTTAGATGATTCAGCCTGACCATTTCCCTAAGGGTAATAGGGAGTTGAGTGCTTCAGAATAATGCCATTTCTCTCACAGAAGGCCACCATTGCCTTGGATTTGAATGCTTTGGCATTATCAGTAATCAATCTTTGTGGACAGCCAAATCTACTCAGAATATTATCTTCAATGAACTCCATAATCACCTTATCTGTAGCATTTCTTGTTGGAATAGCTTCCACCCATTTTGTAAAGAAATCTGTAGCAGTCAAAATCCAATGATGCTGGCCTGAAGATGCTGGATTTATTTCTCCAATAAAATCCAGACCCAACTGCTGAAAAGGGGCATTGACTGCAATAGGCTTCAAAGGCAAAGATAATAATTTCTGTTTACCTGCAAATTTCTGACAGGGTATGCAAGCTCTTACCTGCTGGTAAACATTTGAGAAGAGGGAAGGCCAATAGTAACCAGCTCTCAAAATTTTATAGGCTGTTGTTTTCCAGTATTTATGTCCTCCACAAGCTCCTTCATGAGATTCTGAAATTACTTCTTCTATTTCAGCCTGATCCAAACACCTTAACAAGATTCCTCCTGGGTCTTTCCAAAATAATTGATCTTCTATCAAACAGTATTTAGTAGCTTTCAATTTCAGAGATCTGGCAGCCTTCCTATCTAAGTGTTCTGGGCATTGCAAAAATAACAAGAAATTAACAATATCAGCATACCAATCTGAAGATGAATAGGAGTCCATGATTCTTTCTTTCTCCAGGAATGCTTGCTTTTCTTCAGGAAGTGAGTCTTCAACCATGACATGCAGTCCTAGAGCCTGGCAATTAGAATCAGCCAACAACTTGGCTAAACCTTGTCCCTTGACAAGCTTGGTAGGCCTTATTTCTACATCATATTCCATAATATTCGCAATCCATCTGCCTCTCTTTCCTTCACTATCCGGCTGAGTTAACACCTCCTTCACAGCAGGATTAGGTACAAAAGAAATTACCTTTGAATGCAGGATATAGATTCTGAAAAATTTCAAAGCTTTTACCAAAGCATAAGCTTGCTTCTCCAGAATACTATACTTCAGCTCAGAATCTCTGAGAGTTTTGCTGAAGAAAGCAATAGGCTGTTCCAAACCTTCTTTATTTTTCTGAAGTAAGACAGCTGCAATCGTGTCTTCTGATGCAAATGAGAAGGTAAGGAATTCCTTGGTAAAATCAGGACTTACCAGTACAGGTGCTTCAGTAAGAGCTACTTTGATTTTCTCAAATGCTATCTTTGCCTCAGCAGTCCATTTTACTTCCTGATCTTTCTTTAACATGGCTGTGATTTGTTTAATGGTTTCAACAAAGTTGGGAATAAACCACCGCAGAAAGTTTATCTTGCCAATGAATGATTGAACATCCTTTTTACTCCGAGGTAAACTAATCTTCAGTATTGCTTTCACCCTTTCAGGATCTATTCTGATGCCATCAGCAGACACCAAGTGACCAAGTAATTTACCTTCTTGCACAGCAAAATGTGATTTTTTGGGGTTCAGGGATAAGCCAAATTTTCTGCATTTTATGAAGGTTTGCTCCAAATGCTTCAAGTGTTCATCATCAGATTTTGAGAAGACAGTAATATCATCCAGATAGATAACCACAAACTTATCTTTCTCACCCACAAATGCAATGTCCATGGCTCTCTGAAAGGTTGCTCCAGCATTCATCAAACCAAAAGGCATCTTGTCATACATAAATGTCCCCCAGGGGGTTGTAAAAGCTGTCTTTTCTTTGTCATCAGGGTGCATGGCAATCTGATTGTACCCTGAGAAACCATCTAGCATAGAAATCCTCTGAGCTCCAACTACCTGCTGCAAAACCTGTTCAATCTTGGGGAGAGGATAATTGTCTTTTAATGATGATCGATTCAGATTTATGAAGTCAACACATAATCGAATTTCCCCATTCTTCTTTCTAACAGGAACCAGATTAGCCACCCAAGAAGAATACCTGAGAGGCATTATTATCTTTGCATCCAACAACTTCTTTAGTTCTTTTTCAATTACAAGGAACAAGGCTGGATTGATTCTTCTTAGTTTCTGCCTGAAAGGCTTGACATTAGGTTTCAAAGGGACCTTGTGCTGAATAATTGTTGTATCATAAGTTTTTAGTTCCTTATAAGACCAGGCAAATGCATCTATATGTTTTTTCAACAGCTTAATATATCTACTTCTTTGCTCCACTGTTAAGAATTTAGAAAGTTTTACCATTTTGGGATGTTCTGCTGAACCAATATTGTAGTCTTCTACATTGTCTTCTGAAGATTGAATTACTGGCTTTGAAGGTGTATCATCTTTGGTGAATATTCTTTCTAAAGGTACTAGACCTTTTGGAATGAAGTTGCTCCTCAACTCAATGATTTTATGCCCCACTATCTCTTCTGCAGCAAACTCATCTAACTGTTCATCCTTTTCATCTTCTTCCTGATCAATTTGAGTATTTGAAAACTCATCTACAAGCTCAAGAAAATTTTTTATTTCAATGTCATCTTCAAAAACCCTCCAGTGCTTCACATTTTCAGGAACACAAGGTCTATACCTCACTTCTATAGGATACTTTAGCTGAGTGGTTTTAGGGATTCTTAAATGTCACAGCCATGTTAAAGAAAGATCAGGAAGTAAAGTGGACTGCTGAGGCAAAGATAGCATTTGAGAAAATCAAAGTAGCTCTTACTGAAGCACCTGTACTGGTAAGTCCTGATTTTACCAAGGAATTCCTTACCTTCTCATTTGCATCAGAAGACACGATTGCAAGTGTCTTACTTCAGAAAAATAAAGAAGGTTTGGAACAACCTATTGCTTTCTTCAGCAAAACTCTCAGAGATTCTGAGCTGAAGTATAGTATTCTGGAGAAGCAAGCTTATGCTTTGGTAAAAGCTTTGAAATTTTTCAGAATCTATATCCTGCATTCAAAGGTAATTTCTTTTGTACCTAATCCTGCTGTGAAGGAGGTGTTAACTCAGCCTGATAGTGAAGGAAAGAGAGGCAGATGGATTGCGAAGATTATGGAATATGATGTAGAAATAAGGCCTACCAAGCTTGTCAAGGGACAAGGTTTAGCCAAGTTGTTGGCTGATTCTAATTGCCAGGCCCTAAGACTGCATGTCATGGTTGAAGACTCACTTCTTGAAGAAAAGCAAGCATTCCTGGAGAAAGAAAGAATCATGGACTCTTATTCATCTTCAGATTGGTATGCTGATATTGTTCATTTCTTGTTATTTTTGCAATACCCAGAACACTTAGATAGGAAAGATGCCAGATCTCTGAAATTGAAAGCTACTAAATACTGTTTGATAGAAGATCAATTGTTTTGGAAAGACCCAGGAGGAATCTTGTTAAGGTGTTTGGATCAGGCTGAAATAGAAGAAGTAATTTCAGAATCTCATGAAGGAGCTTGTGGAGGACATAAATACTGGAAAACAACAGCCTATAAAATTTTGAGGGCTGGTTACTATTGGCCTTCCCTCTTCTCAGATGTTTACCAGCAGGTAAGAGCTTGCATACCCTGTCAGAAATTTGCAGGTAAACAGAAATTATTATCTTTGCCTTTGAAGCCTATTGCAGTCAATGCCCCTTTTCAGCAGTGGGGTCTGGATTTTATTGGAGAAATAAATCCAGCATCTTCAGGCCAGCATCATTGGATTTTGACTGCTACAGATTTCTTTACAAAATGGGTGGAAGCTATTCCAACAAGAAATGCTACAAATAAGGTGATTATGGAGTTCATTGAAGATAATATTCTGAGTAGATTTGGCTGTCCACAAAGATTGATTACTGATAATGCCAAAGCATTCAAATCCAAGGCAATGGTGGCCTTCTGTGAGAGAAATGGCATTATTCTGAAGCACTCAAATCCCTATTACCCTCAGGGAAATGGTCAGGCTGAATCATCTAACAAGAATATCATTCAAAGCATCAAGAAGCTGCTGAAACATAATAAAAGGTCTTGGGATTCAATGTTGAAATATGCATTGTGGGTAGATAAGATTACTGTGAAGCAAGCCATTGGTACTTCTCCCTTTCAGCTGGTGTATGGAACAGAAGCAGTATTCCCAGTTCAGTTGGGGATTCCAGTAATGAAGTTCCTTCAGAACTCTCAAGAGGAACCGGATGATATGCAAAGGAGAATCTTCGAAATGATTGAGTTACAGCAAAATAGAGAGAAGGTAGACAAAGAAGCACAGCTGTACAGAGCTAAAATGAAAAACAGGTTTGACAGAAATATTAAAGAGCATACTTTTTCAGAAGGTGAGTTGGTTTTAAGATGGGATGCAAGAAAGGAACAGAAGGGTAAGCATGGCAAATTTGATAATCTATGGTTTGGCCCTTTTCTGAGATCTAAAGTTTTGGAAAATAATACATTCATCTTGCAGTCCTTGGAAGGTGAGGAGTTGCTCAGCCCTGTCAATGGGCGATTCCTCAAGCATTTCTACAGTTAATGAGGATCATTGTCACTTTTCATTGTATATACCGGTGTGAGTGAGATTGAATAAAGACTCCATAGCCCAATGGAAGTTTGCAGGCAGTTAGATTGAAGACAGAAGGCACTAGTCTACAGGTTCTTGAAGCCTCACAGGGAGGACTTCATCCCGCAGCTGGAGCCAGATGTTAAGTCAGTAAATTTTTCTCCATTTTTTATTTATTTTCTCCAGTTTTGGTTTGTTTTTCAATCTACCTCAGTTAAATTTTTGGTTTTAAGTTTTAGTTTTAGTCTCCTTAGAAACTCTATGGGTGATTGAATAAGTTTTGAGCCCATTCTTTTTAGGTTTTATTTGATTTTTGTTGATCTTTTATATTTTAAAGGGGGTTAAAGAAGGTCATATTTTAAAAAGTTGATTCATTAATGCGTTTAGAGAGCAGCTAGACTTGTTTCTTAAACCAAGTAACTTTTAAAACCTCCGACAAATTAGCAGAAAGTTGAAAAACTGCGAAATTCTGGTATGGCAGCTATTCTTGTAGCGCTAGACAAAATTTTAACAAAGGGCGCGCTACAAGAATATCGCGGCCCTTTGTTTTTTCAAATTTCAAACGGATTTCAATCACGATTGCAGTATGTGAGTGACTAATCGCCTTGTGTGAGTGTTTTAACAAGTGTTGACTGCAGTTTAAGCATGATTTTAGTTGGTTATCAGTCACGAAGCAGAGCAGGCTCATCATTGCATATTATGCGGAATCAGTTGGACAAAAACCAGCAAATCCCGGTCTAAGCTGTCAAATTTCTCTTTCTACACGCATTATTATAGGAGAGGAGTGTTCGTGAAGAAGAGTTAACTGCTAAAAAGGTGGATTGTGTTGCTGTGAAGAGAAGACAGTGTTTTTAACGCCAGCGAGAATTAGGGCTTCCAAATTCATTTACCAGCAGTCAAAGAAATGATATGAAGACACCTATTCTCATAAGAAGATACCGTTGATACCCCAAAACGAAGCTTTAGGCCACGACAGATGAGTAATTGACAGATCGGTTATAATGAGCTAATTGAATGGATTCTTCTCATGACCTAATGCCATTGTAAATCAAAATCTACAGGAAATAGCATTGAGACGACTCATAGATTGATTTGTTATGCTCATCTTTTACACAGAAGGTGTTTTGTTGGTTTGTTTAAGTGGTTTGAAAGCTGTTGAAAATTGTTATGATTTGTGAAATCACTTGCTTGGAGAACCATGTTCAATTGCTTGGAGAACATGTTGGCTTTCATATACAGGTTTGAATGGCAGTTTTTTGGCTAGGGCGAATATATTGCAGACAGTGGTGTTTTTGTTCTCTCCTCTCATGCTATCAGTCTCCAGTTGGTCAAATAAGCCTGTGGTTGATGTTATGCTGGCAAATCTGAAGCAGTGAGAGTTTTAGGGCTTGAAAATCTAGACTGGTTGATACACAGAGATTAAAGTGAAAGACTGATATAAAACAGCCATATTCACTGACAGTTTTCCATTACATTGAATAGTCTGGACATTGCAGTGCTGTTTTGAGTGATTTGAATCAGTTGTACTGAAGGAGGAGCAAATATTGAATATAGAACAACTTCATCCATTGACAGTTTTCAATCTCATTGAATAGTCTGAACACTGAATTTGATCAAAGTTCTGTATTCTATGATGTGAATCAGTTTGTAATAAGGAAGAAGTTTATGTCTGAAGACATATCATACTGCTTGTCTCCTTAACCCTAAAACGAGGAGTTTGAGTGGCTTATATTCTAAAACAGTTCGACATTATGCCTGATGGTGCATTTTGAAATTAAGCAGCGCTATATTGTTCTTATGACAGTTTTCATCTATGATTGATCTTGTCTCACAGTTTATCTATCCACAGACCTAGTTGTATGGTTGAGATATGGGAACGTTGAACTTGAAGGCCTGTCCAGGAGTGTGTAGCAAATTTTGAAGGAGCTCAAAGCACAAGAAACCAGTTTACAAAACATTTTTGAAACCTAAAGCCAGACTGTTTCTGTTTTCTGAAAGAAGAATATGGGGAAAAGTGGCAAAAGTGGTAAGGTCAACAGGGCTGAGCCCACAGACCTAACCTGGATTCAGAAGCTTCCTGACTGTGCAGAACTGTTTCAGCAGGCAGGTTGGTTGAAGTTTTTCAAGAAAATGAAGATATACTCAGGCAAGCAAGCATCTTAAAGGAACCAGGTTTTGCTGTTGATTATACAGACTTTATAATGCAGGATGCAAATATTCCTAATATCCCTAGTTTTGATAATGAAGACCTACAGGAAAGTGTTCAAAAATACAAGCAGCATGTTAAACACTTGCATGAGTTTACTAATGGGCTATTTAGAGTCAACAAAGTGCTTGTAGAGGAGTTGCAGGATGTCCATAAACATTTCTTGGAATTATCAGAGGTCTCCAAAGAAGTTCTCAGCAGAAAAAGGGCTTCTGACAGGCACTGTTCAAAGCTGGAAAAGACAGTTGAAAGTTTACAGCAAGAAAATGAAGACCTTCAGAAAAAGATAGCTGATATGGAGAAGAAGCATAAAAGAGCAAAGAAGAGGTCTTCAAGTCTAGATGATATATCTCTTCTTGTGGAGGCAGCGAAGGAGATATGAGGCAGTTATTAGTTAGGGGTTATTTAAGATAAGCATTTTGGTTTTGGTTAAGAATTTGCTATTTTTAGCAACCTTGTAATTTTGTAAAAATTGTAAATTTTACTTTACCTAGCCTAGTGATTCGATGGAGAGTTAGGAGGAAAAACCTAACTGTTTTTTAGAAGAGAACTATTTAGAAAGGTGAGCAAAACATTGTGAGGGTTCTGATTTTTGGGAGCATCAGGAGGTCTGCTAGCTGCTTGTACTTTCAGACTTATTCAGAGATAGGTACTGTAACTCTTATATACATTTACTGATGAAATTATGAATATATGACTCTTTCCCCTTCATTTGGTCTGTGTTGGCTTCATGTTTGAACTTGTTTAGTTTCATGAATGACAAATTAATTGCTGGTTAATGTGTATTTTCTAGTAGTGCTTGTCCTTTATGTGTGAACTTCAGTACAGTCTTTTGTTGGATTTTTGTGATATATATGCATCTTTATCAATATATGTGTATGATTTAGTTGTTGCTTATCTGCCGAATGTATTCCCTGCATGTTCTTGAAGTTTATGACCAAAAACACATAAAACAAAACCCTAAACCCTAGTTTGAATTGAGTTTTACTCTTGAGATTGTGTTGGCTTGTTACCCTAGCCTTAGTAACAATTTCTGGCACAAACAGGAAGTACACGGTAGAGATCCTATGGAGGTTCAAGATGGAGAACTATAGACCGATGGCTACCCCTATGGTCACCAACCTAAAGAAGGTTGACACTTCAGATTCAGAGTTGGTAGATCCCAAATTATATATATTATAGACAGTTGATTGGATCCTTGTTGATATATTTGGTCAACACTAGGCCAGACATGTTATCCTGTGAACACCTTGATCAAGTTCATGGTGGAGCCAAAGCAAATGCATTGGGTAGCAACGAAGCATGTGCTGAACTACTTGAGAAGTACAGTGGAGTATGGGTTGAGGTATCTTGGAGGCGATGGAGTGAGGCTACAAGATATACAAACTCAAATTGGGCAGGGAATACAGCAGATAGGAAGAGCACCTCAAGGTGCTGCTTCAATCTAGGATCAGCAATGATTACATGGTTCAATAGGAAGCAGACTTTCGTAGCACTCAGTTCAACGGAGGCGGAGAATATGGCAACAAGTATGGCAAGTTATGAAGTCATTTGGCTTCGCAAATTACTTACAAGATTATTTGATCAAGAGTTGGATCCCACAGTGATATACTGTGATAATCAGAGTAGTATCAAACTCTCTGAGAATCTAGTATTCCATGATATATCCAAGCATACTGAGATCAGGTATCTCTTCATCCGAGACAGGATTAAGAAGGGGGAAATTAAGCTCCAGTACATCTCCATAGATGAGCAAGTTGCAGACATTCTGACCAAACCCTTGGTAAAAGGGAAGTTTGTTGTTCATAGGGACAAGCTAGGAGTGGTGTAGAATACCTTCCTCGCTAAGAGGGAGTGTTGAATTTTGTAGCATCGGACAGGTACTTCTGCACAACTCTAAGTGTCTAGACATGTGGAAGTCGTCCAAAGGCCTTCAACCTTAGTAACTTACTTTAATTAATGGAATTAATAAAGTAAAGTGTCTTTAATAATTAATTGAGTTTAATTTAATGAAATGCTTAAGTTTTTGGCATTAGTGAATTAAATGAATCTTATCCATTGATCTTAAAGTGAAGTTGAGATTTAATATCAACCGTCAATCACTTTGGAGATATAGGGTTATGTTTGATTTGGTTAAAACTTGAGATTATAAAAGCAAGGCTAGGGGGGAAGGAAAAACACATATAGTGTGTGATACACATGAGAGTCCATAGGAGTAAAGAGGAGACCGTGTGAGCAGCAAGAGAATCAAGAGATTTACCTCAGCCAATCAAGGGAGGTTGTACTATTGGAAGCAGCAGCAGCAGGGGTTTGATTCAGCCAGCAGTTCAGGCTGTACGATTTCTGAAAGAGGTCATACAACAGTCAGGTTTGCTGTGTGTGGTTTCAACTTTCATCTTTCTCAGTGGGCAATTTTCCCAGTAAGGGAGCCCTTGTATGCTTGGATATTATTTTTAATGAAAAACAGATTTGAAGGGCAGAAATATTGTGTATCTGAAACTGGTTTCATTTGCTTCTGCTGATTTATTTACTGTTAATTATTCCAGCAAATATATTTTATTCAGTGGGCTGTAACTAAATCTTTAAGAAGGAAACCACTAGGAAATAATTTATCTAGGGGTGGGAATAGAAATTTAATATTACATAGATTTAAACCAAAAAACAAAAAACAATATAAATGTTTTTTAACTCGAATTTGAACCACAAATATGTCAAATTAAATGTCAAGATTGAACAAATATTAAAACATCATTATATATTTTTCAGAGCATATATGTATATATAAACTTTTTAAAGGATGGAAGAAGCATAGGATGAGTAGCTGCTGCTGCAGAAAGTTTTGGAGTTAGGGTCACCGGAGGATGGCCCTTTTGAGTTTAGTTCTATGCGATATTTCTAGCTCAAATAGAGTTGGAAGAAAACGCTTCAAAGTGAGCAAAAGCATTAGATGCAATGAGATGTAAGTTTGTAACCAATGACACACAAACCTTCAAAATGAAGTACATGAGATCCAAACCAAACACCTGATAAGATGGTATGACATAAAGGTCAAAAGGCAAAAAAGTGGGTAAAGAAAATGTGGACTACAGTAACAGTTCTAATGTATAATGGTTGATGAAGTAAAATGTTGGACAAACTTGTTATAAAATGCCATATATGTAATGACAGGATCAAATACTGGAACAAATCTAAAAGCCTAAACTGAAATGCCATTAACGTAATGGCAGGATCAAATGTTGTAGCAAATACAAGCTAAGTCAACTGGTTTGTTGTTGTGTTCAACTTGGTGACAACGGAAATTTGAAAAAAGTTCACTGGTGCAAAAGAATGATAAAATTCACTATTAAGTTCGGTAAAGAAAATTAAGCAAATTTTGTTATAACATAACATATATTTAAAATAAAAAACAATATAAATGTTTTTTAACTCAAATTTGAACCACAAATATGTCAAGACTGAACAAATAATAAAACATCATATATATATATATAACTTTTTTAAAGGATGGAGGAAGTAGAGGTGGAGTAGATGCTGCTGCAGAAGGTTTTGGAGTTAGGATTACCGAAGGATCTAAGCTTGAATTTTGGAGTCCTAGAACCCTTTGTAGGAGATCTGGTGGAGGCCTAGATGGTAGCAGGTTTGGTAGTATTAATGTGGGAATCATTGCATCAAGTGGATCTAGGGCCACATTGCCCTCATGGCAAGATGTGGTTTTGGGCACTACAGTTCTGTCAGGGGATCATCACGGATCTGTCAGGGAAATAGGGTTGGACAAATCTCCCAATGCTTTTCGCTTATCCATACCCAGATCTCATATTTTGGAGGGTATTACCCTCACCATCTCCCACCCTGTTCTTCGATGGCTCGTGTGAGGAGAGAGGTGACATGGAAGAACATCAAGGGTTTGGAGGTTGTTGGGTTTAATTCAGAAATCAAAGGCTCTCCCCCTCTGAAGTTGGTTCTGGGGAGACCTCAGCTGTCTTTTGAGGAACTTTCAGGAGGTGGTCTAGCTAAGAGGGAGGGGGGAGGTCTAGCTAGGGTAGCAGGTTCTCGGGTCACAATTCGAGGAGACATCAAAAGATGGAGGAAGTCCATCTTTGTAAAGCTTAGAAAAGATGAGATGAAGTTGGTTCTAGGAGAAGATGTTGTACTTGAATAAATGATGCTTTACCAAACGACAACTTTGATTGGAAAACTCCATCATAGAGTTATCTCTAACCCAACCATTGTTCAGTAAATTCACCAAGCAAGTAGACAACGGTTAGGCTATTCCCCAATTTTCCACATTTTAGCTAGGGTTGGATGACTTTCATTTTCAAGTCAGGATAAGAAGGTCATCAGTCAGGAAAATGCTACTCGGATAGCGCCATTCTAGCATTAAAGGCTTGATCCCCATGCTTCAATACCCTAAAGGAAACGACAAAGATGGTGCCTTTATGATTAAACTCCCATCACTGCTTCTAGAGTTCTGGCAGGAAAGAAAATTGAGGGCTATCAATGATCAAATGGGGAAATTCTTGGACATTGACCCAAAAACCAAGCCACATTGGTCGCTTGATCTATATTGAGATGAATCTAGGGAACAGATTGCTCAACAGAATGGACATTGAGGTGGGTCGTAGATCTTATCGTCAAGAATAAAACTATGTTGACATTTATTTTCATCATTCTATCTGCAAATTATATGATCATTTGGAACATACCTATCCTGAAAGACATCTATCGAATGAGGATCACACTAATGATCAAGCAAAGGAATTGCTAAGCACCCTCTTGACGAGGGAATGGCGAGCACACCGGAAAAGGGAAAGATAAAGGTAATCAAACCTAAGAAATAGTGTTTCTCTACATATATGAGTAATTATATTCTTAAGGATATAGCAAAGGCAAAAGATTCAAGACCCGAATTCCAGGGTGCAATAAGGTTCAATATGATTCAAGAGAGTCTAATGATGTTTGTACTTTGTACACAAGACTACTGATAGGTTTAAGGATTGACGGTTGGAAAAGACTTTTTTTATGGACTGCGTCCAGAATCAGGGCAAAGGAGGATCAAGAAGAAAACCCTCCAAGGCCAAGCAAACTATACAGCGTTTATTTGATTTGAAGGAAAGAAAGGCTTCTAAAGGACATAGTGTCAAATGGTTGGAAATCTCGCGAGGGTTTCAAACTGGGCAAGTGTATCCAACGGCTAGCCTTGATTTGATTTTAAGGAAACAGAGGCTTCTAAAGGACATAGTGTCGAATAGTTGGAAATCTCGCATGGGAGGTTTCAAACTGGGTAAGTGGTACATCTTTCAAGTAGATGGTGAAAGGTAAACAAATGGAAGGCCTCACATGTTCTAAGAGCAGAAGCATGACTCAAACTTCAGAAGAATATTTCATTCCATGAACTCGAAATATATACTGAGGTTAATGAGGAAACTTAATGGAGGAGAGGAGAAGACAGGAATAGAAGGAGGTTTAAGCCTAGGCACTCCACTGTCTTTGTGTCAAATGGTTCCTAGAAGATCTTCTGAACATAGCACAGCAGCAAGCAAAAAGAGAAATCCAAGCTGGTCATTAACAATCCATTCATGGGATCCTTAAAGTAGGAAAGGCCTCTAGAAGAGGTAAAAGATGATTATTCTCTAACACTATTGTGCCTAGTAAATCCTGGTAGTTTTTATAGCAGCATAACTAGGATCACTAAAAGAATGGCAAAGCACATAAACAAAATGAGTGTGGAGCTCATTTAACCACGATGATAAGAACAATCATGTCCCAACCATACACAAAGCTATTTGTCTCCCCCGAGCTCACACCTTCCAATAGAGAACGATGTACATCCAGATAATAGTAGCGCAAACCCAAGAAAAATAATAGAGAAACTTCTCGAATAGTGAAGAACCCCAATAATCACTTCTCTAGCTGCAGATGCGAACTTCTCTCACTAGTGCGAACTTGCTTGAGTGAATGAATAAATGAGAGGTTCAACCTCTCTATTTATACACATAAAAAGTGACTTTTTCCCTTATTGGGCCGACCTATCTGGTCTTAACTGGGCCAACTTGACTGGGGCAGTTCTGCCCATTGTTTGGGGCAGACTGCCCACTGTTTTGGGGCAGTTTACCCACTGGGTCGACTTGCCTTGGGGAAATACAAAAATTTCATTTGATAAATCTTTTCTTATGTGATTTCACCCCAAGGTTTACATTGAATCTTTCAAGGGTTTTACATGATCAAATACGTTAATATCTTCTCCCGTAGGAGGTACAATGAATAAGAATAACTTCCCAAGATGCACTATTTCCAACACTCCCTCTCAACAAGGAAGGTATTCTTTGGACATGGTATTCTAATTTTATTCTTCCTTGGGCCGACCTATGAGGTGATTCCTCACGCAGCTACTACTCCAACACTCCCTCTTAGCCATGGAGGCATCATCAGTATTATCATACTGGAACACATTTGGATATCATCTATACATCACAGTTATCTCTAACCTCTCTATATCGTAAGGAAGGTCTTCCAACACAATCTCAGTCCATCGAGAAGTGTCAACAAATCAATCTTTGTGCATCAGTTCAATCCAGTCCATCGGAGAACATGCACTAGCACCACGACTTTGCACAGTCCATCAGAGAGTCCATCATCCCAGTCCATCGAGAATCATGCATCAGCTCAACAACTCTGCACAGTCCATCGGAGAGTCCATCATCCTAGTCCATCGGGAATCATGCATCAATACAATGTGCCTCAGCTCAACCCAATCCTTCGGAGAACATGCACCAACTCAACCAGTCCTTCGGTGAGTCAACACAATGTGCATCCGCTCAGCCCAACCCTTCGGGGAACATGCACCAACTCAACCAGTCCTTCGATGAATCAACACAATGTGCATTTGCTTAGCCCAGTCCTTCGAGAAACATGCACCAACTCAACCAGTCCTTCGTAAAGTACCAAGGTGCGTCAGTGTGCGCCAATGTACACCAGCTTCTCCATCCCATCTCAGGATGTCTGAGAGATCTCCTCACTCTTTTAGAGTGATCTGGAGAATGCACTAAATCTCTCCATCAATTCCATGATGTCCGAGAGATCTCCCCAATCTACTGAGTGTCCGGGAGTGTGCGTTGGCCTCTCCATCCTATCAGGATGTCCGAGAGATCTCCTCACTCTATCCCAGAGTGATCCGGAGAATGCAGTGGCCTTTCCATCCAACCTAGATGTCCGAGAGATCTCCTCACTCTATCCTAGAGTGATCCGAAGAATGCAATGGCCTCTCCATCCAACCTGGATGTCCAAGAGATTTCTCATAAGATTTACACGACCATCTACTACCTATCCGTCTCTACTGCCGACAGAATCCTCCCATGCCTGGCTGAGAACCTGGATGAGCAGAGGTACCTGTGTAGAAGCAAGGTAAATGTTCGTCTCTATATCATCTTTTCTTCCCTCTTAGCAAGAGATATAATCACGTAATCACTCTCCCCACTCCATCACAAAGTGTAAGGGAGTAAAGACATCCTTCCCTCTTACCGAGGGAGTCAATCATGGGACCAATCTCGCCATCCCTTCACAGGATGGTAGGGACAGAGCACTGCCCCATTCTGATGAGTGAGCAACCAGGGACTAATATCCCCATCCTATCTCAGGATGACTAGGAGAAGGCACTATTCCACCCTGGGTCATTCACCTATAGCCAAGTTACAGAGGCCAATACTAACTTCCTCCTTCAGTATAGTTTGTGCAACTAGGAACCAATCTCCCCATCCCATCTCAGGATGACTAGGAGAAGGCACTGTTCCACCCTAAGCCATTAAGAATCAATCTAGAGATAATGATGAAATTTTTAGCTATGTCAAAATGTGTAGAGATGGATTTCAGTGAAAAGTTACCTGACAGGATCAATCTATGAGGCAAAGGATTTCATTGCACTCGACCATTGGACTACTAAAACACAGCTTTCAGGTGTAGGCATCATCAGAAATCAAGGCTTCCAATGGAACCAGTGTTATAAAAACCGGCCCCGAATCGGAAAAACCGGCTGGTCCAACCGATTCCAAGGGTTTTCCGGTCCGACCGTTTGATTCAACCCATTTTTTACTGGTTATGTACGGAACCGGCCGGTTTCCACCAAGAACCGCCCGGTTCCGTATGGAACCGGCCAGTTTTCTCAAACTGGTCAGTTCCATACCGAGTCTTTCTAGGGCAAAATACCCACCTTTTGAAAAAAAAAAAATTAAAAAACCAAACAATTTGGGCACATCGGCCACATTTGCTAACCTAATTACCATACAATCACTATATATTGACGGGGGGACCCTCAATTGCAATCACGATTCACAACCATCTTTGGATTTTTCTAGGTTGAGCATACGAATTACGGAGTCAGGGCAGCAAGGCATTCCAGAGTCTGAAATCGAATCTCAATTGTGGACCATGGCACAAGCGAATTTTGGTTTTATACACTCTTACTTGCTATGTACATGAGAAACTTTGCAGATTTGTGTATAATGGTTTGAATTCACATGGATGCACATGAATATATATTTGTTTTTTGAAAATATGAATATTTTATGTATTTTTGCTCAACCGGTTTTTTGATCCGGTTTTTGTCCGGTTCCGGTCCAAGTCCAGGTCCTGGGGCCAGCTAGTTTGACCACCGGTCCGGTTCTGATAACACTGAATGGAACCATGTTGAAAAAGCCTCAATTTCAAGAATCTAATTCAAAGACCACCAAAAGCTCAAGAGTATGATTTGATAGCTACAATGAATATACTAGAAGAAAACAAGGATGGTTTCCAAAAAAAGTAAAAGAAGGAAAAGAATGATGGAGTGGATGGAAAATCGATTGGAGAAAAATTAACCAGCCAACAAAGAATAAACAATGGAAGAAGCTTCTAAAACTCCTCAAGAGTAAAGAAAGATCAACATGAAAGAAGACCGAGAAATGGAAGATTGCACCCTTCTGGAGTATATGCATCAAAAGAATGTGAAATCCTCCTGCCATAATGTTACATCAGCTCTAAAAAGCTGATTCAGGATCACATACAAGCAAAGAGCAAGGATGTAACTAATGATACTAGCCACATGGCTAACTTGTGTATTGATATTTGATTCATCCAAAGTCCATATCATAGTAGCATATTTCGAGTACGAATACGGATATGAATACGATTCGATACAGAAAAAATATGTAATGAACAAATCTAGTAGAATAAAATACGGAACTAGACCTTATATATAATAATTTTAATCAAATATTCACAAAGATACCATAAATGTACATAGACATTTATATAATAAAATCAAACATATATTTAAAAAACAAAAATATAAAATCTCATCAACATGGGATATGGCACCGAAAATTTGACGAATTAGAATTTGTTCCAAATTTCCATACACATAATACCAATACGGCCAAATTATGCTATTATGCTCTATAGTAGTGATTTCAAGTAAGTAAGCTTTATAGTAGTGATTTCAAGTAAGCTTTAGCTAGTGTTGGTAGTTCATGCAAGAAAGTATTCAATCATTTGCTTACAAGCATTTGTAGCACTCACGAGTATGGAACGGGGTGCGCTTGTTCCAGTTGTTGTCTCTCCATTTATACTATTTTTTTGTTAAAATAATTACATAGATATAATTCTTAGATGGGCGCTAGACCATATTGAGTATGTGGAAAAAGCGATCCAATGCCTGGAACAACCATACAAGGGCTCAGAAAAGATTATTTATGGCAACCTTCGTAAAACAAGCTTCGTAAGTTTGTAGATCATAAAAAGAAATACTTAATTTGCCTAACTTAATGCGAAAGAGATTTTTTCCATATGATTCTTAGATGGGTGCTACACCATATTGAGAATGTGGAAGAGGCCATCCATTGCCTAGACCATACAAGACCTCAGAAAATATTATTTATGGTAACCTTCATGAAACAAGCTTTGTAAGTTTGTAGTTCATAAAAAGACATACTTAGTTTGCCTAGCTTGATGGCAAATTTCATCATTTTTCAATGCAAGAGCGATTTTTTCCATATTTCGTTTTTGTTGAATTCAAATATGAACATAAACCAGGTGCCGTCTTGGGGTGCTTCTATTGTTTTTTTCTTTTTTTCTTTTTTTGTAGGGCGAGGAGGGGAGCGCTGCTGACTTTAAGGTTAGGAACCAAGTGTCATCTTGGGGTGCTTCTGCTATTTTTTACTTTTTTTGGAGGGCGACGAGGGGAGCACTGCTCACCTTCAAGTTAGGTGCCACAATGTCTTATCCCTTTGAGAATCATGCCATTCAGGTAAGCCAGATCCCGACTGTAATGGAACCTTGGTAAACAGCTTGATAATCCATCAACCTCACCAGTGAACCAAGGCCCCATTGGCTGCTATTAAGGTTTTTTTTCCTTTGCTTGATGTTATGTATACAATTAAGAAGTGCAACTTCACGAAAACCAATTTGTCATCACCCATTATCAGAAAATAATCGGAAGTTGATTCGGAACCACTAAATAGACCCACTTGTCAATGGAAATTACACTAAGCCTTGAAGCCGCATTGCTCGGAAGTAAATAAGTTATTGAATGTTATGTCAAGTTGGATGTACACCCCTAGACAGAGACTATCTACTGCCCTGTAAAGAAACAATTAAACAAGAATTTATGTGGCCCAGCAACCCTGATAGCAAGGTGATCGGTGCCCTGCACATAAAAGTAAGCTGATTTGGACAAAAAAACAAAGATCCCAGGACAAACCCTAAACCCGGTTAAGACCGAGCTGTAATAACATTATACAACATTATATGTAAATATGGTGAAAGAAAATGGGGGGAGGAGATTTGGAGATGGGGTTTTTTCTAGGGTTTCTCGATTTGTTTGCAGAAAATTCTGATTCTGAAGGCTGATCTGTAGCTGGTGACCTTCGACGACTTGGAGTCAAGCCGATTCCTCGAATTGGCCTAGTACCAGCCAAGGTTAAAAAAAGTGGGAATTTTTTTCTAGTCGAAGGTTTACTTTCTACCGTTCAACTGGATTTATCGGTTTTTTCTGCAAAATCTTTTTCATCCTACTTTTTTGCCTTTTTGTGCTTATTTGGCCTTCTCCCCTTTTAGCCTTTTTCCATTTTCGGGCTATTTTGGGGGGCTATTGTTTCACCTTTTGGTCTTTTTGCCTTTGTGCCCTTTGATTGGCAGCTGTCGAGTTCTAACTTTTGTTTACCGGCAGGTGGAGTTTCTCTCCTTTGCTCGGTCTTGGGGCCCATCATGGGAGAGTCCTGTCAAAAACAAAACCCTACTCTGCCACATTCCAGTTTCGATTTGGGGGTTTGCTCGGGCCGCTCTGCAGATGGTGGAGGTCCTCAGAACTCTTTATGCCGGAGGTTGAGGGCTAGGAACAAACGTCGTTTGAAGACCTATAAGGCAAGGCGTGAGATTGGCAGACTGGACATCGACGAAGACTATAATCTTGAACGGATTCGTATCCTTGCTGAGAGGGCTTTAGTTGGCAGGCTCGAGTATACCTCAGCTTCGAAGATTGAAATTTCTGCTTGGGTAAATAAATATTGGGTTCCGTTCACAGGTATGGCACCCAAAATCAATTTGCTGTCAAACCGGTGGATTCTATTTACCTTTTCGGAGGCAGAGCATGTTGAGAAAATCCTAGCTGAATTTTGGGAATTTAAAAGAGGTTCATTGTTCATCAAACGATGGCATCTAAATTTCAATCCACTCTGTGAGATCCAGACCCTTCGGCACTTATGGATGATCATTCCGGGCCTCCCAATAGAGATTTGGACTGAGGAGGTTATCAAAAGGCTTGCAAATTCTGTTGGGAAGTTTGTCCGGTTTGACAAACAAAACCTTTTTGGCATGGATCGTCAGTATGCCAAGGTTATGGTGGAAGTTGACCTAAAATTGGGCTTACCTGCAGAGGTGACAATTGCCTGGGGAGCCAGGGTGTGGAACCAATCGCTCGACTTCTTTAAGATTCCATTCCGTTGCTTCTTTTGTCATGAGATCGGGCATGTTCGGGCTACTTGTCCCTACTCTCGGCAGTCTGTTCAGGATGTTCCTGTGGCAAATTGTGCTTCTCCTAGGGCTGGCAATCATGAAGCATCTCTGGAGTCTTCGGGTAAGTTATTTGAAACCCCCATAAATTATCCTGAGCTATCTAATGCGGAATTGGCTTTTATTGAGTCCTCGGAAAATATTTTGTCGACTCGTATTTCAAAGGGTGAAGTTCAGCTTCGTCACGATCCTGTGACGGGCCTCCCTGTTTCTTCCAACAACCCTTCTTCTTCAAAGGTGGGTCGTAAATTATTTGGGGATGGGAATTTTGACTCTCTAGATTCTGAACCTTTGTTGTCCGGACATTCTGCTGAAAACGGGTCTAACCCTAACCCTAATAGATCATTGATCTCTAAAAAAATGGGGTCTTCATCCCATCCTTTAGATTTGTCGGAAATGGGGCCATCTTCTTCTAGGGTTTGTTTGTCGGCATCCTTGGATTGTTGTTTTGCACAGAATGTGGATGGGTCCTCGAACCCTAACCCTGGGAGGATTTCTTGCTCTGATAATTTGGGTTTACAATCTCATAATTCTGATTCTTTAGTGCCGGGCTTTAACTCTTCGGGTGGTTGCAAGCCGAACACTTTACAGTCATGGGGTATTAACTCGGGGATAAATGGGGATGAGCAAAAGTCTTCGTCGGGCTTGGTGGTTCTTACAAACCTGGAAGATAAGGAAATTCTGACTGAAAGTGGATACTATATCTCGAAAAAAGGGGAGGAGTTCCCTCCACTGCCTTCATACACCAGAAATCCCAGCTGTGGATCTTCGGCAAAACCTCTTCAATCCTTAAAATTTCAAAATGTCACCATTCGGCGGGGTAAAAAGAAAAAGTTTGATCATGACAAAACTACCTCATATGCTCCTCTTTCTCGAAGATTGGAGGATGAAGACAATTTGAAAAAGGGGTCTCCCTTGGGGCTTAGAGCATCGTCCCCCAATGTGTCTGTTTCCTGATGTCTTTGTTATCTCTTAACGTTCGGGGATTGGGTAAGGTGGCCCGGGCACAGGCCTTATCCAACCTTTACAAAGCTACTGGCCCTGCTATCTGTTTGTTTCAGGAGACTATGTGTGATGATCATTTTGCCATTCATAAGCTGAGTAAGATTTTTCCTTTCTGGGAGGTGTCTGCTATAAGTTCCTGTGGTTTTTCGGGTGGACTTGCTGTAGCTTGGGATCCTTCTGTTTTTGATCTTAAGGCCTTTTCTACTCCTTGGGGAATCTTACTGAAAGGTTATTTCTGTAGAAGTCAACACTCTATCTCCATTTTAAATTGCTATGCCCGTTATAGGGAGCGGCAAACTTTCTGGGTTGCTCTGCAAGGCTCAGGTCTTTTGAACTTAAATGATTTGATCATTGCAGGCGATTTAAATCTCACATGTCATGCTTCAGAAATCTGGGGTTCCACTGCTAGGTTGGATAATATGGCAGACTTCTTCACTCAGTTGTTTTTGGATGCTGATCTTGTGGATGTTAAACCTCATATTATGGCCCCCACCTGGACAAATGGCAGATTTGGTTGTGAGGGTGTTCATAAGCGTTTGGACAGATTTCTTGTCAAATCGGGTTTATTGGACATTTCAGAAACACAGATCTTGGGTTTATGATTGCAAATTCTCGGATCATTGGCCCATTGTCCTTCAATTAGATGATTCAAATTTCCCCCATAGCTCGCCTTTCAAGTTTAATGCTTCTTGGTTAACTGAGAGCTCCTTTTGCAATATGGTTAAGTCATATTGGTTGACCTGTGTTCCTATTGAAGCTAATCCCATTCTGAAGTTCTGTCATAAGTTAAATTGTTTAAAAGAGATTGTCAGAAAGTGGATCAGGGATAAAAAGAAGAAGGACAAACTTGAACTGTCTTTATTAGAAAAAAAGATACAGGTGGCATTCTCTGCCAATGTCTCAAATTCTCTCTCATTTGACTCTTTTGAAGTGATGAAGCAGTTAGAACAGAAAAAAGAAGAGATCCTTCTGCAAGAAGAAAAGGAATGGCGACTTAAGAGTCGGGCCATTTGGATCTCTCATGGTGATAAAAACACAAAATTCTTCCACTCATTTGCATCTGCTCGGCGAAATTCAAAATATATTTGGGAGATTTATGATGACAGGGGAACTCAGATCTCGGGTCTAGATGGTATTAAAGCTGAAGCATCTTCTTTTTTTGGAAATTTATATCAGGATCCGGGTGATTGTTTCTTGTCGGATCAGATTACAGTTGCCTCTCTATTTCCTCGTTTTTTTACTGAGCAGGATGTTGATTTTATTCAAGCTAAGGTCAAGCTGGATGAGATTGAACATACTTTGAAAATGTTTGCTAAAGACAAAAGCCCCGGGCCCGATGGGTGGCTGGTGGAGCTGTATTTGCACTTTTTTTATTTGATGGGCTGTGAGCTTCAAGAATTAGTGAATTTTTCCAAAGAAAATGGCTACATTCCGGGTGGACTCAACTCAACATTTGTCACCCTAATTCCCAAGAAAGATAAGCCATCCTCTTTTGGAGAATTTCGTCCAATTGCACTTTGCAATTTATTATACAAGCTCATTTCTAAAATTATTGCAGACAGAATGAAGATGGTTCTTTCCAAGCACATTTCAGCTGAGCAATTTGGTTTTTTAGATGGAAGGCAGATACATGACGCAATTGGCATTACTCAGGAGTTGATGCATAGTATAAAGATCCATAAAAAAAGGCGCTTCTTCTCAAAATGGACTTAGTTAAAGCATATGACCCGGGTAAATTGGTCATTTCTCAGAATGATTCTTATCAGAATTGGGATTCCCTCAGCAATCATTAAGTGGATAATGGCATGCATCACTTCTATGAACATTTCTGTACTTGTAAATGGTAGTCCATCTGCTTTTTTCAGCTGCTCCAGGGGGATTAGACAGGGTTGTCCCCTTTCCCCATTGCTTTTTATCCTGGTTATGGATGGTTTTAGCAGGTTGGTCAATGAAGCATTAAGGTGTGGCAAAATCAAAGGCATAAAGATTGCAAAAAACTGTGTGATCTCACACATATTATTCGCAGATGATGTGCTGGTGGCAGGTGAAGATTCCACTGAAGAGTGGGCTTCATACAGGGATATTTTTCAGACTTTTTGTAGAGCATCAGGTATGGTGATCAGCACTAATAAATCAAATTTTTATCACCTTTCTCTGAATGATGAGCAGATTATTGGTATACAATCGATCTTGCCATATAAGTGTAGCCCTATTGAACAAGGCTTCAAATATCTTGGCTTCAATCTTAAACTGAATAATTACCTGATCAAGGATTGGTTTTGGTTGTTGGAGAAAATTGAGGCACGGATTGCTCAATGGGCCTACAGGCTCTTGTCCATGGGTGGAAAATTAATCCTTGTGAAATCTGTTTTGTCTAGCATTCCTGTGTTTTGGTTTTCCTTATTTGAAGTTCCATTTGCAATCATTAAGACCATCAAAAAGTATCTCTTCAATTTTCTGTGGTCTGGCACTATTGGTGAACCAAAGCTCCACATGGTAGCGGCTGATATTCTCTCCAAACCTTTTCGATACGGGGGATGGGGCATAAAAGACTTGGAGACCTTCAATGTTGCTCTGAGATTAAAAAGTGCTTGGCGGGGTATCTTTGGACAGACTTTATGGTCTCAGATCATCCATATTAAATATATTAAAGCAGAGGTTTTGTGCTGGATTAGAAATCCAAAACTGAAAGGTTGGAACTTCTCCCCTATCTGGAGGGGTTTTATGAAAGTTTTTCATTGGATAAAAGATGACCTTTTATGGCAGGTCGGTTCTGGAAACTGCATCCGTGTTGGACTTGATTCTATTATAGGATTGGAATTTGATCACACCCTCCCCTCCATTATCCCCCGTTATCTGCAGATTATTGGGTTAGCTACTTTAAACAAAATCCAGCATCATAATTATGGGGGCGGCAACAATAAGAAGTGGTTGTCTGCACAGGAGATTGGTCTCTCGGGTTACTTAGCTAGTGTTTGGAATATTTATATCAGGAATTTAGATGCTGCGGGTGTCAGATTAAATAATGATATTGACAAGCTTGTATGGGGTGGCAATCCGGCCTCTGGCATTGTTTCAGCAAAGTCTGCATATTCTAGGATTATACAGGAGAAATTTATATTCCCACAGGATTGGTGGTATAAGAGAATATGGACTTGGAACATTCCTCTAAAACTGAAATGCTTCATGTGGCTAGTTTTGCAAGACAAGCTGAAGACTTGGGATAATTTATGCAAGCGAGGATGGACTGGCCCTAGTATTTGTATTCTTTGCAAAAAGGCTGCTGAAACAAAACAACATCTTTTCGTCAACTGTTACTTCACATGTAAAATCTGGGATATGATTTCTAAAAAGCTCAATATTACTATGTGCTGGGATGTGGGTGACTTCAACAAATGTTTATTAAATTGGTATAGAAGCTGCAAACAACATTTTTATGTTGCCATCGTTATCCCTTGGGCTATTTGGTTCATTAGAAACAGTGCCATATTTCGGAATTTGACTCCAGATAGTTTTCATTGCAGCCTGATCGCTATGAACATGCTCTCTTCTTTTGTGGTGGACCCACAGAAATCAAAAATTATCAGAATTAGTTCTTTTGAATTCAAAGTGGAGCAGCCTGTACTCTTTTTTGATGGAGCAGCAGAAAATGGTTTATGTGCTGTGGGAGGTGTTCTCTACCTAAATGACTCTCATTATTTCTCTGTCCGATTAAATTGTGGTTCTGGTTCAAACATGAAGGCAGAATTGATGGCCCTTTGGTGTGTTCTAAAAATTGCAAATATCTTTGGGATGGTCAACATCAAGGTATATGGTGATTCAAGGGTCACCATCAAATGGGCGATGGGTGATTTCAAACTTAATGTCATGAATCTGCGACATTGGGCATCAAGAACATATTTTGAGATCTCTAAACAGCAAAATATCAGTTTTGAGCACATTTATAGAGAATACAACGACCAGGCTGATAAGCTATCCAAGCTTGCTCTTTCTGGCTCTGAAGGTTATCTTATCTGGGAGGAATGGTGCGAAGATTGCCTGCTGGATCAGGGGTCTTTATATTTCTTAGACTGATCTGATGTTGGGTCATTCTCCGGATACTTTAGTATGGATAGTTTTTGGTAGTCTGTTCATTATGGGATATTGGCATCTTTTTGTGCCTTGTATTTTGTTGTCTATTGAGGGCGGATAAGGATTCTGATCTATTTTGTAGCTCTGAACATTTCAAGATGAACTATATCTGATTCAGACTTTTGAATCAAAAGACTTCTTTGTACTATTTGATTCTACTTTGAATATCAATAGTAGTTTTTGCTTCGCTGGAAAAACATTATATGTAAATATGACCGTATGGGATTTGAATTCGCAAATCATCCTTTTTTATCAAGGAAAGTTTGAAATACAATCATTACAATGGGGGCTCAACAAGAGCATCATGTCACTTACAAGAATTGAACCTGAGTGGGGAAAACAAGAATCTTTCCTCCCAACCACCCAAGCTACAACCAATAGACAAAAAGAGGTGGAGGGTGCAACTCGCAGACCATAATTGCCAATTTGGTCATTCAGAATTTAAAAGAAAACCGACATTTTGAAAAAAAGGATTTCCATAAAAACTAACCTCGCCCCATGTCGATGTGATCTCGGTGCTGAAATTCGGCTGTCACTTCTCTGGGAACCTTCGAATATCAATTTTATCTGACCACGAAACACTACAATGGCGTGTGTCAATTGCTGACTGTGAGAAAAATTCGACGGCTGTTAAATCCATGAGAGAAAGAGATATACGGTTTATGTTTTGAGAGAGATTCAGAGAGTGAGTCGCGAAGTAACGGATGGAAGAATTCATGAATTCGAAGCCGCGTGGCCTGTGAATTACTATACACGTCTACTCAAACCACATCAAATGACAGCAGATGTCGAAGCTTTGCATTCTGTCAAGAGTTTCAGTTTGAAATGCGGTACATCAATACGGAACTCGGTCTCCGTCATTTAACGGAGAATATTATTACCGGCGCGACGATTTGACAGTATCTCAATTAGTGCCTTATTAAAACCATTTATATCGATTTTTTATAACATTATTGTAACAAAAGTAATTATAGATTTTGTATTTCTACATGTTTCATGGCCATTTAATAGGGTTCGCTCCATGCTTCCCGTGGGGTATTTCAGCTCGATTAATTCTTTAAAATGAAACGTGTTTTGGATTTGTAATATTTTTTTTTTTTGTTAATTATTGTTTGCATGTTTACTTTTATCGAAAAAATATAATCATCAAAAAAACATAGTAAAACATTTATTTGAAAGTTAAATTTTTCATAATTGTTTGTTTCTTTATATTTTTTCGAGAAGACATTATTATTAAGAAAATATTTGTTTTGAAGTGTTATATGAATTGATTGTGTCTTTTTTCATTTACTTATTAATGATTTCATTTTTATTCAATGGAGTAATCTAACTTTGGAAGGCTTTTTAGTTTTTATTAACATATGTTTTTATTGACCAAAAAAAATAAGCATAACTTTATTTATATACATAAAAAAAAGTTACATTTCATATGATCTCAAAATTCTCTACCTATAATCTCAAAATTCCCTACCTATAATAGATCACATTCAACTCTATAATGATCCAAATGTAATCTTATAAATTCATTTAAGAATGCTCCAGATCTTTTCTTTGAATCTCTTAAGAGTTTCATCTTTACATTACTAAGCAAAGCTTTGCTTCTATGATATTTTTGCCAACTTTATTAAAAATTCCTTAATACTCTAACACTTTGAGCACAAAATAGTTCACATTGAGCACAAAAAAGTTCAAAAAATTACATACTCTATCGAAATAGATCTATATAAAATCATGAAAGGAAAGATGAATGAGTGTAGTTGGAATATGTTCCTTCGATGTGTTCAATAATTGCCATACTCCCAAATCCTTGCTTAATCCAGCTTTTGATAATGAGTTCACTTCACCATTTTTTTCTCTATAGATGTGATTGTAGGTTATTGTTTATAGTTTCCCTTGCAAAGTTTTAATCTCTTCCAACAAAGGACGCAAAAAAATATTATGGCAATGCTTTGCTTTCATCGTCCATTCAAAACTAGCATTGAATCTCCAAATATTTGAAGCCTCTTAATGCCCTTCTCCAAAGCTAAAATGAGTAAAAGCTTTAATGCAAATAATTCAGCAAAGTTGTTTGAGCCTTTCCCTAGTCCAATGCTAAACTGAACATTGCTGAGAAGTACAAAACTCCACCTGCTCCACTTAAGCTTTGGTCTATCTTTGTCGCTCTATCAAAGTAATCCCACGAAACATTCAAATCAATCGGTTCTTCTTTTACCTGTCGAATTACCTTTTCTTTGATAGTTTTTGGAAAGAAATGATAGATGGTTATACAGCGTCTTACACAAATATGCGGCATAGTAAATAAGTCTGCAAAGAGACACTCATTCCTGGCAATCCAAACCTGCTAGGCAATTCTAAGAGGCAAACTTTGATATTCCCTTAGCTCTGCTTTATGGTACCAATTCCATAGACAAATGCTTGTTGTAGAACCTATCCAAGCACTTTTGATGTGCAATAACATTTATATTTCCTTTAAAATTGTAATTAAAAATTTGCAATCCACAAACAGATGGGTATTTGTTTCCTCGACGTTATTGCATAGATAACAGCGACCAGGACCAACAGTGTTCCTCTTTTGCAATTGATCCCAGGTCAGTACCTTGTTCCTTGAGATAAACCACATTAGAATCTTTGATTTGGGATGGCTTTAAAATTTCCATATAAGTCACCACCACCAATCCAGTTTAGTAATCTAGAGGTCCATTATAGAATCGTAACCCTATTTAGGAGTGTAAGAGCCATGAGGAGATTTTACACATACTAATTCATCTCTTTGTTGATTTAATTAAACCCAAGATTTCATAAGATGATTAAGAAAACTATTCCACCTGTGTGCTTCTTCATCTCTAAAACCCTTGTGTGCTACATCAAACCATCCTTAACCCTTTGAAGGATCAACATTAATATCTGCTATTTGATTGAGTGTATAAATACCCTGAAAGCGCAACTGCATTACCATGTTGAATGGAAAAGAATGATTTGTAGCATTTCTTGACCAAGGATCCTCACCTACCCTTACTGACTTACTATCACCAACTTTCCAAGCAAAACTATTTCCCGTGACATGAAATGATAAAACTAAAGCTTTCCACATGACCAAAACATTGTGGATAGACCTAGATGGGTTGTGAATCCATACCAGAGTGGAGAGAGGAGTTATATATTTATGTTTTACTGTTGTATGCCATAAACATGTACCTTTAATCAACCTCCATACACTCTTTGCTGCTAGGGCCTTTGAGAATATATGCAAATTTTTTAATCCCTAGCCTCCATGAGATTTTGGGATGGAGAGATCCTGCCATTTGATCAAGACCATTCCTTTTTTATCTAATCGGCCTAACCAAAAGAACTGGAAAATAAGCTTTCATATAGAATCCAATGTGCCCTTTGGGATCCATGACATAGACAGCCAATAAACAGGAGTAGCCTCAAGAACTGATTTGGCAAGAACCAATCTCCATGCCTTTGATAACAACCCATAGCTCTAATTAGATATGTGCTTTTCACATTTTTTTATAAGCCAAAGCCAATCCTTTTTAGTATATGAAACTGGTTTTAAGCAGAATCCAAGATATTTCAAACCACTATCCAAGTCCAAAGTAATGAAAGGAAAGGAGGATTTGTAACTTTTCCATTCCATCTCTAGAACGCCTTCACATTCTATAACTGATTTTATTTCATTGATGATCATTCCAGTACCTGCACAGGATAACTTCAGAATAGCAGATAGGGTATCCAAGTCCCTAATAGATCCATCACAAAAGAGGACGTCATCGACAAACAAAATGTGATTTAACCAAAAACTTCCCCATATATTTAGCCCTTTGAATCTGCTTATCTCCTTTGTTGAATCCATAGCCATGCATAGTCCATCTACAACTAAAAGAGAGAGCAATGGTGCTAATGGGCATCCTTATCTTATACCACGAGTAGGTCGAAGGAATATTGAGGCCACACCATTGACCAAAATAGCAAAAGAAACAGTTGTGATGCAGCACATGATCCATTTGATGAAAGAATACTCAAAACCCATCTGAGTCAAAGTTGACCTCATCTATATCCAGCTAACCCTATCATAGGCCTTTGAGAGGTCGATTTTTATGATCACATATTTTAACTTTTTTATTCGTAATGAATGTAAACCCTCCTATGCCAAACCAATTGCATCATGAATCTGTCTACCTGGAAAAAACCCAAAATGTTTGTCAGTAAAACCAGCATCAATAAAAGGTTTTATTATGTTGGCTATTATTTTTCACTACAATCTTGTAAATATTATTGCATAAAGCAATCGGCCAAAATTGATCAAAGGATACAGGATTATCATTCTTCGGAATTAGAGATAAGAAAGTTGTGTTGTAGGCTGCTAACATTTTTCCATTCTGTCTAGTATCCTATACCACTCTGAGTAAATCGTGTCCCAACGTCTCATATAGCTCGATATAGAACTCAACTGCAAAACCATCAGGACTCAAACTTTTATCTTTTTTAAGAGAGTGCAAAACATCATCTATCTCTTTGCAAGTTACTTCCTTCATTAGATTCTACAATTTTTGGGAAATTTTGAGAAATGCTTACAACATTAGCAATCTTTTCAGAGTCTACAAAATTGAAAAGCCTTTCGAAATGATTGACCCCTACTTCTACAATCCCTTCGTAACAATTAAAATCATGGCCCTCTTCATTTGTAATTTTCCATATAGTATTAGAGTTTTTTCTTATGATTGGCATACTAATGAAAAAAATTGTATTCTCGTCTCCCTTAGATAGCTACAGGGCTCTACTTTTGAGTCTCCAATCGGCCTCCCAGTACTCTAGGATCTCCCTTTTCTTCTTTTCTAACTCTAGTATAGTTAATCTTGATTCGACCGTTGACAAACCATACCCTTCCTTTTCAAACCATTCCTCTAGATATTTCTCAATTTTAGCTAACTCTTGATCTTTTAGCTTCCTTGTTTTGAGAAACCAATCTAAGGAAGCAGCTTTGGTTTGTTTCAGGATATTCAGGAATTGAATTGCTTTCAATTCTCAACAAGAAGAGTCAAACGGAATCCATACATCCTAAGTTAATGGTTTTGAATAGTTATTTGTCCTCAAGCCATAAAGAGTTAAATTTAAAGGGAGTGGGGGGCTTGTCACCTACAAAAGCAATTTCCATAAAAATCGGGTATTGATACGAATCACCTCCGACACCCACCTACTGACGAAAATTAAATGGAGAATCTATTAACGATTCACTAACCAAAATATGTCCAAAGGTTTTGCAATTATAAAATTCCATGTTCGTTTGTTGCACCAAGTAGGCTTAATTTTGACTGGATCAATGTCCAAAAGCCCAACATTGACTAATATCTTAGTAAAAAACTTAGACAAACTATCTTTCTAGGCAACAGTGCTCCAAACTTATGAATGCCCTAAAGAGAAGTTAAGATCGCCTCCTATTACTAAATTATTGTGCTTAATCAGATCCTTTGCTAACAAGTTATTCCATAAAGGAATTATGTCTGAATAAGGACCGTAGACATTCAAAAGCATAAATTTGTTTCCCAATTCTGACAAGAATAATACAGTGCCTAAAACTGAATTCATAGACCAAGAATTTATTAGGGACATACCTTGCATTTTCCATCATGTGATCAAACCTCTAAAGTTACCTTTTGCATCATTACAATGGAATTCCCATCCAATTAGCAACTTCTTTAGTCCCTGCACAATGTTTTCTCCTATGCTCATTGTCCCTTGAAAAAACAATACATCTAGCTTCTCTAACTCTATTATCCTTTTTATGGATATTTTTTTTAGGGATTAACCAACCCTCAACATAGTGAGCATGGTGTCCTGAGAAACCTTGGTTGGGGATTTTGTTGCTGTAAGTGTCCCAATAATTGAGTTCTGAATTCCTAAAGTAACCTCCCAAGATGCCTTTTCTTGACCTTTATGAATAAGAGACTTCTTGGCTTTTCCTCCAGATTTGAAAAGATCAGGATTCATTCCTAAACCACATGTACCGCCTTTTGGAGTAACAACACAAAGACTTTTCCCATATATAAGCTTTAGTCTATAGTCTTCACCCTTCTCATGATTAGAAAATCATAAATGTCACCAGTTGAAACATTAGATGACCTAGATTCTGAAAGAATGCATGAAGAAGGACCCTACCCTAGAATATGAGTAAGTTCTTTAAAGAACCCTAACCCTAGATTTTGAGAATCTTCAAATCTACGAGGAGACAAGGATTCCAAGGACCTTCCAGAATCATTGTCTGCTAATATTGATTCCAAAGAGACATCAACTTCCTTTTGAGAAAATGCGGACTCTAAAGTATATCCAGTAGGAAGATTACTTACCATATTAGTCTTATTCTTCATGAGGGACTTCCGATTATCTTGGAGCTTTTCCACTTCATATGCTTTCACGTCATGGATAAGATATTTCTCTGAGATAACCTGTTTCTTTTGAAATTGGGAAAGACCAACCTTGTTCTTTGATGATGTTGCACCTTGAGACTTCCACAAACTTTGATTGAAAGAAATAAAGCATTCTTCCACTAGATGTGGCCATATATGTGGCATCGAATACATCTAAAATGAAGTCCTTGATAATCAAGAACCTATACATGCGTATGATTACCCCTTTGAAGAATGATGTTTTCGCCAACAACCTTCCTGATATCAATATTAGGCAAGATTTTAGCTAAAACCATTCGACCAAAACTAAGGTAGGATCTGTCCACCTCTACAAAATTCCCAAGGGAGTTTTCGATGGCTTTGAATATACCATCTGACCAAAATTCAAATGGAAAATTTGGAAGTTTAACCAAAACTAGAACATTATCAAAAATATCTGTCTTTGCATCAAACAGAGGAGACCATCTCTTAAAATATAGCACACTAGATCCCAATGCCAAGTTCCTTTATATAAAATTCCAGTATCAGCCACTGAAGAGAATTTGAAAGTTAACCATCCTATTGAGAAAGTAAAGGAAACTGGGATCTCTATCAAAATAGTTCCCCAAGATTTCAAAACCCAATCATTTAAACCACGGTCACCCAGCTTCCTTCCTGTAAATCTCCCAACAAGCATCATTTATGAGTTTTACACTGCCTCATTCAAGCTAATCTCCTTCCCTAACACTAGGTTTAAAGGTTCTTTTGTCCTTTTTATGCATTCCTTGTGAGTTTTGTATCCCTGGATATTTTGTAACTCATACTCATTCTTCTAGTGAATAGGAAGTATGGCCTTGCTTCGCTTGTCCGGAGAAAATGGAGGAACCTTGTCGCTATTGTCTGTCTCTTCCAAAATTATTATCTCTGACAACGTACTTCCAAGAGCATTAAATATTTCCTCCAGAGATATGTTTACATTGAATTTCTCCACAGTATCATTCCCAGATTCATTAATGCAAGTATCCACATGTATAGGCAAAGGAGAAAGGTCTTCTGAATCTAGATTTTACCTAGTATGAATACCTCGGATGGAACACCTTTTTCACAAATGGATCCATCTGTCAAAAGACTCCTAGCTTTAGCTTTTGTATGCCTGAGAGTCATTGGGATTAATTATCTTTATCTTCTTCCCCGTAACATTTGTTATGTGGATTTTTTAACATATATATATACTTTTAACATATGTTATAATTATGCTTTTTTTTACAATATGTGGAAACCTAAAGTCATTGTACGACTCCCTCACTTGTGTGAGTCGCTCTATTTAATAACTTGGGTGAAAACCACGGGTCAGGGCAAGTTTTAATGTTGGATGCAAGAACGATCTATCCAGTGGGAGTAGAACTGTCACCGTGGTCACACATGGCCTTATCGGTGATAAACCACCCTCGCAGAGATCCGAACCTAGACTTCCATCGAGTCAGCCATTAAGGAACATCTACCAATTTTCACCCAGTCTCCTCTACTATTTCTACTGCACCTATTACTGCCGCACTTGTATATTACACCATTATATTGGTTCTACGCAATTATATTTATGCAACAACAAAATAACAATAAAAATTAGAAAATAAATATATTAAAATAAAGATAAAATAGGAATGAAGGAGGAGAAGGGGAAGGAGAATTCATGACCTTCGTTATATAGGTTCTTTGATGAAACCTTCTACTCCATACATGAAACCTTAAACTTGAAACAATAAAATGACAATAAATATTAGTAAATCAATAAAGGAAAAGAAAAGTAAAGGATGAAGGAAGGAGGAAAAGGGAAGGAGAATACATTATATTCCTCCTCGCGGAGATTCCTCCATGAAACCAGAACCCTATTCTCCATAAGGATGAAACCATGAGAGATGAAACTTTAAGGGAGAAAGGATAAGGGTGGAGAAGAGAAGAGAATCAAGAGAGGAAATGAGAAAAGAATGAAAGAGTAGGTTTTGTGGGGTTTTGTGAGGGAAATTAGGGATTTTAATTAAAATAATTGAAATCCCCTCCAACTCTTAAGGATTGAGACAAGTGACTTATTTTTAAATTTTAATATTACTTAGATTTATTTTTTAAAAGCTTCCCTCGCTTTTATTTAGTCACTCGAAAAACTTGGCACTAAATCCAGAGCAAAACATAATGCTAAATCTGGCTCTAAATTTGGTGCTAAAACTGGCACGAGATCTAGTGTTAAATCTAGCACTAAACTTGGTGCTAAAGTATATGCATGAAGTAACACCAACTTTAGCACCATCCCATGAAATTGCGTTGACTTTTCATAAAAACTACAAAAAAACACTAAAAAGGTAAATGGAAGCAAAAAAGGAAGCTAAAAGGGATGCTAATGACAAGGTTTGTTATAGTATGCCTTAATTCCTAAGGAGATAATAAATAAACTTGGTGCAAGGAGTCGAAAATGCATCTTCTTAGGGCACTCAACCACCACCAATGCATATTGTCTTTACGATGAGGTAAATAAAAAAGTTTATTCTTTCTAGAGATGTGATTTTTGTTGAAATGAATAAAATTGAAAAGAGTGTAGAGAGGAAACTTGATCGTCTATATAAATTTACCCATGTAAAAATATTTCATGAATTTGACAATGAGATTCCACATATTGAAGGGGGGATCCCTATCTTGGATCAATATTTGTAATCTCCTTTTGCAGCACCATCTCCCCCTCATGAAGAAGTTCGTACCAATTCACCGGAAGATGAGGTTCAATTGAATGATGTGATTAAGAGGATTGGAAGATTGAATATTGAAGAGAACGAAGTGCCACCAGCTAAGCAACCTAGGCCCTCACAAAAACATCCAAAATGGGTCATGGAGACACTTGAAAGTGTTCATCTTGATGAGTTTGGAAAGATAGGAACCAAAAGTTTAACAAGATAAGAAGATGGAGGTGATGAAGATGATTCAAATTCAAGTGATGTAGATGATATAGATGTTTCATATGATTGTGGATTGAATTTAATTGCCAATGATGAACCAAATTCCTTTGAAGAATTTGTTTCTTAAGATGAGTGGAAATAATCTCTACATAAAGAATATGAGGCTCTCATCAAGAATGGGACATGGAAGTTGGTGGACCCTCCATTTGGAACCAAACCAATTGTTAGCTAGTGGGTCTACAAGAACAAGTATAAAGTAGATGGCTCACTTGACAAGCATAAGGCAAGGCTTGTGGCAAAACAATTTGCACATAAAGAAGGCATTGACTACGGGGAAACTTTCCCCCCCACAACAAAATATGCTACCATTCATACTCTATTAGCTTTAAATGCACATATGGGTAGAAAGTTCATCGAATGGATGTGAGGGTTGCTTTCTTGAATGGAGACTTGAAAGAGAATGTCTTCATTTCTCAACCAAAAGGATTTGTTATGAAGGAACAAGAATAGAAGGTATGCGAGTTGATTAGGTCTCGTATGGCCTAAAACAAGCACCTCACGCATGGTATGAATTCTTAATCGAGTATCTTTAGAAAATAAATTTCAAACACTTTAATATTGATGATTCAACTTTGTTTGTCAAGAAAGTTAGAAGATCTATTGTATGTCGTGTAGTGTGTGTAGATGATCTATTGATGATAGGGAAAAATGAAAGCCACATTGCATCCATTAATAAATATTTGAAGAGAGGCTTTGGGATGACACATTTGGGATATCTTCACCACTACTTGGGCATTGAGGTGATTTACAATCCAAAGTATATATTCATCTCCCAAAAGAAGTGCATTGGAGAGTTGTTGAAAAGGTTTGGCATGACAGAGTGTAACCCTCTCTCTACTCCAATGGATCAAAATTTGAAGCTCACATCCGAAGAAGAAAATGAATTTGAAGATGCAACCAAGTGCATACATCTTGTGGGGAGTCTTATCTACCTTACCACCACTAGACCTTATATTTCATTTGAAGTTGGAATCCTTTCAAGGTTCATGCGAAAACCTTGTGAAGGACATCAGAGTGTTGCAAATAGAGTTCTAAGATACTTGAAGGGGACTCAAGACATTGGACTCAAATATTCTAAGGTGGATGACTTCAAACTGATTGAATATTCATATTTAAAATTTGATGGCAATAAAGAGAATAGAGTGTCTACGCTAGGCCACCTCATGAGTCTTGGATCTATAACTATCTCCTGGAGATCACGTAAATAGTTTTCTCCAACAGATTCCACAGCATAGGCAAAATATATGGTTGTTACAAAAGCAACAAAGGAGATTGTATGGCTCAAGAAGATACTTGAATATTTGCAGGAGAAATAGGTGAATTCTACTCCTTTGTTGTTGACTATACTTCTCCAATCAAGTTGGAAAAGAATCCCAGATTCCATAATCAAACTAAGCACATCAACACAAAGTACCATCTAATTTTATACCATGTAGAGGCCAAGACTACTCATTTGAGACATTGTTCCACAAGTGAGTAAATTGTAGCCATCTTCACGAAAGCTCTTGGAAGAGAAAAAACCTGAGAAAATCATAAAGATACTTGGACTCACAAACACTCCAAATTAAGGGAGGTAGTGTTGGATACCTAATCCTAAGGGATTATGGTCAATTTGTAAATATTTTAAATATTTGGCTATATTTTTAGTTACCTAAAATAAACTAAAGAGTCATTGAGAATAACATACCTTTGGAAGATGAAAACCAAATATCACTTGGTCTTGTAATTATACACCAATCTCATTAATGAAAATCATCCAAACATTGGAGTTATCCCAGGCCTATCAGTATTGGACAAATTTTCCCAATTGGATGACCACAGGTTACTAGTAAGTGTAACATCCCAATTGGATGACCACATGTTACTAGTAAGTGTAACAATTATATATTGGCATTTTGATTATCGTGGACTGATGTGTAGTCCCATTTTGTATGATGAAGGGTCAACTCTTATTCATATATAATAAAATGAGCTTCTTGATGTATTGCATTGTCCAATGTTTTAGCATGGTACATTGTTGATTAAATATATGAATGATTAAATATTATAATGAATAGACGTGTAATATGATGGTATCACACATTAATACAATCATTATATCCAAATGTAATAATTAAAATTCAATTATCAATATTATTATAAAATTTATTTGATTCTTTCATGATTAATTGGGGAAAAAACACAATTAATTAAAATAGACATATTGGTATATTGTATTTTTTTGAAACCATTGAATGATGTGGGGCATGCAAACTCGTTAATGGTGTGATGATTTGTATGTTGTGAAAAATTATGCACCAATTCTTTTATTTAAATAATTGCACCGATGCTTTTATTTTTTATAAAAGCATTGCAATGACGATGCTCAAGTAATAACAAGCACTAGTGCACTATCTCAAAAAATCACATCGGTGTGCTTTATTATATAAAACACGCCGAAGACACAGAAAATGACAAATTTGTCAATATCATCATCGTTAAATTTACAAAATGCAACGGTGTGTATGGCAATATAAGCATTGTTGCACATTTATGAAATGTCATCACTGGCGAATTTAACAAGGATAAGCAACACTAATGCTATAAAATACATTACACACACTAGGAAGTTAAATACATGAAAAGCAACTGTTAAAGTGTATGCACCGATGCTTTTATATTTATTAATGCACCAGGGCATAACATTGAAATTGTATGCGTCGATGCTTTTATGTTTATCAATGCATCGGGGTGCAACTTTAAACTTCATGCACTAGTTCTTTTATGTTTGTTTCGCACTAGTGCTTTTATGTTTGTTTCACACTGTGTGTTTATTAGATACACACACTAAAAAAAACATTTGCTATAGCCTTCAACACCTATTTTTTTTAGTTATAATGTACATCCATTATAGCCTCTACCAAATCCTTCGTTACCAATGGCAGACGTTTTAGCAAAAAAAAATTGAAAAATTTCCAAATCTTGTAACACTAAAAACCTCCATTGGAAGGTCTTTTCCTTGTAGTGTTAAAATACACATTATGTTACTACATGAAATATTATCAATTGGTACATGGGAAATCATCGCAACAAATATATATAGTTAGTTCTTGTAACTATTAATTACATTACATCCATTATTATGGCATCCTTAGTGATACCCATGATATTCATTACTACCATTTGACATAGCTGATATTTAATTTACAAGACAAAGGTAGAATTATGTCGTATAAATTGTAAAATGAGGGTTGTAACAACCTCAAATCGACATTGAATATCTTCCAAACAATCTCAAGTGTAGTCGTGAAACAAAGCTAGATTTTAAATGTGTATCCTTCCCAAGTAAGCCCATCTCCATCAAAACAACACTACCTACAAGCATTGATCATCGGCATATACATAATATGAACCAAATTATTTATTTGTTAAGGAATGCACTTGGGAAATAGCTCCATTAGATAAATTTTCCACCTAGCCATAGGCACCAACTTGTGTAGTTGTCACTCCCATGCTAGGCAACAAAGCGCCAAGGGTGAATTTATTGGCTATGGCTCTATTTTTTCTCACACAATCCAATTTTTTTTTTATAACTAAAACGGATAATTAATATTAAAAAATTAAAAAATGGATAAGCCGTGGCTGAAGCCAAATCCGACTAATTACAATATTCATAATTTCCAGCAACATTTTGTTGTAAGGACTAAGATTGTTTCTTTATTTGAATTCGCTATCAAAATCCAAATTGTTGCTCTTCCATTTCTCTCATTGCATTTGGATGAGAGTTTGTGATTTCATTTTCAAAAATGAAGCTGATCTTTTTTTGAACGCTTTCAAAATCCAAATTTCTGCTAACTGTGTTTTCTTTCTTTGTGTTTGATTGAAGGTTTGCAGATTCGCTTGGTGTCTTGATAGCAAACAATCAACAAGTAACATTTCGATGAAGGCATCCAAAGATTAGAGCTTCATGTGTCGAAGATCACAGTGAACTTCTGAGGAGGAGTACCAAGACCAATTTCTTCATAATACTGAGCATCCAAAAAATTCTTCAGAGGAACATATTCTCCTCTTGCGGATTCAGAGTTGTTAAAACCTCTTCTCAGATCATACCTTCTATTTACTTCGTTAGAAAACCCCCCTTCCTTTGCAGCAATCCATGTAGCCTGCATAGTTTTATGAACCTTTGTTGCGAAGTTTGAATAAATCGATTCCTTCAATGATAACCTGCGTATTTGAATTGGAGACATCATATCTTTCATCCGTTGTATAATCACTCAAGGGATGTGGTGATGGCCAATTTCATTGTTGGAGAATTCAATTTTCCTGGATTTAAGACTAGTTCCAGCCTTTGCTTCCAAATCTGCTTCGTGGTTTAGATTTCTGATGATGTGGAATGCTCCGAATTGGATGAATGTGTTTGCAATTTGTTGAATTCGTATAACAATTTTTTTTAACGCCAAATTGTTGAAATCTGTATTCGAGTTGAGAGATTTGATGATTACAAGAGAATCCCCAAACACCTGTAATCTTTCGATCCTTTTTCTTTGGTAATCTGGTATCCTTTTAGTAGAGCTAAGGCTCATGCTATGTTGTTTAAGCAAATTCCCAATCCTCATCTGTATCTTATTCTCGACAATCCTCTGATAGACCACATAACTCCCCCTGCTCCTGCTGCTCTAGGATTTCTTTTGGATGCGCCGTCGAAATGTAAACTATCCATAGACTGCTTGTTCCTCCATTCTTGAAAATCAGAATTGGAGAGTTTGATTTGCCATGGTGGTAAGTATCGAGATCGAGGATTTTTTTTTTGTTGGGGCTTGGGGGAGTGGTTCCAATCTAATTCATTTCATTTGTGCTCAGATTTGTATCTGTCCTGAAATTGGAGGAATTCAGGCACTCTATCAGCAAGCCTTTGGCTTGTCCAACGACTTGCAGGGGGGTGTAATATGTTTCATGGAAAATGGATTTGTTCCTGGCGATCCATGTTTTCCAACAAGTGAATTTGGGGATGGTTATCCAGATTTGGAGCCAAAGCTCTTTTTTGGAAAGGGGGAAGGGATAAGTGGATTTCCACTCCTTGAAAAGGAAGGTGGTGGTATTGAATGTTTGCATGATTATATTGAGTTCTTGGAGCATGTGATTCTAGACATGTTTGTGAAATTGCATTCCAGGAATAAATGATCTAGAGTTTCAGCATTCCTATGACATAGAGGGCACCAATGTGGCCCGATGATTCCTCTTTTGATGAGGTTGTCTCCGATAAGCACCTTTCAGTGAACAAGTTTCCAAATGAAGAAATTTATCTTGGGGAGTCCAAATGGATTCCATACTAAATTCCATAAGCTTTTCTTGCAACTTCATGGGTTTGGAGAGCATTGAAGCCTAGGACTATGGTGTAATTTGCTTTTCGACCCCATCCACGTTCATCTTTACCCTGAAATTGAGTAGGAGCGTAGCCATTCAAATTGTCAATGAGGAGGATTCTAGCGGGTTCAAGATTGGCTAGGATTGATACGTTTTTCCAACTCTGTCAATTGCCGAAGATGTCCCAGGAACTGAAATCGTTCAATGTTTTGATTCCTTGTTGAGCAAACCATTATGCTATATCATGGAGCTCTTGAATATTCTGTAGCGGTCTGTTGCCCATTATTTTATCTGTAAAGATGTTTATTTTGTTTCCATCTCCAGGAACCCAGTAAAGTTCTTGAGAGAAGAATTCCCATGCTGCTCTGCACAAGGACCAAATCGAGGATCCTTTGGAGATAGGCTTGCAATCAAGACATCTCAGATTATTTCCCAATAGATATTTCTTTCTTATCACTTGAGTAACACGATGGTGTCTGTTGTGAAAAATTTGCCACCCATTGCCAAGTTTTCCTAGAAGGGGTCGCGGATTTGGAGGCCATCCGAGAGATTTGGTTGCTTTATAATACCCCAATTCACTAAATGGAGTTTGTTCTTGTTGTTTTTTCCTCCAGACCAAAGGAAATCTCTCATAAATTTGTTGATCTGTTATGACACTCCTTTAGGCGCCAAAAGGATGGAGGATTGGTAAATTGGTAATGCTTATAAGATGGATTTTACTAGAATCATCTTTCTAGCTTTGTTGAGCCAATGTCCTCCCCATCTTCTTATCTTGGATTTGATTTTACTTATTGTTTCATCCCAAATTTCAGATTTTAAATGTCCTTGAGTAATTGGGAGGCCCAAATAAATAAATTTTTCCCAGTGTTTGTGGACTTTGATACCAAGTATTCTGCCAATGTTGGCTATGGAGGCATTGTTTAGATTCCAACTATAGACTATGCTCATGTGGAGGTTGATCTTGCCTCCTGAGGCATTGCAATACCAAGTCAGATTTTGTTTGAATTTTCAAGCAATGATGGAAGAGACTCCACCCAATAAGAGTGAGTCGTCGGCAAAGAGTGTGTGATTGAGAGGCATGGAATCAAAGGTTAAATTGAGGCCCGATAGAGAGCCTGTGATCAGGTCTGAGTTCAGCTTTCGGCTAAGGGAGTCTACCAAAAGAATGTACAACAAGGAGGACAAGGGGCATCCTTGTCGGATTCCACGCGTGGCTTGGAAGAAGTTAGTGGGGCGGCCATTTACTAAAGGGGCGATCCAAGGTCCTCTTATGCATGCTAAGATCCATCTTATGAAGGTTTCCCCAAATCCAAAGCTTTTCATGACTTTAAAAAGGAATGAATGCTTGACACGATCGAATGCATTGGCCATATCGAGCTTGATCAACACACCTTTTTCTTTACGAATTTTGCTAGACTGGATAGCTTCCTATATGAGAATAAAGTTGTCGATGATTTGTCTCCCTTCTAAGAAGACTCCTTGATTGTCTAAGATGATTTTGTTGAGCAAAGGCTTCATTCTGTTCGCCAGCATCTTGGATATTATATTGTATGATGAGTTGCATAATGAAATTGGTCTAAATCACCGAAGGAGTTGGGATTGGTCTCTTTTGGGATAAGATCCAGGAAAGTGGAATTGGTGCAACCTCCAATCTTTGCTTTTGAATGGAAATTCCTGACCACTCTCATATAATCGTTTTTAATATACTGCCAGCATGCTTTGTAGAAATGTATTGAGTAGTCGTCCGGTCCAGGTGCTTTGTCAGAATCAAAGGACTGGATGGTATTGATAACTTCCTGCTCATAAAAGGGCTTGTGAATGTCTGTGTTGTCTTCAGGCGTAATGCTCTTTGGGATGTGCTCAAGGAGAATTAGCTCTCCTTCTTCCCCAGTGTTGTCGACCTCTGTGTATAGATTTGAGAAATGATTATGTGTTGTGCTTTTAATATTTGCTTATCCCTTGACAGTCCAACCATCATCCATTTTAATTTATGAGATGTAGTTAATAGAATGCCTGACTTTAGATTGTTTGTGGAAATAAGAGGTGTTCCTATCGCCGACTTTGAGCCAAGTGCTTCGAGATTTCAATCTCCAGTATTCTTCCTCTTTACGAAGGTCTTGGTAGACCTTAATCTAATGCATGACCTCTTCTTGTAGAGTGATATTTTCGATTTGATGTTCATCCATTGAATTTTGGAAGTATTCTAAATCATCTACAACTTTCTTTCTGGGATTAGAAGGTGGAGGGCAGTTAGATTTGGCCCATTCCTTTAAGGCTTTTTTGGTTATGATAAGTTTATGTTCCCAAACATATATTGGGGATCCTGAGATGGGGGTTCTCCAGGATTTGTCCAGTGTGTCCCATAAGCTTGTATGGTCTAGCCATTGGGGGCTGAACCTGAATAGAATTGGATCGAGATCTTCATTTTCCTGAATTTGTAGTTGGATTGGCTTGTGGTCTGAGGCCAAGTTTACCATAACATTTGAGATGATTTTCTGCCCATCGATCAAAAGACTGCTTTGGACGAGAAATATTTCTAACCGGGCCATTATGTTTCCTTTGCCTAATCGCTTGTTGGACCAAGTAAATTTTCCCTTCTTGGGTTTGATGTCAAGCAGGTCCCATCTCTAGATAAGGGCTTCTACTTGAGATCTGCATATATCCTTTCCAGTGAGTCCTCCCTTTTTTCGGTTTTGGAAAGGGTGATGTTCATGTCGCCAACTAGAATGATATTTTGTGGAGCATATGCATCTAGGAAATATTCTAGGAGTTTCAAGCAATCTTTTTTTTCGGAGTATAGATGAGGAACATACAGATTGAAGAGAGCGATTTGATTGTTTCTTTGGATAGGAATGGGATCTGTGTAGATCTAATGTTGCGTGGCGAAGGAGCTATGTAATTGGATTTTTTCTGAAGACCATTAGGTTGCAAGGCCACCGGAGGTCCCTATAGCGCTTATAGCTGAACCTGTATTTTTCTTCCATTTTTCCTTTCCAATAGCTAGGACAGCCTTTTCATCGAGTTTGGTCTCTTGGAGTAGGAGGATATATGTTATGTCAATTTTTTGGAGATTTTGTACTGCTTCAAGTTTGTTGGGACTGCCCATCCCTCTGCAGTTCCAAGAGACCAGCTTCATCATTTAGTATTGTGGGTAGAGGAGCCCCCCCCCCCTGCTGAATCTCCCATTTTATTCCCTTCTATCCTGGCTCTGGTATTCCTGCTAAAAGCCATGTCTATTGTAGCTTGAGATCCTTAGATTTTCTCACGCTCAACTTCTTCTTCCCTTAGGTCTTTGGTCATTTTTCGTCCTAGCTTTTTGGATGATCTGTCGGTAAGTTCTTTTGAAGATGCAGGGGAGATTGTAGGTTTGGATTTTGTAATTTATGCATAGGAGAGTGTGTCTTTATTCAAGTTAGGTATTTTGGGGCTTGGGGTATTCCGGGGATGGAGGTCTTTCGGATCTTCTTGGATTTGGGGTGCTTCCTGAGATTCCTGTTGTTCAGGGATTTCTCCTTCTTCTGGGGCTTCGGGGGTTTCCTAGATTTCTGGTATTTCTAGAGCTTTGAATCTATTCCTATTGTTAATAACCATAGAATTTTGATGTTGATGGTCTGCTTTCCTTGTACTTTGACCTTTTGGTTGGATTTTTTATCCAGATTTGGTGTTTTTTTGAATGACTGTCCATTGTTCTTTTTTCCCTCCTGCCTCTGGATCTGCGTGCTTCTTCTTGCATGATCAATCAAAATTTCCATATTCATGGCAAAACCTACATTTAAAAGGAATTTGTTCGTAATCTAGCTCCTTTATGTGTGACCAATCTGCCACGGTGAGGTTTATTGCTTCTGGGAGGCCATGTTCCAGATCTACTTCAACACAGATTCTCACACATGAATATTAGTCTTTCCGATCTACTTTATCTATGTATTTTACGAGGGTATTCTGATGGCTTCTACTGATTCTGAGTTCCAGCAATGGAGAGGTATATGTGGAAGTATCACCCAAACCGAGACAACAAATTGGATATCTTGGGATGGGTCAAAATCAGGGTTCCATTTGTTCATTGAAAGCCCTCTTGGTCCCATGAAGTATGACCCGTTCTTGAATATTAACTCCCGATCTTGTTTGCTTTCGAAGACGAAAGCAAAGAAACCCTTTCCCAGAAAAATAAGATTTTACATCTTCCGAGATCAGGGGTCTCCAATTTTTCTACACCCATATTTCAGTGGTTTTCAGAGAAGGCCATAGACCTATGAACTAGCCAATCAGTCCTCGTTCCGACAAGTTGAGAGTTGTCTTGCAATTTTTCTCTACCGGCAGCGCAACGGTGGGTATCTCATCGAGTTTTTTCACGAACTTCTGTTAAGAAGTGGTGAGGGTCTTCTTTCCTTGGGCTGCTATGAGCTTCAGGAATTCAGGCAGATCAGAAGGGAGGGGAGGGTCATTTGCTCCCGAGTCCATTGAGTGGAGCTGGGGGGCCGATCCCTAGCCGCAAAATGTAGCATTGGAGAGGCCCTGGCTCACGCAGGGATCGAGCGTAGCATCGTTGTCTACCAGATATCTTCAGGTTTAATTCTTTGCAGCGTTGGGGAGGCCCTAGATGGGCTCTTGCAACAGGATCACGCAGGGATCAGGCTCCAAGTCGTAGAAATAGGTTCAAGTGGTTTTTAATCTTAAAACAAATGATGCTTACACAATCCAATTCACAACTATCACAACTAAAGAATTACGTATCAACTCATTTTACTACAATAGTCCCACTCACTAGCCTCTCTTCCCCATTAGCCCTACACAACACAAGGAATGGGATCCTCTTCTTTGCTAAAATGTCCCTTGGGTTACCATGCTTCCCTATAGTGATCCAATACAAGATGGCCAAGAAATCTATGTTCTTTGGAACTAGGGAATCTTAACTGTAATTATTTTTATTTTTGAATTTGCAAACACCCATTGGATTAGTCATGGTTTCATGGATGCCAAATTATGGCAACATAGCCGCATATTGGTAGAATGTACCCTTCAACGTTAGCACCAATATATGATTGATAGAATGAATGAATGCTTTCCCAAAGATCGAGCAGTACACATCCCCAAGGTTTGCATGAACATTACACTTGCATGGAAAGCACATGCTTTTCCTTAAATCTTGGGAAATAACATATGGCCACACAATACAAAAGTATAGGAATGTTTAGGAGATGGACACTTCGCAATAGTAATAAAATATTATTCATTGACTCCCCCCTACTTCCCCACTTGTTGGTTCATTGCCCCCATGGTATTCCTAGGGATTTGTAACCCCAAATGCACCTTTATTGCTATAATTTTACTCGCATTAATTTAAAAATAATAAAATGGTAACCCACTTACCAAAATCACCACATACTTATGCATTGTGCCTAATTCTCATATGGGGTCATTACATTGAATTTGAATGGAATCGATAACATCTAGTCTTCTTTTTTCTAATTGAAGCAAAATTGGCACATGATTTGATGCTCCACCCTTTCCTAGCTGACACTTCATCTTATTCACTACCTCCATTAACTCTTATTCTACAAAAAAATTTCCCAAGCATTTAGAAATCCCTTCCCTCCCGCTTCTACAATTTCTTTAGATTGGAATTATCTTAGGTGGTTTCACTTTGCAGAATCCCAAATCTTTAAATAGTTTGGTTGTTAGTAAAATATATAAGAAATAGAAGCAAACAACAATAACAATAGAACACAAGATTTACATGGAAACCTTGCTATATGCAGGTAAAACCGTGAGGCAATGGCAACTTCAATAATTTATTATTACTTGACAAAAGGCTCATAATGTTTTCTTCTATATCTCTCATGTTACTGTAATATCCCGATTTTGATCCTATTGCATTAAAATTATAAATGATGTAAATATCGTTATTAAATCATGGTGAGGAGCTCAAGGCCAAGGCCCCGCCATCGATTTATTGTTTTATGTATCGGCAATTAAAAATCGATGCCTATGGTTCTTGTGCTAGACAGGCACAATGTAAATTAAGACATCATGTAAATATGAATTTTAATGAAATACCCACAACTAGCTATGTAATGCAACAAAGAGATGGGGGCATGATTTTTATAAGGGATAGGGAGGGAAATTATTCAAACTCTTGAGCCAATAGTGTTAAGCCAAATTTCATGAGAAAATCCATAAACTACCAACTACCCATTTTGACTTATGCACCCAATCATTTAATTCCTCCAAGAGTTGGTTGAGGTAGTTAATGCCTTGGGAATGAAGAGGTATGGAAGCCAATTTCGTGCATGGGCAAGCCATCAACCTGGGAATTCGTATTTTTGCTTCTTGGGCAAGAAAACACCCACGAAATGGTGCCCAAATCCATTCTTTATCCATGGCCTTTGCTCCCACACGTAGTCTGAACTAGCTGGGATTTCCCCATCACGTTTTTCGTCATTTTCTTTTTCCATGGCTGGGAGCTCGGTTTTGTGTTATGTGATACCCCATTTTGACCCCTAGGATATATTAGCTTTTAATGCAAATATTGTATACATGGGATGTATGTGTTTCTAGCGTGGAGCTCAAGGCCAAGGCCCCGCCAGTGGATGCTCGAATTTTATTTAAAATGCAAAGTATTTGATATTTTGATACCCATGTGCTATTAAGCCATGGAACATTGTAAAAATGATGTAAATAAACATCATGCAATAAAATACCAAAACTGGCTATGGAGGCAACGGATGAGAAAGGGCCATGTGTATCCACTAGGGAGTGGTGAGGGGGCTGTGGGGATGAACCATATGCTACCAAATGTCATTGTAAGAACCCATTTGACTTTCCTTGATGACATTTATTTCTATTGTAAGGAAGTAGTTGAAGATTTCATTCCATGGCTTCAACAGAGCATGGGCAGCCCAGAAATTCGTATGGCAGAGTATGGGCTCTGTTTTCTTGTACCAAAAGTCACTCTACCTTGTGGGAGTTGCTTCTTCCTCATTCCCATGCCAGTGTGGAAGAACCCAGCATCAATTTTCATCCAAAAATGAATTCCCAGCAGTGAGAAAAACCAGAAATCGCAACTGTGAAAGAACCCACGTTTTGAAGAGCCATAAACTCCCAGAATTGGTATTGGACAGTGAAATCCAATGGGGGATCCATAGATATGAACCTTGGGGCGAATTTGGGAGCATTAGCTACTCCGAAATCCATTGGAAAACTCAGTTTTGATAGCCCAAAAAACCAGTGACGGGATTGAGTTATTCGTTGACAAAATGGTGAGAAATCCAAGTGTGGATGTTTGAACAAAGGATTGGATTGCTTGAATTTAGCTTGAGATGTCTGTAGCTCTATGGTTGAGCTCACTAGCTTAGCATCCTCCTCATTTTCCTATTTCATGCTTGATAAATCCAACTGTGTGTTGGATTAGCATGATTGTTTGAGTGAAACTATTGCTGTGAGTGAGCCTGTCTAGTTCCTCCTTAGTGGATACACATCCAGCTCGGGGGTGATCTCTCAACTGAAAGAATATAGGTTGGACAAAGATCTATGGTTGGGTGGAACGTTGCTCTCACGTAGCCAGTTGTTTGGACGTTTGCATTTCAAGATAAGTATTCTTTGTGAATTAATTTGTATGCATTTTGTGTTTTGCAATGTGTTAATTCTAAATATTAACTGTTCGTGTTAATAAGATGAAATGAATATCTTAATATGGTTGATATGAAGCTTGTGCATAGCATAAGAATGAGATTGATTCGATGTCTCTTAATTCATCATCTGCTTGGGATAGATATGCTGATGCATTCCAATCTCTGTGTGTGTTATTATGTTTAATTCCGTTGTATTTATATTGAGTATGAATTGCATACAGAAGTTTTTAATTATCCATGCATTTCTCGAAGTTTGAATGGGGCTGAGATTGTCAATAAGCCCGGGTTGCTTGGGCCAAACTCTGAGTTACAGGGAAGTGACAGAATGTTTTAACGCGGTATTGGTGAAGTTGGGGCGGAATTTTTGATTGAAAAATGGCAAGGTCAGATTTCTCAAGTGTGGAAGAGGATCACACAGGTGAATAGATCTCTCTAAGAGCTTTCCAATGGTACCGGACTCGCCTCATTTGGCTAAGGGACGAAGGAGTTATAGACCCCGAAAGTCGCAGGGCCGAAAGTGTTTCAGGGTTGCGGATGTCAGGTTTCGGGTTTCGGGAACGCGAATTTTCAAAATTTGCATTTGGATTTTCGAAATCCCGAACCCGCAATTTCGGCTTTCGGGATGTCGGGTTTCGGGTTGCGAGAACGCAAAGTTTTGAAATTGCGCATTCCGGTTTCCGCAATCCCAAACCCGCAATTTCTGGTGTCGGGTTTCGGGTTGCGGGATGTTACAATCTGTGATCGCAACTTGACTTCCCGAACCCGCAGTTTCGGGTTGTGGGAACGCAAAGTTTTGAAATTGCGCGTTCCGGTTTCCGCAATCCCGAACCCGCAATTTCGGGTTTCGGGTTGTGGGATGGTTACATTCTGTGATCGAAACTTGACTTCCCGAACCCGCAATTTCGGGTTTCGGGTTGCGGGTTGCGGCCTGTGTGTGGCGAAAAAAAAAGTATAGAGCCTGAAAATGGATTTTTGGATTACAGGAGCATGCAAGGTCAGAATTGGATGAGGTCAATGGCATTTTGAGGCCATTAATGGAAGCCATGAATGAACCAGTGGTGATCCCGAGCCTATTATGCTCCAATTTGGTATAAATTTGGGATTAATGGCTTTCACAAATCGGTGTCCCGACGCTTGACAGAAGGTCGGATTGAGTCGAAATTGATATGGGGCAGTCATGGAACAGGCATGGTGTTAAGTTTGAAGTTTTGGAGCCAAACTCCAAAGGATGTGGAGTCGGGGTGTGCAAGAAGGCCAAAAAGCACTATTCCGGGCCACGTTTTGGGAATTTTGAAAAGCTTGCAGTGGTTGAAAATGACACTATAGTTGGGATTCAAGAAAATTACTGAACTCAACATTTTTTATTATCATGAAAACAAACAATTCACGTTAGACAAAGATTTTCCAGAAATGCACCATTTGGGAAATAGCCATTTTTGGCCCAAAATTTGGAATTTTGAAAAAATGTGAAAAGTGGAAAGTAGTCAAACCTAGAATTTTATAGAAGATGAATGGAGCATCGGAACAAAGATCCGTGAGTTGATGAGTGTTCCTTGTTATATGGGCTAACTTTGCCCAGTAGAAAAGTCTTTGTGATTCTTCATAGATTTTCTTCCACAGGTGGCTGAATTTGGCATCCCAGACCAAAATACAACTGTGTAAAAATGTGCAGAATTTTGGTTAAAGTTGTCATTTTTGAAGTAATGCAATTTCCACACCCGATGTCGGAATGGAGCACGGGGGTAGGCATTAGAAAGCTTGTCCAGCAGGGAAAAATGGTGCATGTTCAGAATTTGAATGGGGTTATCATACACCATAGATAATTGGAGCAGAAAAGTGCCAGTGGCTGTTTTGGCAAAATTGTTGTCAATATGGGCAAATTCTAGAATTGCATACCTAGAAGTAGCATAGACCATGAAGTCGAACTAGCTATGATGTGGAAGAGGAAGGTCATGCAAAGATGAGGGATTGGAAAGGGAGAATTCCTTAACCCCTGTCTTGCTAACTGTATTTATATTTTATGAGCTTTATGAACATAAAATTATGGCATGAGAATGATGAAAACGCAAGAGATTAGATGGATAGCATGAATATGCACTAGTTGACATATTAATAAACATTACACAGTGCATGAGCAGATGTTTGTGCACACATATAATATTACATATTGGTAAAATTAGTAAGGTTCTACATATGCAATGAACCACTAATGGAAAATATTATGGTTGATAATCACTATTGGTGTTGGTAATGGTTGTATGACCAAAGACAACAGAAGCATGGTTAAATATGGTAATGATGTTGTTGCATGTGGCCAACAACCTTATGAAGAAAATGTTAGGACAACGAATCCATGATCAAGAGGTTGGTGGAAGAATTCTGTAACCCTCTATAAGAGACCAACGGATTAGGTAACATCAAAGGTGTAAATGGGATCCACACAGGTAAGGGTTTAATTATGATGATTGCATATGTGTTGAAAGGGGATTGGGTAAGAATCCATTGAACCATATTTAATAATCATAAAATGGTATGCATTTAGAGTTGAAATGCATTCATGTGAATGCCATACTGCCATAGTGTGGTGGAGCATGGAGTGGTGAAGGCAAGAGGCCTCATACCATGTGACTGTTTAGAAATTTAGACTACATTCATATAAAAATATGTCATTGCATGTGTATGTCAGTTATGAGCTTAATAATCAAAGCAAGTGAGGACTCGTGGTCTTGATTATGGTAATGCATGCTATATGAGGTAGTCATGTTTCGTCCATAATATGTTTGAGTGCAGAGCATTCATGAACCAATGCAAGATAACATTGAGTGGATATGCATTAAGAGATTTTATAAATCTTGTAGTTATGCATTGGGTGGATGCATATGAAAAGTTTGAGTAAATGTTGTAAATGTGCATGCATAAGTGGGGGTGCACATGTTGTGATGCATTGCATGAATGCATGGGGATGGTATATGTGTTATTGCAAATTAAATAATGGATGAGATGATGAATTGATGATAATTCTAGGATCATTTCATGGGTTGTTATGAATGCAAAATAGTAAGTGCATGAAGAGGGTAGTCATGATATATGGGCTGTCAGAATGCTCTGTGAAAGGGCAGAAGTGTATAATGATATGGCTATGAATTAATCAACATTTAAAAGCTTTAAGTTGATTGCGTGGACAGTGTGATGGTGTCTTGTAATTTTTATGGTGCTAAGGGTGCATATAACATAAGCCTATGCATTTCATTGCATTTGAAATATTAATAGTTGAGAGTGTTTGAATTATGGAGTGTTATAATTCTGGAAATGCTTCAGTGACTATTGTAAAGGCTGCAATAAAAATATTATATGCATAGAGACTAACAAAGTGTTTGGCTGATTGAAGTTTCAGATTTCAGGTAGATTGTTCTAGGCATGGCAATGTGGGTAAGTCCATGATGAAGGTTGGAATCTACCATGTGCAAAAGCCAAAGGTTATGAGAAGATTCTCATGGTTGTGAAATTTAACTTATGCATGCAACAAATCTGAAAATATTCTGATTTAAGTTTATGAGAATAATATCATGGTTGCAAATCTAATTTCTGTAGGGAACAAATTTGAAAATTTTGATTTAGAGCTTATGAGAAGGAATCTCATGGTTGAGAACCCTAAGTTCTATTAGAAAGAAGGATTGTAAATCTCAGATTTGGAATTTTGCTAATAAATGACTAATGACTATTTGGCTTATATGAATTGTGTCAGGAGGACATGTTGTAAGTGGATGCTCACGTATGGCAGCAGACATAAGACCATAATGGGAGAAGTGATACCACTTACAAGAGACAAATAGTATGAGGATAGCCTCATGACTAAGCAGATCAATTTTTGCAGTAAATAGAATTGCGAATTCATATTGAATTTAATTATTAGTGCTATTGATTGGTTATGAAACAATCAGATTTGAGTTTTATTGTTAAATGTTGCTGACTGTTTGGCTATTTAATAAGTGTGCCAGGAAGACACATTGCAATAAGACCATGAGAGAAGGCCTGCAAAATCCAAACTTCATGGGAAGGATCCCATATCTTGGAAATGGGTTTCGGGTGAAACGCCATTGGACATTTTGATAATGTCCCATCTGCACTGCATGATTGGTAAACAATATGAGTGAGATGGTAAAGATTATGTCAGCAAGACATATGAGGGTTATGTAACATCAAAAGGAGTTGGGATAGAAAACTGAGGGACTATCAAATCAGAGAAGGGAGCCCCCATTCCTCATGAATGAAGAAGGACTATATATGCAAATGAATAAGTGTTCTGTAAACCCTTACTGATATATATATACATATATGTCTGCAAGTCTAATTGTTAGAATTACTATGCAGAGCATATTCCATTTATGTATATTATTTAGACTGCTTGAAGTATGGTTAGGCCCTGCATAGCTCACATTAGTGAGGAGTGCACACCTTTATGGTGTTGAGTTATGTTAGGGATGCCAATATTGATTACGCCCTAAGGGAATGGATGCATTCTTGGTGTTTCAATACTTGATAGCGAATGCTATGAATTGTGGTTACAATTTTAGAATAACAACGCTGAAAAGTTTTCCTATACTACTTGTGTTGTCACTTTAAACAGATACAATTGGTGTTGCACACTGAAGAAGCAAAGTAAATGGTTGTTGTGAGGGGTTGTGGTGGAAGGGTTAATGTGTATGATTGATTTTGTGGAGGTTGTGGGGAGTTTGATGAAGGGTTGTGATAGCATTGATGAAAGGGCTATTATATGCCTATGGCTCCATAGTAGAGCCTTGACCTAGAAATGGTCGTGGTGAAGTTTTTTTCCAAGTCGGCATGAAGGTGTACTGGTTGGACATTAATTATTTGATGTTTTGGAGCAGCCTGCGTGCTGGCCAAACATCCCAATCCGCAGGAGGATCCCAAGGCTTGTAAAGAAAAGCAGGACCCTGTGGACCAGAGAGGAAACGCATAATACAAATAAGTATTCATTTCCATTTATTTCTTGTTTGGAATAATAAAGATCTCACGTATAAGTCTTCTAACAGCTAAGTTGATACACTGTTGTTTCTTGGTTGGAAACGCATAATACAGGAAGCAAGGACCCCGAAAGAACTATAAATTTCTTGGTAAATCCAGAGAGTGACTGGTTGAGCATTAACTATTTGATGTTGTGGAGCAGCCTGCGTGTTGGCCAAACATACAAGACTATTTGATGTTGTGGAGCAGCATGCGTGCTGGCCAAACATACAAGGCTATTTGATGTTGTGGAGCAGCCTGCGTGCTAGACAAACATACAAGACTATTTGATGTTGTGGAGCAGCCTGCGTGCTGGCCAAACATACAAGATTATTTGATGTTGAGGGGCAGCCTGCGCGCTGGCCAAACATCCAAGCCCATAGGCGATCCCAAGGCTTGTAAAGTAAAGAAGGACCCTATGGAATAAAGTGAAGACATCCAATGCAGATAAGTATTTGGTTATCTTGTAATTTCTTGCTTATGAATATACATGTGTATATGATTTGGTTATGATTTCCCAAACTCTTGTTTAAAGATGAATCCTATGAAAATAAACTAAACATGCGAATTGATTCAATATTTGAGTGTAGATATTGTTGGAAGAAAGGACTATGAAGGCATCCTAGGGATGCATGTGGACATGTAACCATCATAAAGAGCTCAACATGAGCAATAATGGAAGATGGGGCTAGTGGAACTGTGTGAGTCCTAGCAGCCAAGAGTTGTAGACAAACCATGTGGAGGGACTCCATGGTTGAGAGGTCTGAAATAGACCATAGACACTAAGTGTCATAGCCAAGAAGGGCAGGTCAAGCATTCACGTTGAAGTGAAAGAGGCTAGGAGCATGAAAACCACAGTGGTGGTGTGGGTTCCAGAATGGAACAAGACTAAGAGGAGAAAACTCTTACTGCTCTCTCTTTCCTTTTATTGGTGCATTTATAAAAACAAAAAATTGTTTGATGCATGTCACGACTTGAAATGATTGTGTTAATTGCTTAAAATAATTGTGAATGCTAAATTAATGAATTTCCTGTGAATAGATGAACATGAAGGAATTCATGAGTATGTTGGGAAAGCATGGAAAGTGTGAAAGTCTCATGGATAAAGCATGGACTACCCATGTCAATTGGGCAATTGACTGATTTTAAATGTTTGTATTATGGTTGGCCTAACAGAAATTGCCATGATGTATTTCACAGGTGAGAAAGTGAAGCTAATTTATTACAATTGTTGCAAAGCAAGTGCTGCTTGTGAGCAAAGTGAAAGCCAGTTGTGCACCTTGACCATGGCAGCAGACCAAAGGCTATTGGACTTGGCTGGAAATCTCATTCAAACAGTTGCCAAGACACAAGAAAACATTGGAGAACTACTCAAGCTACAAAAGCAGCAGAATGAGATGAACCACAAGATTTTGCAGGACTCTATTTGTTTACAAAGGGAGGTAAAAAGCATTATGAGAGCAATTTGTAAGGGAAATGAAAGTGGATCAATGATGAGGCATTCATCCAATCGATCCATTAAAAAACGTTCCAAGCATGAAGACTCAAAGGAAATTGAGCAGGTAAAGATGAAGCAGCCAATGAAATGTTGGAAATGTGGAGGACATCATTGCCTCCGCAACTGCCCAACAAAGGAACATCAGAATGGTAGCAGCCATAAAGTTTTCAAACTCGTGGATGAGCTGGAAGATCAAAACCAGCAGGAGTAGCTTGTGGAAGCCAAAAGACTTGATCCCAAAAGTTCAAAGTAAATGATAGAATGCAGGGTAGATCTGCAAAAATGTTTTGAAAATTTTGGACGTGTAAATTGTATATGTATTCCAAGTATTGGAACACCGAGGATGGTGTTATTCTAAGGGGGAGGGGATTGTAATACCCCATTTTGACCCTTAGGATATATTAACTTTTAATGCAAATATTGTATACATGGGATGTATGTGTTTCTAGCGTGGAGCTCAAGGCCAAGGCCCCGCCAGTGGATGGTCGAATTTTATTTAAAAGGCAAAGTATTTGATATTTTGATACCCATGTGCTATTAAGCCATGGAACATTGTAAAAATGATGTAAATAAATATCATGCAATAAAATACCAAAAATGGCTATGGAGGCAACGAATGAGAAGGGGCCATGTGTATCCACTAGGGAGTGGTGAGGGGGCTGTGGGAATGAACCATATGCTGCCAAATGTCATTGTGAGAACCCATTTGACTTTCCTTGATGACATTTATTTCTGTTGTAAGGAAGTAATTGAAGATTACAGTCCATGGCTTCAATGGAGCATGGGCAACCCAGAAATTCGTATGGCAGAGTATGGGGTCTGTTTTCTTGTACCACAAGTCACTCTACCTCGTGGGAGTTGCTTCTTCCTCATTCCCATGCCAGTGTGGAAGAACCCAACATCAATTTTCATCCAAAAATGAATTCCCAACAGTGAGAACAACCAGAAATCGCAACTGTGAATGAACCCATGTTTTGAAGAGCCATAAACGCCCAGGATTGGTATTGGATAGTGAAATCCAATGGGGGATCCATAGGTATGAACCTTGGGGCAAATTTGGGAGCATTAGCTACTCCGAAATACATTGAAAAACCCAGATAGCCCAGAAAACCAGTGACAGGATTGAGTTATTCGTTGACAGAATGGTGAGAAATCCAAGTGTGGATGTTTGAACAGAGGATTGGATTGCTTGAATTTAGCTTGAGATTTCTGTAGCTCTGTGGTTGAGCTCACTGGCTTAGCATCCTCCTCCTTTTCCTATTTCATGCTTGATAAATCCAACTGTGTGTTGGATTATCATGACTGTTTGAGTGAAACTATGGATGTGAGTGAGCTTGTCTAGTTCCTCCTTAGTGGGTACACATCCCATCTCGGGGGTGATCTCTCAGCTGAAAGAATATAGGTTGGACAGAGATCTATGGTTGGGTGGAACATTACTCTCGCGTAGCCAGTTGTTTGGACGTTTGCATTTCAAGATAAGTATTCTTTGTGAATTAATTTGTATGCATTTTGTGTTCTACAATGTGTTAATTCTGAATGTTAATTGTTCGTGTTAATGAGATGAAATGAATATCTTAATATGGTTGATATGAAGCTTGTGCATAGCATAAGAATGAGATTGATTCATTGTCTCTTAATTCATCATCTGCTTGGGATAGATATGCTGATGCATTCCAGTCTCTGTGTGTGTTATTATGTTTAATTCCGCTATGTTTATATTGAGTATGAATTGCATACAAAAGTTTTTAATTATCCATGCATTTCTCAAAGTTTGAATGGGGCTGAGATTGTCAATAAGCCCGGTATGTTGGTCATGTTTCTTTCCTGGCATCGGATAGATGGAAGGGGACGTGACATGTTACACAGTGGCTGGGAGAGGAGGACCACGATTTGGGGCTGTTATAGAGGTCGTTTTTGGCTTCCCAGGGTTGTTTCCTCATTTAGCTTTTCGTTTTGGCTGCCCACATTTTTCTGAACTGGTAGAAACCCCATTTTGGGCATCTCACTGTAAAAACGTTTTCTTCATGCCCGACACTTGTACCTTTGATGTTTTGTGCATCCCTGTTTTAGTTTGAACTGTGAGAAATATATTTGGAGTGGAAGTGGACCAGAATTGGCTTGATAAACCTAGTGAGGAAGGTAACCTCTCAAGAAGATCAAAAGGGTTGGTTACTCTTCTATGCATACCTGGAAGAACACTAGAATGGGAGGTATGGCTTGAGTGACTGTGCAGTAGTGAAGGGAATACTTCCTTGTTCCAGGTGTGTAAGTATTGTGGGAACCAAGCTAGATAGATCTCGTAGAGAGCATCCATATCTCTGTGGTTGGGCTCACTAGCTTAGCAATTCTTCCTTTCCATTGCCTTAGTAGCTTGATAAACCCAACTGTAGATTGACTTAGTTGACTTTGCTGTATTCCTGGTTATGTGTGAGCCTGTTGTTCCCTTTTTCCTTGTAGAAATCATGCCCAGCTCAAGGGTGGCAATTGTGCTGAGAGATTGATGAGCACAATTGGCCTATGGTTGGGTGGAATGTTGCAGTTGCATAGCCAATTGCTCGGGACTACTTTGTTTTAAGATAAGTACTCTCTTGTATTAAATTCTGCAATGTGTTTATTGAATAACTGTCATGAAAAAGTTGAATGTATGTTAGATATGTAGATGCTTTTAATTCCGTTGTGTTTAATTACTATATGCATATGTATATGTCTTTTATTATCAATGAGTTTTACTTAATGGATATGGGGCTAGATGCCCATTTTTAGAGTCATGTTCTCTCCCTGGATCGGTCTGATGGGAGGAGACTTGACAGTATGGTATCAAATCCATAGGCTACAGCATTGGGCCTCTATGGGCCAAATATGATCACAGTTAGAAGGGAAGACCCCCTTCCTTATCACCACAGGTTACCATGTTGGGCCTAAACAGGCTAAGATTGAATAGTTGCAGAGGTAAGGTCAACTCCTATTGAGCAGTGATAGCAGTGATCATCACAGAAATAAAGAAGGAAAAATTTTAATTTTTTCTAAGTGTTTTTGAAATTTTGCCTAAGGCTGTGGCAGCGACATTAATGTTAAATTTTGCAATGCACGCGTGCGGCGAAATTAACGTTAAGATCCGCAACACCACGGCGAAATTAATGTTAATTTATGCGACGTGCGGCGAAAATAACGTTAAGATCCGCAAACACCGGCGGCAATTTTAACGCTAAAATTTGCGATGTGCGCAGTGAAAATAATATTAAAATCCTCGACACTAGCTGTAATTTTAACCTAAAATTCCGCGACAACGGCAACGAATTTTAGCTTAAAATTTCGTGACATGGGCGACGCTTTTTAGGCTAAATATTCGTGACACTGGCGACAATTTTTAGCCTAAAATTCCACGACACGGGTGAGATTTTTAGACTTAATCTTCACGACACAGTCAGAGGGGAATTCAATAAGTCCGCCAAATGGGGAAAATTACAGCAGCTTTTCACTGAGATTTTCAGGTGCCGAAAATGGAAAATCGCCATGAAAGTTATGCACCAGATTGCGCGAAATCAAAAGAATTACAAAAAAAAAAAATGAGGGCGTTGCCCTCGACCCGCCCTGCAGTGGCGCAAGCTCCCTTAACCCCCGTCGTCCCCCTGAGACCATCATTGATTGTGAGAAATTCTATGATTGGATAAAGTTGTCAATATAGGATTTCCCCACATACATGCAAATAATTTATGGTATTATAATGCAACTAACAATTGTGTTTATAAACACATTTTGCAGAATAATAGTCACATCAAAGCAACATTCCATATAAGTGCAGTTGGAAAGTTTTGGTCTTGGTTGGGCCAAGAATATCAACATCATGGATGATGCACAGGATCCCTATGAGCCCGAGACAGATGCCATGGGGGAAAACATACATGTTGAGAATGCTAAAACAGAATCCAATGGGAGAAGAAATCGAGAGACTCCCCCAGATATTGTAGCCACCATGAAGAGCCTAAGGGTGGAGTTCCAAAGTTGCAAAAAAGATAATGAAAGAATGATTAAAGCTCAGGAAGAACAAAATCAGTTGAATGCAGCCATGCTGCAGAGTTTGACAGATATCCATAGGCAAATTAATCCTGGACATCAGTCGGAAAATCCAGAAGGGAGTCGGAGTACTTCAAGGAGAAATTCCCACAAGAGGTCCAATATCTCAAGAAGAGTTTCTAGAGACAGAACCTATACTCCAAAAATCTCTTCTAGCGGATCATCTGACTCTGAAGGATCCATTGAGGGTTCAAGCTCTTCATCTCGCAAGAATACGAGAAAGAGGCATTACAAGAACAATTCACATGGGGAATTTAAGAAGGCAAAACCTCCTACATTTGATGGAGAGGTAAAGTCTAGTCAAGAAGCTGAAGCTTGGCTTCTTGGGATGAGAAAGTATTTCCAAGTCCAAGACTACTCTGGAAATATGAAGGCAAGGGTCGCCATCTTCAACTTGAATGGAAGAGCATCTATATGGTGGGATCACATCAGGCAAGTGAGGAAGATCGATGAAATAAAGATTATGTGGAAGCAGTTCAAGAAATACTTCAAGCAGAAGTACCTCTTTGATAGGTACTATGATGATAAGATCAAAGAGTTCCATGAGCTGAAATTGGGACAATTGACCATGGAAGAATACGCAAACAAGTTCTTGGAACTGCTGAGGTATGTCAAGTATATTCGAGATGATAAGGTGAAAATTTAGCGTTTTCTAAGTGGGCTACCTTAGTCATATAAAAATAGGATTGAATTTGATGAACCTCGAACTCTAGAGGAGGCAATAAGGAAGGCCAAGTATTGCTATGATCAAAACAAAAGCAAACCTGATTTCCATAAGGCATGGAAGGACAAGAAAAATGAAAAGTTTGACCAAAGGAAGAAAAGTTTCAAACCTCCTCATATTAGAAATCAGCAAAGACAACCATCACAGGTTGTGACTAAGCCAACTAGGATGATGGGAGACAAGCCAAGAGATCCAAAGGAGCCAAAGGAGCCAAGAGAGCCACTTCAATGTTGGGGTTGTGGAGGAGACCACATGCTTAGGAACTGTCCACATCGGAATGGGAATGCAAATCAAGTTCACAACATCCAAGGAGCTGAAACTGTGGGTCAAGTGGCAAGGATAATCCCTAGAATCTATGCAGCACTAGATGACCGCTAGGCAGATCATCAATCAACTGTGGTTGAGGTTGAAGGTAAGATTGCTGAGCAATCTGTTTCTATTTTGATTGATCCTGGATCTACTCACAGTTATGTCATTCCTAAAATTGTTGAGATTTGTACTTTTAAGAAATCAAAGCATAGTAAATCATGGTTAGTTCAACTAGCCACTAGAACCAAGAGAAAGGTTAGTGAAATTGTAGAGAAATGTCCCTTAGAGATGGATGGGTTGTTCACTTATGCAAATCTGAATGTTTTGCCACTTGGTTCCTATGATATTCTCATTGGAATGGATTGGTTAGAAGCACACAAGGTTAAACTTGATTGCTACAATAAGACATTTGAATGCATGGACGAAGAAGGAAACCCAAGGGTTGTAAGAGGCATTCCAAAGGTGATTTCTGTTAGACAGGTTTCAGCCATGTAGCTGAAGAAGTTCTATAGGAAAGGTTGCCAATTGTATGCAGCCCATGTTTTGGAGGCAACAGAGAATGAAACTCTTAAGTTAGAGGACTACCATGTATTGCAAGAATTCAGGGATGTTTTTCCCGTTGAGATTTCGGGACTTCCTCCAAAGAGAGACATTGATTTTTCAATTGAGCTTGTGCCAGGAGCTACACCAGTGTCTAAGATGCCCTACAGGATGAGTACACCAAAATTGCTAGAATTGAAGATGCAATTACAAGAGTTGTTGGAAAAGAAATATATCAGGCCAAGTGTGTCCCTGTAGGGAGCACCTGTTCTATTTGTGAAAAAGAAATATGGAACACTCAGCTTATGTATTGACTACAGGAAATTGAACAAGGTCACTGTGAAGAACAAATACCCATTTCCCCGAATTGATGACCTTTTTTATCAAATGAGAGGAGCAAAGGTATTTTCAAAGATTGACTTGAGGTCTGGTTACCATCAGGTGAGAATCAAAGATGAAGATATTCATAAGACAGCCTTTAGAACAAGGTATGGACACTATGAGTTTGTGGTGGTACCATTTAGTCTCGTAAATGCACCAGCTACATTCATGTGTCTCATGAATAGTGTTTTTAGCAAGTATTTGGACAAGTTTGTTCTTGTTTTTCTAGACGACATTCTCATATATTCTATGAATGAAGAAGAGCATGAAGAACATTTGAGAATGACATTGCAATTGCTAAGGGAGCATAAGCTGTATGCAAAGTTAAGCAAATGTGACTTTTATAAAGATAAAATTCATTATTTGAGTCACATTATCTCAGACGAAGGATATCCGTGGACCCTGAGAATATTGAAGCCATTATGAATTGGCCAAATCCAAGGAATGTGACGGATGTGAGATCCTTTATGGGACTTGCTGGGTACTACTGGAGGTTCATTGAAGGATTCTCCAAGGCCGCAAACCCAAACACTTATTTGCAAAAGAAGGGGATAAAGTTTGAATGGTCACCAAGATGTGAGGAAAGTTTCCAACGGTTGAAGAATCTTCTTACGAGTGCACCAATTTTGAAAATTGCAGACCCAGAAAAAGACTTTGTGGTGTGTACCGATGCATGCAATCAAGGACTTGGAGGAGTTCTTATGCAAGACAACCATGTGGTATGCTATGAGTCGAGAAAGTTGAAGGAGCACGAGAAAAACTATGCTACTCATGATTTAGAACTTGCAGCCATAGTACATGCTTTAAAGATGTGGAGGCATTACTTAATGGGCAGGAAATTTGAGCTAAGGACAGACCATTGTGGTCTGAAATACTTATTTGATCAACCAAATTTGAATGCTAGGCAAGCTAGATGATTGGAGTTTTTGTGTGAATTTGATTTTGAAATCAAACACATAAAAGGGAAAGAAAACAAGGTGGCTGATGCACTCAGCAGAAAAGTGCATGTGGCAGCACTTAGTACTTGCCAACCAGATTTGAGGCAGCAGATTGTTAACCATATTGTTGAGGATGAAGTGTATGTGCAAATAAAGGACAAATTGTAGCAGCAAGACCTTGAAAAGAAGTATGAAGGATATCATTTGGAAAAAGACAGATTTCTTACTATAAGAATAGAGCCTATATTCCAAATGTGGCAGATTTGAGGAGGATTTTTATGAATGAAATCCATAAAGCTCCATACTCCGGTCACCCAGGATATGAGAAAACAATTGCTACAGCAAGAAAACATTATTTCTGGTCGGGGATGAAGAAGGACATCGCTGAGTACATTTCTAGGTGCATGAAATGTCAACAGGTGAAGGTTGAACACCAACACCCAGCAGGTTTATTGCATCCATTACCAATTCCAGAATGGAAGTGGGAAGTAATTTCCATGGATTTTATTACAGGTTTGTCAATGACGGTGAGACAACATGATTCCATCATGGTGGTGGTGGACAAGTTAACAAAGGCAACACATTTTATATCGGTTAAGTCCACACATAAAGCCGATGCCATTGCAAATATTTTCATGAAGGAAATTTTTAGATTACATGGATTTCCTAAGGCAATAATTTCTGACACGGATACCAAGTTCACTTCCAATTTTTGGAAGGGTCTCTTTGCAGATTTAGGTACACAGTTGAACTTTAGTACTGCGTACCATCCTCAAATAGATGGGCAAATAGAAAGAGTAAATCAAGTGCTTGAAGACATGCTTCGCATGTATGTTATGGACAAACCATCCAAGTGGGAGGATTATATACACTTGGTAGAGTTTGCATATAACAATGGGAAACAAGCATCATTGGGAATAAGTCCATATGAGGCTTTGTACGGTAGAAGGTGTAGGACACCAGTGACTTGGGATAATCCAGTGAACAAAATTGTACTTGGGCCGGAATTGCTTGAGGAAATGGAACAAGAGGTTGCAAAGATCAGGCAGAATTTAAAAGCATCCCAGGATAGACAGAAAAGCTATGTAGATAAGCTTAGAGTGCATAGGGAATTCAGTGTTGGGGATCATGTGTATCTTAGAGTGAGGCCAAGGAAGAGTTCCTTGAAGCTTGGGGGTTGTGCCAAGCTATCACCTAGATATTGTGGGCCATTTGAGGTGCTTGAAAAAATTGGGCTAGTTGCATATAGACTTGCATTTCCTGCTAGCACTAGAGCTCATAATGTTTTTCATGTCTCTTTGCTTAAGAAATATGTACATGATCCTAACCATGTGATTAATTGGGATGTGATCCAGGTGGAACTCCAGGGAGAGTTCCAAACCAACCCATTGCGCATCCTAGACAAGAAGGTAACATTGCTCCGGAACCGAGCCATCAGACAGGTAAAGGTGCAATGGAAGCACTACGGTCCCGATGAAGCTACATGGGAGCTGGAGGATGCCATGAAAGTGGCATATCCATTTTTGTTCAATTTTGATGAGCACTGAGGACAATGCTAATGTAAGGGGGAGGGGAATGTAATATCCTGATTTTGATCCTATTGCATTAAAATTGTAAATGATGTAAATATCGTTATTAAATCATGGTGAGGAGCTCAAGGCCAAGGCCCCGCCATCGATTTATCATTTTATGTATCGGCAATTAAAAATCGATGCCTATGGTTCTTGTGCTAGACAGGCACAATGTAAATTAAGACATCATGTAAATATGCATTTTAATGAAATTCCCACAACTAGCTATGCATTGCAACAAAGAGATGGGGCCATGATTTTTATAAGGGATAGGGAGGGAAATTATTCAAACCCTTGAGCCAATAGTGTCAAGCCAAATTTCATGAGAAAACCCATAAACCACCAACTACCCATTTTGACTTATGCACCCAATCATTTAATTCCTCCAAGAGTTGGTTGAGGTAGTTAATGCCTTGGGAATGACGAGGTATGGAAGCCAATTTCGTGTATGGGCAAGCCATCAACCTGGGAATTTGTATTTTTGCTTCTTGGGCAAGAAAACACCCATGAAATGGTGCCCAAATCCATTCTTGATCCATGGCCTTTGCTCCCACACGCAGTCTGAACTAGCTGGGATTTCCCCATCACGTTTTTCATCATTTTCCTGCATTTTTCCATGGCTGGGAGCTCGTTTTTGTGTTACACAGTGGCTGGGAGAGGAGGACCACGATTTGGGGTTGTTATAGAGGTCGTTTTTGCCCTAGAATGTCCATGGATGTTTTTTTGAAAACGGATTTGGCTTCCCAGGGTTGTTTCCTCATCTAGTTTTTCGTTTTGGCTACCCACGTTTTTCTAAACTAGTAGAAACCCCATTTTGGGCATCTCACTGTAAAAACGTTTTCTTCATCATGCCCAACACTTGTACCTTTGATCTTTTGTGCATCCCTGTTTTAGTTTGAATTGTGAGAAATAAATTTGGAGTGGAAGTGGACCAAAATTGGCTTGATAAACCTAGTGAGGAAGGTAACCTCTCAAGAAGATTAAAAGGGCTGGTTACTCTTCTATGCATACCTGGAAGAACACTAGAATGGGAGGTATGGCTTGAGGGACTGTGCAATAGTGAAGGTAATACTTCCTTGTTCCAGGTGTGTAGGTATTGTGGGGACCAAGCTAGATAGATCTTGCAGAGAGCATCCATATCTCTGTGGTTGAGCTCACTAGCTTAGCAATTCTTCCTTTCCATTGCCTTAGTAGCCTGATAAACCCAACTGTAGATTGGCTTGGCTGACTTTGGTGTATTCCTGGTCATGTGTGAGCCTGTTGTTCCCTTTTTCCTTGTAGAAATCATGCCTAGCTCGGGGGTGGAAATTGTGTTGAGAGATTGATCAGCACAATTGGCCTATGGTTGGGTGGAACGTTGCAATTGCATAGCCAGTTGCTCGGGACTACTCTGTTTTAAGATAAGTACTCTCTTGTATAAATTCTGCAATGTATTTATTTAATGACTGTCATGAAAAAGTTGAATGTATGTTAGATATGTAGATGCTTTTAATTCTGCTATGTTTAATTACTATATGCATATGTATATGTCTTTTATTATCAATGAGTTTTACTTAATGGATATGGGGATAGATGCCCAGTTTTAGAGTCATGTTCTCTCCCTGGATCGGTTTGATGGGAAGGGACTTGATAGTTACAGTGCCAGGGGTCACTCCCCTTTTATACAATACATACAAGGGTTTTAAAAGGAACCAAAATCTTCTATAAGGGTCTAGAAATTTTCGCTTAAGGGGCTCTTCCCCCGCGCATACGAATTGCGCATACGACTAGTCAAGAGCTCTACAAAAAGGATATTGGAGATCTAGATATTGGCTTCATCTCCTAAGATTGCTAAAATAATTAGCCAATGGGTGTAGTCTGAATCAACCCCCAATATCTTCCCTACTTTCATTATTAAGTTCATATCAAGTCCTATAATGAAATTGTCACCTTTGATCTAGTCAAGGGATCTAAAATTTTCTTAGAAGATTGCATAATCCTCGTATGGGCCATAGAGATTAATGATGGAGAGCAATTTCCCCAATTATTTAGACTTCAAATGTACCCATAAACCTGCATTTAAGATGAGATAATTAATTCCATTGAGTCATTATAGTAATAATACTTATCAATCCACCTCTTAGGTCTAAAGAAATGAAATATCACTCTTTGAGATAAGATTTTGAAATGGACTTTACCTTGGTATCTTCATGTGTATTTTCAAGTATCATTATAATGTGTGGATTGCATTTTGAAAATAATATTTCGAGGCTAGCTTCTTATGGGTGTCCCCTGCCCCTATTACATTCAAGGAAAGGATGGCCATGAGTTAACTCTTATCTAAGCTCTCCTTGCTCTATGGCCCCCAGTAGTCATCATTTGTCTAACTTCTTTAAAATCCATCTTGGCCTTCTTTTGGCGCGAGAAAGAAAGGATTTTCTTTGTACTATCGATATGGGGTTTGAATCCAGTGTCAACCTCCCTTTACACTTCCATCTTATTTTTGGGAAACTCATCTTCCTTGGTCTCAACTTACATATTGATGAAGCCTCCCCTCTTGGGTTTGGTGATTTTTCCTTTTATTCTCTATCGAGGTTTCTTTACCTAGTTGTACTATTTGAGGAGGTAATGCCCTCTTCTTGTAAATTTTCTTCTTTTGGATTCTCTTTGTTACCATCTAAGACACTAGGGTTTTCCTTATGGTTCATACCCCACTCAAAGGTTAATATGATGGAACTTTCTTATTTACCATACCCTACTTTGATTTTACAAGGAGAATTCATTTTCTAACTTGATAGAGAGCATCAAGAGAGTTACAAGCCATACCTTTGTTCATAGTTTAAAATGATGATACCAAAAATGCATCAACATCCTCCATACCTTAATTTGTTTTGTCTTAGTTGTCTCTATCATTATCCCCTTCTTCCTTTGAGATTGTTGGATGTACCATAGTTCATCTCCTTCTACCTTCAACTACCATGCCCTCTTCTTTTGAACTTTTGTTTGAACCCTTATCTTCCTCCTTCCAGGCCCAATATTTTGTTTGTTTTGAGCATTCCTTCCAAAAATTATGAAGTTTGTGGCATTTTAGGCATTTAAAATGCAACTTCCAATAGTTAAGAACTCAACTATATTTCCAAGAGCCCCTCACTTTTTCAATTTCCTTTGGAAACCCTTCGTATAGATCAATTTCTATCAACAATTTTATCACCTTTGGTCAACTTTAAAGTGAAAATCAACTTCAATATCTGTGAACTCTTTGATCTTATTCCCTGCCATAATTACATTGGCTGGCTCAAAAAATTGATCCACACTAGTTGTTTAAACAATGATTCTTATCTTGGATCAAATCTAGGTTTCTATTGCCTCAAATTGAGGATCGAAGGACCCCAATTCCACTTTCTTTCAATTATCTTCTTTGCATTTTCTCTGGCTCAAAATTTAAAGGCCAACCATACCATATGAGTATATGAAATTTTGAAATGTAACTAAGAATACATTGCCATGTTTTTACCATCCACATGTACCATAAGCCCCCACCAACGCATTTTCCCCATAATTCTATTTGTTAAGGCCCTCTCCATTGACACAATAATGTTTTCCATCCCTACATCTTCACTCAGAATCAAGCTCACTTTATCCCTTCACAACCTGATACATTTCTTACCTATGTTGTTCTTTGAATCACTTGAGATCATGATGCATGACCAAGTTCTATAGGCACTACAACAAAACAGGCCAATAGCGCCGAACATTGCATCATTTTAAGTGTATTTTTTTCCTAGATTTGGACTGAACTCTAGACGCTAAATCCGGTGCCTCACTACATTTTAGATTTGCATTGAATTTGGCACCAAATTTTGCACCAGCTTTAGTGCCATTTTTTGCGCCTAGTCTAATTAGTGTCAAGTTTAGCGCCAGGTTTTGTTCCCTTTTTAGCACGGGGTTTCGCTCCTTTTTTAGCACCAGGTTTTGCTCCCTTTTTAGCGTCGAGTTTAGTGCCTAAAATAACGCCTCTGTAAATTAAATTTATGTAAATAAAAACAGAAAATGGTATAAAAAAAAAACACGAAATGGTAAAGGGATGCTGGGATTTGGACCCAGATCATTTTTCAAAAGGAAATATCTCTACTTGAGCTACATTCCCACAAAAAAATTCCATTCAAATTGTAGATCTAATCTAAAATAGATTAACCTAGTGCAAATTAAAATTTACAAAAACAGAAATGGGAAATGGTAACAAAATGAAAAGAAAAATGGAAAATGGTGAGGGAATGTTGGGATTTGAACCCATATCACTTTCCAAAAGGCAAGAACTCTACTTGAGCTACATTCCCACAAAAATATGCCATTAAAAGTGCAAATATGAACTAAAACTAGCCTAACCTATGCATGCAAACAAGTGAACAATGCATATCCGAGATAAATATTAGCATGTAATATTTAGGGAAAAGTAAGTAATGATAGATAGATGGGTACCGAGATTTGAACCTAGATCTCCTTATAGGAGTGCAAGGTCCTTCCTTGGTACACATCCATGAATCAAATATGCACATTAAACAAACCCCCCAATATCATTTTCTTCTTCTTTCTCCATTAAATGTGCAACAACAAAACCACAATAAAAATAAGTAAGTCAATAAAGAAAAAAAAAGTAAAAGAGAAAGGAAGGAGAAGAAGGGAATGGATCAGAATCCATAACCTTCCTCATGGAGGTTCCTCCATTAAACCCTAAACCTGCAATAAGAAAAAAACAATAAACATTAACAAATCTATAAAATAAAGAAAAGTAGAAGAAGAAGGAAGGAGGATAAGGTAAGGGAGAAGCCATTACCCTTTTCACAAAGCTTCCTCCATGAAATCTTACTTTCCATGGATGAAACTTTAAACCTGCAACAACAAATAAGAGAGAAAGAGAGAAAGAGAGGAAACAAGAAACGAATGAGAGAGTGACAAGTTTTTGTGACGGAAAATAAGAAATTTTTAAAATAAGAAAAATAACCTCACACTCATTAGGATTGAGACAAGTGGCTTATTTTTAGCCCACGATTTCTCTTAAGTTACATTTTAAAAAGTTTCCCTCTTAAATTGATTTTTGAAAATTCGACCTCATTTTCATTTGCTTACTTAGGAAATATGGCGCTAAATCCCATGTTAAAAGGGGAGCAAAACCCAGTGCTAAAAAGGGAGCAAAACCCAACGCTAGAAAGGGAGCAAAACCCGACGCTAGAAAGGGAGCAAAACCCCGCGCTAAAAAGGAAGTAAAACTTGGTGCTAAAAAGGAAGCGAAACCCAATACTAATGATTATTGGCACTAAAAAGGAGCAAAACCCGGCGCTAATTAATGCTGGCCTGAAAAATTAGGCGCTAAAAACGCAAGAAAATTTTCCAACCCATGAAATAACGCTAACTTTTCCTAGATAATGGACAAAAATACATTGAAATAGCGACTAGAAGCAAAAAAGGAATCTAAATCATAAGCAAACGAGAGGATTTTGTTTTAGTAAGGTTACCAACATAGCTATGAAACCAGATTAACACTATCAGAGTGCTGTAGTTTAGAACTCACATGCTTAATAAACATTCATGCAATTGCAAATACTGTAAAGTAGATAGAATTAAATGTAAAAAATTACACAGAAGGAAAGCAACATAATATAACTCTTTATTGAATAGTCTGGTAATGTTAGCTTATGGTTTAAAATCTTACAAGTTGGAAGTATGTGTCTCTCCAAGATTCATACAATCTCAAAATGGCAAGATCGGCTTGCAATTCTTGGCCTCAAACTCCAAACCCTAAAGTAACAGTTGTAGTCCTCCTCTTCTATTGTAGAGTGTTGGAGTTGAACTCTTTTCAAGTGTACATATTAAATTTACAATTTCTTTGCAACTATTCATCTAACCTGGGATTCCAACAATCATTGTAGTGATTTGTATTCCCAACATTGCCTCTACCACTTCCCATCCTTAGTGTGCAGCTAGTTTCTCTCAAACGTCTTCTAATATTCATGTTTTTAATTATTTTTTAAATCTCAGGTATTCATCTTTTACTCCCATAACAATGGGAAAATATTGAAGCTTCATGTTTCTCTCTTGTAGGAATGTTGACCTCCTTATTTCCTCATACTAAGCAAACTAGACAAATAATGCAAATTGGAAATAATTATGTGATGTCCATTAAGTGAGCCCAAGGATGCTTTTGCATCGAACACCCTTGGTAAGAAAACACGAGAATCCATCTCATGTGGATTGAACCATGGATCGCTTGAGTGATGTAGGCCATTGAAGTGACCCCACTCTTATTTAGTAATCCAAGTGTTAGAAAATTATAAAAAACATAAGCAAACAACAATAACAATAGAACACAATATTCACATGGAAACCCTGTTGTACATAGGTAAAACCATGGGGCCAATACCCCTGCACCCCCTCTTCCCCCCCAGTCACCTGACACATATTGGAGATCTAGATATTGGCTTCATCTCTCAACACCATGATGCATCCTCTATGTTCTTGTTCTCCGATTTTACTAAATATTCCAACTAACATCACCCTCAGATCCTCCTATTAACCCTCATTGCAAGTATTTCTTCAATTTCTTTAGTTGGATTAATTGGTAGTTATCTTTCCCATTCTACCATGATTCCTATTTCATCATCCTCTCTCCTTCATGGAACTCATATAAGCTAGAAACATTGAATATTAGATAAATATTAAAGGCCTCCGACAAACCCAACTTGTAGGCATTATCAAAAAAATTCTTTAGAATTTTACATGGACCAATTTTCTTGTGTTTGAGCTTGCTATATGTACCTTTGGGAAATCTATCCTTTCTTAAGTGTGCCATCAGCATATTACTTTCTTTAAAAGCCTTCAATCTCCTATGCAAATATGCTTTTACTTATAGTTATCGTATCTTTAGTGTATCTTCTTCTTAACTTGTTCATGGATCTCTTGCATGGTCTTTGAAAAACTATCTACATTGTCGCTCCTTTTAACCCCAACTTCCAGTAACTCAACCAAATCTACAACACCATTTGGAGACCTACCATACTCTACCTAAAATGAAAATTTTCCAATGGATCTATTCATTGAATTATTGCAAGTGAATTTAGCTTGAGCTATAGCCAAATCCCATTGACTCGGTTTGTCTCCAATCAAACTTCTCAACAAGTTTCCTATACCTATATTAACCACCTATGTCTGACCATTCGTCTACGAATGATATGTTGAGTTGTATTGTAACTTGGAACCCATCTTCTTCCAAAGAATCCTCCAAAAGTGTACAAGGAATTGAGTATATTTTTTGGAAGTGATACTCTTAGGTAGTTAATGCAATCTCACGACCTCTTGGATAACAAAACCACATGAGTAGCATCATTGTCCTTCTTGCATGGTATGAAATGTGCCATGTTAGAAAATATATCCACCACAAATAGCATTGAATGATAACCTCTATGTGCCTTGGGTGGGCCCAAAATAAAATCCATGTTTGTGTCCTCCCATGATTTCTCAGGTACCCCAGGGTTGGTAAGTGCGGGCGGAGCTATCTTCGACTCCAAGGGGAACAAGTAGACAGATTTTTCCTAGGGTATTGGAAAAAAGACTAATAATGAAGCGAAATGGCTCAACCTTGTTAAAGGCTTGGAACTTGCTAGAGATCTGGGAATTGAGAATTTGGTGGTTATAGGGGATTCTCCAATTATCATTAGAGAAGCTAGAAACATTATCAAAAGCAGGAAGAGCCCCTCCTCTAAGATGCACTTTCTCCTTTCCAGCATTGCCAAGGAATTCAAAGAAGTCAATTTTCTTCATATCTTGAGAGGCCTAAATAGGCAGGCAGACATCATGGCAAACAAAGGTGTCGAGCTCACCTATGGAATTTTAGAATGTGACCATGTTCCTTTAGAAAATGATTCCATAACGATAGCTCTTTTTATCCTAGATCGACGATCTCACTCTTATTAATGGTTTTAATGTATATTTGTTGGCACACTCAAAAGAATTTGGGGATTTTAAATTTGACCTATCCTCTGAAGCCGTCTTGGATCCTCGCACACCTCAATCCTAATTGCAGCAGTCGGACTGAACATCCCCCCTGCCAGATGGTCGGCATGCGAAGTCTTGACATGCCTTTAAATGGTGAAGGGATGGCTGCTTCCATCATTCACCCTTGCTCGGTCTGGTATTGGTTTTTAAGCTTTGGCAATTCTTGCGACCACATCTGTGGCTTCTCTGTCTGGTGTGGGGGCTTCTTCAACATAATGGATCATCACTTTCCCGGGACTCCTTCTCAGGAAGGTTTTGAGTTTTATGCGAGTTTCCTACACTGCAACAAACCCTTTAGAAGCTCACTTGGAGCGTGCAATTGGCCTATCCCGTTGGCTGAAGCGAATAACTGTGTTTTGATGGAGGACAAGCAGGTTAGCCCCCTAGTGCTTGGTCTTCATCATGACCAGGCTGGGTTTGAGCGGAATCTGGAAAAAGACAAGGAAATAAACATTACTTTGGGGTAATTATGAAGCATATTCACGATTTGGAAAGCTAGGTTCGTTTGGTGAGAAACGAGAATCTAGAATTCAAGAGGGCTCTAACCCATCTCTTTACCTTGGCACATGCGACCCACTTGGAGTTCAAGCACCACGACAACAAAATTGTTGAGATGGTCAAACACCTGGAAGAAACTCTGGGACTTTTCTATCCCCACAAGGCTCGCAAGGACGCAAATTCCAATGATATGAGCAACAAAATTGAAGAACTCGGTAGGAAGCTGGAAAAATTTAAAGAAGAAATGGTTTATTATGGCTGGAAAACTGTCAACATCACTGGAAAGATTGGGAATGCAGATCCTGATGGCGTTTTTCTAAACATCTGACTTCGCCCTTATCAACCCGACGGATGGCTACTCTCTGTTTTGGTCTCATTCTGCTCCTACCTCTGTTTTTTTGGTCTATACAAGCAGGGAATTTTCTGAATATTATGCAGCACTTTGTTTCCTTAGAAATCTACAGATTCCAGTCTCTTTTGTATAATATAGGCTTCTAGTCATGTTCTCTTTTTGCATTCTCCTTCTCCGACAATATGTAAGGTGTTAAGCCTCCATAGACTAGGGAAATTTCATAACAACTATAAGGTTGTGAAGGACGAACAAGGAGTGACGGATGCTATCCTTTTATGGGAGCAATCCTTTTATTTTCTATATAATTTCCATTTTTCTATATAATCAAAGCTACTCAACCGTTTCTGTCAAAAAAAATAATGATTTCTTAGGTACCAATAAAGGAGTATACAACCCAGTATTATGACTCCTTCCTTTGGCCAATTGACAAATTCTTCAACACTTAACAAACTTCTTGACATATTTGCTAATGTTGGGCCAAAAATGCCTTTTATCAACTAATGCCTTAGTCTTATCCACTCCAAAAATGTCCACTTAAACCTCCATTATGTATTTCTTGAATGACGTTAAGTCTCAATAGACACCATGGAATATGTCTAGCTAAACATATGTTAATTATTTGACATTAAATTATCAACCGGGGTAATCATAAACTTAGAGGGGCAAGCACAGGAAATGCACGATTAGAATCTATTATATCTTAAACTAATGCCGACAAGCAACTCAAATCCACACTTCAATGCAATTGATGAAAGCAAATTAAATCAAAATCTCAAAGTAATCTAACACCACATGCTTAGCTTTAATATTAGGTTGTAGGATCACATCTCTCGAGTTAGATCTATGTCTTCAATGGCTCATTTCTGTAATGATTGGCTGAGCTACGAGAAAACTAAAGCAAACTGAAAAAGACAAGAAGAGGCAATCTGAAAATGATCAAACTACGGTTACTATAAGTGAAGAATAATATATAAAACTATATCCTAATGCTAATAAACTCACCAAATCTAGTTATCTGGAACTATGTAAGGCAAATCCTAATTCTAGAAATCAAACTAGTGCAAAGTGAAAACCAAAAGTAGTATAGGAAATTCACTTTTAAGAAGTGCAATTGAATATTCTACTATAAAAATAATATTCATATCTAAAACTTATGAAGTTTGAGTACAATCCTAGGACTAAAATATAATGTCTTTAGATTGCCTAAGATAATTATAGCTCTATTTTTGTATTAAAGATCATGTTTTTATTGACAAGAAAACAAAGTATGTACTCTTACTCAAATAATTGTGATGACAGACAGACCTTTAACCAATGTGGAATGTGTGTGATGTGCATTAAATGTCAAATATGAAAATATTTGAAAATCAAATCTTTTGGAGTTTAAAAGATAATGTATATATGAACAATCGGCACACACATATAAACACATAAAATTATTAATGTCAAATAAAATGCTTAAAGGAATGAAGGAATCACATATAAACAAATCAAACAATAGAAGAAATACAGAGCATATATGTATATGTATATGTATATGTATGTATGTATGTATGTATGTATGTATTGTTAACACACTACTGCAAGCTTACAATGCAAATCTATCAAATGCAAATATGCAAACACAATAACATGATTAATATTATTCAACAACGATCTAAATCATGAAATCAATCACACATGAAATAAAGATTGCAATGCAAATCTATCAAATGCAAATATGCAAACACAATTACATGATCAATATTATTCAACAACGATCTAAAGCATGAAACCAATCACACATAAACCGAAACTAGAAATGCAAAAGAAGCAGAGTACAAGAAGGAGACTTCACAAACCGAAAAGTGGGCCCTTTCTTGCGGTGAATGAGGATGAAGTTAAACTATCTCATGGAATGGGAAATGAACACAACTTCAACAACTCCAAATCTTCATTAATATGAAACCAATGCAGTTACATCAATGTATGAGAATGTTCCAGTGATACTATAAGTATTACAAATTTAAACAACATAAAACTCTCTTATGCCCTTCCTCTGATCTATAAGCATATTTTTATACATAAAAAGTCATTGGAACTGCATCCCTTAATTTGAGAATTTGTTCATGCTATTCTGGGTTTTTGGAGAAGTGGACGCACATGAAATCTAGGCCAAATATGTTTAGAGAACCAGACATATCTCCCAAACCGTGCATATTTTGAGGAAATCACTTGCACTTGAGCTAAATGAGGTTATTCTACGCAAAACCCATGTCCCTAATTTTTGAGATTCTCCTTTAACCAATTTTTGAGATTCTCCTTCAACCATTCGAAAATCAAGCCGCAACTTGACTACCTGAAAACTATTGTCATAATTTTGCATAACTCTAACCATGAGTTGAAGCTTCATGTGTGCAATATGGATGTAATCTAATGGAAACATAAGCACATAGAAGCTTCAAGAAAGAAAATCCATGTGGCAGGTTTGACACAAATAGCCCGTAACCATCCAAAGCAATGACGCAATACGAAAACCGGTACTAGAATCGGTACGGGAAAGGACACGGGAAATGGTTCTTTAACATAAATGATCTAAAATTTTCCATTAAGTTAAAAATCATCTTAAAATCAATTCTTAACATTGGAAACATAAAAAAATAACTAAAATGATCATTATTTACCTCATATGGCCCACAGTTGAATGATAGGCTTAATGAACTGAAATTGGAGACTATAGAAGGGATAATTGATCAAATTTGATATTTATATGGCCTTGATATGCTGATAAAAATGAGAAAAATTCAAGGTCATCATCTTCCCAATACCGAGATGTTTGCATGTCCTCATGCAAAAAAAAAAGAGCAAAATTGTAGGTATAAAAGTATACTTAGAGTCTTGCAACACTAACAAGAACATGTAGGCCATTAGTTGATTTACTCTCCTTCTTTGTGTTCTTCAATTTATGTTTCAAATCCATCTTGTGGGCAAGCTGTTTTCTGAGTGCTTTATGAGATTGCTTCAATAAATTTTGTAGATTTTTATTCTTTTAAATCATCTGATCAACTTTCCTCTGAAGTTTAGAATTTTAAGTTTTGAGCATGTCATTTTTTTATTTGACAAACGATCCAGAACAACATATTCTTGTAGTTGTTCCTTGAGTTTCTCATCTTTATTTTGGAGTCGATAAATATTGAGATTAACAGTTGAATTGAGAGATAATCCTTGCGGGGTAGAAGTCTCAATAGGTGCATCCATAGGGGTAGACTCATGAATCGATCCGAAATTATAGTCTTCGGGGGTAGATTGAGAATCAATGTTATGAGCATCCCTTGAGCTAGAAGTTTTAGATTTAAGATCTATGACCATTTTGATAGTCAATTGAAGCAATGGAGATAGACAAGGCAATGTCGAGTATCACTTGCAGAGAAGGTGACGCAAGGGCGGGTCTGTCGGACCCTCTTACTTAACAATAACACACAACAAACACACAATGTGGTCACAAAACTAGATGTGAACTCGAAATGCCAAGAAGTTGGCTTCTATTACTTGAATCATTTACCAAATTACATGTAAAATAATAAATAAGTTGGCCTTATCCTGTTACAATATATAGGAGTAAAACTCTGTTCTGTCAATGTGTTTCTCCCTGTGTGTGATCCTCTCAGTCTTCTGATCCTCTGAACAATGAAAGAAATATTGATTAATCCTTTGTGCCTTCGCACCAGTCTTCTACTCTACTCAGCTGCTTCTCCCGAGGTCCACTCTGTCAATCTCCCCGAGACGTCCTTCTCTGTCTGCCACTCTGTCTCTGACCCGACGGATCCTGCAGTTGTCAGTGCTCCCTGACCACTCTGCACAACCTCCTCCTGTGGTGACACCTGGTCTGGTTTCAACCACCTTCTTAACTTCCATAACTTCCCCAACAACCCTCAATGGTTGTAGGTATGTTGCCTTTGAATTCTGCACCTCTCTGACTTTTCTACATTTGTCGGTCTTGTTAGTGTCCCCCTCCAACTGGTTTGCACTTAAACACACCAACCATTCTTATCCCGTTGGTTATCGACTTAACTCGTTGACTTCACTTAGTCTCTACAACTGCCAGTCCGCCCCATCCTCCTCACTTGTCCTGGATTCGACTGCCAGTCTCTTTCGCACCAGTTGTCGTCATCAATCCCCCTGGTCAACCTTCTTCTGTCGATCAACTTCGACTCTTTCTCCTAGGCCCTGATGCTCCTGCATCAGTCTCCCCGGGTGAAAAATAACTCAAATGCTTTGTCAGTCTCCCATATTCTTCTTCTGAAATCCATGCCGCCTCATTCAATTCATCATCCCTCCATCGGACTAAATATTCTTTATTCCTCGAACTCCTTGTGAGTCCGAGTTTGCTCTCATCCACGACTTTGACGATCTCTTCTTTGTGTCAATCTGGAATTTGCCCTGTCCAGTCGATATTCGACACTTCTGCGTTGCCTCTTGTTGAACCTTATTCATACTTGTACAAATATGATACATTGAACGTAGGAGAAATGTTCAATTCCTTCGGTAGCTCCAACACATAAGCATTGTCTAAAATATTCTTCAAGATCTTACATGGTCCAATCTTCTTCAGCTTCAGCTTGTTATATGTTCCTGTCGGGAACCTCTCCTTCCTCAAGTGCGCATAGACTAAGTCTCCCTCGCTGAATGACTATAGCCTCTTCTTCCTGTTGTCTCTCAATTTGTAGGCTGCGTTGCTCTTCTAAATGCACTTGCGTACATCTTCATGCACTTCTTTCATATGCTCTGCAAATGTCTCTGCATCTACACTTTTTTTTTTATCTCTGTTGGTTTCGCTACCACACCATGTGGGCTTCGACCTTGAATAATCTGGAATGGGCTCATACCTGTCGATGATTCACAGAGTTGTTATATGAGAATTCTAATTGTGCCAACACGTTCTCCCACTTCTTGGGTCTATCAGTCATCAAACACCTCATAAGGTTTCCCAAACTTCTGTTTACTACCTTGGTCTGTCCATCAGTTTGCAGATGGTCTGCCGAGCTAAACTGCAACTTCGTGTCCAGCTTCTTCCATAGGGTTCTCCAGAAATGACCCATAAACTTGGCATCTCTATCCAATGTTATACTCTTCGGCAACCCATGCAATCTAACTATCTCCTTGAATAATAGTACAACAATGCTTTTGGCATCACTTGTCTTCCGACACAGAATAAAGTGTGCCATTTTCGAAAATATGTCGACTACCACAAAGATTTAGTCGTTACCTTGCTGTGTCTTCGACAATCCTAGCACAAAATCCATGCTCAGGTGCTCCCATGGGGTATTGGGCACTGGTAATGGTGTATACAGCCCCGTATTCTAACTTCGTCCCTTTGTCAATTGGCAAGTTCGACACTCTCATACCCACTTACCGACATCCGTCATCATCCCTGGCCAATAATACTTTTCTTCAACCAACGCCTTGGTCTTGTCGATGCCAAAATGACCTACTAATCCGCCACTATGCAGTTCTCGGATTAGGTTCTCTCTTATGGATCCCCTGGGAATACACAATTTTTGTCCCTTGAATAGGTATCCCTCTTGGATAAAATAATCCAAGTATGGAGTTCTGTCGACACTCCATGGTTCATGACTAGCCTTCCATGCCTTCGCAAAATCCTCATCGAGCTCATACTTCATTTTTACCGACTCTATTCATGTTGCCTGGACTGTCATCATGTTCAGCAATGTAACTCTTCGAATCAACGCACTGGCAACCTTGTTCAACATGCCAGACTTATGTCACAACATGAAGATATATCCCTGCAAGAATTCAACCCATTTCATCTGTCGTTGATTCAACATCGACCGAGTATTCAAATACCTTAGTGCTTGGTGGTCTGTATATAACACAAACTCCTTGGGAAGTAAATAATGCCTCCACTTCTTTAATGCTGGATGATAGAATAGAACTCTTGGTCGTAGACCGAATATTTCCACTTTGCTTCATCCAACTTTTCACTGAAGAATGCAATTGGTTGGCCCTCCTGGCTCAACACTGCACCAATTTCCATCCCACTCGCATCGCAATCAACTTGGAAAACTTTGTCGAAATCTGGGAGAGCTAGCACTGGGCTCTCGGTCACCTTCTACTTCAACTTGTCGAAAGCTTTTTGGGAAGCTTATGTCCACTTAAACTCCCCTTTCTTCATGCACTCTGTCAATGGTGCACATATCCGACTGAATCCTCTGATGAACTTCTGGTAAAAACTAGCAAGTCCATGAAAACTCTGCACCCCTGTTGTGCTTGTCGGTTCTGGTCACTCCAATATAACCTTCAAATTTTCTGGGTCCATCACTAACCTTTTACCTAAGATTGTGAATGCGAAGTACACATGTTCTTCCTTCATGAAGAAACATTTTTGCAGGTTCACCATCAGCTTCTCTTCCTGCAGCTTTCATAACACTTGTCGAATGTGCTCCAAATGTTCGACTGAATATCAAGATGTCATCGAGATACACTATGACGAACTTTCCCAAGTATGGCCTCGGTACTTCGTTCATCAATCGCATGAGCGTACTGGGTGCATTACTCAATCCAAAGGGCACGACTAACCACTCATACAGTCCTTCATTTGTCTTAAAGGTTGTCTTCCATTCATCGCCTTCTCTGACCCTGATTTGGTGATATCCACTCTTCGGGCCGATCTTGGTGAAGTATCTCACTCCACTCAAACAATCCATCAAGTTGTCCATCCTAGGAAATGGGAATCTGTACTTGATCATGATCTTGTTGATAGCTCTGGAGTCTGTACAAATCCTCCATTCTCCACCCTTATTCGACGCTAATACTGTTAGTACCGTGCACGGGTTCATACTTTCTTTGATCAATCCTTTGTCCAACAACTCTTGGACTTGTCGATTGAGTTCCTGACCCTGTGTTGTAGTCATTCTATGTGGTGCCTTGTTTGGAAAACTCGATCCTGGAATCAATTTGATTTGATGGGATATGCTTCTCGTCGGTGGAAATCCCGTCAGTGCCTCGTTGACTATTATGCTCTCAAACTTGTCGAGCATTTCTTCGACTTCGACTGGAATCCTTTCCATCGTCGACCTTTCGACACATGGTCCTTTTGGAATGATGATGAAACATGTCGACTATATATTTTCCTCCGCTAGGAATTCCTTCACTGAGCACATCAACACTCGCTTCTCCCAATAGTTTCTCTCGCCCTGCTTGTAGTCGGCACGATCCTCTTGCTTTGGATTCAACATCCTCCGCGTGCCATTTTTCCACACTCTGACTATGTTGGCTCGACCATCATAGATCATCTTTCAATCATATTTCCACGGCCTCCCTAACAAAAAATGACAAGCGTCAATTGGGATTACGTCACACAGTACACTGTCTTCGAATTTTCCAACCTTAAAGTTGATCATGCACTGTCTGGTTACATTCATATGATGTCCTTTTTGTAACCAGGATATCTTGCATGGATTTGGGTGTTGTTGACATCTCAAACCCAACTTGTCGATGACCTCCGTAAACACTAAATTCTATGCACTGCCACAAGCGACAATGGTCTTGCAATACCTGTTGGTGATCAACACTTTGGTCTGAAAGATGGCCTTTTGCTTTGGAGGCTCCTTCTCTTCGTTCCATTGGTCGTCTCGAACCAACATTCTCCTGGTCATCATGTTTCGACCTTTTCCTCTACCCTCTTCACCACTGTCGGATGTCAAATCCATCTTCTCGTCGCCTTGATCATCTTGTCGGCGTCTCGGTTTCGACTCCTCTGCCACGTGTAGATTCTCTGGGCATTCATAGGATTTGTGTCCCACTTCGTGACACTTATAACAGAAAATTGTTGGTCTATTAGCTCCTTTCCCTTCTGCTGGATCATTTCAACCAAACGCACCCCGACCGCGGGTCTCTCAACCTTCCCGTCGGTTTCCTTGTGCTTTCTCTCTGGTCATTGTCCCTTCTGCATGTTGGTTATCTTCGACGGCTTCTCCCCTAGTTCCGCTACTATGCCCCTTCGCGAAAATAGTCTTCGCATCTCGACCAATCATCCTTCCTCTAGTCGATGCGGTTCTTCTTGACAACTTTTCTTCTGCCTTCATAGCTAGTTGGTAGGATTCTCCAACCATTCTGAACTTTGACAGGCTCAACTCGTCTTGTATGACATCTTTCAAGCCGTTCACATATCTTGAGACTGCTTTTTTGCCTTCGTCGGTTTGATCGGATCTTATTGATAGTTTGTAGAACTCTTCCGTGTATTCCTTCACGATCATCTCTTTCTGTCGAAATTTTTGCAACTTCCTAAACAAATAAATCACATAGTCGTTAGGCAGGAACTTCCCTTTCAGCTTGGAAACCATTCTATCCCAAGACTTGATTTTCTCCCTGCCTTTCTTGACTCTGTCATCCTGTACATTGTCCCACCACATTGAGGCATGACCCTTCAACTTCAGACATGCATTCTTAATCCTCTTAGGATCCTCTATCTGCTCTATGCCGAAGTATTTTTCCATCTCTCTGAGCTAGTATATCAAGTCTTATGGATACAGACTTCTTAAGTAGGTAGGTACATCCATTTTTGTCTTACCCCTCATCTCTGTCAATAGCTTGATTAATTTATCTTCTAGTTCTTCTTCCATTGCTTCCTGGGCTTCCACTTCCTCGAATTCTTTGTCGCTATGTTCAAGTGTATCGGGAATGCATCCACGCCTTTGGATTTCTTTGATCACTATGAGCTCATTGGTCAAACTTCTCATTGTCCGCATGCACTCGTCAAACATTTCATGATCAACTGTAACTCTTGCGCCTCGTGCTCTTCGTCCTACACCACAAACATTTATGCCTCTTTGTGCCATTCTTTCAATCTCAGCTGAAATCTCCTCTTGTCCAATCGCAATCGGACTTTCACCACACGCGCACAACTCTACCAAACCGCAGTTGGAGCTGTTCACGCACTCGCAGGCTCTTCCTGCTCTGATACCACCTAACGCAAGGGCAGGTCTATCGGACCCTCTTGCTTAACAATAACACACAACAAACATACAATGCGCTCACAAAACTAGATGTGAATTGTAAATGCTAAGAAGTTGGCTTCTATTACTTGAATCATTTACCAAATTACATGTAAACTAATAAACAAGTCAGCCTTAGCCTGTTACAATATACAGGAGTAAAAATCTGTTTTGTCAGTGTGTTTCTCCCTGTGTGTGATCCTTTCAGTCTTCTGATACTTTGAACAATGAAAGAAAGATTGATTCATCCTTTGTGCCTTCGCACCAGTCTTCTACTCTGCTCAACTACTGCTCCCGAGGTCCACTTTGTCGATCTCCCTGAGATGTCCTTCTCTATCTGCCGCTCTGTCTCTGAACCGACAGATCTATAGTTGTCAGCACCCCTTGACCACTCTGCACAACCTCCTCCTGTGGTGACACCTGGTCTGGTTTCAACCACCTTCTTAATTGCCATAACATCCCCAACAACCCTCAACGGTTGTAGGTTTTTCGCCTTTGAATTTTTCACATCTCCGACTTTGCTACAGTTTTCGGTCTTGTCATTGTCCCCCTCCGACTGGTCTGCACTTCAACACACTAACCATTCTTATCCCGTCAGTTCTCGACTTAACTCGTCTACGACTGCCATTCCGCCCCATCCTCCTCACTTGGCATTTTCCACTTCTATCGATTTCGATGTGAAACTTCGTCGACCTTCGACCTTTTCTCCTATCGACTATACTTCGACAGCTCCCTGCTCGACTACCTGGCTTCGACTTCCAGTCTCTTTCGCACCAGTGGTCAACGTCAATCCCCCTTCTCGACCTTCTTCTGTTGATCAACTTTGACTATTTCGCCTAGGAACTAATGCTCTTGCATCAAAAGCAGATGGAAATTGCATGTATAAAACAGATAATGGGTGCGAAGAGTAGATTAGCATGTCTTTTAAAAATAATAACGATTGAATTTGGACAATTTCAGACATATAATACGACTTGAATGAGTCCATCACTTTAGTTCATGAGTAATTGATAGGCATACAAACTTATATATAATGATGATGATTTGATGGACATATGCTTTAGGGCATGTATGAAAATAGAGCCCATGTCACATAGTAATAATAAGACATGGTTAAAAAAAACATGCCACTAAATGGAAATGACAAATAGACAGAGCAATATAAATAAGGAGATATGGTAATAATGAAAAGAAAATGAGATGTGAATAACAGAATGACACCAAAAAGATTGCATACCAAAATAATTAAGCCCTTTTGAACTAATATTTTGTCAAGGAGGATTGAAACATAAACTGACCAAAGTGTTAGGCTTAAGAAAATAGAATAGGGTATACAATCGATTTTAGTTGGTATAAGTCAGCTCGAGAAAAATAATGTAAGAGGTAACCAATGCCATTTCAATTATTCTTTTGTTTCTAATAGATTAATTGAAACTTAAGAAGATTTTATCTCATACTCACACTCTTATGTATTTGTGAAGTAGGAAAGAAGTCTTATTGGAAACCATGTACAACAAGTATAACTTGAAAGATCTTGCAGGCTGAATGCATAGCAGGATGAAGAAGTAGATCAAGTGAACTAAATCTATTGGGAGTGATGGAAAAGGTCCAAATTGCAACTCATAAATTCTTGTACTGTTGGTACCAGCAAAATGAAACCTGCACCTACATGATTTTCGATACCAGTTCCAGTACCAATGGAGAAAAAGCCTAGAAACTACAGAAAATTTGTTGGATAATCTTTCAAATGCTACTAACAATGTGTATATGTTGGTTGAGCATGAAGTATACTATGTTGAACTGATTTTTATTTTTATTTTGCATTAATGAAGATTTGGAAATTTTCCTGAAAAATCTAGAAGTCTAGAATCTAGAAATTTTGAAAGTTCTGGAAATGTTGGGGGTCCCTCTTGCTAATGGAGTGTACAAGTTGCAATTGAATATTGGTGCCACAAGTGCAAAAGACTGATGTTGGATATTGGATATGATCACATGAAAAGAAAGTCATAAGATCATACACATATAAGGAAATATAAACTAATCAAAATACATATTTCATTAATGCCATGATCATTCGAAATCTTAAAAATAAAATTTTGATGATCAAATACTAATGACTTAAACAAAGATTTCTTATTTGTTTTTCCTGTATCAATTGGTACAAAAATTTCAGATTTGAAATAGTTTCTTAAAAATAACTTATGAGCTTTTATTTTCATATGATTGATCTCAATAACATAAGAAAACAAAGAATTGGTATAAAACAGATCTTCATTTATGTACTACGACAAAGATCTCTTTTTACTCATTTATAAGATTCATCAAATATTTTAACAGTTTTGTGCTCGAGAAGCCTTTTGAATTAAGATGGGGAATTTTTATCTCTTTTCCTTATACATAAAGTCATGCAAATATAAGTGGTTTCAGTAAATAGCAACCGATAGGAAATCAATCACCACTATCCACCCCCCCTGAAGTCTAAAGGTCTTCCAAGTGATAAAGATAAGGTTCACAATCAAACTCACTAAATCTTTGTAATCACGGGTCGCACTTCTAAGACAAGTACTTCTTAGATATAGCATGAAATAATTGACAAGGTCTAAAGTCAATTTAGATCCATTCTCCAACTGCAATGTGATGGGATTCATTTAACCTTTTAAACCTATTCACATATGTCTTCTTCTTGATATAACATCATAAGTAATAATGATAATAAGGATGAGTGTTTTAGGTTTAGTCATTTCTTAGTGTCATAGGTCAATACCTGCTACTAGTTGGCGTTCATAGCCTCGACGGGGTAACCTCTTGCACCCTACTTTTACTTTGAAAGCTCTAGTCCCATGTACTTTCTTATTTAAGATTTGTAATATGGATAGATAGATAAGGAATGGGGGAGTAGTTTCAACAACCTCCTTGAGAGCATGGGATGATACTTTACAAAATGTCTTAAGATTACCCTCTATAATCAATATGCCCCATTGACAGTCAAGCGTCCATAACCCGGATGGGTTTTCCTAGTGGTACCACAGGTCAGTACCCGTTTCCAGCAGGCGTCCATAGCCTCGGTGGCTTAACCTCTTAAACATGTTTTACACCAGATGCTCTGGTCCCATTTCCCAACCTTTAAGATTTGTATAAAATATATTGTTTCTCACAATGGATGGATGGGGGAGCAAATCTGGAAATCCTCTTAAAGGCGTAAGATGATACCTAGTTGATGGTAAGGTTTAAGTACCTACATAGGGTCCTTATGTTAAAAATTCCCATCAGTTAGCCAATTGGAATTCATAATGTGAATAAGTTGATTTATTGTGAAGTGGATGGAGCGACCAGAGAATGACTGAAATTTGGCTAAATCCCTTACATCATTATCTTCATGTAAGATGATTTTTTTGCCTCCATGAACATAAATTCATTAACCTTGATGTTAGCCTTAATAAAGGTGCTTGGATGACAATCTTTGGGTTTTAAAAGCTAAGGTTGTGAACTACGGTTAGACTAAATAATCGGAAATCTTGTAGAAATAAGAAAAAGGAAATATCCGAAAAAATTGAAAAATACTTAGTTGTGACAAAATTATTTGAAATGTCTAATTGTTTTTTGTCCCCTTTTTTGATTCTGCTTATTACAAATTGTTCAAACTTTGAAAAGAAAATAGTCCAACAAATGATAAAGCAAAATTAACAGAAAAACAAAGAACAAGTCTTAAAAATAATCTGAGAGAAATAACCCAAAAAAATAAAAATAGTTACTTCCCTATGATAGACGAAGATGCCTTCTTGGTCCCATTGAAAAGAGTAGCTGCAAAATTACAAATAAATCATTATAGCCTACTTTATTTTAAAAAGCTTTGGAAAGAGATCTAATTATCAGCTGGAAATATAAAAATTATGGGGCAACAAATTGCCTTGAGGCTAGTTTCTCAGCCTGATAGTTCCACTTATTGAAAAAGACATAAAAAGGATGTTTCACTGTACTTTTAAGCTAAATTAACAACTAGACTCAACATTTATTTATTTATCTACATCCTACCTTGCCTAAGAAAACCCTTTATCTCAAGCATAGGAGTATTGCCATTAGAGCCATGTGCATAACATAGTTATAAATATACTCACATTGAAGTTTGAGCAATATAATTTATTAAGTACCAGAACATGAGGAACTAGCTGCTTGGATTGATATGATTTCAAGAATTTCTAAAGAAGATATTATTATGGCTTTATAGTTTCCTAGAACCATACTTCAATGCAGTCATGATATCCTTGGTTCACTTGTTCATCGACACACATTTGTATGTCCTCCTTTTCCATGCCATGGAGGTCTTATATTATTTGATAGTTTGTCTCTTGAATGCATATAGTATATGGTGATGTACATGGTAGAAATTCCCCGATCTCTCCATCAGATGTGTTCCATGGCTACTTGGTTTATTTTATATCTTCCTCTTGATGTTACTCGTGCAAGTTTTGGTCTTCTATCATTCCCCAAGATGCATATATGTTCTTGAATGCTGTCAAGATTTGCTCCTCCTAGGATGCAGAGATGTTCCCAGCTGCTGCTAGGATTTGAGAAATTTCTTGGAGTAACATTCTCTTTTACTCATAAAATTCCCAAACATTCTTTGAATGATTATGCTACCCTTAAATTTCCTGCCTCGCACATGAATTAGTACAAAATGTTTTTACAACCCCTAAAAATAATTGAAATTTAACTTTAAGAAACCTATTGAAACAAAAATGAAATGAAATTAATTGCGAACTAAAGTACACTACTCAAGAGCAAATTCAATCAATTAAAACAATCATGTACTCTAAGCGTTGTTGTGCTACTAGGACCCTGTTATCACCAAGTTATATGTTCACATAAGTTAGGCTTTGCTTCTTTTCCATGAATCTAACCAAAAGAAAACACTCTTGCATAAAAACACACTTACATAAAAGGAAACAACGAGGCTTCGGATAAACTCACCAAAGTGAATACGTCAAGCTATTACACCACATAAATTTTGTAGTGAGGTCCTCTTTGTGTCTTACCGTTTCTCCTCCCCCAAGTTGTGTAATTTAAAGGAAACCTACCTACTTGAACTCTAATCCCTTTAGTGTTGATGTATATGTAACTTCGAAATGTATTTCACATATATGTATATTGTATTCCTATAGAGATGTTATTGTTCCTCTATATGGAAGTGTCGTCATTTATATTGTAAGTGTCGTAACTTATACTTGATGCGTTATTAGACCACCTTGTTGGGGTCGGCCCTGTATAAGTCATGTGGTTCAAAGGGTTATTAGACCACCCTATTGGGGGTCGTCCATGTGGGTCAAAGGGTTATTAGACCACCCTAGTGGGGGTCGACCCAGTCAGCATTATGTTAAGTGGTTAAGTTGAGGCCGACCTAGTTGAGTAAAGGTCAAGTCAAGTTAGTGTATAAATAGAGAGTGTGTCTCTCTCATTTTACACATTCTATTATCTCACTCACACTTGGGAGAGTGGCGCACTTGTGGAGGAGGAGCCTCTACTGTTAGGAGAAGACTATCTCTTGTATTCTGGTTGTATCATTGCTCTATCTATCTCTGAGGAAGTTATTGGGGTTTTTCACCTTTATGGTTTTCCCCAAGTAAACTCTGTGTCTCTTGTGTGCTTGCATTATTGTGTCCGTGATTGATATGCTGTAGATATGTTGTACATGTTGTTCTCTCAGTTAAGATCCTAGATCAGATTGAAGTAAATTCTGAAAATTTAACATGGTATCAGATCTAGCCTGAAAGAAGGCATGATATGGCATGTATGACACTTGTTGCACTTACGATGCTAGGGATTGATATAGCAAAAACCAGTCATCGTAGCACTTTCACTATAAATCCATTTTATAGGTCGAAGATAAGATCCCCATGTACCTTGTGTCCAAAGGAAAACCTCTAATTCGTTGTACTTTGTGATTTATGATCTGTACAATATAGGGTTTCTGCCTCTTCCAGATCTGAGTCAAAATCAGGTGACCTTGGGAAAAAGGTCATAACTTGGGATAGGAAGCTCCAAATGAAATTTAGTATAAAGTGATAGGTAGTACACAGACTATAATATCTCAGGAAAAATGTTCAGAGGTCGAAGTTGAACCAGTGACACGTGGGACGCTGTACAAGTTCGCTCTCCTGTATTATCCCATAAACAGGTCACGTTGCAACACTTGGCATAAATCTCTCTCAGAGAATCCAATTGATTCTAGACCTGTCGAGATGGAAAGATAATAGGTCGGGCTATCTTAGGAAAAAATTTCAGAGGCCGAAGTTGAACCAGTGACACGTGGCATGCCATACAAGTTCGCCCTCTTGTTTTATCCCATAAACAGGTCACGTTGCAACACTTGGCATAACTCTCTCTCAGAGAATCCAATTGAGGTTAGACCTATCGGGATGGAAAGATAACAAGTCGGGCTATCTCAAGAAAAAATTTCAAACCCTGTCGATCAAAAAGTTCAGAGTCACACCAGAAACAATCAGTTACATATTTCTGTCAAAACAGAATTATTTTTGAGCACCTTCATTCATGGCTTCCGGAATTTAGGCTTCGGAGAAAGTTGGAATTTTTGTAATCGGAGACCACGGTTGGATGCTACTCATCAAAATAGAAATTTAGAGACCAAGATCAAAGTTTTTGGTTGGGCAGAAGGCCAGGCTTGATCAAACCCCAGTTCGGGACTTTGATCGGAAAGATGGAAAATTAGGGCTTCTGCAAAAATTGGAATTTTGGAAATCTGTGACCACGGCTGGAAGCTCCTCAGAAAAATCAAAGCTTAGAGCTTTGAATCAAATCTTTTGGTCGGGTGAAGTTCCAGGAAATTGAAACCCTAATTCAGGGTCCTCCCAAGTGAATCCGGAAATCTAAAAGGCAATTTCGAGGGGTGAACTTTGCAGTTTTAAAATTCTGAATATACCAACTTGATCAGCTCATCAAAGCGTATATTTCTATCCTTTCGAAAGTTTGAAATTCAAAGTTTGAATTTTTGGGGTTTCTTTGACAACCCTAATCTAGCTCCAGGTCCAATTCTTGCAAATCAAGTGGATTGGGTTAATCCTAGAAGAAGATGGATTGGTCACCTGCATAAGTGAAGAAGTTCCTGTCTCAGAGGGAGATGAGGCTAAGGCCTTCCATAAGAAGATTACAAGCAATCTTGATAGGTATGGCTTACAGGTATGTTTCATGGTTAATTTTATCATATGTTTGTCTTCATATCATTACAATACAATCTTGATTAATTACTAGACTTGTCGTATCAACTTAATAGAAGATATTCATTGATTAAGGTTTTGACACTTATGAATGTACTAATGCATTGTGATGTTGTATGAGGTTTATGTTGTTCGCTAACATAAAAGGTACACCAAGAAAGACAAATCATGTTCTACTTCAAGAACATATGATCATAGTGACATGAAGACAAAGATTCATCCATTGTCATGGATCACATAGAAGATCTACTTTCAAGGTATGTATAACTTGGTCCTATAATGGTTAACCTATGAGACATGTAGGTTACTAGCACAAGTCACTGAAGAGAACCAGAAGACTTTATGCGGGTATGTTAGACATAGCTAGCTAGCATGCTAATCCAAGTATGTTTTTCCTATATCAAGCTAGAATCCTACCTTGTGTTAGGATCTTATACTGTTGTGTTGTTGATAATGATTATTCATGAAGTCATAGGTTTGAATAGTCATGGCTGTATGCATATTATGTTTCTTACCATAATTGATGATATGACTAACCGGAAGAATCATGAAAGTATAGGTTTGAGTAATCACGGGTTTATGCATTGATGATTTAACTAATTAGAAGAGTCCTATGATCAAATAAGAATATGCATGAGTAAAAGAAGACTTCCCTGAAACCTTGAATATGAATGTTTATTATTTGTGAATGATCATGACTATACATGTTTAAGATTATTGTGTTTTGATAGTATTAAGATTATACTAATAAATGTGTGATTATGTATGAGACCTCAAGGATAACACAGTGATGATACTGATAAGCATGCATAATGATTAAGGATGGATGTAAGTTCAAGAACAGGTAATCCAGGAAGCAAAGATCAAGAGGGAGCACACTCCAGTTGTTCCTGCAAGAAAGCAAAGGAGCACACTTCAGTAGTTTCTGCAAGGATGCAGATATTCAGAGGGAGTTGACCACTTCTCACAATTCACATCAGAATGGAGTTGCAAAGATTCAGAGGGAGTCCACCCAGCAACCAAACAAAGATAAGTATTTGAATTATCATTTCTTACATAATGTTATTCAATGATGTATATGCTTATGTTCCTAGAATTAGGTTGTGTATTATGCATATTAGAATAGTTGCATTGATGAACAGTATACTACTAATATACATGGGTAAGTGGCCTATGGCACTATACAACATTCCATTGCTACTTATCTAGAAATGAAACCTCTTTGCTGACATGTTAGGAGTTGTGCACACTCTTAACAATGTTCTGGTAGAGATTGGAAGGCATCTAGAAAGTTACGGAATATGGATAAATGTTGTATTGAAGCATTGGCTAAGATAATTGCATTACTGTATGACATATTTCTTTATGTGTAAGAATTTGTTCTGAAAACTATGAGATGTTTTCTAATCATGCAATTTAACTTTTTGTGTAGGAAAGATCGTATACCATCACCTACAAAAGAAGGACTACAACATTTGTTCAGCAACAAAGTTATCTATTGAAAATATTGAAGATATTGAAGTTCCTAGGATACGGGAAGAATGCCATGATCCGTCGATCATGAAGAACGATGTTTGGGATGCGGTCCCAAGAGCTAAAGGGAAGTCTTTTGTGACTTCCAAATGGAACTATCAGATCAAGCATGTTGCAGATGGCAGCATAGAGAAATATAAAAGTGATTAAATAGAAGATACACCAGATGGATTTTCAGACAACCTTCTTGAATGGTGTAGTCATATATGTGTGCAAAACTTGGTAATATAGACAGCTTTCTATCCAGTTTGGGATTTACCAAGAGTGAAGCGGATTCCAACCTTTACTACAAGGTTGAGGAAGGGAATCCTGTGATTCTACTCTTGTATGTGGATGACCTGTTTGTAACAGGATATGGCAGATTGATTGTCGAAACACAGTGGAAGCTTGCTGCCAAGTTAGAGATGAAGAACTTGGGTATGATGCACTACCTTCTTGGTATGAAGGTGTGGCAAAGTGCAGATGGAATATTCCTTGGACAAGGGAAGTATGCAGTAGAGATCCTGAAGAGGTTCGGGATGATGGACTGCGAGGCTATGGCATCGAACCTGAAGCTTCTGTGTGATGCTTCATCTGAGCCGGTTGATATCACTATGTATCGTCAGATGATTGGGTCCTTGATGTACCTGATGAAAAAATGACTAGATATTTGCTTTGCGGTTGTAGTATCCCTTTTTCAAATTTTATTAAAATGCCCAATTTTCCACTTTTTTTTCCCAATTTCGACCTTTGACTAGTTTTACTGTTTTGACCTCCAAATCAACCCAAATGCTCCCAAATCTTCTGTAGGAGTGTATGAATGGTATTTAGACTTGAATATAAGGTTCAGGGATGTTTTATGGCCCTCCAAATACTGCTGCAAACTTGATTTGTATTCTGATCAATATATGTAATTTTGACTAGTAATTTGTGCATCAAATCCCCCTCGGGTAACACTGCAAATGGCCTTCCAAATGCCTCCAAACTCCCACAAATTTATGAACAGAGGTATATAATGTGTTAATTATGTGATTAAGGTCTCATATGCACCATTAATTGATTTTTAATACTGTTCTAACTCTCTCACATTCAACAGCAAAAACCCCCAATTCGACCCTTGGGGAAATGGCACTATTTCACCTCCCAATACAACTAAACTGAGTAAAAATGCTTCAAATGCTCAAGTACAGTACATGAAACTTATAGAAGACATCCATGGCAGTATATTTATCACAAATATATCAGATAATCATCCATCCATTTGAAATAATCAACATTATAGTGTCATACATCAATGCATTGGGGAAATGGACATTGTTTGCTCATTAATCAATAGTTTTGCATACAACCAGTGGGTATTTCGACCTGAGACTTTCTGAATATGAATAACAGAGGATATGAATCTATTACAATCATAAATATATAATGAGAATCTCTCTCAAGAAGCACAAGTGCTCACCAAAAACGCCCTCCCTCAAGGAGCACGAATATGCCTTCAAAACTGGAAACGGTGGAGAGAAAGTGTTGCACTAAACCAAACCATGAAACTTCCTGTAGCTGCTAACTGCAAATACAAAATCCATTAAAGCACCATGAAAGACCTGAGTGGCCTCTCCAAACACCAACTTGGATGGGAATCTTTCACCCTCGAAATTGGCTAAGGCAAGAAACTAGTCATCCACTAGCTCTCTCTTCACAAATGCAATTTTTCTCAAATCATCAAAATCCATTCTCATACTTGATTTCTACATTTTATAACCAACATTAGCCTTCAAGGGGTCGAAATCCTCTCAATAGATTCAATAATTTTCCATTTAGAAAATATTCATCATTTGCCACTTGTCTCCTAGTTCCAACCTTCCATCTTCTCCCAAATTCGAATTTGAGTCTCTTTAGATTCCTCCAACTCCATGAGCGCCTTCTTGAGCCTATTTTTGGGGCTGACATGTCATAATGGTCAGGTGTAAGAAGTCAAGTCTGAATTTTGTCATAAAATGTCATAGATGCTTCATTATTGTTGTCATAAAACTAGGGAATCTAGCCCATGTGTCCACTAGTCTCCAATTTGACTCTTCCTCTCCCATGGAGGTTACTATTCCTTCCCATTTCGACCTAATATGCTCAATGCCATGTGTTATGACTTACCAACTCACCCAAGAGTGTTCACCTTCCCATGAATTCGAATTGGCAAGAGAGAGCTGCCATGTGTCATTGAAAAATCAAGCTAGTGTGGGTCCCACCACCTCCATATGTCTCCAAAACCACTTGCCACCTAGAATTTCTCTTGAATTTATTTATTCATCATATTTATTAAATGCTTGAACCCTTCTAATGTCTAAATATCATTTATTAGTTTCCTTATTACCATCCCACATGTGCCCATCCAACCTAGGAAACTAGTAGGATTGATGGGATTGTCTTACTATGCACTTATTTGAATGGGGACATTACAGCGGTGAACACATTGAGCCAGTTCCTGACGAATCCAAGGAGTGTTCACCTGGTTGTTGTAAAGCATATTCTGAGGATATAATGATCTCAGAGACGTCTATACACAGCCCCCACACCGTGGAATGAGTTTTGGTAAGATTCAAGGCAAATTGCAGGGCTGCGTCCCGATCGAATCCGTCCAATCGCTCAAATAATTCGAGCCAGCCAGTAGCTTGAAAAATGGAAAGAAATTGAGGATTTTGTCTGAGTTCCCGGGTATTGAAAGGTTCATGGTGAACTGGAATCCCCATGGTCCTGGCTGCAAGTTGAAACTGCTATTCCACAGATTACAGGATCCTAGAATGGAAGTTGCAGCACAGAGGATGCACGAATCGTTGAGCGGAGACGTTGAGCGAATGAGCAAATTTGGAAAGTTGAGCACAGAAAAGCGTTTGAAATTTCCATGCCGAATTGGGGAAGGTGGCAGTTATTTAGTGTTACGTCGTACGAGGGAAAGGTTTAATCAGGTATAAATGGTGGTACGAGTGAAGGTACGACTAATATCGTTTAAATGATATCAATGCTTAATCACGTGATAAATGAAAGCCATACCTCATAAAACTGTGCATTGGAAAAGCTGCGGAAACTGGTGGAGCATGCAGTTGGTGACATCACGGAGCTGAGCTTGTGCACAGTCAGACGTGTGATCATGATGACTCGGATAAGGGAATAATTTCTTCCGTCGGTGAAATACAAACCATCGCGTCCTCGAGGTCGAAATGATGAGTTCACTGGCACGACTGAGGTGAATCAGCACCATGATTAGCAGGTTTGGAACAATTCTTCTGTTAACACGGGAGTTACCACTGCAAGTTGCCAAAAAAATGATAGCACGGCCGACGAAAAAGATGTTGTAGTCGCCAAAAAAAATATGTTGCAGCCGGCGGGAAAGAAGTTGCAGCCACCGGAAAAGATTTCACGGCAGCCAGAAAAAGAATTTACGGTATCGGGGAAAATTACGGCTGTCACGGCAAAGTTTTACGGCGGCGGGAAAAATTACAGCTGGCGGGAAAAGTTTTACGACTGTGGGAAATATGTTGCAGCTGCTGTGACATGATGTTGCAGCTACGGGAAAATGGTTGCGGCTGCCAGAAAATAATTCACGTCTGTTGGAAAAAGTTCACGGCTGCCGGGTAAAAGATTTTACCGGTCGACGGAAACTGATAACGCAACTGCTGGGAAATTCTATTGCAACGCTGTGACATGATGTTGCAGCCGCTGGATTGAAGTCGCAGTTGCCGGGGAGGGATAAAAATTAAACACTAGTCATTAGTTGCATCTGATAATTGCTTTTAGTTAGTCTCTTCTTTGTTGAAATGATCTACTTCGCATGAATACGAGGAGGGTAAAACGCGATCACCTCCCAACCCCCAAAACCCCACAAAATACTAATAGCGCAGGTGGTTCGGGTCGTGGTCGAGGCCCACCGTTGGGTAGAAGAACATTCATCGACGATCTTGTTGACAGAACTGATTCACCTACCAGGACTCGTCAATGGGAGACTCCTATCAGAAGAAGCCCTGCTGATCCTGGAGCGTCAGCATCAGGATCCACGGTGGAAAACACAGGAGCAGCCGTGATTCCTGCATATACCCCTGCTAAAGAAGGTACAGCTGATTCAGCTGTTCCAACTAAAGAATACGCAGCTGCTACAACTAAAGATTACACAGCTGCTACAACTGAAGAATACGGAGCTGTTACAATTGAGGTAAAGAATGCAGGAACGAACGAAGAAGAGGACACAGAATAAAAGATGAATAACAGACATGAGAATGAAGAGGAGGAAGCAGTGGTAGAATACCATCATGAGAATGACTCCCTGCCAGAAGGAACCATGGCTACAATACAATTTCCAGTACAGCAGCTAGAAGGGACAGCTCCTATGAAGAACATCTCACCATCGGTGTTGCCTCGCTTCCATGGCAGGGCGGCAGAAGTTCCAGACGAATTCCTTTTTGAATTCGACATCCTCTGTCGCAGCTATGATTATGTCACAGATGCTCAAAAGCTGAAACTTTTTCCTTCCACCCTGAAGGACAATGCATTACGATGGTTCATGAGCCTTGGGGGAGGAATTGTTGCTAATTGGAATAAGATGAAGCAAGTGTTCCTGGAAAAATATCAAGAATATTGCAACACCAGGGACAAAAGAGAGGAATTATTCAAGATGGTGCAGAAGGAGGATGAAAGTCTGGAGGATTTTGTAGAAAGTCTGATGTACAATGTGCAAAGAGCTGGGCAGACGAACATGGGGCTGGACGTACTCAAGATAATCTTGCTTAGAGGGATCAGGGATGATTGTTTAGACATGTTAAATCTGTTAGGAAAGGGAGATATCTCCAAAGAACCCTTTGAGACGATTGTGGAATTATGTAAGAGATACTCCAGGGGATCTTCCAGGAATAATAAGCGAGATAAACGAGATAAGCTGGAACGTGATGTCTTCGACCGAACTCAGAAGTCATCCAATGGAGGAGCTACACGTGCAGAGATAGGCAATTTCCTTGAAAATTTTAAAACAGAAATGATGAGCTCCATCTCTTCGGAGATTGATGTCCTAAAGGCCAAACAGAAACAGGCAGTGGAGGATCTCACACTAGGTGTGTTCTGTTCCCGATGTAGAAAGAATCATCCACTAAAGGAATGCCCTCTTGACAAAATACAAGTATGTCAGCTGTGTGAGCTGAACCATGACATGAAGGAATGTCCTACACTTCCTCAAGTGAAGGCTGTCCTGCAGGCATCAACTCCAGAAGTAGAATCAGCTTATTTCATTGCGCAGAAGAAACCGTGGCAGCCTCGAAATCAAGGTATGCCTCCGGACTCATTTCCATTTTTGAATAATATGAATAATTGGAGTAATAATATGCAAAATGTGAATACACAATTCCCTTCAAATTATTCTCAGTGGAATCCTTCTCAACCTGCAATGCAAAATTATAACTCATGGATTCCTTGGACACAGCCGCCACATCAACCTACGTCATGGTCTCCTGGATGGAGGAACTTCCCTCTTGGGAACCAGTTTCCTCAACCACCTCCACCTCAACAGTCACCCTATTCTCCACCATACCCTCAATTTCCTCAATTTCCTCAATATCCTCAATACCCACCTCAGCTGCAGAATAATCCTGTTCCTAATATACCATTACGGCCTCAGCTACCTGCCCAACCTAATCCTAACCCGAATAATAAAACAGTCCATCAATTGGAAACTGTCAATATGCCGGCCTACTCTCTCTCCCCTGTACCTTGTAATGATATTCGTTTACGATCTAGGAAGATAATAGAACCTGTAATTACAGAAGATGTTCCACCTTCTGTGCATGAAAAAGGAGAGAGTTCACAGCATTCATCCGATCCGGCTCCTATCATTGAAGGTGCTGAGCATCCCTTAGATGGGACGGCTGAAACATTAAATGAGAAATCAGATAATACACAGCCTACCCAGCTGGTAAGGCAACCGCCATACCCTGAGAGACTAATGCTACCAAAAATAGGGGGGCAACCTCAGTTCAACCTCCTAGGAGAGTTGAAGAATCTTTATGTTAAAATTCCCCTTCTATAAGCCCTTCAAGATGTGCCTATTTATGCTAAAACAGTTCGGGATCTGTGTACTAAGAAACCAGGGAGGAAACCTAGAGATCCGCCCACTGTTCATGTCATAGGGAATTTATCTGCTTTAATAACATGAAAAATCCCCGTGACCAAGTATGACGACCCTGGAAATCCTACTGTCACTGTACATATAGGACAAACGCAGATACCCAACGTGCTAGTCGACTTAGGAGCAGCGATCAATGTCATAACAATTGAGACTGTGAGGAAGCTTGGGCTCACTAATTTTAGGCCGACCCCTACAATTTTAGAATTGGCAGACAGATCCACCATTAGACCCGAAGGGATTCTGTACGACCTCGTCATCTCAGTAGATTCATGGGAATACCCTACTGACTTTTTGATATTGCAACCAAAATCACAGTTGGGGGGACATCCATTGATCCTGGGGAGGCCTTGGTTGGCCACAGCTGATGCTTGCATCAGCTGTCGATCTGGGTCCATGACTATATCTGATGGTATGGAAACCAAAAACCTCACCCTGTATCCTCCAGCACGGCCGAGTCTAGAAGTTGAAACTTCCCTTTGGATAAAACAGGAAGAGGAGGATGATGTTCAGCCACTACTAACAATAGGGAAGGCCTTAACTTTTAAAAACGAAACAGAAGACGATGCCATTAGTAACTTCATTAGCGAACCTGCTTCAGTGGATAAAGAAGTCTATCAAATCCTGAACATTACCCTTGGTAAGGAAGAATAAGAAAATCTTACGAAGGAAACATTGGTTGGTGATACAAACATAATCCCAGTTTTGAAAAATTCAAAAAGCATTCCTATTGAGGTAGAGCCTGGAAGAACTTTGAACATCAACCCTGGTCTCTCCTCAGAAGAACAGATGCGCCTAATCAGTCTCTTGAAGGAACGTAAGGGGGCATTCGCCTGGGAGTATACAGACATGAAGGGTATCCCTTCTAATCTGTGCACTCATCATATTTACATTAAAAACGACTCCCGGCCTGTGTGTCAACCCAACGACGCATGAACCCCAATCTGAGGGATATAGTGAAGGAGGAAATCCAGAAACTTTTGGAAGCAGGATTTATCTACCCTATTTCAGATAGTGAGTGGGTTTCCCCACTTGTAATTGTGCCCAAGAAAAATGGTAAATGGAGGGTCTGTGTTGATTATAGGGAGCTGAACAAAGCTACACAAAAGGATCATTTCCCTCTGCCCTTTATTGACCAAGTACTTGATACCCTATCAGGGAAAAAGTTCTTCTCCTTCTTGGATGGGTTACGCGGGTACAACCAAATTCAGATTGCTCCTAAGGACCAGGATAAGACCACGTTCACTTGCCCCTAGGGAACGTTCGCCTACAGGGTGCTTCCCTTTGGTTTATGTAATGCACCAACAACGTTCCAAAGAGCTGTAATTGGCATATTTTCTGAATTAGTTAATGATAGCATGGAAGTCTTTATGGATGATTTTACTCCCTATGGCAAGGACTTTGAGGAAGCACTGGAAAATTTAAAAAAAGTTTTAATTCGCTGTGAACAGTCTCGCCTTTCATTAAGCACTGAAAAATGCCATATGATGATGAGTGAGGGAGTGGTATTAGGACATTTCATCTCTACCGATGGCATTCAGGTGGATCCTTCAAAAATTAAGGTGATAAAAAATATACCTACTCCTTCAACGCAGAAAGAAGTGCGAAGTTTTCTGGGACATGCTGGATATTACAGGAGATTTATAGAAAACTTCTCCAAGCTTGCTTCCCCTTTGTTTTCATTATTAATGAAGGATGCACAGTTTGTGTGGAGTGAAGCATGCCAGACAGCATTTGATAAGCTTAAAGAGAAGCCGTCCACAGCCCCTATTCTAAGGGGACCTAATTGGACCATACCTTTCCACATTTCTTCAGATGCTTCTGATACCGCCATTGGAGCAGTATTAGGACAGCAGGATGGTCAAGTACCTTATGCCATCTATTATGTTAGTAAAAACTTAGCCCCTGCTGAACTTAATTATACTGTTACTGAAAAAAATTCCTTTCTATTGTTTATTCTATTAATAAGTTTCGGCATTACATTACTGGGTATCCTACATTTGTGCACACTGACCACTCTGCCATTAAGTATTTGATGAACAAACCTGTCACTAATGCCAAAGTAACCAGGTGGCTTTTATTATTACAGGAATTTGATATTACTATTATAGATAAACCTGGAAAAGAAAATGTTGTTGCTGATTTTTTATCACGATTTACTAACAGTGATGACAGTTCGCCTGTTGAGGATTCTTTCCCAGATGAACATTTATTCGCACTCTCAGCTCATTCACCCTGGTATGCAGACGTTGCTAATTATTTGGTTGCGGGAAAGCTTCCGCCACATATGTCTAAACGAGAGAAAAGAAAAATTATCCAGCAAAGTGCCAGGTATTGTTGGCTCAAGGGCCATCTCTTTTACACAGGACCCGATCTTGAGATTAGAAGATGTGTAAGGGAAGATGAGAATAACAGTCGACTGAGTAAGGTTTGCTTTATGCATTTCAATTGCTGTTATACACAGTCGTGTTCATCTTACAGCTAAGTTGTGATCCCATGAGCTTTTACAATTTATCTTTCCTGTTGTGTGTTGCTTGATTTTCATTCTGCAATTCAATTTCTTAGAACAGCTGACTCAATCCCCGGCAACGGCGCCAAAATGTCAAGCACTCTATATGCAGATAAATTGTTACCAATACACACAGAGCGTATGAAATTTATTGTCAACCCGAGAAAGTCTTTTTATTTCAAAGGATAAGTGCACAATATATGCTCAAACACCAAACCATTAGAAGTGAATACTTTTATCTTCTATCATCCATGTTCATCCCCAAAAATCTGTGCAATCCCAATTTCCTTCTAACTGCTATACTTTAATTCCTTTCTATCATGCATCAATAAGAAATGGTATCAAATCTAATCAACAATTGCAGAAAAGAAATCTCATTCGTATTCTAGAACAATCACTTGTCTGATATAATCAATCTGGAAATCATAAAACATAAACTGAACATTAATCTAGAAATCCAATTGCCAAAGATTGAGTCAGCTGTTCTAAGAAATTGAATTGCAGAATGAAAATCAAGCAACACACAACAGGAAAGATAAATTGTAAAAGCTCATGGGATCACAACTTAGCTGTAAGATGAACACGGCTGTGTATAACAGCAATTGAAATGCATAAAGCAAACCTTACTCAGTCGACTGTTATTCTACACCATTCACCAATCTCACAGAAATATAATCTTTTACTGAAAAATCCACACAATAAATATTGTTGCTGCGTACAAAAGGAAAGAACAAAGCATCACACAATAATAAATTCAAAATCCTATTTTAACTCAGCAATCTCTGTGGAAGATGGGCCCAGCCTTCACACAGAGACGTTGGCTGAACAACACAACTCTTTAGCTCAAAAGTAACCCCTTATATTAACAGAAGAATGAATACACAGTTTTTCCCAGCTGCTAATACAATAATTCAATTGTCTGTTGTTCAACCCCTGGGTCGAGGCAACTCCCCATATTTATACATACAAATCGTAACATCTAATCCTATAATCGGGCAGCCATGAAGATCTCTGATCTTCAGGCGCCCTAAATAACTAACTGTTACAATGAGTGGCAGGACAGAAACATCCAAATATGGGAAAGTTATTAATTGACCCAAGAGTGGCGGTCCTTTCAGTTCATAACTAGACTCGAGCAGCAACATACTTAAGATAACGAATTCTGTTACAGCTGCCCTGTCACAGCTGTGCTTTGATTGATGATTCGAGCCCCAAGGATCCCTCTACAAGCAACGAACATTCCTTCCTTCATGACTTGTTCAGCCCCGATCTTCCTGTAGTCTATTTGTCTCAACTACCTTCATAAATCGCAGCATGTTAGCACAATTTGAGAGATGCACAGCTTTAATTATCACAATCATAAGCATTAATAAAATAAAACAATGATTAGCCATACCTTGGTAATTTGGGGAATAAGGTAAGGACAATAGGTATGATTGCCATGATAAGTGGTGTAGGACAGGGGCAGGAAAGATGATTAATGATGACTAAAAAGGGCCAATTCTGGGCTCAACAATAAGTGAATACATTTTATTGCTAATTTAAATTGCGTGCCCTTAGATATCTCTCCCATAGCTAAGTTCTCCTCCTCATCCTTCTTCTGAAACCCAACAAGTGCTTGGCCAAAATCTTCTTCATCATGGCTCTTCACAAGCACATGCAAATATGCATCTTCCTCATGTTCAATCTTCAAATGAGGTTCCTCCATCAAGTGTGCTTCATTATTTTCTTTATGTGCTTCTGCTTCCATGTTATCCTCCTTTAGGAAACTTTATGTTTTTCCAAATAATCTCATAAAACTCCCATAAAGGGATGTTTTTGGTGTAGCTTTGCCTCTTGTCTTCTTGTCTTCTTCTTTTCTCTAAGTGGTAGAACAACTTAGTTCCTCTCTTGATGATCTATTGTTCTTCAATGAATCCACATCAACATCCTTAGGCCAAAATCCATAGTTGTAATAGATATAGGCCTTGAAATAAATGGCCTTACCAATCTCTTCCTTCAAAGAAAGATACTCTTGATAGTGATGAGGCAAGTTTTCCCTTACTTCAATCTTCCTTGCTAAATCAGCTTTTGATATAGCCATTGGTGGTTCATCCCATTGGTCTTCATGGTACGTTTGATCACAAAAGTAACCATCCTCATCTCTTGGTAGGTCTACATCAATATAGATCACCTCTTCTTCTTCATATTGCTCAAGATCATCATCTTCCGCAATTGGAACAACACTCATTTTGCAAATTTTTCTTTTTTCAATTGATGGTCACCATGCACAGGTAAAAAGGACCATGCTCTGATACCACTGTAATATCCCCAATCTGGTATTAGGAGATATTATCTCCATAATCCAAAACCAAATCAGAAGAATTGGAACTAGGTGCAATTTCTAGCTTTTGGAGGCTAAAAACTGTATGTTTCCAACTCATTCCAAATGGAATCAAACCCTTCCAACTTTCGGATATGAAGCAGGGGATGGGTCCTAACACATCCTAGTTTACATGAATGACAAATAGACTAACTTTTGGAAGTTCTAAGAACATAATTTTTTAGCAAAACCTTTAGACGGTGAGTTTCTCAACTAGTGTTGGAACACAAATGGGAAATATGACTTTCCCAACACTACTAGACCTTTTCAAATCTATCAATAGAGGTTCATATGGACACCTACAAACACTAAACCACTTCAAAACCACACATATCATACTTTTGGAAAGGTTTACTCAAGGGCTTGCTTCTACAGTTTGCACATTTTCCGAGTGCATCACACTTGGGTTAGGCCCAAAGGCCCGGAGGCAATGTTAGCCCCATAAATTATGGGGAAACTCGACGACTTCTAGTGCAATACTAGAATCAACTTGACTGCATCAAGGACATATAAACTTCATATTTGTAGACTTGAGTCAAGATCACAACAGGAGTGGAAATTCTCAACTATGCATAATTTCGGTTCACAAGAAGAGGAAATTGTATGTTTCCAAGCAATTTCTAATGGAAGTGGAGGCGCACGATTTTCTGGTGTGAGGTTGGGGTTGGGTATAAATACATGTATATTGACAGTAGATACCCTTAGACTAATTATTTGTGGCACTTATGATAGGTTATTACAATAAAACTTAAGACCATTCAATTATCACTAGTAATTGGCAACATAAGGATGTTTAACACTGGAAATTGAGCATATGATTAGGAGAGGCACAATGATTTTTATTATTGATGTATAATGGAGTGTAGGTACATCAATATGTTTTTCGAAGGCGAGTTGGAAACCTGGGTAGGAATTGAGTTTGCTCGATGCATTTCAGACTCAGAAGTAGGTCCTTCTTCAGGAGAAAGAATGCCTCATTGGAATAATAGGAATATCATTTCAATAAATAGGTCTTCAATTGCTAATTAAAACCCTAGCCGACATAACACTAATAATTTAAAATTTAAAATTTTTAATTTAATTTAATAAGTAACACCTAATGCTTAATGATAATTATTAATAATGGTAATTATTAATACTTAATACTAGACAATTTAATGAATAATACTTAATACTTTATACATCAATATGGTTTCTTTTTCAGCAGCAAACTACAGAAGGATGGCATATTAGAAAGCACAAAGTTTTGTATAGAAGTAGAATGCTAATGTGGCTTAATACATGAGATCTTTGCTTGCACTTTTCGATCCTCCTGGAGGGAATTCGACTTCATACATGCAAAACAACTTATGAAGTGTGTCCACAACCTACTGTAGGTCACTAGTAGGGAAATGGAGGCACTGGAACAACCACCACCTCACATAAGTGTGTCGCACATCACCAAACCCACACCAACAGAAAAGTAGTCACTAGGAAAACACTACAAACTGACTGCTATTGTCACTCTCTCCAACTTGAACTCGAACCATGTTGGTTATGGAGCTTGATCTCCAGATTTGGAGATATTATTATTCAGCCATGTCGCCAACAGTTTTTGGGCCCATGGTTTTGGGTAACTCGTGGTATTTTCCCATTGTATTTCCCTTATAAAAGAAAGACATTGTAATACGGCTAGGGTTGATGTATTAGGTTTTATGCATTGTAAAGATCTCTGAGATCAGAAGAGAGACTGTGAGACAGTGAAGAGGAAGTGCAGCGATTGTGCTACAGGTTGTATCCCTTCACTTTGTTGGATGGAATAATAATAAGGACTGGCAACTTCAATGTGGACGTAGCCCAAGTTGGGTGAACCACAATATATCTGTGTCTCTCTTGTAATGTGTTTGTGTGATTATATTTGCATTTATGTTTATTGTTATTGCTTTGCGATCCTGTTTTTCTAACAAACCATACATGTAATGGTTGAATAACATACTGCAAAACTATTGTATATGTTGTATGAAGCTCTATGAAAAGGACTAGATATCCCTTTCCTCCTTAGTCCTCACTAGCTGAAAAGATCTCTCAATCCCTCAACTAGTTATTAGTTATCAAGGAGGAGAGGAATCTGTGGTGATGATTGTTACTCGACAATTCTGAACCCTAAGGGGCACATCACCCAAGCTATGAAAAGTGCAAAACTCTTCAAGATCACAAGGATCACAATAAAAAATGACCAAAAGATGTGAAAGGGAGTGCTCATCATCCTTTTATTAATCTATGTTGGCTTTTTCCTTCCTTCTAGAGCTTTCCTTCTTGGAAATTCTAACCATAGATGAGTTGGATGCTTCTTTGGTAAGTTGATATTTCATAAGACCTACCTCACTAGCTAAAATTGGGATCTGTAGCTTTCCTAAGGCCTCTTGCTTGCTTTCCTGCTTTTACTATTCCTTCATGAGCCTTATCTTCAAAAATATGGAAACTCCTACCTTCTTGATTTTCTGCTGCTTTTCTTGCTTTTGGATGCTTTTACTACTTTTAGATGCTTTCTTTCCAGATTTTCCTAAGGGAGAAATCTCATATTCCTTGTCTTATTCCTATGCCCCCTCTTGAACCACCTAGATAATTTACAACTCATAAACAATTATTAGAAGTATTAAATATCACAAATTTGTGGTCCATCATCCTTTCATGATTTATTTAATTACATAAAGTAACTATGGACAAAATTAACTCCCTTACTCATTAATTTAATTTTCCACTAGAACCCATAGGAATTGAACGGGTTAGTGGTGAACCATAGTGCTACCAAAATGAGGACATTACATAGCCTGTATCCAGTATGACTTGTAGTGACTGGTGACTTGTCATTGGTGTGACTCACAATGAGCAATGATGTGTCTCCGACATGACTCGTAGTTGTCGATGATGCACTTTCAGTATGACTTGCAGTGACTAAACATTTGCCCCCAACATGACTTATAATGCCTAGTTGTGGGTCTCCAGTATGACTTGTAGTGATTGATGACCTGTCTCCAATATGGCTTGTAGTGACTAGTGACTTTCCCCTATCATGACTTGCAGTGGTTGGGAAATAACCCCTAGCATGACTTACAGAGGCAGAGGATTTTCCCCCTTGTCTTTGCATATTCTTCCTATTCTTCCTCCTATTCCTTTAGATTGTTGGTTGCTAATACTAAGACTTTCACCACACGAGGTAGAAGGAGGAGGACAAGATGTCACTAGCGAATAAGAAAAAGGGTTTTGCTTCCCTTGACATAGAGTAGTTGCTTGAGAAGCATCATGAGCATTAAGGACATTTGGAGCTGAAAACAACCAAACCGACAGCCCCATGGTGAATTTAGGAAGATTCAATGGCCACCAAGGCAGCACCAACGTTTCCAACAAATGGAAAAGCACAAGAATCCCCTTGTATAGGGGTACCTTTGTGGGTGTCCACAGGAACTTTAGCATAAATTCTAATTCAAAAATAAGAAATATCTAAAGCCTTCTAAGAGCAAAATAGTACACTACTAAAATTCTCAAAGGGAACAACACAAGCAAACCAAAGGGAAAGGACATTCCAGAAATCAACATAGGTTGGTTAAGTCCCAAGACTAATAAACGAAGGAGTGAGAAGCAGTTACCTTGACCTCCACATAACAACCCTTCTTGGTGCAAGTATCTTAGAAATGTATGGGACACCCTCCAAGGGTGTTGTGCGTAAAAGCGGAAACGTATAGCTGAGTGCTTAAATATACAAGAGTATATAAATATCCTTATAGATACACCTCTTGATAATAATAATAACATCCTAAACATTAATTAATACAATTAAAATGTCTATTACATTGCCCTCTCCTTAAGAGTTGCTTTGTCCTCAAAGCAAGGGAAGAGTAGGATGTTGTTGATAGAAGATCTCAGACTCCTAGGATGAATCTTCTTCTGGTAAATTCTTCCACTTAATAAGATACTCTTTTATATTCCTAGAACGAAGCTTTCTTTCCTTAATAGCTAGTATGTTGTCATGTCCCAAAATTTTGCATTGGGTCACAATGGCCTAAGCCCCTTGGACATACTCATGATAGTTTGTCAAATTGATGCTAAGGGTCAAATAATTGACAAGAATGAAGTCCAAGTTAGTAATAACGTGAAATTAGATCCAAATGGACAAGGTGGGTCACATTAAGAGAAATTCTCAATTCAAAGTTTGTAATATACCCATCCAAATGAACTGTCATGGAGGAAAATTACTAGTTCCCTAGGTTGGGGGTGGAAGCTTTGGGATTTGAAATAAGGGGGGTAATAAATGATGCTTGGACATTAGAATGGCATAAATATTTAATAAAGGAGATAAATAAATAAATACAAGGGAAAATCAAAGTGGTAATTGATCATGAAGACACATGGAGGATGTGGGACCCACACAAGCTAGATTTTCTATGCCACGTGGCATCCTCCTCTTGTCATTTCAAATCCATAAGAAGCCCAACGTTCTTGGGATGAATTGGAAGGTCAATATACTTGGCATGAATCAATTAAGGTCTAATTGGAGTGGAAGAGGAAGAGGCATTTTGGAGCTAGTGGGACACTTAGACTAGATTCCCTAGTTCTATGACAATAATGATGAAGATGCTATGACACCTATGACACAAATCAGACCTAAATGTTGACATCTGACATATATGAAATGTGAGGGCTAAAAATAGCCTCCAAGAGGGTTCTCAAGGGAGTTAGGGAATCCAAAGAGACACCTATTCGAATTTGGTGGAGGAGGAGGCTAGAATTGGAGGGACAAGTGGCACACATTGGAATCTCTTCCCAACTTGAGTTGGCATGAATCTCTTGGAAGGAATTCGACCCATGGAGGACCTTAGAATTTTATAAAAGACAATAACAAATAAGGCTAGTGGCTTTTGATCATTTTCAGAATTTGCATTTTTCATTTGGAGAGGAAAGTTAGTGGAGTGCTACTCTACTTGCCTTAGCACCAATTTCGAGGGTGAAAGATTCCCATCCTATTTGGTAATTGGAAAGGCCATTCAGAAATTTCATTGGGAGATACAATGGAGTATTTTTTTATAGGTTGAATCTACAGGGAAGCTCATGGTCGCATCTCTTTCAGCTTGCTTCTACAACCATTCTTCTATTTCTTGGCATATTCTTGCTCCTTGAGGAGAGGTGCACTTGTTGAGGTGATGAACTCTTTGGGATAGCTCTTGAGGACCCATATCTTTGTAATCTGATATATATACTCTTTTTTTATTGCTCAAAATACTTTCAGGTCAAAACTCAAAGAGATTTGATGTAAAAATGCTAAGCTATGAACAAATGGTGTCATTTCCCCAATACCTTGTTATTTGCACTTGAAGTGGTATCAAATTCGAATGGTTCAGTCAATGTATGATGTATTAATGTTGTATGGAGTGCCATTAATATTTTGAAGAAGTTTCATTTTCATTATGCAAGCATTTGGAGCAATATTCTTAAGTTTCATAACCATTGCGAAGATTTACTATCATTTCCCCCTATGTCAAAACTCGTATTTTTGTATCTGATTTAAGAGGGTTGTAGCAGACTTAATAAAACTGAATTATGATGCATTTGAGACTATATTTATGTCCCCTTCCTCTATTCAGAAATTCAAGAGGATCCAATATCATTTGGAGAGCCATTTCCAGCATCTACCCCATGGGGAATCGAACCCCTAATTGCTAGTCAAATTCCCTACATTGGCTAGAATTCAAAGGAGAGTTGCAGAAGACTTTTGAATATTATAAACCATCCATGAACCTTGTAATCATGTCCTAATACCATCCATATACCTTCTATAACAATTTGGGAGCATTTGGAGCTATTTGGAGATCAAGAAACCAATACTAGTTAAGAGAAATTGCTGGTCAAATCCCCTACCTTGGCCAGAATCCTAAGGAGAGTTGCAGAAGCCTTTTGAAGAATCTAAAGCATCCATGAACCTCATAATAATTTCCTAATACCATACATATACCTTCTGTGACAAGTTGAGAGCATTTGGAGCCATTTGGAGATCAAGAAACCAATACTAGTCAAGGGTCGAACTAGTGGAAAAATTGAAAATTTCACCATTTTAATAAATTAAAAAAAAAGGACATTACAGTGGTATCAGAGCATGGTCCTTGCACCTGTGTATTAGTTTCATACATTTAAGAATAAATTGCAACCATGTCTTACTATTATTATGAATCCTATGAGTCCAATTCTTATGAGCAGTATGCAGATGATTGTGATCAATATGAAGCAAAATGTGAATGCTTTGAGGAAAAGGTGCCATCATGCAACACTTCCTACAGTTTCACGAGGAATGAAGATTATTATTATGACCCTATGTATGATAAATATGAGTGTGTCACACTACCAAAGGATAATCCTATAAATGAATTACAAAGATTGAGAGCAACATGTAAAACCTTGCCCCAACAATATCAGACATATCTTGATTAGTATAAGGGAAATACAAAAAATGTCCCTCCTTTCGAAGACTTTGCTGATTGGGTGTTTGAAAATAGGCCCAAAAATGAGGATGTGGTGTTAGTAAAGAAAGGTTTATGCCATTCTTTTAAAATACCTTGGAGAGAAAATCATATGTGTGTGAGTGAAAAGAGTAGTGAAATATATGAAGCTTCAAGGAAGGCATGTATGTCCTACTTGAGGAGAGTTTTGGGGATTTCTTCAAAAAAAGATTCCAAATGTATTGATCTTAAGGAAACCAAGGGGAAAAATGCATCAGCTTGCTTGAAGGAGAAAAAGGAGGAGACCCATGAACCACCTAGTTCTGAAATGAGTGAAGTAGAACAAGCAGTACATGAAGAGGATCGAAAGTCACTCCCAAGTGACTCTGAAAAATATGAAGAGACATCACATGAGCATGAAGAATATTCTACTGAAAATATTGAAGATCATTTCGAGACACATTCTACCTTGGAAATGAAACAAAAAGCATTTATTGATGGATGCTTAAACTATGAAGGAGTACCTACTGATGGGTGCTCACCCCTCTATGTTGGTGACATAGAGATAACTTTTGAAAGTGTTGCTGCAAGCCAAAATTCCATTAAGCATGAAAATGAAGACCTTGTAGCAGTTGAAGAAGAAACAAGATCAACTTCCCCATCACCACTTGAGCTTCATGAAGTTGGTCCAAGTAAGAAGGAAGAAGATGAGGAGGTTCATTTGCAAGAGCTTCTTTTTCTTGAAGGGTTATTAAAGATGAATTAAAAGAAGATACAAGAGACCCTTAGCTTGCTCCATGACACTCAAGCATTAGTGTCAAATTCTTGTTGAAAGGTTTCTTCATTGAAGGATCCATCCTTCCTTGAAGACATGGAGAAGATTCAAAGAGCAATGTGCAACATCAAAGGTAATTTCATGTCTTTTCTTTTTGATAGAAACAATTTGGTTGAGTTTAATGAATTGTTACATGATGCATACTTGAAGAAGATGAGGATATTCATAAACTCAAAATTCAAAATGAGCAACTTCTTGAAAGGTTGCAATATACTTGTTCTTCCTCCTATGTTTCAAATTGTCATATGGTAGATTGCGTGGAGGATTCTCATGACATGGTAGATCATGAGAAACATGGAAATTTGCATGTGCTTGATGTGTTTGAAGATGAGCTTGAGGAGATCCAAGCACTTGAGGTGGTGGAAGAGGAACTTGAGTTTCCTCTTGGAAATGGTGGCACAATTTTTGAAGAAGTGTATGATTCCACTACCTTGGAGCCAACCTATGATGAAAGTTTTGCACTTTTGAGGAAGGCGCATGATCCTACCATTATGGAGCATTCACGTGAGGACACTTCTGCACTTTCTGATCATTTGGGTGAGTTGGTTCATTCTCCTACATCCTACACTTACATATTTTGCAGCATTCATCCTGATGAAGTATGGGTGAAAGGTTTATTTTTTATGGTACCACATGAGGAGCATGAAACTCCTATATCTCCTTTATATGATGACATTATTAGAGCCATTTCTTATTTACATTTGTAGCAGCATCCCTTGTTACCTTATGATGAGACACATCTACATGGATGCACTTATGATGTTCACTTGAGTCACTTGAAGACTCATGATTTTCCTTGCTCCTTGCTTAGTTCAATTGATATTGGAGGAACTTCAACCACTACTTGGGTGAAGAGATATATGATTGGAACAAATTATTATTGGCAGCAACATCCCTTGTTATTTCTTGATGATACACATGTTCATGGATGCACAAATGGTACTTCCGTGAGCCCCTTGAAGGCTCATGGTTTCCTTTGTTCCCTACTTGATTCAGATTTTAGTGGAGGTTCTTCATTCACTTTTTGGATGAAAGAACACATGGTTGATTATTTTGATGCATCTTACATCTTTTTGGAGCAGCATTATACGACATGGGATCCTCACCTATGTCATTAGATCAGATTTGATTGGTCACTTGAAGCTTGTATGCACTTGGCAAATGGTGGTCTACTTACTTGGAGGTATAAGCACTTTCATGATTATTTGATGAGGCGCCTCCTTGGTGTACATTTTTATTATGTTGTTATATACTTTTATGATATATATTTTGTACTCATGATGTTTGGAAGAATGCATACAAGAAAATGGGATCCAGGAATTCTCTTTCCTAATGGTATGGGTTAGAGAGCACTCCTAATTGTTGGAGTGCAATACAAACAATGGGACCCTAGGATAATTTTTAGTTTCATTGGTTTCAAATTTTTTGGGAAACAAGTAGTATGGGGGATGGATTCCCCACTTAAGAAAGTGATTTTAATCAAAGTAGTGCAACAGCAAGCATAGTGGTTCCTCTCTAAAATCTTCATGGAATCTCAAAGACTGAAAGTTGGGAAACATAGTGGCAACTTCAAGAATTATGCAGTGGTATCAGAAAGGGGTTTCCAAAATATGAAAGAGGTAAAGAGTAATTGTGCAAACATGGCTTTGATGGATTTAATTAACATTTTGGTGTTTATTGGTGATGTTACAAGGGATATCAAAATGAAAAAGCAAAATCCACATCTCCTTGCTTTTGGAAACACACAATTGTAGTGCATGGGTGGCTCTACTCAAGGTTCCAGAAGAGAAGTTTTGGGAAGCAAAATTTTGGAAATAAAGCAGGTTCTTCCACATACATGTGTTGAAATTGCTTGAGGACAAGCAATATTGGGAAGGGAGGATTTGTCATGTACCGAAATTTTGCATTGGGTCACAATGGCCTAAGCCCCTTGGTCATACTCATGATAGTTTGTCAAATTGATGCTAAGGGTCAGATAATTGCCAAGAATGAAGTCCAAGTTAGTAATAATGTGAAATTATATCTAAACAGATAAGGTGGGTCACATTAAGAGAAATTCCCAATTCAAAGTTTGTAATATACCCATCCAAATGAACTGTCATGGAGGAAAATTACTAGTTCCCTAGGTTGGGGGTGGAAGCTTTGGGATTTGAAATAAGGGGGATAATAAATGATGTTTGGACATTAGAATGGCATAAATATTTAATAAAGGAGATAAATAAATAAATACAAGGGAAAATAAAAGTGGCAATTGATCATGAAGACACATGGAGGATGTGGGACCCACACAAGCTAGATTTTCTATACCACATGGCATCCTCCTCTTGTCATTTCGAATGCATAAGAAGCCCAACGTTCTTGGCATGAGTTGGAAGGTAAATATACTTGGAATGAATCAATTAATTTCAAATTGGAGTGTAATATTAACTCCCATGGAAGAGGAAGAGGCATTTTGGAGCTAGTGGGACACTTGGACTAGATTCCCTAGCTCTATGACAACAATGATGAAGATGCTATGACACCTATGACACAAATCAGACCTGAATGCTGACATCTAACATATATTATATGTTAGGGCTAAAAATAGCCTCCAATAGGGTGCTCAAGGAAGTCAGGGAAGCCAAAGAGACACCTATTCGAATTTGGTGGAGGAGGAGGCTAAAATTGGAGGGACAAGTGGCACACATTGGAATCTCTTCCCAACTTGAGTTGGCATGAATCTCTTGGAAGGAATTTGACCCATGGAGGACCTTAGAATTTTATAAAAGACAATAAAAAAGAAGGATAGTGGATTTTTATCATTTTCAGAATTTGCATTTTTCATTTGGAGAGGAGAGCTATTGGAGTGCTACTCTAATTGCCTTAACACCAATTTCGAGGGTGAAAGATTCCCATCCTAGATGGTAATTGGAAAGGTCATTCAGACCTTTCATTGGGAGCTACAATGGATTCTTTTGTTACAGGTTGAAGCTATAGGGAAGCTCATGTTCACATGTCTTTCAGCTTGCTTCTACAACCATTCTTCTATTTCTTGGCATATTCTTGCTCCTTTAGGAGAAGCGCACTTGTTGAGGTGATGAACTATTTGGGATAGCTCTTGAGGCGCAATATATTTGTAATATGATATATATACTCTTTTTTTACTTCTCAGAAGACTTTCAAGTCGAAACTCAAAGATATTTGATGTAAAAATGCTAAGCTATGAACAAATGGTGTCATTTCCCCAATACCTTGTTATTTGCACTTGAAGTGGTATCAAATTCGAATGGTTCAGTCAATGTATAATGTATTAATGTTGTATGGAGTTCCATTAATATGATGAAGAAGTATCATGTTCATTATGCAAGCATTTGGAGCAATACTCTTAAGTTTCATAACCATTTGTGAAGATTTACTATCATTTCCCCCTATGTCGAAACTAGTCTTTTTGTATCTGATTTAAGAGGGTTGTAGAAGACTTAATAAACTGAATGGTGATGCATATGAGAATATATTTATGTCCCCTACATATACCATTCCTCTTTTCATAAATTCGATAGGGTCCAATAGCAATTGGAGAGCCATTTCCAACATCTACCCCATGGGAAATCGAACCCCCGAATTGCTATTCAAATTCCCTACATTGGCCAGAATTCAAAGGAGAGTTTAAGAAGCCTTTTGAATATTCTAAAGCATCCATGAACCTCATGATCATGTACTAATACCATCCATATACCTTCTGTAACAATTTGGGAGCATTTGGATCTATTTGGAGATCAAGAAACCAATACTAGTTAAGAGAAATTGCTAGTCAAATCCCCTACCTTGGATAGAATCCTAAGGAGAGTTGCAGAATCCTTTTGAAGAATCTAAAGCATCCATGAAACTCATAATAATGTCCTAATACCATCCATATACCTTCTGTGACAAGTTGAGAGCATTTGGAGCCATTTGGAGATCAAGAAACCAATACTAGTCAAGGGTCAAACTAGTGGAAAAATTGAAAATTTCAGCATTTTAATAAATTTCAAAAAAAGGACATTACGTATGCCTTCCGGTTCTAGGATAACACAACCTTCCTCGTTCAAAATAGGCAGCTTGGATTGTGCTACCTGATTTTGTCCCAACACCTTCTTGAGACACGACACATGAAACACATTATGAATGCGACAATTATCAGGCAATGCTAACCCATATGCTACTGAGTTGATTTTTCTGTTAATTTGATATGGCCCATAGAATTTTGGAGCCAACTTATTCTTTCCTTGTTGCTTGAGCGATAATTGTTTGTAGGGATGAAGTCGTACGAACACCCAATTACCTACTTCAAACTCTCTTTCTGATCTCCGTAAGTCTGCTTGTTGCTTCATTTGATTATGAGCATTTGTTAAGTTTTCCTTTAATATTTGGATGGTCTTTTGGTCTTCTTCTAGTTGATTCCTTATTGCTGGTACCTTAGAGTTGAATAGCGCATATTCTTTCCATTTGGGCGATTCATAACCATATAAGACTTGAAACGGGTCATTTTAGCTACGGTATGGTTAGTAGTGTTATACCACCATTCAGCCAAATGCAACCATTGTGACCACTTGTTTTGTTTGTCTGTCACAAAACAACGAAGGTATGTTCCCTAACATTTGTTCACTATTTCCATTTTTCCATCAGTTTGGGGGTGATATGTTCTTCTCATATTAAGGTATATCCCTGCTTGTTTACAAAAATCCTTCCAAAAATTCCCTTTAAATCTCGCATCCCTGTCACTGATAATGAATTTTGGAAACCCGTGTAACTTATAGACAGTTTTGCAAAATATTTCAGCTATTTGTTTTGTTGAACCTGTCTTCTTTATCCCCATGAAGTGAGCGTACTTGGTTAGTTTGTCGACCACTACAAAAATTGTATCCTTTCCATCTGACATGGGAAACCCTTCGATGAAGTCCATTGAGATTTCTTCCCACTTCTGATTTGGAATGTGTAGAGGATAAAGTAATCCCGGTGATAGAACATTTTCATTTTTATTTCTTTGGAAAATATCACATTCAAAGACATACTTTTGGATGTATTTTCTCATCCCCTTCCAGTAAAATGATTGTCGTGCATTGTAGTAAGTTTTTAAAATGCCCACGTGTCCTGCAGTCGGTGAGTCGTGTGATTCCTTTAAGATTTTTACTTTGAACTTTGAGGTTGGTGTTAGATCAATTCTTCCCTTATGCCACAGAATGTCATTTCTCCATTCGAATTTTTAATGTTGTCCTTGGTTGTTAATGATAGAACAAACTTCTGGGTCCTTGTCATATTCCACTAGTATCTCATCCAACCATTCAGGAATTATGACGGATACTGAATATGTTGTTATCTCTTCATCTTTTCGAGATAATGCATCTGCAACTGTATTATCTTTTCCGTTTGTGTGTATTATATCCATATCAAAAGCAGAAATTTGTTCTATCCACTTCTGTTGTAATGTGGATAAAGGTTTATGTCGAAGTAAATATTGAAGGCTGTTGTGATCTGTATGTATTAGGAATTTACTAACGAGTAGGTATTATCGCCATTTCGCTAATGCGTGTATGATAGAAAGCATCTCCTTATCATAGGTGGAATTTAATCCTTCCCTCTTGTTGAGCTTCCTACTTTCAAAGGCGATCGGATGGTCATCCTGCATCATTACTGCACCTATGCTGAACCCTAAAGCATCACATTCTATCACAAAGGGATTCATGAAATCAGGAGTTGCTAAAACCGACGTGGATGTCATAATCTTCTTTAATGATTCGAAGCATTCCTCTACCTTGTTATTCCATTGGAAGGAATTTTTCTTTAGTAAATATGACAGTGGTGATGTCAAATGGGCATAGTTTTTTTATGAATCTTCGATAATAGCCCGTTAGACCCAAAAAACCCCTTAACTTTGATATATTATCGGGTTTTGGCCATTCTGTGATTGCCTTGATCTTACTTGGGTCTACTTTGACTCCTTCTTTGGATATGATATGACCAAGGTACTCAACTTCCTCCTTCCCAAAGGTGCATTTTGACATTTTTGCATAAAATTGGTTTTCTTCTAGGCGGGTGAGTACCAGTTCTAAGTGGTTAAGGTGCTCCTTCCATGTTTTATTGTAGATGAGAATGTCATAAATAAAAACCAATATGAACTTCCTTAAGTAAGGTAGAAAAAGCTCGTTCATGGTTTCCTGGAAGGTAGCAGGCGCATTGGTTAACCCAAATGGCATCACCTTGAATTCATAATGACCTTCGTGAGTTAGAAAAGCCGTCTTCCCAACATCTTCTAATCGTACTCGTATTTGATAGTACCCTGATCTTAAATCTAGCTTGGAAAAGTATTTAGCCCCATGAATTTCATCTAGCATTTCATCTATGAATGGAATTGGAAATTTATCTTTCAATGTAATCTTGTTGAGACCCCTATAGTCTATACATAGCCTGAAAGAACCATCTTTTTTACGAACCAACACTACTAGGGCTGCATGTGGGCTCTGGTTTCTTGTGATAACTCCACATCTTAATAAATCTTGTATTAACCACTCCATTTCAGTCTTATGATGGTGAGGATATCGGTAAGGTTTGATGTTTATAGGAGCCGGACCTAGTTTAACCTCAATTATGTGTTCTATTTCTCTTTTTGGTGGCAAATTCATGGGAAGATCTTGGAATACCTTCTCATATTTTTTGATTGATCCTTGGATTTATGGTTGTTGGCCATTAGCCAATTCTACTGCTAAGATCTCTATTTGATGGCATTGTGCCACAAATGTTGGTGCCCCCTTTCGAATTAGTTTTTCCATTTGTCGTGAAGATATAATCTGGGTAGGGGGGGTTGAAAACCAAACAATTTGTATTTTCTTCCTTCACACTTGAACTTAATGAATTGCTTTTGATTATTTGTGGAGTATGTTCCTAATGTAAGTAACCATTGGATTCCTAAGACGATGTCTACTCCTCCTAAAGGTATTGTGTAGAATCCAGATTCCATGTTATAATCGTCTATCTATAACTTGACCTTGTGACATTTTCCTATTCCATCAATCTTCTTCCCATCTACTACCATTACTTTAATGTCTATTGTTGGATATACGAACAAGTTTAACCTCTTCGCCACATTCACATCTATAAAATTATGGGTGCTTCCTGTGTCTACAAATACGGTAACATTCTCTTTTTTGGCATGCCCTCTTAATTTCAATGTTTGCGGTTGTTCAATACCTATTATTGAAGCTAGAGATATCTTGGGCATTACTTCTTCAGCCTCTACATTGATATCAGTATCATCCTCCTTCCTAGCTTCATCCTCAGAACCGCTAATGGATGAATCTGATTCCTTCTCTTCTTCACAATTATACAATTTCTTATTACGACATTTATGCCCTTTCACCCATTTGTCTCCACAATATTTTCACTTGTTTACCCATTTTTTTATGTGTCTTGGTGTTGTTTTTCATTATCCCTCGTGTGGGATGGTATGTACTTGTTAGACTTATCCAAGGAGAATTTAATGGATCCTTCATTTGAATACTTATTTGACTTCTCTGGTCCTATGAATGACAACTTGTTGTAATTGTTTTTGTTTTTGATTAGTTTGACTGCATATCTAGCATCCTCAATGGATTTAGGTTTCCATAGCTTGAGTTCACTTCGAATGTAATCCTTTAACCCGCATATATACATTTTTTGTAATTGTTCATCTGACAATCCATCTTGTCTTATTGCAAGGACTTCCCATTTGTGTGTGTAATTCTTGACGTTCCCTTTTTGCTTTCGATGAACAAACTTATTATAGAGATCATCTTCTTCTTCATCATGGAACCTTTTTAATAAGGCTGTGATGAAATTTTCCCAAAGGAAGGCTCGGGCGGTACACTTCCCACTCCACTATAAAAACCATTCGTAAGATTCTCGCTCCAAATTATTTGCAACTGTCATTATCTTCTCTTGTTCTCCCATCGGGGGGTTTGATTCAAAAATACCTTCCATTTCATTGACCCAAACAACAGCTCCTCTATGGTCCTTCCCATCATATTTTGGTAATTCTTTTTTTATTTTTTGGTAGCCTCTTTATTGAGTTCTTGGAATATATGGGTCATCTTTAAATATGGTTTCACTTGATCTAGTCCTTGGTTGTTCTGTAATTTTGGGGGAGTCTGTGTTTGATGTATTCATAATTAGATGTACGAGTTGCTCATGACATTCACTTAGAATGTCCTTGTTTTTCTTCATCTCCACTCTAATGTATGTTGAAATATTGTAACTTCAAAGAATATTATATTTGTATTTTATTATTCTGGAGATGGTACATTCCTCTGTGGTGACCCTATTGTATATCCAGAGATGTTTATTCCTCCGAGAGAATGTGGTAACTAGGGTTATTATATATCCCATGTGAGGTTGGCCCTGAGTTTATTATTTGGGGGTTATTAGACTCTCTTGGGAGAGGTCGGCCCCATTAGGGTAAAAAGGTCAGTCAAGAAACAAGTATAAGTAGAGGAGGTTGTTCCGCACTTATCTCATTCATTCATCCACTTGGGAGTAACGCACAAGTGAGAGAGAGGTCTGCATAGGAGGAGAAGGAGCTCTAGTCTTGGACTACATCTTGTATTTGGTTGATTATCTATATTGAGGAAAGATTTGCTGGGTTTTCTACCCCATGAGGGTTTCCCAGGGTAAATCTTTGTCTATCTTGTGATTGTGTTTCTTTCAGTGATCTTGCTAGTCAAAATAGGCTAAACTTAACATGGTATCAGAGCTAGCCTGAATAGGACATCTTTCACAAGGTGAAAATACCTCTCTCTCCTCCTCCGGTGAAAATTAGGGTTTCTGCAAAAGTTGGAATTTTTGGATTCTGATTGCATGGCTGTATATCCCTCTTCAAAATCGAAGTTTTGAGCCCTGGACCGAGATTTTTGGTTGGGTAGAACTCCAGGAAAGTCAAACCCTAGTTTGACTAAAAGTGCAGAAAACCAGAACCAGATTTCTACAACAGGTCCAAAATTTGCTGGTCAAGTTTGGAGGCTGAAAAGTTGAAGTTTCCAAAAAGTTAGCATACCAGCAACCTCGCCTCAGTCAAGCCAATCTCCTGGTAAGGTCAGTTTTTCATTTTTGAAATTTTCAATTTTTGGTGACCCACTAGATAAGATGGCCCCAAGCATTAAGCTTGAGGACAAGCTAGAAGGTATAGAGAATTTTTGGGCATGGAAATATAGGATTGGTCTCATCCTTGAAGAGAATGATCTTATTCAACATATCAAGGATGAAGTGGCAGAACCTAAAGAAGTTGAAGCTAAAGAGAAGCATAAGAAGGAACTGATTTGGGCAAAGAGAACAATTGTTGATTCCATCAAGGACCACTTGATTCCCCAAGTGGCATCCAAGAAGACTCCAAAGGAAATGTATGATGCCCTTTCCAGAATGTATGAAGGAAGGAACATCAATAGGAAGATGAACCTGAGAGCTCAATTGAAGAGCACCAAGATGAATAAAGGAGAATCTATCCAAGATTACTTCACAAGGGTTTCCCAGTTCAAGGAACAACTAGATGCTATTGGAGACACCCTTGATGAAGATGAACTGGTCATGACTGCTCTAAATGGTCTTACTAGACCTTGGGAGTCATTCATCCAAACCATGTGTGCTAGAAAAGAGAGTATGAAGTTTGATATGTGGGAAGATTGTATTCAAAAAGATGCTAGGGTTGCCAATAGAGAAGCCTTGCTCAAAGAAGATGATCAATCTTTGGCCACCCACACCAAGAGAAGAAGGAATCAATCCAACTTCAAAAGGAATAACCACAAGGAGTCTCAACCTCCACAAAGATTTCAGAAGAAAAAAGGATCTAACCAAGAAAGAGATTACTCTACATTCCAATGTTACATTTTCCACAAATTAGGACACATTGCTAGGAATTGTCCTTCAAAGAAGAAAAAGGGTCCCCACCAAAGAAGACATCAAGCACATCTAGTAGAAGATGATAGTGAGGAAGAGGAAGAGGAGGAAAGGCCTCAAAAGAAAAGAGCTAGAATAGAAGAAGAAAATGCAGAAGAGTATGTTCTATTCTCTGCTCTCTCTGGGTCTGTGACACCTGGAGAAGATACATGGCTCATTGATAGTGGTGCTTCAAAGCACATGACTGGACAAAAGAAAACTCTCTCAAAACTTGAAGAGAAGACCTCCCCAAAAAAGGTATCTCTAGGATATGATTACCAATATCCCTTCAAAGGAATTGGTGAAGCAAGCTACAAGCTTGATTCTGGAGCTCCCATGAAGATAAAGGAAGTATTGTATGTACCAGGGTTGAAGAAGAACTTACTTTCTATCTCAGCTTTAGATAAGAAAGGTTATAGGGTTGCATTCATTGATGGACAAGTGCTCATGTGGTCCAAAGGTAAAACTATTAAGGATGCAATTGTCATTGGTGAAGAGGAAGGAGGTCTATACAAACTCAAGGGTCATCCAGAAGCTGCCCTCATTCATGAAGCCACTAGTCCAAGTGAGCTATGGCATAGAAGGCTTGCTCACATTAACTACAAAGCACTACCTCATGTGAGCAAAGTAGTTGTAGGACTACCAGATCTAAAGATTGATCATGAATGCACTTGCAAGGGTTGTGCAAAAGGGAAGAATATCAAGAATCCATTTCCAAAGAGTGAAACAAAGACTAAGAGTACTTTGGAATTGATCCATTCAGATGTATGTGGTCCCATGCCCATCACATCCTTGAGTGGATATGAATACTACCTAACATTCATTGATGACTATTCAAGAAAAACTTGGATATATTTCCTAAAGGGAAAATATGAAGTCTTTGGAAGGTTCAAGGAATTCAAATCCTTGATAGAGAACCACTCAGAAAAGAAGATCAAGATACTTAGGACTGATAATGGTGGAGAGTATACTTCAAAATATTTTGAAACATTTTGCAAAGAAGCCGGGATCAAGAGGGAACTAACCACTCCCTACAATCCTCAACAAAATGGTGTTGCGAAAAGAAAGAACAGAACCATTATGGAAGCAGTGAAAACTATGATACATGATCAAGACCTACCTATGTATCTATGGGCTGAAGCAGCCAGAACAATAGTCTATGTACAGAATAGACTATCTCATAGTGCCCTTGAATTTAAGACTCCAGAAAAAGTATTTACAGGAAAGAAGCCTGAGGTAAGTCACCTCAAAATATTTGGGTGTCCTGTGTATATTCACATACCGAAAGAAAAGAGAACCAAGTTGGACCCTTCTGGGAAGAAGGGAATATTTGTTGGGTATTGTGAAACATCCAAAGCCTTCAGGATATACATCCCAATATTTCATCAAATGGAAATTAGTAGGGATGTGACATTTGATGAAGAAGCGGCTCTGAAGAAGTCTAGGAAGTGCCAGTATGAAGAAGTATATGAAGAAGTTGCACCTCCTAGAACTGCAGAAGCTGTACCACCCCCTGAAGGTGAAACACCTGAAGACCATGACATGTTAGAACCACAAGAACCCCCCATCACAAACATTTCAAGAAAGAGAAAGCCAGCATGGGCTAGAGATATCATACTAGGAGCTGAAAAGTATGGAGCTCCTGAAGGCTCCACTAGAGTGAGTAAGAAACCAAAGCAATTCTCCAACTATGTGGCTTTGTTGTGTGATCTTGTAGATCTCCAACTATGTGGCTTTGTTGTGTGATCTTGTAGATCAAGAACCTACTAGTTATGAAGAGGCAGTTCATAAGAAAGAGTGGGTAGAATCAATGACGGAGGAGTACCAGTCTATAATGAAGAATGATGTTTGGGATGTGGTTCCCAAACCAAAGGACAAGAGTGTGGTATCCTCCAAATGGATATATAAAATAAAGCATGCTGCGGATGGTAGCATTGAAAAGTATAAGGCAAGGTTTGTAGCCAGAGGATTCTCTCAGAAAGAGGGAATTGACTATGAAGAAACATTTGCACCAGTTGCAAGGTACACTTCCATTAGAACCATCATGGCACTTGCATCCATGATGAAATGGAAATTACATCAGATGGATGTAAAGACAGCTTTCCTTAATGGTGTGATTGAGGAAGAAGTGTACATAGAACAACCACAAGGATTTGAGGTGGAAGATAGAAGAACCCACGTATGCAAACTGAAGAAGGATTTGTATGGGTTGAAGCAAGCTCCCAGAGCTTGGTATGGAAGAATTGACAGTTTCTTGACAAGCTTGGGCTTTACCAAGAGTAAAGATGATCCTAACCTTTATCTCAACGTTATGGATGATGAACCTGTCATATTGTTATTATATGTGGATGATCTATTTCTGACTGGAAATGATAAACAGATCGTCGAGTGTAAGAAGAAACTCTCTACAGAATTTGAGATGAAAGATCTCGGTTTAATGCATTACTTTCTAGGACTGGAAGTATGTCAAGGCTCAGAAGGAATCTTTCTCAACCAGGGAAAGTATGCTGTGGAAATATTAAAGAGATTTGATATGTTGGAATGTAAAGCCATGGCCACTCCCATGGATTCCAACTTAAAGCTGTTAGCTGATGACTTATGAGAATTAGTGGATGTGACCCTGTACAGACAGATTATTGGGTCACTGATGTATCTAACGAATACTAGGCCAGATATATGCTTTGCTGTGAACACCTTAAGTCAGTATCTAATGGAACCTAGACGAGTTCACATGATAGCTGCAAAGCATGTGATGAGGTACCTGAAGAGTATGATAGACTTTGGTCTATATTATCTTGGAGATCATGATTTCAGATTGTATGGCTACATAGATGCTGATTGGGCAAGAAGTGTATTAGATAGGAAGAGCACAACGGGTGGATGTTATTGTCTTGGATCAGCCATGATCTCGTGGTATAGCAGGAAGCAGTCTAGTGTGGCTCTCAACACAGCTGAAGCGGAATATATAGTTGCTTGCTCTGCTAGTTATGAAGCGGTATGGCTTCATAAGTTGTTATCGGGATTGTTTGACTTAGAGATGGACCCCACTATGATTCTATGTGACAACCAGAGTTGTATTAAGATGACAGAGAATCCAGTGTTCCATGATAAGTCAAAGCACATAGAGATCTGATATTTCTATATACGGGATATGGTGCATAAAGGAGCCATCATGCTCGAGTATGTAAGCACTGACGAACAAGCTTCTGATATATTGACCAAACCTCTATCTCGAGTAAATTTTGAGTATTTCCGAGACAAGCTTGGTGTAGTTCAGAAGGACAAGGGGGAGTGATTTGGTAAATGATGATATTTGGATACTAGTATCGATATGGATACCTGTATCAATGATGAGATTGCCTACATCGATGATAAGGTCGATGATGAGGATACCTGTATTGATGAGAATACTGTATCGATGATATGGATGCTTGTATCGATGATGAGGATACTTGTATCGTTGATGAGGTTACCTGTTCCAACGATGAGGTTGATGATGAGGTTACCTGTTCCGACGATGAGGTTGATGTGTGATCCTTAGACCTTGTCTAAGTGGATGAGGGGATTGTATCATCCTTGGACTTTATGTCCTAAAAGAGATCAGGATTAGCCATCCTGTAAGTGGTTGAGTATTAGTCTTCCTTAGACAGAAAATCCAGTAATTTCAAAAGGAAGGATTGTCTTAAATGATTGTGAGAGGCTTAGTCATCCTTAGACAGAAAATCCAGTAATTCCGAAAGGAAGGATTGTCTTAAATGATTGTGAGAGGATTAGTCATCCTTAGACAAAAAATCCAGTAATTCCGAAAGGAAGGATTGTCTTAAATGATTGTGAGAGGATTAGTCATCCTTAGACAAAAAATCCAGTAATTCCGAAAGGAAGGATTGTCTTAAATGATTGTGAGAGGATTAGTCATCCTTAGACAGAAAATCCAGTAATTCCGAAAGGAAGGATTGTCTTAAATGATTGTGAGAGGATTAGTCATCCTTAGACAGAAAATCCAGTAATTCCGAAAGGAAGGATTGTCTTAAATGATTGTGAGAGGATTAGTCATCCTTAGACAATAAATCCAGTAATTCTGAAAGGAAGGATTGTCTTAAATGATTGTGATGGGATTGATCATCCCTAGATAGCAAATCCAGTAATTCCGAAAGGAAGGATAGTCTTAAATATTGATTGTGATATGATTGATCCTGTAATTCTGAAAGGAAGGATCATGTGTACTGCAGGGTATGATGTCGTGATGCTGTTGATCGAGAGGATCCAGTGATGATGTGATGCTGTTGATCAAGAGGATCCAGTGATGATGTGATGCTGTTGATCGAGAGGATCCAGTGATGATGTGATGCTGTTGATCGAGAGAATCCAGTGATGATGACGATACTACTGATCGTGAGATGACGATGATGCTAATCGTGAGATGACGATGTTGTTGATCGTGAGATGACGATGTTGTTGATCGTGAGTTGATGATGCTGCTGATCATGAGATGACGATGTTGTTGATCATGAGATGATGATACTGCTGATCGTGAGATGACGATCCTGCTGATCGTGAGATGACGATGTTGTTGATCGTGAGATGACGATGTCGTTGATCGTGAGTTGACGATGCTGCTGATCGTGAGATGACAATGCTGTTGATCGTGAGATGACAATGCTGCTGATCGTGAGATGATGATGTTGTTGATCAGGATGATCCAGATGTTGATGATCCAGTAACTGGTTGAGTTGTTGATGATGTATAAAGAAAGCTTCCAATGATTTATAGATGTATCATGTACCATGTAGTTGATGACTCCTTGCTCCTGCAGATGTTGTTATAATATCCTTCTCGTTTAGGGGGAGTGTTGAAATATTGTAACTTCAAAGAATATTATATTTGTATTTTATTATTCCAGAGATGGTACATTCCTCCGTGGTGACCCTATTGTATATCCGGAGATGTTTATTCCTCTGAGAGAATGTGGTAACTAGGGTTATTAGATCTCCCATGTGAGGTTGGCCCTGAGTTTATTATTTGGGGGTTATTAGACTCTCTTGAGAGAGGTCGGCCCCATTAGGATAAAAAGGTCAGTCGAGAAACAAGTATAAGTAGAGGAGGTTGTTCCTCACTTATCTCATTCATTCATCCACTTGGGAGTAGCGCACAAGTGAGAGAGAGGTCTGCATAGGAGGAGAAGGAGCTCTAGTCTTGGACTACATCTTGTATTTGGTTGATTATCTATATTGAGGAAAGCTTTGCTGGGTTTTCTACCCCATGAGGGTTTCCCAGGGTAAATCTTTGTCTATCTTGTGATTGTGTTTCTTTCAGTGATCTTGCTCGTCAAATTAGGCTAAACTTAACAATGTATACAAGAGATTAGGCCACTTCGTTATCATTTTTCTCCATGTCGAATTTTAGCTCCTCATAATGTTTGTTGACCTTTTCATCAAGCTTCACCAATCTAGCACTGAGATCATTCATTCTAGTAACCGGTGGAATTTTACTTGAACTGAAGTGAGATTGATTATTTTTTGTGGTTCTTTCCCAATTAGCCACAAATTAAAATTTGTATAATCTATGTATAGCTTGGTGTTTGCTTACACTTGGGGATGATGCTAAATAGGATGGGTGGACGGAAGGGTTATCATAGATATGGTTGATGAGATGGAATGTGAAGGAGTTGCGGAGCTGAGAGCTCAGGATATGATACCATTGTTGCGCGTAAAAGCATAAATGTATAGCTGAGTGCTTAAATATACAAGAGTGAGTATATATATATATATATATTGAATAAAAGATGATCCATTACAATAAGGATGGATTAATATTTATAATCCTTGAAGGGACTTTTCATATAAGGTTGTGACCTTATAGATACACCTCTTGATAATAATAATAGCATCCTAAACATTAATTAATACAATTAAAATGTCTATTACAAAGGGTACCAAAAGTGTGATGCAATGGGCTACCTCGGGTACCGCATGAAGCCTCATGTAGTCACCTCTATAGATACCTAGGAATGGAAACTAAAGTTTCCGACTCTTAGTCAGAGTTTGATGGAATAGTCGACGATCAAGATCATATTTATGGGTAGGGTAGCTAACATCAAAGCTCTAAAAGTACCAACACCATAGAGGGCCTAAGGTGGTACAAATGAAACCCCCGTATATACAAAATTCATAGATGCTTGGATAAGTATTGAAGGGGCAATCTCTTCCACTTAACCTCACATGACCTCGTATTTAGCTCCTATTTGAGAGGAGCTTCCTGACCACACTTATACGAAAATTGGATTTTCAGTCTCTAGGACATACTCTTATGTTCAATAGTTCAAAATGCCTTCAGAAAATTTACTCTCCAACCTAATCCAAGGCCCCGACCTAGACTAGTTGATGAATCCTATAAATAAAAAAGTCTAGTAAATTTTAGATTAAGCGTTCATTTTAATGGTTGTTGTTACTCAGAAGGACGTGGAAGTGTGAAAAAGATGAGGTTCTCAACTAAAAGTAGATATAAAAGATATTACTTGCAAATGGGAAATACCACTCAATCCTTTGAAATAGTTACTTGACCATAAACAACTTTCAAAAAGAAAGAAAAACCAAGCATAACCTTCAAAGTTTTAAGCAAGCTATTAGAGGAAATTTGAGGTCTAAAATGGGCCTCCTAAGGAAAATAATAAAATAATATTTATTAATTTTGGAGGAAGAAAGAAAAAAACTATTTTTTTTGTTCGTATTTTCAACATATCTCCCTGTGTTTTTTTTTTCAAATTTCGAGCAGGAGCACTCGTTGGATGCGGAATTAAATTCTGCATCCAACGAGTACCCACACTGCATACTTTTGACGGACCCCATTACCCCCAAAACAAGAAATACCTAAAAAACGTGATGATGATGTTCATGTTTTCAACATATCTCCCTGTGTTTTTACTGAAATTTTGAGCGGGAGCACTTGTTGGATGTGTAATTTAATTCTGCATCCAACGAGTGCTCCCGCTCGAAATTTGAATAAAAACACAGGGAGATATGTTGAAAATACAAACAAAAAAAATAGTTTTTTTTATGACAAATATCTCAAGTCAACCATTATGGTGACTCATTTTATTGAAATTCTATTGGTTCTTGAATTCCAACTCTTCGAGAAATTATGGTTGGCTCGTTTTCTTATAAGGCCCATTTTAGATCCCAAATTTCCTCTAATTTATATAACTTTTTAAGGAAATTACTTTAACCAAAGCAAACAATTCTTTATAATTTTCACGAGTTAATGCCAATGAAAGCAATATAAACTTTTATTTTTATAAAAACACTCCCAAGAATTGTTTTTGGATGAATCTGTAAGTGTGGACACAAACTGATATCCCTAGTTTAAATGGTTTGAACTAGAACAAAGCAAACATGAACACAACTCTTTCCTTAAGTTCTCAAACATAAATGTAATTGAATAGGAAGCTAACTTGTGAGATTCGATGGTTGTCCTTGTCTTGGCCTTCTATCTTTTGCTCCAATGCAATTTTAGTAAAACATCTGCTCAAGACAAGAGAATAAAAGGTACAAGTGCAGTTACATTGAACTTATGCATACAACCAAGGAGGAATGCAACAAAAACATAAAGAAGTAATTGTAGGAAAGGAATGCATTTACTGTATTGACAAATAACAAAGAGAGAGAGATAAAAGCAATAGCCTTGGCATTGTAGGATTACTCCCAAAGGTTCCTTTGCCTCAACCCATTGCCTACCTTGCACCAAAAGATGACTATCTAGGAAAGGCCTCAACACTATGGAATTTCTCCAGCATTTGGCTATCAAATCAAGGATTCCACTTCCCAACTCCATGAGCTTTGGATTGTATTTATAAGCTCAAAGAGATAGTTGGGAGATGAGAGAATGAGGGGATAAGGATAGGGAAAGATCCCAAAGGTTCAGGAATTTGGCTGAGATCCACCCAAATAGGAAGAGATGGGTGTCCATGAAAGCTCAGTTCTAGAAGCTCCTCAAACCCTCTATTTTTCCTTCCATGAATACAGTGTCACACTTTGATTGAACGCAACATGAGATAGTGTCGCAGTCTACAGTGATGAAACCAGCAACATCCTCTTAAATTGGAGTTTTTAAAGGGAAATTCCCTCATAGGTTTCATCTTCCAAGCAAGATACCTCATATTCTTTAGGATCGTGGCAAAGGAAAAGGCGCATTATTCATCATCGTGATGACGATGAAAATTACGTGTAACATATTGCCCCCCAAAGTATGAAGCTAGAGAGGGGTGATAGTTGAAATACTTTGTCAGATGAGTGTTAAGGGAAGGCACCCCATTGGTTGGAAACCTGGCAACAACAAATAAGGTATTACAGTACAATAATTTTTTATCTCTGAGATATGTATCCCAAATGACTCATAGCATGGCTACCGACCAATACATTGCAGATCCATGTCAAATGACACAAGTCATGGCTACCAAAATACATCGTAGATCCATGCAAAAAATACTCAAATATGGACATAGCTACCAAGATACATCGTAGATCTATGTCATAATGACTCAAATTTGAGCATAGCCACCAAACATAAATTGTGGATCTATGCAATAGTACATACACAAAATACTCCATCGCAACCCGAGGAAGGCAAATAATACAAATGAATGCCTACAACAGAAACCAGGGTCTTCATCCCGATCCCGAATGGTACGATTCTATCCACATGAATAGATGTTTTGGCGTTGAAGATGGTATCCATGTGAATAGATGTTTTGGCGAGGGGAATCACCACTAATTTCAATGATTCCCAAGGTACCATAGTGCATTCCTTTGAAAGTGAATTGATGAACTGAAGTCGAACAGTTAGTGTAATATTTAAATCAGAGGCCAATGATGTAAGCCTACTGTTGAAAGTGAGGAAACATGCCATTGAGGCATGTAGGTCTAGGGTACTAACTAGTTTCTAAGTCTAATTCTTGGTTAATGTGTTGAAGTCGAAAATAATAGACCCATTGAAGGAGGGCCATGATGTTTCCCTAATCATCGACACGAAACAGGAACAAAAGATTTTGAAGTGATTATGAGTATGGAGTGACTTTGGGATTGACTCAGGGATGGCCGACACGAAAGAAGTCTTAAAGAATGCAAAATGGGCCAACCCGAAAGAGGGCTTATAGGTTGATTTCTCTTTTGACACAAGGATTCTTGACACAATACAAGACTTCTCTTGAACATCTTGACATGAAAATTTTCTTGGCAGCACTGACTCAACAAGGATCACAAACCAAACAATAGACTTATGGAAGAGTATGATCGACGAGAGAGAAGTGGATTTCCCAACCTCAACGGAAAGGGTGAAAGGATGTTATGTTCAAGAGTGACTCGCTACCAATAATACAAGTCTGACTACATGTCCCTTCCCACATTTTCCCCATCATGATTGATGAGTACCTCTTTGTTTTTTAACGAGCTCGAGGAGGATAACAATGCTCATTATAGCTCATCCTTTAGACGAGTCCAATCTCATACATTTTTTGAACCTGAGAAAGGAGAGGTTCGGTCCCATAAGGGTCCTTCGATGTTTAATTTAACGAGTCCAAAGAAGGAAAACTTGGTGATTTTTCATGTTTAAAGAGTCTGAAAAGATCAAAAGAAGACTCTCAATGGTTCTTTTTCGTAAAATTTAGTCTCCTCACCCGAAAAGGGATAAAACAATGTGAGAGATAACCCTTATAGTCGAGGTTGACTAGAGTGTTCATTTTTCGTAATTAGTCCAAATGGTCTGAAAAAAGGGGTAAACTATCACCAAATGGACATCATTTCAAATACTTTTACGAGTGTGAAAGAGGCAAGTTCACTCGGCAACCTTTTCACATTTAAGGAGTTTGAAAAGTGCTTAAAGAAAACTCCATAAAGTTTCTTTCTCATGAGTTTTACAAGCCCGAAAAAGTCATAAAAGTATACTCATCCATAGCCCATGTTCTGTAATTGACCCGTAGCCTTCAGAATTCGTGTTAGAAACGCTATTTGGCCAAAAATACCCATTGGGAATTTCGTAAAATGGAAAAAATACGAAATAAAATATAAAATATATTATTTTGGTTTTAAAAGGAGGGTAAAGGTAACTTATTTTTACCTCTTTGTTTTTACCTTTGTTAAGAGAGAAGAAAAATCCCCAAACTTAGTTGATCCTTCAAGAGGCGATTTTGGGCAGATCCGACAACCATTCTTGATTATGTTAGTTCTAGGTAAGAGATCTCGATTCCTCCTTTCTTTTCATGGTTGAATTTTTAGTTTCCATGCTAGCTTATGCAATTTTCAAGCAATTTTTCCTCGGGGAAATGCGTGCCCTGTATGTCGTAGGGACCCCTTTTGAGAACTACGACAATCTAGGATGTCGCAATTCTCCCTGTCGAGAACTGCGACACTGCCGCACTGTGTGTAAATGCGGATTGCGACAGACGTAATGCACACCCAAAAAATAAAAAATGGTGATTTTTGCTTGGAAAATTCTTATGAGAGGGGTCCAATCCTCCTTTTGTTTGTATTATGCAAGATTTCAACAAAAAAATGTTGGAATGGGGGGAGAGAGAGCATGAATGGAAGACAATATTGCAGAAAATGACCCAAACACAATGCTTGCCCTTCGGGGGTGTGGGTTTGCTAAATTATTTCTAACCCCGGGGATGAGGACCCAAGTTCCATTTTTGGAGTACTTGGTGAGGATGTGGAACGCTTGAGATCTCCATTTTAAAGTTGGGGTCCACATTCTCACTTTGGAAGTGGAAGAAATCTACTTCCTAACTGGGCTCTCAAGGCGAGGGGCCCATGTTTCCTTCTAGGGATCTAGAGGAGGCAGGGAAAACACAAATTCATTGATTCAATAGTACTGTACCAACGAGACCAGGAAGGTCAGCGGGAAGATTCTCATCAAGAATGTCATAGATTTCCCATTGAGGATGATTTTGTTCACCATAGCTCGGGTTGTTGGGAGCGCATTCCCACATCTAGCAACTAATGCTTAGATGCAATATGTGTTGGAATGTATGAATCCCACCGTCTTCAACTGGAGTGGAGGCCTTCTTATGAGCATGAAAGATCAGTTGACCAAATGCAAAACAGGTCGCCTAAAGCAGTTTGGCTATGATTCTATATTGGTATCCTTTTTCCTGGAGCGAGTGCTTCTTCTACACCTATAAGGCATAGACATGGATAGTCTAAATCCATGAGAGCCATGGATGAGGAGATGGGTGGATTTCATGGCCCTCCATGGTGGTCCCGTTATCTTGTATGGACCAACCTTCTTCAAATGGTTGTGGAGTAGCTCATCATGATCAAGGATTATGCCTATGAAGGGATAGATTTCAGAGGGGATCCTAATACGGTGCTCCTGGAAGGATCCCATTGGAGCGATCTAAGTAAAAAGGATGCATTTTTGGAATATTTTATTTTTTGTTGTTGTGTAGAGATACTAATCGAAACCATTGTTTATGCAGATGTTGGGTCATCAAGACCAATCGGGTCCTCGCCCATCCAGCGTAAAGGCAATCATAGGGAAATAGTTTCCCAAGATCATGAAATAGTGGAAGAACTCAAGGAAATTGAGAACAACCTCAAGGAACTTGCTCTAGACATTCTGAATATAGTAGTGGATGAGTTGCCACAACGCTCCTAGCATCATACAATTGGGGTTTCCGGACAGATTGGCTATTTGCTTCGGCAGGTAGCTCAAGCTATCATTTTATATCACAAGCATCGTGTTTATCCTTTTGTATCATCTACATATAGATATATGTGAAATCCATGGGCTTCAATTTTGTCTCAGCACATTTTTTATGAAAACATTTTGGCGCACTTGATATAAAGTGATTTATAGCGGCTTATGTGCTTTGGAACTATGATGTGACACTTTTGTTGTGGTTTATACATGGGTCCTATTTCGGTTATTATACCCCTAAATGTGTTCATGTACATTATGTGTTTGTGCTTCTTATGTTCTTTTCATGGTGAAATGTTTCGTGTATGTGCTATATGCCAATTTAATATGTAATTAGCTAAGGAATCAAGAACTACATTTAAATGTCTTGGTACTTGTTGATATTGAATAAATTCAAATAACCTTTCCAAGAGGCGTATCCTTCGATAAAGGTGAAGCAAAGACGAGTTGCAAATGGAATAAACGCAGTTAAGTTGTGACACCACGAGTTGGGAGTCAAGGTATATTATCATATGGCATATGCCAAAAGAAGAAGCTATGGTTAATAGTCCTATCACGGCATGATATTCAAAGATGTTGTTAGTCACTGAACCTAAGCAAATTCCTCTTGTACTCACTAACTCATCAATGGGGGAAAAAACCACCCAAGCTGCAGAAGCTAAGTTCCAGGTGTGTCGATTCGTACTATCGGCGAATCCGGAATATACCGACATATGTGCACCAAAGCACAAGTCGGGATAAGTAGTAATGGGTGAAACAAGATCCTCACACACAAAAGAATAAGAAAATTCACGCCAGACCAAATTTATGGTACATATATACAAATTACGCATGCAGGATTACCTTAAGCATAGCACTTTTTAAGGTAGATCCCATTTCGAGGCTCTCCTAAAGATACTCCATCATAGTCAACTAACTCATAGGTCCCTTTTTCTAAGACACATTTAATGATATAGGGACCGTGCCACATGGATTTGAACTTCCCTACACCTAGCTTATCATGCATCTGATCATAAGCCAAGACCAGATCACCCTCATTAAAGGTGCGGGGTTGAATGGATTTATCCTATTGAGATTTGACTCGCTTCTTATGAGCTTCATTAGCGAGAGCAGCATCACGACGAGTCTCGTCAAATTTTGTCAAATATAGGAACCGTTCTTCCTCGACAGTAGTATTAGGTAGAATTTTGACAGCTAGCTTGAGAGATGGAATCTCACACTCGATAGCTAAAACAACTTTTAGTCCATAAACCGATTGAAAATGTGTAAAACCAGTTGCAATTTTTACTGAAGTCTTGTATGCCCAAAGAGCTAAAAATAGCGTCAAATGGAAACTGGATTTATGTGTTCCTACCATTCGTTGGATCATGGTTTTCAAGACCTTATTGATGGCCTCTACTTGTCCGTTCACTTGGGGATAGTAGCGAGAAGAGTTTTCATGGCGAAAACCAAGTTTGGCACTTAACTTAACCATCATGTGATTCCAAAAATGGGAACAATGATCAGTAACTATGGCCCACGGGACTCCAAACCTAGAAATGATGTGGTTAAAAATGAACAATGCAGTCATCTTGTCGTCTTCGGCATATGTAGGCATAGCCTCATCCCAATTGGTAAAATAATCAACAACAACGATGACATAACCATGCCCCCCGATTGAGGTAGGATTATAGTGCATGAATTCTATGCCCCATTTTGCAAAGGGACCTACGGCAATGATTGGATGTAGCGGAGCGGGATGAGAGCACTTTTGGTGATAAAATGGCTGGCAAGGAGGACATGTCTTGACTGCTTCCATACAATCTTTGAAAATGGAAGGCCAATGTAATACCCCTACCCTACCTTAGTAATTATTGGCCTCAATGTAAATATTGCATTTGTGCAATGTGTGTTGATCCTAGTGTGGAGCTCAAGGCCAAGGCCCCACTAGTGGATGATTAAGGTTTATTTTCATAGGCAAGTATTTGACAGTGAAACTATGCATGTGCTATTAAGCCATGAAATTTTGTAACTGATGTGAATGTTTAATATTGCAATGAAATACCCAAACTGGCTAAGTGAGGCAGCTAATGAGAAGGGGGCGAAGGTATCCACTAGGGAGAGGTGAGGGGGTTGTGGGATGGTGACCCATCCTGCCACTTGGGCGGGAGTAACTTATTCGATTCCCTGTACGGGTACGGATTCGGTTATAGAACGTGGAGAAGGAAAGCCTACAGAGGATATTCGCAGGAGATAAAAACCATGCTGAGATTTGGGTCGAGGGTTGGCATTTGATTCATGCATTTTGTTCGTGATTAGGGATGGGAGGCATTCCTGTTGTGGGGAAGAGATCCTGAAACACAGAGAGGTGAGCCGAAGTAAGGGAGTTGAATACCAGAGGGATCCCATGCGTATGCGTGATCTTTGAGTAAATCCCTGAAGACGAGTTCGAAGGCGGACTACAGGCGAGAATAGCTTGAGGAAGATGTGTGAAGCCCAGAATCCGAGAGTAGAAAGTCGAGTTGCGGGACAGAGCTTAGTCTGCAACCCTAGACTGAACTAGCATGTTTAGCAGACGTAGAAGATAGGGTTTAAGGTTGGAATGCTTGACAAACCCGGTGAATACTATGATCTCATAGAACTAGCAGTCAGACCTTCTTATGCCTACCCTAAATAAAACTGGAAGGGAAGGGGCCTTGAGGGACTGTGTAGCAGAGAAGAGGGCCTTCCTTGTGTTGGGTGAGATGGATAATGTGGGTGCCTTGTCTGTTAAGTGATTGAGATGTCTGTAGCTATGTGGTTGAGCTCACTCGCTTAGAAATATCCTCTTTGTTGCCCTGTGTGCTTGATAAACCCAACTACAGGTTGGCTTAGCGTGTGATGCTTGATAAACGCAACTGCAGGGTGACTTAGCATGGGTATGTTTCTGGGATTACTTTATAAACCCAACTATAAGTTGGATTAGCATTGGAAGTGGATATTGACTGTTAGTGAGCCTACCTATCCCTCCTTAGTGGATACATAGCCCAGCTCGAGGGTGGTCTCTCAACTGAAACATAGGCTGGATAGAGACCTAAGGTTGGGTGGAACGTTGCTCTCACTTAGCCAGTTGTTGGGGCAACTTCAAGATACAGAGATAAGTATTATGTGGAATGAATGATGTTATTTCATGTCTTATTATTATGTTGTGTTGCTTAAACTATTGAATGAATGTTATATGAATGGGAATAATAGTTAGACCATGTGTAAGTCTGAGTGGAAGGTTGAGTACAGGTTGAATACTTCATTCAATTGCATGAGTTTAATGCATTGATAATTTGCAGGTGTTAGATGTATCGTTAGCCTTAACTTCTTTTATTATGTGTTTTGTTATGAGATGCTTAACTTTGTAATGGACTGCTTAACCTTACTTAATCATGGGGATGGTTATGTGGCCTGGGGTATTCCTAGACCATTCTGTGGGACAGAGGAAAGATGGGTTATGGCAGGGGATAGGTAGAGACCTGTTAAAGGTTGGAAGATACCTTATAAGGTTATGGAAAAACTTCAAAGAAGAAAAAGAATAGATTATATACCTCACCTAGGTAGGGGATTGTACCATTGGATAGAGCTCTCCAAGAGCTTTCCAACGGTACCAACCTTGACTCATTTGGACTCAGGATGAGGAAGTTATGCCCCTTAGAAGTTTGCATTGGTAAACTATTGGAACATAGAAGCTGGACTTCCGCAATTCCGACTTCCGCAATGTGGATTGCGGAAGGCAAAGTTTCCGGAAGTTTGAAGTTGGATTTACGCAATGCGGATTGGGGATTGTGGAAGGGGAATTTTCTAGAAGTTTGAAGTTGGACTTCCGCAATTCCAGCTTCTGCAATACGGATTGCGGATTGCAGAAGGGAAAGTTTTCCGGAAGTTGGAAGTTGGACTTCCGCATTTCCGATTTCCGCAATGCGGATTGCGGATTGTGGAAAGGTGCAATTGCGGATTGCAGATTGTAGAAAGATGTGATTGCGGGTTGCAGATTGCAGAAAGACACAACGTGTATTGCGGATCGCGGAAAGACGTGATTACAAATTAAGGATTGCAGAAATACGCAATGCGGATTGCGGAAAGACGCCATGCAGAATGCGGATCGCAATGGTGGATTGTGGATCCGATTCCAGTGAGGTTGTGTGTAATTTTGGGAGTAAAAGAAGAAGAAAAAAAGTAACGTCGGATCTTCGGTGACCTCGGAAGGCCACAAGGGAGGTTTGGGGACGTTATAGCCAAAAGTATCCAGAGCATAAAATATTATGGGATGTAGCCATCCTAGAGAGGTGATCGCCACATGCTCCAGAGTGATAGCCATTTAGGAGGCGTTCAACTTCTTCGTTAGTTACACATTGTCGTAAGATCGAGTCGATACCATGGCGATACAATGTGTCACCAACGATAAGATAGTACTTTGTGTGATGGAAAATGCGACGACGGTCGTCACGAGATAGGTTAAGCCAAAAACGTTAGGTTTGGAGATACAAAATGATGTCTCCACACCATCGATCAGACGTACTAATAAGAAACAATGACTCTTCCGGAAGGGGGTCGATGGGCTCATATTCTGCATCAGTATGGGGAAGGTCACATATAAGCTCTGCAAAGATCGAGGATTTTTTTTATTTAGACTTTGTGAACTCTAAATAAAACCCTTGAAGTACTACAATCTAGTGAGAATACTTGCCCCCTAGTACTTGACGAGTTAAAATGTGATACATGGAGTTGGAGTCTGCAATGCTTGTTGTATTGCAGAGCAAAATGTAGTGATGAAATCTTTGGACAGTGATGATAGCTGCCAAAGCCAACTTCTCAACATGCAAATATCGAGTTTCGGAGTCTACAATACTCTTATTGAGGTAATAAATCACATTTTCTTGTCCATTATGGTCTTATTGCACTAACACCATCCCTATGGTGGAAGTGGATGCAGCGAGATAAAGGATATAGTCCTGTGTATAATTAGGAGGTTGCAACATGGGTGCATGTGTCAAGGTTTTTTTGAGATTGTCAAATGAATGTTGAGCTTGGTTATCACAAACAAAAGGGATATCCTTCTTCAACAATCGCATATACCCTTGAGTGATCTCCGCGAAGTTACAAACGAAATGATGCAAAAAGTTTGCCTTCCCTTGCAAACTTTGAAGTTTGGGAATATTGGTGGGGGTGGTAAGGCCAAAATAGCCTCAACTTTTAGTGGATCAATTCTGATCTTGTATTTGTAGATTATGAATCTGAGGAGTCTACCAGCTTCAACACAAAAAACACATTTAGGTGGATTCAAGCATATATTGTAGTGACGAAACCAAAGAAAAATAGCTCTAAGGTGCTCTAGATGATCATCTCGACGAATTGAGTGAGCAGGTAGATCATCAAGGTAAGGGTCTACAATGTGCTTGATGTCATTGAAGGCACACGCAATGGCTCGTTGAAAAGTAGCCCCAACATTCTTTAGACCAAAGGGTAGCTTGCGATAAGCGAAGGTTCCCCATAGGAAAATGAAAGCAGTTTTGTGTTGATCAGATGGGAGAATCTTGATCTGATTATAGCTGGAAAAGCCATCCATAAATGAGAAGATGGCGCTTCCAGGACAGTTGCCAATGATTTGGTCTATAAAGAGAGTAGGGTAATTGTCCTTGGGACATTCCTTATTCAAATCCCTATAATCAACATAAACTCTAATAATGCACTCCTTTTTCAATACTGGGACAATATTAGAGACCCACTCAGTTAGCGACACAGGATAAATGAATCCAACTTTCAAGAGTTTTTCAACTTATGCCTTGATGTTAGCACTCTTGCAAGGGTGTGTTGGGCGAAGCTTCTGCCTGATAGGTTTTGCTCCCGGGTAGGTCTTGATCTCATGAAAAATAATGGATGGATCAATACCTAGAATTTCTTCGTAGCTCCACACAAATACAACGCATAATTCTTGAAACAATGCCTTATAAATTTTAACCTCTTCCGAGGAACAAGTTTGGTCGAGTTGGATATTTTCCATGATTTCGGGTTTCACCGATATATCAATCGACATCATGGGTCTTATATTTCCTAAATTCCCTTCGGAGACTACCCCTGAGTCAAAATAGGGGACTGCTGATTGACGATTATATCCGGTGAAAAAATAGATTTCACATAGTTTTCTACCTTGTCCAGTGTGGGGAGGAAAGATGAATGACGATGATTATCTTCCCATGGTGGCTCATCTAGACCCCTAACCTCCATAATGGATTCATCTGATGGGAAATTTTGCAAGAGGTAATCCATGGAAGGCATAGAAGAGTCCAGCCAAGATGGTAGAGAATATTGATTTGATGCCACAAGGTGTTGGTCATCAAGGACTGGGTTGTCGAACATGAATTGAATGACATCATATGCTGCCTTAGTAGGACTAGGCGACATGGAATCACTAATGGACACAAGTTGGGATGAACTAGGTACTACCCAAGGGTCATTTGAATCGCGGGATTGTTGCACCGCAGACGTAATCATGTTAACCACGGTGACTCGTGATGGAGGATCAAGCATAGGTAAAGGGAAGACTCCCATGAGTGAAGAGCATTTTAGGAGCTCGACTCCAACATCCTTATAATGAGGTTTCACATGTCCTAAAAAAGGGACATTGTGAGAAGAGTTGTCATGGATATTAGGCATACAAAAATTGAACTGGTCGATAGTAACAATCTTTCCTTCATGGGGAAATTGTACTAAACGAAAGATTGAGGATGCAATGATAGTCATTGCATAGAACCAATTATGACCAAGTAACAAATTATAATCCAAGGGTGCATCTACCACTTCCATGTTAATGGAAACGGACTTGCCCCCTAACACCACGGCTAATGAAGGTAGTAGTCCATAAAGTTGAAAGCCACGACTGTCAAAAGATTTTAGCGTGGTAGGAGATTGATTGACCTCAGGAGAACCAACGGCTCTCCAACGTGATAGAGACATGATCGAGGTAGAGGATCCTTCATCCAACACAATGCGATGGACGTTTTTCCCACAACCTGTGGTATTGATCTGAAATGCAAGTTGGTGGTAGAGTCTCGGTTTAAAATATTATAGATGAAACATAATAGAATTAGATGTTTCTATATCCACTGCTCCTAAATCTAGCAAGAGGGTTTTGTGTTGATTGGGGCAGCGTTGTAGAACCTCTAGGGTCGACATAGCACAAGGTGCTTGGGCCAAATCATCAAAGATATTATAATTTTGATAATCATGAGCATTTGGATTGAATGTCGCCTTCTGAATGGTGGCCTTAGGTGGGCGGTGCACCGAGTCAGTAAAAGGATTCTCTATATGAAGAGGGCCTGAAGGAGGGGGAGGAGTAGTCGATATGGAAATTGAATTCTTATCAGAAGTATTTCCATTAAGAGTTTTATCTGGAACGGGATCACAGGATCATACATCTGTGATCTAGTAGTTAGACCAATTGTTTTCGCCGCACATCATAATGATATCAGTGGTCGAGGATGTATCCCCTTGATGGGGATAATTCGTGTTACCAAACGGGGTGCAGTGTCATGCGTGACCATTTGCTGTCATTGTGGTGGGAAAGGGTCAATTAACACCACAAGATGTGAGGGGCCCTTTAAAAACATGTTAATTTCCTCGCTATGAGAACATTTTTTGGTAAAGTGGTCTCCTTCACATATTGAGCAAGGAAACTTACCCTTTCTCTTAGGGTTAGTGTCAGCATTGGTCTCTTGGGGTTTCGGATTCTCCCATTGGTTCTAATATTTTTTGGACTTTCCTTTGTTTTTCTTATTTCCTCGAGATGAAGAGGATTGGACCGCATTCACCTCAAAGGATTGAGTAGGAGAAGGGGGGGTCTTGGTGTTGTTTGCAACCTTATTTTGAGTTAGAGTAGAGATCGAATGACCTTGTTATCCAATTGATTTAGGTGCAGGCCAAGTCTTCACAAAACCAGCTAAACCATCTGCATGAGGTTCAGTAGAAGGTCTGGAAGGATCATTTGTGGGACAAGGAGCATTGGGAATAAAATCATACAAGGTGCCCGATTGGGAATAGACCAAATCTAAGTGTTGGTCACAACTAATGGTTTGTTCCTTAGTAACAGCCCCTCCCTTGGCAACATCTCCAACGATGGGTGGCAATAAAGACTTTGTGAGCCAATCGGCCAACAATTGATCCCGGATAGTAGCTTTTATTAATCTACGCCTCCTCCTCAACTCATGAATGTGATCAGAGATGTGAGTAGAGGTGGATTGTCTTAGCAAAGTTAACAAGTCAACACCGGTTTCATAGCGGATCGGTAACTGAAAGTGAGTCAAAAAATCCATGGCCAAAGTGTTGAAATCATTGAAGGAATGTTGGGGTAATTCTATATAACATTTTGCGGTAGTACCTGTGAGGGTCTTGTGGAAAATCCTCAAACGAATGGAGTCATCCATTAACGAGATGGAGGAACACCACAAATGATAAGTCATCACATGGTTTTTGGGATCTTCACCAGGTTTACCATCAAACTTAGGTAATTATCGGTTCAGTTGTGGATACTGGTAGTATTGATAAGGCATTTGTGGACCAGTAGGACCATAATTTGATTGGTTAAATTTATAAGGTCCTCCCATGTTTGGGTTTTGGGCAAGTGGAAGGGGTGGGGGGTTCGATGAAGCATTAGGTTGGAAAGTATGGCCCATGGCCATGTTTTGGTTCCAGGAGGGAGGTGACCCCGTACGGGCTGACCCCATGTAGGTTTCCCTGTGGCTGGGGGTTTCCCCCCAGCCATGTTTTGTCCAACTCCTAAAGGTTGGCCTACAACTATATTATTCCCCATGGATAAAGGTTTCCCCCTAGCCATATATGAGTTATGTGGTGGGACTTGTTGAGTGTTTTGCAATGCTTGCGATCTATAATCTAAGGGACAAAAATGCGATGTGGCTGGAAGACTCGTCATTGGAGTGGAAACGGGCCTACTATTGTTTACATGGACATAAGAGGATGGTAACAAAGATCTACCAAGAATTTGACTTGGTAATACCCTCGACCAAGTAGTTGGGATGGAGGGTTTGGTTGTTTTTGTCCCAAAAGAACTCGCTTGGGCCATAGGTATTGTTAGAATATATAATGATGAGTTATGTGATATATTGGCAAAATATCATTTAAAGGCATAAAATAACTATAATGTTATAAAATAGAGTAATCCCACATGCATCATTGTAATTTTATCCTTTGTAACCATTCTCTATATAAAGAGGTGGAAATTCATTTATCCCACATGTATTATGGGATGTATTGTAATCTAAACCTCTTAGTATATAAGAGAGGTGAAGGAGACCCTTTTGGGTATGTGTTGATTGTAATTCATCACACATCACATGTTTTGTATGTCATTTGTACACACATTGTATGATGGAGCTTGATGTGATGCATATGTGAGGATGCCATGTAGTCTTTGAGATCTTTTTTATATTAATGGAAGATGCAACCCTTCCCATGGACGTAGCCCAATTTGGTGAACCACTTATATCTGGTGTTCTCCTTTTCTTGGTCTCTTTATGTTCATGTTGATATGTTATTGTTGCTTAGATATGTTAGTTTTTCAGAATTTACTTCAATCTGATCTAGGATCTTAACTGAGAGAACAACATGTCTAGCATATCTACAGCATATCAAACATGGACATAATAATGCAAGCACGCAAGAGACAATAGACACACAGAGTTTCACTGGGGAAAACCATAAAGGTGAAAAACCCCACAACCTCCTCAGAGATAGATAGAGTAATGATACAATCCAAGTACAAGAGATAGTCCTCCTGGCAGCAACTCCTCCTCCTCCACAAGTGCGCCACTCTCGAATGAGAGTATGAGTGAGAAGTGAATGATCAAATAGAGTGCCTCTAGCACTCTATTTATACTTGACTTGACTTGCCTAATAACCTTTACTAGGTCGGCCTTAACTTAACCACATAACATAATGCTGACAGGGCCGACCCCCAATAGGGTGGTCTAATAACCCTTTAACCCACATGAATTATAAAGGACCGACCCCAACAAGGTGGTCTAATAACCCATCAAGTATAAGTTACGACACAATATAAATGACGATACTTCCGTATAGAGGAATAATAACATCTCTATAGGAATACAAACACTTCCGTATAGAGGAATAATAACATCTCTATAGGAATACAATATACATAGGTGAAATACATTCCTAAGTTACAATTACATCAACACTCCCTCTTAACTAGGAAGGTATTTCTCGACACAGGTCTTCTAGCACAAGTCTTCTTCTATGGATCATCGTCATCGAATCATCATCACCGTCATCGTCACTGCTGCTGCTATCTCAATCAATCTCCAATCTACTCGTCATAGGAAGTTCTATAGAGCCAGTCCTTTTTCATACTGGATGTAGACCCACCACCTGTAGGTCTTCATCATCACTGGCCATACTATGGAATCCTCAGGATTTATTACCTGAGTCAACAAAACCTTGAAAGAGCATCCCAGGACTGATTACGAGCACACAGCTCAACCTATCGAATCTCCCAGGACCTTTTACATGCCATTGCATAACCTATCCACTGCCACAAAGTATCATCCTGATACTCATGATCATACTAATCATGTCATCTTAGCGAGCAAGCCATCAAGTAGGTACACCTCAGGACTGATTACACTGCCTCTGCAAAACCTGCAAGATCTCCCAGGACTGATTACACTGCCTGCCCAATCTGAATCAACATAACCCTCCAGGTTAAACTTTTGATTCACCTCATACTTGAGCCCATAGTCAATTGTACCCTTCAGGTACCTCAGAATATGCTTTGCAGCTATCAGGTGAACATGTCTCGGATCTGTCAAGTACTGGCTCAAGGTGTTCACCGCAAAGCAGATATCTAGTCTTGTATTCGTCAAGTACATCAAGGACCCAATCATCTGACAATACATCATCACATGATCATCCTGATCATCATCACAGCATCATCCTGATGCATATCATCTGGAGAAACACCCTGAAGCTCATCATCCATGATCATCCTGATCATACACTGTGTCCTCCTTATGCATACAAAGTATCTACCTGATACATGTCATCATACATGATCCACCTGATCATACAATGTATCCATTTGATACATATACAAGTACATGATCCACCTGATACATATACAAATACATGATCCAGTTGATCATATCAAGCATCCAATATGATGCATATACAAATACATGATCCAATTGATCATATCCAGCATCCAACATGATGCATATACAAATACATGATCCAACTTATCATATCCAGCATCCAACATGATGCAGATACAAAGCAGTAATTGGAGCATCGTCCTGATGCTCATCACACAACACTTACATCCACAGCCATGGGAAGGATCCTCCTCTCACCATGCTTGGAATGGCTCCTGCAAATGTGTCCCATCACTTCTTCCAGGCAAGAAAGCTGTCTTGACATCGATCTGGTGTATCTTCTATTTCATCACTTGCTTTGTATTTCTCTATGTTTCCTTCTGCAGCATGCTTGATCTTATAGATCCACTTGGAAGTCACAACAGACTTCCCTTCCGGTCTTGGGACCACATCCCAAACATCATTCTTCATGATCGACGGATCATGCCATTCTTCCCGGATCCTGGGAACTTCAATATATTCAATATCTTCAATAGATAACTTTGTTTCTGGAACAAATGTTGTAGTCCTTCTTTTGTAGGTGCTCGTATACGATCTTTCCTACAAAGCAAGTTAAATTGCATGATTAGAAACATCTCATAGTTTTCAGAACTAATTCTTACACAAAGAAATATGTCATACAGTCATGCAATTATTTTAGCTAATTCTTTCAATACAACATTTATCCATATCCCATAACTTTCTAGATGCCTTCCAATCTCTACCAGAACATTGTTAAGAGTGTGCACAACTCCCAACATGTCAGCAAAGAGGTTTCATTCTAGATAAGTAGCAATGGAATGTTGTACAGTGCCATAGGCCACTTACCCATCACATGCATATTAGTAGTGTATTGTTCATTAATGCAATTATTCTAATATGCATAATACACACCCTAAGTCTAGGAACATAAGCATACGCATCATTGAACAATATTATTTAAACAAACAAATATGCAAGAAATGACAATTCAAATACTTATCTTTGTTTGGTTTGTAGGGTGGACTCCCTCTCAATATTTGCTTCCTTGTAGGAACTACTGGAGTGTGCTCCCTCTTGATCTTTGCTTCCTCAATTACCTGTCCTTGAACTTACATCCATACTTGATCACTTATGCATACTTACTAGTATCATCATTGTGTTATACTCGAGGTCTCATACATACATTCATTAGTATAATCTCAATACTATCAAAACACAATAATCTTAAACATGTATAGTCATGATCATTTCAAACACAGATAATAAGCATTAGCATTCAATGTTTTAGGGAAGACTTCTCTTACTCATGCATATTCATATTTGACCATAGAACTCTTCTAGTTAGTCATATCATCAATCAAGGTAAGAGACATAATATGCATAAACCCTAGATTACTTAAATTTTTAACTTCATAAATAAATATTATCAATCATGCCATGTATACTTATATAAGAGATCCTAACACAAGATAGGATTCTAACTTGATATAGGAAAAACATACCTGGATTAGCATGCTAGCTAGTTATGTCTAACATACCCGCATAATGTCTTCTTGTTCTCTTCAATGACTTGTGCTAGTAACCTGCATATCTCATAGGTTAACCATTATAGAACCAAGTTATACATACCTCATAAGTAGATCTTTTATGTGATCCATGACAATGAATGAATCTTTGTCTTCATGTCACCATGGTCATATGTTCTTGAACTAGAACATGATTTGTCTTTCTTGATGTACCTTTCATGTTAGCGGACAACATCAACCTCATACAACACCACAATGCATTAGTACAATCATAAGTGTCAAAATCCTAATCAATGAATATATTCTATCATGCATTCATATTTTTATTAAGGTGATACGGCAAGTCTAAAATTAATCAAGATTGTCCTAATCTTAATGAAGACAAACATACCATAAACTTAATCATGAACAGATCTCGAAACATACCTGGATAAGTCATACCTATCGAGATTGCTTGTAATCTTCTTATGTAAGGCCTTAGCCTCCTCTCCCTCTAAAACAGGAACTTCTTCACTTATGCAGGTGACCAATCCATTCTCTTCTAGGATTAACCCAATCCACTTGAATTGCAGAAACTAGATCTGGAGCTGGATTAGGGTTTGTCAAAGAAACCCTAAAAATTCAAACTTTAAATTTCAAACTTCTGAAAGGATAGAAAGATGCGCCTTGATGAGCTGATCAACCTGGTATACTCAGAATTTGAAAACTGCAAAGTTTCACCCCTTAAATTTGCTTTTCAATCTTCCGGATTCACTAGGGAGGACCCTAAATTAGGGTTTGAGTTTCCTGAAGCTTCACCCAACCAAATAGTTTGATCCAAAGATCTAAACTTTGATTTTTCCAAGGAGCTTCCAGCTATGGTCACAGATTTCAAAAATTCCCATTTTTGCAGAAGCCCTAATTTTCACCTTTCTGATCAAAGTCCCAAACTAGGGTTTGATCAAGCCCGGCCTTCTTCCCAACCAAAAAATTTGATCTTGGTCTATAAATTTTGATTTTTATGAGGAGCATCCAGCCGTGGTCTCCGATACAAAAATTACAACATTCTCCGAAACCCTAAATTCCCAGAGCCATGAATGAAGGTGCTCAAAATCCAATTCTGTTTTGATAGAAATATGCGCCTGATTGTTTATAGTGTAACTCTGAAATTTCAAATCTATAGGGTCTGAAAATTCTACTTGTGGTGTTATCTTTCCAACCCCACAGGTATGACCTCAATTGAATTCTCTAAGAGAGATTTATGCCAAGTGTCGCAACGTAACCTGTTTATGGGATAAAACAACAAAGCGAACTTGTACGGAGTGCCATGTGTCACTGATTCAATTTCGGCCTCTAAAAAATGTACCTATGAAATTAAAATCCATGCCCTACCTGTCCCTTTTTACAAAATTTCATTTAGAGCTTCCTAGCCCAAGTTGTGACCTTTTTTCCTAGGTCACCTGTTTATGACTGAGATCTGGAAGAGGCAGAAACCCTAACTTGTATTGATCATAAATCACAAAGTAAAATGAATTAGAGGCTTTCCTTTGGACACAAGGTACACGGGGATCTTATCTTTGACCTATAATATTTTCAGATCTTGAAACCTCGCCGAAATGTATTTATAGCGAAAGTGCTATGATGATTGGTTTTTTCTATATCAAGCCCTAGCTTCGCAAGTGCAACAAGTGTCATAAATGCCATACCATGCCTTCTTTCAGGCTAGCTCTGATCCCATGTTAGTTTTTCAGAATTTACTTCAATCTGATCTAGGATCTTAATTGAGAGAACAACATGTACAGCATATCTACAACGTATCAAACATGGACATAATAATGCAAGCACAAAAGAGACAATAGACACACAGAGTTTCACTGGGGAAAACCATAATGGTGAAAAACCCCACAACTTCCTCAGAGATAGATAGAGCAATGATACAATTCAAGTACAAGAGATAGTCCTCCTAGCAGCAGCTCCTCCTCCTCCACAAGTGTGCCACTCTCTAATGAGAGTATGAGTGAGAAGTGAATGACCAAATAGAGTGCCTCCCGCACTCTATTTATACTTGACTTGACTTGCCTAATAACCTTTACTAGGTTGGCCTTAACTTAACCACATAACATAATGCTGACAGGGCCAACCCCCAATAGGGTGGTCTAATAACCCTTTAACCCACATGACTTATACAGGGCCAACCCCAACAAGGTGATCTAATAACCCATAAAGTATAAGTTATGACACTTACAATATAAATGACGATACTTCCGTATAGAGGAATAATAACATCTCTATGGGAATACAAACACTTCCGTACAGAGGAATAATAACATCTCTATAGGAATACAATATACATAGGTGAAATACATTCCAAAGTTACAATTACATCAACAAGATAGGTAAGCTAGTTTAGCTAGATCTTAATCTCCGACATGGTATCAGAGCTAGTTGCTATGATCTAGCACCTTCTATAGATTTCATCAATAAATATTATCATTTGGGAATTGTTTATTTTTTGTATATTTGCTTTCTAACTGGTAGCCATTAGGCTTCTCTTCAGATCTGGGCATGTTTCTACAGTTTTTTACTTCTAACCCTAACTCTGTTGTGTAGTTTTTTGCAGAAAATTTTCAAGGGTTTCTTGATTTCTTTTTGTAGATCTATACATTTTTTGGCTTTTCCTCAAGGATATATCTCTTTCGATTGATAGATCGGCAGTTTTCATCCAAGTTTGGTAGACTTTGTGCAGGTTTCCGTGTTTGGCAGATTTGGCACTATTTTCGGCCTAAAACTTGACGTTTGCGACTTTTGCTTCGCAGATAGCGCGGGTGACCACGACTTGCCCTACTGCGAACTCGCGAGTATACTGTAGACCCGTGACTTTCAGTGTACAAACCCGCATGTGCTACGGCATACTCACAACTGTTCTACTGCGAACTCGCATTTACTTCAGTATAACCGCGACTTCACTGTACAGGGACCCGCGAGTGCTTCGGCATAACCGCGACCTTACTGTACAGAGACCCGTAAATTTCTGATAAGAACCGCGTCTTTCTCCTTTACATACCCATGAACCCGTAACTTCTTTGTGAATAACCCGCAAGTACACGCGAGTTTACTGTGGCAGACCCGCGAGTGACTTTATTTGGCACCTTTTCTAAGGGTTGTAGGTAAAGTTTCTGTTTTTTATCTTGGAAAAGTTTCATCTCTTATCTTGAAATTATTTTCATGAGATTCTTGATCTCTTTGCATTAGGATTTTTTGTTATGATTCATCATATTTACAGAGGTTGTCTTGTTCTTATGTCTCTAACCTTCTTTGTGTCGAAGATGTTTGACATTTTCAGGGGCATGGATCTCTAGCATGGTAATGGTGACATCAATAAATGAACCTATGCTTAGGACTTAGTTGTTTAATGACTATATTTTCATATCTATAAGTGATATTATTTTGGTCTCACTCTTCTAATCATGATAATGAAGCTTTTATTTGTGTTATCTTTTGATCATTATTTGCTTTATTTATATGTTATTGCTGACCTTTGTGTAAAAGTAATTTCATTGTTTTTATAAGTAATATCTTTATGATCATTATATGCTCTTGCTAATTAAATTCTTGAGTAAATTCAACTTTTTTGAATCTATGTGATATCATATTTTTTGACTTGTCATAAGTTCTTTAATTAGGGTATAGTTTATTTTTCATGTATTGCATAGTTCTTGTGCTATTTGTCTCTAACATTCCTATACAGAAGCATTGACATGTGTTGTTTGTCTCTAACATTCCTATATGGGAGCATTGACATTTCCAGGGCATTTCATCTCTTGCATATTTACATAGTGTTAACAAGAAATGAACCCATGATTAAGACCAGTAGTGACTTGTCATTTCATAATTTTTTATATGCGATATCATGAGTTGATCATAATTTGCTATATGTTGATCATATTAAACATTTTGATTTATTTTCATATATATCATGTCATGTTTATTTCGATCATATTTTACTCAATATTTATATGGCTTTGGGCAATCTTATAATCTTGAAATATTTATCATGAGCACATTGTTCTTGTTTCAATGGGATTTATATTCTTATGATTGCAGAGGTTATCTCGTTCCTATATGGAAGCATTGACATGTGTTATTTGTCTCTAATGTTCATATATGGAAACATTGACATTTTCAGGGCATTCATCTCTTGCATATTAACATAATACTAATCAGAAATGCACCTATGCTTAAGATTAGTTGCTTGATGACTTAAATTTTCATATATTTAAGTGAAATCTTGGCTCATTATTATATCTTGGTATCTATTATGCTCACTCATGTTTATGCTCCTCTATCTTTTATCATAACTTATCCTGTCATTTTTTGATAATCTTTTGCTCAAATTTATATGGTCTTGCATAGAAGGGACATCATTTACTTATATGTTCTTGAGCAATATAATTTTATCATATCTTATGTCTTTTGGGCTTTTCATGTGTTTTTTTATATGCTTTATTCTTGGAAGTTCCTTTGTGCTCCGTTATCCATGTTGTGGGATAGCTTGATTTTCTATTATTTCTTCCTTGTTTAAGCATATGTTGGTTGCAGATCTCTGGTTCGTCTTAAGAAGGAATGTAATTTTGAATTTTATCATGTTCTATCATATTTCAGTAATGTTGTATGATGGGCATCCATCTTCTACTGTTAAAGTCATGATGTTCATCTGTATGATATCATTTTCGATGTATAGACCATTGGGGTCTTGTTTCTTCGATGTTTGAGGTCTTCTACAGATATTTATATTGCACCTTGATTGGAAGAATGTCTGCTATCTACATGTGTATTGGCCATCTGGGTATTTTGTACATTGTTGTGGTGTTCTTAGCCACATGTTCTGTTGTATCAGCCTTCAGAAGGTATCTGTACACTGGTGTGGATGTTATATCAGAGTTCTTAAACTATCAGTTATGGTTGTGATGATTCTTGTGGTGATCTAGGCATCTTGTGGACCTAGTAGCCATGATGGCTTCTCTTTAGATCTGGGCATCTTGTTGGTGGATTGTGTCACATGTTTGTTTCATCGTACAACCTGGTTCGTGTGCAATTTCATGATTCAGTGAGAAGCGGATGTTGTCTTCATCAAATCCATGAGGCAAAGTGTATTTTATTCGCATCTTATGGAGCATTCTAGAAGTTGTCATCATGGGGGATGTTGGGGTGTTTCCACCTTCCTTCCATTTGTATTCTTTCTCCCATTCATGATTAAGGGAGAGTGTTAGAATATATAATGATGATTTATGTGATATATTGGTAAAATATCATTTAAAGGCATAAAATAACTCTAATGTTATAGAATAGAGTTATCCCACATGCATCATTGTAATTATATCCTTTGTAACCATTCTCTATATAAAGAGGTGGAAATTCATTTATCCCACATTTATTATGGGATGTATTGTAATCCAAACCTCTTAATATATAAGAGAGGTGAAGGACACCCTTTTGGGTATGTGTTGATTGTAATTCATCACACATCACATGTTTTGTGTGTCATTTGTACACACATTGTATGATGGAGCTTGATGTGATGCATATGTGAGGATGCCATGTAATCTTTGAGATCTTTTTCATATTAATGAAAGATGCAACCCTTCCCGTGGACGTAGCCCAATTTTGTGAACCACGTATATCTGGTGTTCTCCTTTTCTTGGTCTCTTTATGTTCATGTTGATATGTTATTGTTGCTTAGATAGGTAAGCTAGTTTAGCTAGATCTTAATATCTGAAAGGTATCCCGTTCGGTGGAAAAGTGCCATGACTAGTTGGTAAGTTCATCTTAGTATTTACCACTTCATAAGTGGAAGGTAAGGAAATGTCTGGATTTAGGAAATCCATATCTAGCTCTTGCTGTTGGGCCTATCCCAAGTGGGGAATTTTGAGCAAGAAGGATTTTTGGAACTGCGGAGCTTAGCGCAGTTCAGTTGAAGTATTTTTGGTTTAAGTTTTTGGGATGCTATGAAGTTGCGCGCAGTGCAGTGTCGGAAGAGCTGCGAAGTTCAGTGCTGCAAGGAGACATCGCTGCGATGTGTCCAGTCTACGGGGATCCATCAAATCAGAGTGTTGGACGAAAGATGGCACAGATTTCGGTTAGACCGTCGGTGGTCTATTTTTGGTAAAGATGCTCCATGATTTCCAGGCGGCGGGCAAGGAGCAATGCAGAAGGAAAGAGACTGGTCGCACATGCAAAAGAACCACTACCTGAACTAGTCGCACAAGACCGTTAGAGGAAGAATGGCTCAGTGAAAATGACCTGTTTGCATGCATGCGACAGGAAGGTCGATAGCGATGTGAGCATGTGTTGAGGGCAAGCCATGATGGAATATTTGCTACCAGAAGCCAACGAGCTCGATGAGCTGGCTACCGGGACAGTTTTGTAAACCTAAGGGTTTTTGCCTGTGGATTGTAAAGACATGACCTACGGGCATGATCTATAAAAAGGAATATTTGGTATGGGAAAGGGTTACTCTTTGTTTTGTTAGTATTCTCATTATTGATTGAATAGATATCTGTGGAGAGACATTTTGTAAAGGCTCTACAAGCTGTGTGCACAAAGGCCTATTGAGAGAGAAGAGAGTCTGCAGCTGAGTGCGTAGACAAAGAACTGTTGTACCCTTCCCAAAGACTAATATAACAACAGTTCTTGTGGACGTAGCTCCCATCCCGGGGGTGAACCATGTTAAATCCTGTGTAGTGTGATTGTTTATGTTTTGCACTTGCCTGTTTGCTTATGAATGAATGTCTGAATTCTCATTTATCAATTGTTATGTTAATGCTTTTATATGTATTCGCCATAGGAGAAAGATGGGAATAATATGTTAAGTATTGTGTGAAAGGGATGAATGATGAATGCTCAGTATTCTAAGTCCATGAAAGTATCAGTTTAGTGAATAACCATGCATATATGTGGAGTTAGGGTTGTGTAACTATTTTGATGCGCAAATCGAGGGTGCGCATTCCTGTGTGTTTCGTCTTCTTGCATCCGTTATAGGGATAATTAATCTAAGGAAGTAGATGAATGATTAAATGTTAAGTAAAGTCTTCAATACCTGTTAAGTCTGAAAGAGGAAGCGTAGAATTCAATTGCGCTATCCTATTATTCGCATCCCGCTCGAACCGCGCAGTCCTTGGATGCGCTGGTTGCGCAAGCGATTAGTTCGTAGAAGTGCAGACCGCAATGCAGTCTATCGTCGCACAGTCTTCAGTTCGTAGCGCGAGCCCCGCAGTGCGCTGCGTAGTAGTTTTGTCTGAACAACTCATCACATCACTGTGGAAACCTGATTCCGCAGTACCCCCATAGCTACACCTCGGATGAGACCTCAACTTGTTTGCAGGTTGTTGTCGAAAGGGTCGATGAGAAGGGGTTTTGTTGGTTCCTTGAAACCGCGAAGAACATGGGTCTACATTGGAAACCTCTATAACAATATACTAAGCCAACACTTGCGTACCTGGGCATATGAAAGACAGCCCCTCCCGTAGTGATGCTAGGAAAAATTCTCTCGAACGGGGTCTAGGGACTTGTACTACGTGGTAATAGGAGTTCTTAGGCAACGGAGGATTCACAGGTGTGGAGATGAGAAATCCTCCCTCTTGAACTACTTCAAGCTCCCCCTCGGTTTGGTCATTTTGTAGTGCTATACTAGCCTCATCAGAGACAAACTCCTTACCTATATGTCCTTTGTTAGAATAATCTCGGGTACCTTGTGGTGGTTGTTGGTGTTGAGGATCTTTCGGTTCTAAACCTTTCATTCTTCGAGATCTTCTCAGATCGTGGTCCGCCAGGGTATAGGGATGGATGGTACAAGCTACGTCTCTCTCTAAGTATTTCTAAATAAAACACACATCCAACACTAGTCAATCTAAAGGAAACAAGCAAATATATGAATAGGTAGGATAAATAGCCAGATCCTCACAGGTGTGTCAAGTTGTCACAACTCACGATATATCGTAGGGTCCAACAGTAATACTCAACCCAATCTTTCAAAGCACTAATCAAGGAGGATTAGGACTGCTATGAATAAAATAATAATAAAATAAACATCAACATATATATATATATATATATAATAACAACAAACAAGAATAATATAATAATATAATTAATTAGTGAAATGGTGTAACTCTTTATGAAGAGTTGCATTAGACACCCTTTAAACAATTATAAATACGGGAAAGTATATCTTGTAAAAGACATCATCTTTTATCTTATCAATTCAATAATATATATCTATTATTCAATATGAGAGTCGGATTCGACTATTAACCTAGTGAACGGATTCGTTCACCGCATTTGGTATCAGAGCCATGTAGCCACCAATCTAGGACCTTGTCCAAAACCAGGCCCGTGGCCCAAAGAAGTAAAAAAGAAAAAAAGAGAAAGAAAGAAAAAGGCAAAAGTAAAATAAAATAAAAAGAAACGAAAGACAAGTAAAGAAGAAGAAGATAGAATATAGAAATTAAAAAAAAAAAGGAGTGAGAAGAAGAAGAAAAAAAAGGAAAAAGGAAAAAAGTAAAAGTAAAGTTTAGAAGTGAGTAGAAGTAAAAAGTAAAAGTAAGAAGTAAAACCGCACATGGTTTTGTGAGAAGTGGGTTTGGTTTTATTCCCTAACAATAATCCAAAAGTGAGATTTGAACCTAGGTGGGGAAGGTAACAACCACTCCTCCCAACCACCCAATCTACACCATTTTACATATATTAAGGGGAAAATAATATTAGAAGAAGAATCATATTGAATATTGTTTATTATAAAAAAAGAGATATTGAATAAATTTCAAAGAAAACTCAAGAAGATGGGTTTTAATGTTGAAAACAAGGGAAGGTTTATTAACACCTCATGGATGACTGTCTCAATACTATTTAAAGTTAAAGGGACACTTGCAGGGAAGGATGTCACCATTTCTATTGCCCCTTGTGAAAGAAATAATTATATTAGTGCTGAATTTGCTAACCATTTAGTGATTCCTGAATCAAATATAAGTGAAAGGCTCGACTTTTGGGACAGGAAGCAATTTGAAATAAGTGGATTAGAATTGAATGTTGGAGATTATATGGTCATATCTCAATTCACTGTTAGTTCCTTATGGAGTTCTAGTGGTGACATAGTTTTGGGGTTACCTTGGATTAAAACATTGGGGACCTTCATTTTAAATGTTGAAAAGAAATTTCTTACTTTTTCCTATAAGCAAAAGAGAATCACATTTCAAGATATTACAATAAAGTCAGATTTAGAAGCTCCAACATCTAAAGACTTCAAAGATATATCAAAGATGATTTCACAGGGTAATCAGAAGTCAGATCAAAAGATGTAGTCAGAATTCGACAAAATTGTCACAGATAAAGAAGAAGAGATCTCTCGTTTAAGAGATCATAATCAGAAATTGCTTCTTCAAATAAAAAAGACGAAGGATAAAGCACAACAGAATCAAAAGCTAGAAGAGGAGAATTGAAATCTTCAGAAGAAACTATTAGAAAACATTGACGAAAATGGTCACCTCAAGAAGCACAAACGAGATCTAATGGATCAAATTCAGAAGCTTAAAGATGATAAGAAAGCGCAAGAAGAAATGACTCAAAATCTTAAAAAAGAAAAAGACTCGTTAGACAATAAGTTGGAGCAAATTCAGAAGAGGACATCAAAGCCCTTGGACTCAAAAATCTACGTTGAGAAAAAAGAAGCAAATACAAATTCAGTCCTCGTCACAGTTCAGAAAGAAGACAATCTTGTAAAAAAACAAACAACAATAACTCCCTATCGACACCCCAACCATATAAACTAGTATTCTAAAAAGTGGGAATTGTTGAAAGATAATGGTACTAATGTGCTCAAAGCACCTGACAACAGATCAATAGAGAATCCCAACAGTTGGCAACAAATCAATTTTGGTTGGATTGATCCGTCAACATATCGGAAGTTATGTTCTACACTTAGAAGTTCGTACCGACATGTTTCGTCAGCTGTGACGTCATAAGGAACAGGTGCGACAACGTTATAAGGCTTTGAGGACAAAGCTTTTCTAAGAGAGAGGCAATGCTATGAATAAAATAATAATAAAATAAACAACAACATATATATATATATATATATAATAACAACAAACAAGAATAATATAATAATATAATTAATTAGTGAAATGGTGTAACTCTTTATGAAGAGTTGCATTAGACACCCTTTAAACAATTATAAATACGGGAAAGTCTATCTTGTAAAAGACATCATCTTTTATCTTATCAATTCAATAATATATATCTATTATTCAATATGAGAGTCGGATTCGACTATTAACCTAGTGAACGGATTCGTTCACCGCAAGGACCTACCCTTGACAGTATTACTCGGATACTTGACAGTACGTGCGTAGTAATCTCCTTGAGTGACGTTCTTGGTGTATTGCAACAACAAGACGGCCAAAAGGTTTACTCAGTTGGTTCTAGGATTCTATGGGGGTCTCCCGATATACTCAATGTACGAGGGAGCTCAAATACTCAGTTGGTTCTAGGATTCTATGGGGGTCTCCCGATATACTCAGTTGGTTATAGGATTCTATGGGGGCCTTCCGATATACTCTAGGTACATGGAAGAACCACACAGTCCCTAGGATACAGCGCGGGCAAATAACGACAAATCCTACGTTTAACGATGCTGGAACATGTCTCCTATCCTATCACACAATGTTGCTAAATATTTTAAATTAATGTGTGCTTTATTTTATCTTGAGGCAATTAAGTGGACAAGATGGAGTTTTGACTTGACTCAAAACGATGCATGGATTAGAATGAAGTGCAAGTAAGTTACTTTCGATGAATGCCCTACTTGAGAGAGAGAGAGAGAGAGAGAGAGAGAGAGAGAGATTTCCTTTTCCAATGCAAGACAATGAATGCCAACACAAATTTTCCTTTTCAAAAATGATAAAATGACAGCCAAACATTTAAAACCATACACCTAAATCAATTCTAAAGTGACAAAAAGATCCTTTCAACTTTCACACTAAGATGCAAAAAGCTCCTAATTTGTTTCCTATCTTTTCAAATCCAAAAAGACACCTCTCATATGTCCCAAATGCATACAAGACTTATTTTTTCTTCTTTTATATGAATATAAGGCCTAAAAAGCAACTTCCACGTGTAACTAATGCAAAAGAAAAAATATTTTTGTTTTTGTTTTCAAGTTCTTTTTAACTAAGCAAGGAACTAAAGAGAAGGATTTCCTTTGAATGGATATGGAAGTAAAGAGATCAATCTAATTCTATAATTAATCAACAGACAAGGCGGTAAAGGAAACACATAAATACCCAAGTAAATGAGACTGAAAAGATAAGGATGACCCAAACTTTTCAAAGCCTATCCAAGAAATCCACACAAAGAAAAATTAATGAACAAAAAGCCTAATGGAAAGAACACTTCAATCATCAAATAATTCAAAGCCCAACACAAGTGGAATCAGTAGCCAAAAGCAAGCTCTAGAGTGAAAAATCACTACAAAAGGCAGTAATAAAGCCAGGAAACAAACCAAACATAGTTCTGAGCAGAAAACCCTTGCAAAAACTTTGAATTACCCATAGTGTCACAATCTGCGAACAGATGCAGAGCGACAATCCACCGTGTCGCAGGAGCAACACAACCTAGGTGTGATAGTGTCGCACTATATTCAAAATGGAGTTGCGATAGGTGCAATAAGAGTTATAAAAAAAACAAGGATCTCAACACAACTCATAAAATTTAAGGTATGAGAGTCGATCTAGATCACCTAGTGACTCTAACAGTCAACTTCACACAGAAGCAAAGCAAAGTAAACAAGATCTAAAGAGACAAAATTTAAACAAATCCAAACAAAACCTAATGTTCTCTCCACAGTATGGTCGCCAATTTTGTTTGTGGATTAATCTGTAAGTGCATACACAAATTGATCTCCCTAGTTTAAATTGTTTAAACTAGAACAAAGCAAACAAAAACACAACTCTTTCCTTAAGTTCTCGAACGTAAATGTAATTGAATAGGAAGATAACTTGTAAGATTCGACGGTATTCCTTGTCTTGGTCTTCAATCTTCCGCTCCAATGCAATTTTGGTAGAACACCTGCTTAAGACAAGAGAATAAAATGAATAGGAAGATAACTTGTAAGATTCGACGGTATTCCTTGTCTTGGTCTTCAATCTTCCGCTCCAATGCAATTTTGGTAGAACACCTGCTTAAGACAAGAGAATAAAAGGTACAAGTGCAGTTATATTGAACTTATGCATACATCCAAGGAGGAATGCAACAAAAATATAAACAAGTAATTGTAGGAAAGGAATCCATTTACTGTATTAACAAATAATGAAGAGAGAGAGAGAGAGAGAAACAACCAATAGCCTTGGCGTTGTAGGCTTCCTCCTAAAGTTGCCTTTGCCTCAACTCGTTGCTTACCTTGCTCCAAAAGATGACTATCTAGGAAAGGCCTCAACACTATGGAATTTCTCTAGCATTTGGCTATCAAATCAAGGATTCCACTTCCCAAATACATGAGTTTGGGATTGTATTTATAAGCTCAAAGAGATAGTTGGGAGATGAGAGAATAAGGGGAGAAGGATAGAGAAAGATCCCAAACGTTCAGGAATTCGACTGAGATCCAAACAAATAGGAAGAGATGAGTGTCCACGAAGGCTCAATTCTAGAAGCTCCTTGAACCTTCTCTTTTTCCTTTTGTGAAGACAGTGACGCACTTTGCATGAATGCAACATGAGACAGTGTCGTAGTCTGCAGTGATGCAACCTACGACATCAAGGATTGTCACAGGTTGTCAGAAAGCAAGTTGCGACATCCTCTTAAACTGGGGTTTTTCAAGGGAAATTCCCTCATAGGTTTCATCTTCAAAGCAAGCTACTACATATTTTTTAGGGATTGTGGCAAAGGAAATGGCACATCATTCATCATCATCATCATGATTAAAATTACATTTAACAAGAATATCAGAATGCTTAAGAGACTCCCAAATTAATCGGAAGGCAGCTGTGATTTCATGCAAAATTCAATTTTCCTTGTCATTCAAGGAATAATTAAAAACACAGTAAATGATGATTTTGAAAGATTAAAAATCATAATTTGGAAAATTTAAGAAAGACCTAGATCCCCTCTAGACCTAATAAACCTAAAAATCCTTCTTTTTTGAATTTTTTTACCTTTTTTTTGGCCAACTAGGTCATATACATGCCCTAATTGAAGGTAACCATCATATATACACGACCTACAGTGAACAAAGGTGAGTATATGTTCCCTACACTTGTGAAATCATGTATTTCTGGCATATATGTGCCCTATCTATGGAATAGCGAGCATATGCGCCTTATACAAAGGAAGGACATGTATGTACATGCTTTATGCATTGTAACACACATATGCCTTTAAAAATATTGATATTTGCAAATAAAAGGGCCACCCATAAGAGTATACGCAATTGTGTACACAATAGGGTGTGTATATATGCACCTAAACACACTATAGCACATGTATGTGTGCTAAGGAGGAAAAAACATGTATTTCCATATTTCAGGAAAAAGTCTATGACAATATCCTTAGGGGTTTCAAGATGGAAATTAGGTTTCTGGAAGGTACTACAACAAGAATAACAACCAAAGCAACAAAGAAAAACACAAAAAGACATCCTATAATAGCCCCAAAAAGGATACATCCCCAACAAAGTAGCCAATTATGTTTCAGGGAAAATCCTCTAATGAATTCGGGTTACACTCATCACAGAGCAATGCCCATAATGAGACTATTCAATTCCAAAGTAAAGTAGTTCAAAATAAAGTTTTACAACCAATATATAACTAAAACGAGGAAACAAGAATCCTACCTATAGTCCAATGTTTGAAATAGATCCCCTTCTTTAATCTTTAGTCTCGTGGCACTCTTCATGAATACCTGCAAACAAGAAGGAAACAAAAACACAACAAAGAATGGATACAAATATAGAAATATTTGACTGCAATTAAATGTATTGAGTAGTCAAGATATAATAAACATAAAATTTAACACATATATTGGATGGAAAAGGAAGTTCTTTATATAAATATAATAACAATACATAAGAATGGTTTCACCTGTTCTTCGTTGTGGTAGTGTTCCAGAGCTGGAGTATGAATTCCTACACCCGGGTCACACATTTGCAATACTTCTTTGTGCTCCACTCAAGAAAACTCCAAGCAAGCGGAATGATAGTTTTGACTAGATCAAAGGTGAACACTGTTGGAAATGCAAATTTCCGAAAAAGTGAAAACTTGCAGACACAAGGCTAGTGTCATGGATTCTATGAATAAAATGGGAGCATTATGATGCAATAGGTATTTTCTCCTCCTTCTCAACTTCTATTTAGCCTTTTATATACCTTTGGGGAGGAAGTTAAGGAAGTTATGGATAGTTATTCATGGAGAAAAGAAGGTTAGAACCAGTGAAATTCATTTCACTTTTCCCAAGAAAATATGTATTTTTAGCTCAAAACAAGTGCATACGTGGGCTAGACACTGCAAGGCACGTATACATGGGCTAGCCATTGATAGGGTGTGTATGAGCAAGAAAAATGGGCTTTTTGGAGGTTTTTAACTGAGATGGGATATCATAATTGACCCCAAAAGGACAAGGAAGTATACAAGGGGGGGAAATCATATAAAAGGCCAAAATAAACATCTCTGCAAATGACGTGGTGAGAGACACTATAACACCCCCTTTCATCCAAAAGTTCATATTTACAAATACCAAGTTCATCTGTGAACTTAATGAACTTTATTCTTCCAAGAGGCTTGGTAAAAATATCTAATGTTTGATCTTCAAATGGACAAAACCGAGGCTTGATGATGTATTTCATTATGAGCGATTTGATGAAGTGATACTTTGTGTCTACATGCTTACTCTTTGAGTGAAATACCAAATTCTTGGCCATCTTTATTGATGACTGATTGTCGATCAATAAAGTAGTTGGTAACTTTTGAGTTTCACCGAGGTCATGTAATATTCTACGCAACCATACAATCTCACAAGATGCTTCCCAAGCTGATATGTACTCTACTTCCGGTGAATAATTAACAACTATGGATTACTTTTTATAACTCCAAAATATTGTTGTTGAACCCATGTTCATTAAATAACTTGAAGTGGATGTTCTATCATCAATATCACCTGCAAAACTGACATCTGAATATCCAACAAGTGTCAAAATTTTGTTCTTCTTGTAGAGAAGAGCAAAATCTTTTGTAGCCTGAATCTATCTCATCACTTTTTTGTTGAATTCCATTTCCCTTGGTTCCTACATAAACCCTGAAAGTATGCTAATTGAATATGACGAATATGGTCAAGTATTTGTCAAACAAATGAGTCTGCCAATCAATTACATGTACCTTGTATTTTTTACCAATTCCCCCCCTTCAAATTTTGCAAGTGTCAAATTCTGCTCCATGGGGGTAAGAGAAGGTTTAAAATATTCCATGCCAAATTTCTTTAATAAATCAGTGGCATACTTAGTTTGGCTAAGGAAGATGTGATTGGGATGCTGAGTTACTTCAAATCTAAGATAATAATGAAGTGTCCCTAAATATGTCATTTTGAACCCTGCTTGTAGTTCTTCCTCAACCTGTTTGATGTGGACTTCATTATTTCCTATGATGATTAAGTCATCAACATAGAGTACAATTATCACCAAGTACTTATATTTCATTCAGAAATACGAAGTATCATCAGATTCACTTTCTTGAAATCCCAACTTTCGTAGGTAAACATCAAATTTTTCATACCAAGCTCAAGGAGCTTATTTCAATCCATATAAATGCTTCACAAGTTTGCAGACTTCATGCTCATGTCCTTCAACTTCAAATCCTTGTGGTTGAGTTATGAAAACATTTTTTTAGATCACCATTTAGGAAGGCACTTTTGATATCCATTTGATGTAATTTCCAACCATTTTGTGCAACCAAATGTATAATTGTTATAATAATGTTCCATTTGGCAGTGGGTGCAAAAGTTTCTTCATAATCAATTCCTTCTCATTGAGCAAAATGTAATAAACACAATATTAAATAACCACAAGTATTTAATATTAAATAATTAATTATTATTATTATATAAACATTAATAATTAAAGTTGACTAAAGGGTGTAACCCTTTTTGAACAATCACCATAATTGTATATATATTGGCACACTCATTGTAAACTATCAATCCTTCATTATTATATATTATATCAAACATTTATAAATTGTCTTTTGTACAATTATATATTCAATAATTTCAGTTTTCGCATTATTAGTGCAACATTGGTATAAGAGCTTCATAGTTTGATGGGAGTAATACAAGAGGTACGAGACCTATTAAAATATTTAATAGAAACAAACAAACATAATGAAGCTGAAAGAAAAAAATTAATAGAAAGGCATAAATGTAAAGAAGAAAAAGACAAAGTGACAAAGAATCCTACATCAATGAAATTTGACAAATCAAACATAGCTAAAAATGAAGGGACAAATAAAAGTGATGATCATTTTTCTAACGACAATAGAGAATATGGGTGTGATGATAATCCATATGATTACACTAGTAGCAAAGGGGCTGGTTGTAATCCCTCGACGTGGAAGGATGTAGAGGACAACAATGAAGATGATGATGATTTTGAGAATCATGCACCATTTAGCATGTCTAGAATTTCAATGGTAAAGGTTGATCTTGTGCAAATTGATGAGATAGTGGGTATGAATAAATTTGGTTCAGTTATTTACAATAGCGATAATGTGGATTCTGAATTGTTGTCCCTAGAAGAAGAGGAGCCTGAAGTATGCGATGCGAATGAAGGCAATTGTTGTGGAGATGATGAAATAAATACCTATACCCATACCTTCAGATATTTTATATGTGGCAATGAGACTTTGAGAATTGTTATTGATAAACCATATGTCATCATGTAGCAACTGATTCAACAAGGCCATCTTAATGTTTCTCAGTTATATTTTATAGAGTGTGGCCTCACATTCAATTTGGACAACACATCCAAAGACTTCCATGACATAAATGGTTTGCCACGTTATTTATCAGGGAGAGGGATCCTTTCAGGGTCGATAATTGATAAGGAAATTGGGCCTGATAAGTATCAACATGATGCTACAAAGAAAAATTTGGTGGGTTTGTATGTAGAACATCGAACAACCTACAGGAAATATAGAATTACTGGCTTTTCAGAACAAAAAGGTTCATAGTGCAAGCTACGTGATGGGACCGGCGTGGTTATTTATTTTACAAAAAATTATGAGGATATTCAAGTTGATGACAACGTCTCTTGTGTGGCCATGAGAAGTGATCCATATGGAGAATAACTGAACAATCCTAAACTAGGTAATGTGTTGAACCAATATGATATGATTCACAAAAACTTCACACCTCTCAATTGATTCTACCAAGATGGACAAGAAATCCAAAACCAAATTTTCCCATCAATCAAGCACCTTGGAATTGATATTGAAGATGAAATGATATCAATAGTTGGTCGGCTCATTCCAGAGCCCATATTAGTGGCAAATGTGAAACCAAAATCCAAGAGTAGGGAATGGTTTCTAGGAAAAGTTTTTAGCCTTGGACAATATCTTGAGGCTTATGAGCGGGATGTTATTGTATACAACGTAATTTCCCCAGACCCCAACATGGGAAGAGGATGATAGTAATTTACTGAACACTTGCTCCAGCATGTCCATAAATTGTTTTCAGGCACGGGCCCAAGCGAAAGCCTACAACGCACGGATTAATACCTCCCACATGATAAAATATGGTGACATAAAAAAATTAAAAACAATCAAATATATTAATGGGTTGTGTGTTATTGTTGCAGAATGTTTTGCTATTTTGTTTTGAAGATCATAGAGGTTCCATCAATACATCGTCAAAAACTCAAAGTTTATAAGATTACATGGTGTCAAATTTGTCGTGGGAATAGAATACCACCACCACTCGAGCATATGTTTTAGTCTTACATACTTAAATTTTATCATAATCAATTTTATATTCAATTGCATTACCACGTTCAATTAGAATTGAGCAACCAAAGAACCGTCGAAGTTTTTTTTTTTCATAGAAAAATTCAACTTACTATTAATATGCGAAATAGTAAATAAAGCCAGCTGTCAGATCATACAAATTTACACAATCCCTATCAGATAGAGCCAAATGTCATCAAGAGACAGTATAGTGTCAACAACCATAACAGAATAGTCCAAAAAATAGAGCCACGTGTCCTTAAATCGTCCACAAGTCGAAACAGAAATATATCCTATAGTAGAACAGTACCCAACTGTCACCAGAGCAAATATATACTAACCAAAATAAATAAAAAGTCTCATATACAGTCATCCTCAACTGCCAGTCACCAAGTGCATCAAAAACAAGTACCAACTATGCTATAAATATCGAACAGCATCTATAAGAGGCTGTAATAAATGCCGCAAAAAGATAGTGAGTATGGATAAGCGCCCAACAAGTAGTTGGACCCAGAACCTTCAAGGATCTACACATAGAACTATTAGTCAAATAAGTTTAGAAGTCCGCATAATACTGGTAAGAAAAAACAAAATGTGTATAAGTAATAAAGACTAGAAGCATCAAGTCCAATGTAATTGATATGAGCCGTGAGAAAACAGTATATCCTCCCGCCACTCCTACCACATGATGACCCCAGCCTGAGAGGTAAGCGCCCGCTTGGAAAGCATATCCGCCTCCATATTAACCTCTCTGAAAACATGTTCAAAATGTATATGTTCAAATTCCAGGATGAGCTTACGAGCCGCTTCCATCCAATGAGAGAGAAGTAGTACATTGAGTGATGAATTGCCTCTAGCCCAAGAGATAATAGATAAAGAATCACCCAATACTACAAGAGATGTGATCTTTCTCAAACGGGCACAGAACAGTAAGAGCCAAAGGGCACATAATTCACTCCTTGTATTGGTTCCAATCCCCAGATTTAGCCAGATATGAATGGAGACATTGTTGGAAATGTGAATTGTTGCGCCCGCTCCACCCCTCCCATTCCGAACCACAGCAGCCCCATCGAAGAATCCACATGGGAAAATCAGCACCGGAGGTGCAAACCGGTATTTCTTATTCAGCCTATCCCTGCCACCAACAAAACCGTCGAAGTTATATATTTAAAAGGAAGGATTGGTTTAAGAAAATAAATAAAGGAAACGAAAACACTTTTAAGGAAAGCTCTAAGTATTTGATGACATAACTAAGTATTAAAAGTATAAAAATTCTTTACAAAGGAAGAAGGTAAGCCAACAATCAAAGTATTATATATATATATATATATATTAAAAAGGAAAAAAGTTAAAGATAGATTTTAATGGAACAATCTATTTATTGTATGTTTTCGATTTTACCGTGGGTTTTGGTCAGAATTCAGTAATTTGTTTTTTGGTAAAATCCAAATTTTTACGTGTTTAAATTGTGTTTTTGAATCCATAAATAGATTCAACACCCTTAAATACCCCCATGGCACCCAAATTATGCAATTTCCATAGCTAATATTTGTGATTCTAAGATTTTTTAAGATTTCCAAATGAAACATGAACAAAATAAAACAGAAAATATGCTCGGAAAAAGGTTGAAAACGTAGAATATTTAGACTACACCTATTTTAACCAGTGGAGGAGAAGAACTATTATCTAGTTTTATTGTTATTAATAAATGATTATTTAAAATTTAATTAGACATTTAAAGTATACATAGCGGAAAAAAGGGCTTGGAAGAGACGAGACACGTATTAATATAAACAAGACTTTAATCGAAAGGAAGGAGTCTGGAGATAGCTTTGAGGACAAAGCTTCTTTAAGAGGACGACAATGTAATAAACATAATATTAAATAAATAATAATTATTACTAAATAGACATTAATAATTAAAGGTGACTAAATGGTGTAATCCTTTGTGAATAGTCACCACAACTACTATATATATTGGCATACTCATTGTAAACTATCAATATAGACATTAATAATTAAAGGTGACTAAATGGTGTAATCCTTTGTGAATAGTCACCACAACTGCTATATATATTGGCATACTAATTGTAAACTATCAATCATTCATTATTATATATTATATCAAGCATTTATAAATTGTCTTTTGTATAATTATATATTCAATATTTTTAGCTTATGCATTATTAGTGCAACACAAAATACCATTGAGCTTGTACTTTATTTGATAAACCCATTTGCAACCTATGGGTTTTACATCAAGTGGGCAATAAACTATGTTCCAAGTCCCATTTGCAAGTACTGCATCATATTCATTAACCATTGCTTCTTGCCATCCTTTATGTTCAACTACTTTAACATAAGTAGTAGGTTCTGATGAAACATGGGTGAATAATGAAACATTATCTTGTGATCTAAAACACCCCTAGTCCATGTTTTGTTCTTTTCATCGAGATGAACTTCTTTAAGAAGTTATGTGGTCCACTTTGGCCTATGATCCTGTTGAAGTTGATGTACTTGACTTGTCTTGAGAAGAATATGGAGTTGGAGAAGAATCATGTATTGTAAAAATTTCATTATCTGGAGAACTGCTTGATGAAGAAATGTTTTCTAAAGAAATAAAGTCTTTTTCAAACCAATATAGTTTCCTTGGTTTCTTTTTGAACTTCTCTTTCGCCTTATTGTTTTTTGTCTCTAAATGACTAAGGAGATGATTAATCTCATAGGAATTTTTACTTTCAATTTTATCAAAAATTACATCATTGCTGACAATGAATTTACATACCCTTTCTTTTCATTAGAGTATCCAATGAAAATTCACTTCATACTTCGATTTTCCAACTTGGTCCTTTTTTTATTTAGGTACCAAGGCATGATATGTTCAGCCCAAAACCTTGACATGATTTACCTTAGGCTTAAAACCATACCAAGCTTTATAAGGAGTTTGTCTAATGTAGGTGATCGATTTCTTAGTTAAACTGGAGTATGGACTACTTCGGCCCAATATTTTGTGCTCGACCCTTTGAATTGCAACATTGATCTTGCGATGCCCATGAGAGTTCTGTTCATCCTCTCAATAACTCCATTATGTTGTGGAGTATAGGAATTTATTAATTACCACTTAATTCCATTGTCTCTACAATAATCATTGAATTTAGTTGAAGTGGATTCTCTTCCATTATCAGTTCTCAAAGTTGCAACATTTTTTTTGTTGCATTTTCAACCATGTGTGAATTTTTCAAAAGCTTCAGATTTTGCCTTTAAAAAGTATACCCATGTCATGGGAGTGTAGTCATCAATGAAGAGAATAAATACTAGCATTTACCAAAAGAAGGTTCCATTGGACCACATATATCATTGTGAATCAATTCTATACACCTTCTTGCTTGCAATGTGTTGGTTGGGAAAATTTCTTGATTTTGCTTGCAAAAAATGCAAGCTTCACACTTAGAATTTTCTCTCTTGAAATTTGCTAATCCATTTACCAAATATTGAAACTTAAGTTTTAACAAACTCTCAAAATTTAAGTGACCAAACAAAAAATGCCATAATCTAAATGGAAAAATTTATGAGTTGACTGCTCTTGCAAAATCATGCTTTATAGGGATAACTTTCCCTTTCATCCATAGTAGCTTCCCATCTTCAATATCATGTCATCATTGTTTTGAAGGTGTCCTTATATGGATTATTCTTGAGCAAACCATTTTGCATGATGATTTGATGCCTAGCTTGTCGGATTGAAACAAAGAATAACAAATTCTTCTTACTACATGCAGATACCAAACATTTGAAACCCATTTTTCACCGGTTTTTTGGGGAGAGATTTCGACTAGCCCTTTTCCTCGGAGAATATGAGTTGTATCATCTCCAAAAATAATTTTGCAATATGTGATGTGTTGAGTAGCTCCCATATCCAAAATCCAATCTACATCTTCAATTGAATCATCGAGTAAATTTTGAGTATTAACTAGTGTTGTTGAATCAACCTCTTGTATTGTTGAAAAAACATATCCATATTCTTCATTCAGACAATCTTGATCTTATACATACTGAGTCGATGGAGTAGACTTTGAATTTGATCGAAAATTTGGATTTTATTTAGACTTGGGTAACTAATCATTACTAGTTAAACAATCTGATGCATAATATCCCATCTTAAAACACCTTTTACACTTTACTTAATTGAAATTTCTGCCTCTTCCTGATTATGCAATATATTTGGGAGGATTCTAATTACTTTGAATTTTTTGTTGATTGTGTCTTCTACCTTGACCATGACCTAGATTAGAAGACTAATTATGATAATTTCCTCTTCCTCTAGAACTTCTAGCTTAAATTGAACTAGTAAAAGAAGATCCTCTTGTTGAGTGGAATTTTATCCTACGACTGGCGTCAAGTCACCAACATACTAAGGTTATCTAAATTGGACATCTAGGGCTTAATTGCGGGCAAAAAATTGACTCCAAATCACAATCAAATATCACACAAATCTACTTTTAAAAGTTAACAAGGGACAAAAATCGATGCACCTATTTATGTATTTTGATCCTAGCTTTCTTTACTCGCGAGATTTGCTTCGAATATTCAACCAAAAGACCTGCAAAACAAACATACAACACTCCTTAAAGAGATTGGCTACAACATGACATTGGAATTCAGATGTAAACATATATAATCAAAACTTGATTAATTTGAATGAACAACAATACATAAATCAAATCTGAGACAAAATGTGGGATGGGACAGATATCCAATCTGTATTAATAGCAACAACAGTACAATATATGCCTGATTCTGCTCAACACCTTGTTGAAACCGGATCTCAAGGTCACTCCTGCTTAATTCTCCACAAATCTTACCAAAATCCACATGCATACAAGGTTGATAAAGTTTAAGGGCAACAATCTCAACACATAGGGCTACATGATCAAATGATGATCAACAAGAGGCAGGGGAATGTGAATAAATGATGGAAAAATCCTCCAACATAACCTTGCTATGAAAAGCTCCCTTAAAATGACCTAACTCTCTTTCTTTTATACTCGATGAAGACAGTTTCGATCGGGTAGGAGGAAGTTACTAGAAACACCCAAACTCTTTCTTTTTCGAATTTTATTTATTTATTATATTTTTTTAGGAGGAAATCGCTTTCAAATCACGAGAAGAGAGCAATTAAATTACTGGAAATCGTGCAACAGAAGGTGATTTCAACTTTTCATTGAAAACACTGGCAATATACAAGCAACAAGCAATTAAATTGTAGGTTGATTGACCTTTTGAAGCGATTTTGATCTTTTACAATTTCTTGGGAAAAGACTGAGCATCAAGTCCAATGCTTAGGGCCATGACAACTGGATCCAAATCAATGCTCTTCCATCCATAATTGTCCTTTTGTGTGACAAACAATTGATGTTTTAAAATGTCATCTTTTGGACTGTTTGTCACGGATGGAGAAGTGTCGATTTACAAATGCCCCCTAATGTATGAGGTCAGAAGGGAACATGATGGACGAAATACATTATAACATTCAATAAGATAGGGTTGTGGAAAACATAGCAAGATATTCCAAGAGACTGATATTCAACAAAGTACCTGAAACATAATAAGTATGTCATACCATCTGATCCCTGGTAGATAGGTCCATGTTCAATATGATAGAACGTGGCCTCTAAAAAGATACCATGAGAATCCAGTACATATGTATAACTTATGTAACTATCATGGCCACGAAAATACAAAGTGGATCCATGTGAGATATAAATGGGTCATGGACACACTGAAACAAAGTGGATCCAAGCCCAACAACTGATCATAGCCACGAGAATACAAAGTGGATCTATGTCAAAACTGGAGATCATAGCCACGATTTAACAAAGTTGATCTATGTCTCATCAAGGTGCCATATAATATGTGGCAAAATCTTGAGCAACTCAGGCAATAGAAAAATGTGAGGATGTTATTGTTGGCCCAAGGTCTTCAATCCAAAACACCTAAAGGTACGAATCCAAGCCATGCGAGTAGATGAGTTGAAGTCAAACATGGGGGATATCGTTTGATTACCAGTCATTGATGTAAACCGTTAACAAATGTGAGGGACACCCACCAATAATGAAAATGGTACCAAGGTACCTAGTACATTCTAACAGGTGTGAATAAATGTTCTTGAATTCGAACACTTGAAGAATCCATCAAGTAGGAGACATTAATGAATTTCCACTACCCGATAGTTAGGGAAATTTCCACTGATGGTTGCAATCACCAAGGTATTACTAAAACTCTAGACCTCATTCCCATAGAAATATGTGTTGCAGTTGATATGAAGAGATCCATTGGAAGGGAGGCATTAATAAATCCTCCATCATCCAACATGAGGGGAAATCACAGACTGATTCAATTTGGAACTAGGAAAAATATTTTGCAGAACGAACCACTCAAGGCATGATGAAACAGATGAACACCAAAGAATGGCTGACACATGAGGTCAAAGCAACTGCAGAATGGCCAACACAGGTTTAATCCTTGAATAGTGAGCACGACACCAAGGTGACTTGGGAAGCTTTTAGCATAAGGGAACAATGATATAAATCCACAACATAAGAGACATCGATGAATTCTCTATATGATTGGAGGAGTAACCAACCGGAGGAGTTGTAAACTCAACAAACAAGGTTCAAATCCTAAGGTCAAACTCTACAACCCAACTATTGATGAACTCAAAAATGGGTGCTATGTTTAAGGATGACATGACTAGTTGCCACCGGTAAACAAATATTGGATATCGTTCCCTTCCCTTTCTCTTTTTAAGTATCTTTGTCACTTTTTAACGAGCTTGACCAAGAAATAGGAGTATGCTCGATAAGACCCTTTTGGTAAAACTTTAACGAGTCCAAAAAGTTAAACTCGAATCCTTCTTCATTGTTTAACGAGCTTGAAGAAAAGAGAGAATAATGCATGATAGAGTTCCGATTCGTGATTTTTTCTTAAGTTTGGATCAGTTACTGCTCGTCGGTATTTTCAAGTTTTAAAGAGTCTGAAAAAAATTAAATAAAACTCTATATACCATCCTGTGGATTTTAATTGAGTCTAGATTGGTAAATGCTCATTAGTGTTTTCATTTTTAGAGCATACGAAAAACTTAAAGACGACTCTAGGGTTGTTATTTTTCGTATATTTAGTCTCCAACGTCCGAAAAAAGCCTAAAACACTACGAAGGATAACACTTCTAGCTGAGGTTGACTAGAGTATTCCTTTTTCCTAAATAGTCCACTCGACCTTGAAAAGGGTAACTTATATCGGATGGATGATTCTTCAAATATTTTAAGGAGTGTGAAGAAACAAGCTTGCTAAGCAATATTTTCATGTTTAGGGAGTAAAAAAAAGAGCTTAAAGTATACTCCATATGAGCGAGAACCTTTTAGGGGGTGGTCAAAATGATGAGAACGAAAGACATGTGGCTTCTTCTCAAGGTTATGAAAAACTACTAAGGTTCTTGAACCTATAAAAAATGTAGTATGGGCACCAACATGGCAATAAAGGTGCTAACTAGGGTATCCCATGTGAGGTAGGTTCTATTCACGGAAGAATGACTTTTCTTAAAAAGAGGTCTAATGTCGTAGTCCGTGAAAATATGATCTTACGGTTAAAAGGGGCAACAAGGCTACATGCAACATGTAATTTAGGTAAAACCTATCCTATATGCCAATGTTTTAAGAGAAAACCTAACGTAAGACCACAATTTGAAAAAATACACCCTTGTTTCGAGCCAACTTGTCCAAAAACAATCAAATTCTAGGACAAGGTATTAGTGCTAGGTTAAAAATATAAAAATGAGGCTAAAAAACTATATAAAAGTGGGTAACAAATTAAAATTAATAATATAACAATGAAATAACATAAAGAAATTTCATTTTATATGTTTTAGACTGATTTTGTGACCAAAGAGCCCTTGTTTTTTAGCGTTGGAATCCAAGCGAATTTGCCTTCAAATCCAGTTTTGTTGCCTCCAAGTAGGATCTACGGCCTATAACTTGCATTTTCAATGGTTTTTTCTATAATTTTAGGGCCAAATTTACTACATAGACTCACCCAAAAGGATGCATGAGGTAACCTCTGGAAAACCATTGTTGGGTGATGATTTTTGGGAACATCGTTGTACATATATTTTAAAGCGATTTAATCGCTATTGTTTAGAAAATTGCTAGTGATTTATAGTATATTTTTGCAAAAAATAGCGTTTTGACAAAACCAAGTGGAATGTGCATGGATGGCTTTCATCTAGAGAGAACGCGAGCATGAGGGAATGGACCAAGATGTGCTCAGAGATCCGTTAACACTACATACCTTGCACCATTGCGGTTTATTAAAATTATTCTGAGTGCCCAACATGAGGGCTCAACATAGCCTCTTGCAAACTCTCATTCACTACTGGGATCTGGATCAGGGTGCCTTCATTATTGAAGGTGAAGTGCTTGAAATCACGGTAGACAATATCTACTTCCTTGCTAGTCTCTCGTGAAGAGGGAAACAAGTAAGTCTAAAATGATGCGGGGTTGTCGCGTCGGTGCAAGAATATATCAACACTTACTACGTTGCAGGGACCGAGAAAGCATGAAGCCAAATTTGCATCAACATTATCACCAGGTTTCCACTAAAGGTAGTGGTCACCATGATCACTAGGGTGGACGGATCAGTTGCACTGTATTTGGCCACGAGGGGATTTATACAAGTGGGGCAAGTGGGGGTAGAGTGTTTGACTGAGACACTATTTGATTGGATTAGTTGTGTGTTAGCCAACCTCAAGAGCCAACTAACAAACTATAGGAGAGGAAAACTCAAAAACTCTAGGCACGAAAGCTTGCTTGTATCACTCTTTTTTTAATAGCTTTCGGCGATGAGTCCACTGGTTTCTCTTACATCCACATATCTGAGAGAGCCTCAAATAACTTGATGGATGGATCTATTGTACCGGCTAGGAGGAGGGTCGACCAATGGCAGTTGTGGTGATGAGTGGCATCCATGGTGGAGTCGATAGGTTCCAGGGATTGAGGATTTCCCCTATGTGTAGTTTGACTTCAAACAGGATCCATAACTTGTGCTTCCTCTCGATGGAGTGTGGGGACAAATTGGTAAGCCTATTCTCTTCGACATATTTCATTTTTTAGGGTTTTTTAAAATATTTTAAAAACAAGAAAGAATGTTTTTGTGAACAAGAAAAAATACCAATTTCAAACATAATGCAGATATTGGACCAGTGAGGCCACTTGGTTATCCATGACTAAAAGTTCATGAGCCCTTTCCACAAGAGGGACTGATAGTCACCCTGGCATCAATGGAGCAAAACTTGATTGGATTGACCGAGGGGATAACCGCTCTCTGCATTGACTGCATGCTTGAGGCGATGCAACGACGGGTGGTGGGAGTACCTGTCGGTTGGATGAGATTATTGAGGCGGGTAGACACATGCGTGATATGCTACTGTGAGAGGGCCCCAACTGCCTCAGAATGAAAGTAGTCTTTTTAGGAGTGATTTTTTGTAGTCACCAGATATGAGTTAGATGATTGTATCTTATAGGAACACACATGTATGTAATAAGTGAACTCTTAAAAACTTATGCAACAATAAAAGACATCAAATTCAATACATACCATTTAATTGAGATACTACCAACTGCGAATCTAGATAAATAGTTAGAAGCGAGATACCCTGTCAATGGCTTCTGACATCAACTCAATCACGACACTATACTCTGTGATGTTGTTAGTAGTTGGGCCGAGAGACACTCCACTTGAACTCACAAGTTCGCCAACTAGGTCATAAATCACCCAAGCTGCGGAAGCAATGCTCCGGGTATGACGACAAGCTCCATCGGCATAGCCCGAAAACATGTGCATAGGTTATGACATCTGTCAAATGAGCACAAAGCGTAATAAGTAAAAGATTGATGTAAGTCGAATCATAAAATCAAAAAAAATATAGTACAATAATTACAATAGAAGTCTGCCCAAACATGAAGTCTAGGCAAAGTATCTCTTACGATAGAGTCCATTTTTGGACCCCAAGATGTTTCCATCAAAATATTCTAGCTCATAGGACCCCTTATTGAGGACTTCCCTAATGATATATGGATTGATCTGTTAGCAACCAAAATGTAATGTACTTTTGAGAGTGTTTTTTTTATTATTGCTTTCTTCAGTGTTTTGGCCAAGTTCTTCAGCAATATCCCAGTGATTACTTTTACCCGGAAATATTTTTGCTTTGTCCTTTGACCTGCATTCCAAAAGTGTGGTTAGTATTGCCACAAACCCCTAGGCTATACTGTGTAGATTTAAAAATATAAAACATATACATTTGTTTTATTATTTTTAAATCAAAACTCATATTATCAAGACATGTGGTGTATGTGCTTAAGTTATATATAAACTCATATTTGTTTTAAGCCAAACCAAATCTGGCCTCTCGGATTCATGGCTTTTAATAGAATTTTGGGGGTCCACAAGCCTAAGCCACTAGTTAACATACAATCCCAATTTACAAAACCATGAATTAAGTCAAACTTCAAAGCCATGAGTCAACAACAAATCGACACATCAAGTATGCAGATCGACTATACAGGTGACAGCTTCATAGATATGGAGGGTCGTGTCTCATAAAGAAATCAAGGAGTTAGACGAGTTACTGTTTGAATATTTGTAGCTACAGGTTCCAAAAACACGCAGGAGTCTTATGTTTTTTAAACACACAACCTAGCCAGAGCGCCCATCGCTAGGTTAAGATCATACGAAGAAGATGCTTGCAAGATGGCTCTTTCTTGCCATAACTCCTCAAAGAGCCCTATCTTTTCGTTTGTAAATAAAGATGTGTTAAATACAGGCGCCAAAGACTGCGCAAGAGTTTGTGATTGAACATAGTTTGGTTTCTGGAATATTTGATAAATCAGAGGCCAGGGTTAGAAGTGATCCGACCATCTCATTACTGAGTACCCAGAAGCATGCATCATGTTGTGGTGTATGGGCTTGTATACAAAGCTGGAACAGAGTAACTCCTGACATATGCTCGAACAGCCTTGGAAAATACAATTTTGGCCATTTGAAGGAGCTTTACAAAGCCTTCCTTTTCGGTGGCTATTCGGGTTAACACAGGCATCTTTAGCAACCAAAAGCAGGGCTTTCGGTGGCTTACTCGCTATAAATTTTGGTCCCTAAGCCACTGAAAGCGCAGAGATTGGCAGAATAGTCTTCTTTTTTCCCAGATTGAAGTTTGTTGTTCCCAGGATGCGTGGAGATGATTTTTCATGAAGGCAAATAATTAAAAGGATTCAAAACATTATCCTTTCTCAGCATTAAGGCAGAATACAATGCAAGAAGATCAAAGGCCCTTCGCTATTTTTGGTCAAGGATCTCATAAGCTGTCAAGGAAAGATTCTAAGTGCCTTATCATCTCCTTGAAGACTGTTGAAGATGTTGAAGACCAGATTCGGATAAGGGTTTGACTCCCCTTTATATAGGATCCGCTCCTATAAGTTTGCAATTAGTTTTATACTATGCTATCTTTAGTATTCTCGATCCTTCCTTATAGGATCACGATTTTTGTTGTAAAGGCTATAAAGCCAAGATAGATAACATGGTTCAAAAGGGGGCAGTCCCGAGTGACTGTGGAACGACTTTGAGAATTTGTCTAGACTCTTTGTAAACGGATATCTTCTAAATGTATATTAGAATATGAGATTCTTTCATTATGTTTTTTCAGATCCTCATTCTTATGTCTTTTCTATGCTTGTGAGTGAATGTTATATACATTTATCTATGTTTATCTAATGACAGATAACTGTCATCTTGTCTCTTCATCAATAAACTAGGCTCATAAGTGTTTCTTCCTTGTTATAGCTGGCCATTCACATATGCTCTGTGTATGTATTTCTGCTAGTATAATAAGTATTCTTCATACATCCATCATATCCTTTAAAATTATCTGAACAGTGTAGTAGAAAGCCTTGTTGGTCTGAGTACATTCATGCGTGTCTGAGTGAGTGAGTTTATGAGCAAGTTACTCGACTTGATCCATCCTTTACCTTATTGAGAATTTAAGTTACCAAGCTCATTCCCTTTACAGTCAGGGAAAGACTCTTGGAGGTCTAAAAATCGGCTCTGTTGCCGGGGACAAAAGTGAAAGCAGAGTTTCCCTCGGAGAACGACATAGATCTGTTTCTTGATGGTAGACAAGAGATAGACATAAAATTCAATTGTAATCATTTTCCTGGTGACTCCACATTAAAGACTCCACTGGAGAGGATCCGGTTAACAGAATATGAAGAGGCTGAATTTCAAATCCAGGTATCAGTTCATTAGTCTGCTTCATGAACTGTTGTTGTTCTTTATCAGCTCTTTCATGTTGTTCCCTTTGCATGTAAAGAGAATCATTTTCTGCTTTGTATATTCAGAAAATCATCATCCTTCTTGTGTATATCCGTCTTTAGAAGAAGAAGATCTACATACTGTTTATATTGTAGATGTTGATTCAGTACCTATACCTCAGCCAGTTCATAAAGATGATCATTGTATTCAAATCTCCCTTGAAACGAATCAGCCATGTAACCTTACAGAGGTCAGGACTGATTCTAAATCTGTCCAGAACTCAGCACCTTTTGGCATTACTGTTGAACCTTGACATCAACATGCTAGCTCTCATAATCAGCCCACTGCCTTTCAAATTAGGATAAGGATGAAGATGTTCAAACCTTTGAGGCTGCCCTATCTCCTTCATCCTTATCCTCTTGACTGCTATGAATATCTTCCCCTGTTTTCTGGAGAGAACCAAGTTTCAGCTGAGAAGCACCTCGAATCCTTTGAAGATTTTGTTGATCGTTTTCATATTGTTCATGAAGACGTGATCATGAGATTTTTCTCCAAGTCTTTGATCAGAGATGTTGCTGCCTGGTTTAAGGGTCTGAGAGTTGATTCCATTGGCTCTTGGATCGAGTTGTCAAATGCCTTTTTGAAGCATTTGGGTGAGAACAAATCTCTTGATTTCTATCTCGCTGACTTTTATGCATTGAAGAGAGAGGAGGATGAAGCTCTATCTGTTTTCAATCAAAGGTTTTACAGTAGCTATCACGACATGCCTTTAGAGATCTGGCCTACAGAGAAAGATGCCATGATATACTATGTTATGGGTCTTCATTCAGAACATGCCCTTCTTCTGCTAGAAAGGAAGTCTTCATCCTTAAGGAGCTTGTTTGAAGATGCTCAAGAGGTAGAGGAGAACATTCATGATTCCAGGATGATTAGAGAGCGGGTTTACTTTGAAAATATGCAAGCACATGAGCAAGCAGAATGTCACTACATTTCAAATTTTGAGCAGGAAGGTAAGGAGCTGTGTAAAGCAGATTTAGAACAGCAGCAAGTAGGTGAAATTATTTCAAATTCAAGTCAGGATTCTTCAATATTTGCTGAGTATTCTAGAGACAAGTATGCATGTGAAGTTTATGATCAGTTTGTAAATCAAGAAGAGCCTATGATAACTGATGATTGCATAGGCAATTATATGTTCTTCGCTGATCCTTATCCATATGATGTAAACCCTGTTTTGTCATCCTCTTGCGATCATTATGCTGAAGAGAAATTTGTAGTTTTTGATGATCACAAGTTGATCTTAAGAGAACAAGAAGGTCACCAATTTTCAAGCAGAGGAACTGCCATTGATGTACAGTTGTTTCCCAAGAATAAACATATTTTTTATCTTCCTTTCAAGGATCCGGTGGCAGCATTCATGGAGTTATACTTTTCAGAGAGCTTGAAAGTTTCAGATTTCTCTAGCTCGCCCATGTTTTTAGGTGAGTATGATTTCCGGAAAGAGTTCTTATTACTATTGTTACATTTCAAACATCATTTGTTTATCAGTGATAGAGACAAGGTTTCTTCAATTTTCAAATTGCTTGAATGGTTGTTATGGAAGTCAACATTCACTTAACCAATTGCAAAATTGGTTAGAGTAGAGTAGGGTAGGAAATAAGCTCACTCCCGAGCATTTCTTTTCTTCCACTTTGCAGAAGAAATAGCAGTCAGTTTATATGAATAAAGGTAGATCTTGAGATTGGCAGTTTTTGAAGGTGTACAGAGATCAGTTGCACAGGTATTGAGAGTTTGGTTTCATAGGCCAGATGAATCCATATCCCAACAGATAAGGCGACTGGAATTACTAGGTTCTTGGAACCTCACAGGAAGGATTCCATCCCCAAGTTGGAGCCAGATGTTAGCGACCAAAATGTAATGGAATTTTGAGAGTGTTTTTTTATTATTGCTTTCTTTAGTCTTTTGGCTAGTGTCTTAACTTCCAAGTTCTTCAGCAATCTCCCAATGATTACTTTTGCCCGTAAATCTTTTTGCTTTATCCTTTGACTTGCATTCCAAAAGTGTGGTTAGTATTGCCATAAACCCCTAGTCTATACTTTGTAGATTTAAAAATATAAAACATATACATTTGTTTTATTATTTTTAAATCAAAACTCATATTATCAAGACATGTGGTGTATGTGCTTCAATTATATATAAACTCATATTTGTTTTAAGCCAAACCAAATCTGGCCTCTCGGCTTCATGGCTTTTAATAGAATTTTGGGGGTCCACAGGCCTAAGCCACTAGTTAACATACAATCCCAATTTACAAAACCATGAATTAAGTCAAACTTCAAAGCCACAAGTCAGCAACAAATCGACACATCAAGTATGCAGATCGACTATACAGGTGACAGCTTCACAGATATGGAGGGTCATGTCTCATAAAGAAATCAAGGAGTTAGACAAGTTGTTGTTTGAATATTTGCAGCTACAGGTTCCAAAAACACGCAGGAGTCTTATTTTTAAACACACAACCCAGCCAGAGCGCCCAGTGCTAGGTTAAGATCATACGAAGAAGATGCTTGCAAGATGGCTCTTTCTTGCCATAACTCCTCAAAGAGATCGATCTTTTAGTTTGCAAATAAAGATGTGTTAAATACGGGCGCCAAAGACTGCGCAAGAGTTTGTGACTGAACATAGTTTGGTTTCTAGAATATTTGATAAATCAAAGGCCAGGGTTAGAAGTGATTCGACCATCTCATCACTGAGTACCCAGAAGCATGCATCAGGTTGTGGCGTATGAGCTTGTATACAAAGCTAGAACAGAGTAACTCCTGACATATGCTCGAACAGCCTTGGAAAATACAATTTTGGCCTTTTGAAGGAGCTTTACAAAGCCTTCCTTTTTGGTGGCTATTCGGGTTTACACAGGCATCTTTAGCAACCAAAAGCAGGGCTTTCGGTGGCTTACTCGCTATAAATTTTGGTCCCTAAGCCACTGAAAGCGCAGAGATTGGCAGAATAGTCTTCTTTTTGCCCAGATTGATGTTTTTTGTTCCCAGGATGCGTGGAGATGATTTTTCATGAAGGGAAATAATTAAAAGGATTCAAAACATTATCCTTTCTCAGCATTAGAGGCAAAATACAATGCAAGAAGATCAAAGGCCCTTCGCTATTTTTGGTCAAGGATCTCATAAGCTGTCAAGGAAAGATTTCAAGTGCCTTATCATCTCCTTGAAGACCGTTGAAGATGTTGAAGACCAAATTCAGATAAGGGTTTGACTCCCCTTTATATAGGATTTGCTCCTATAAGTTTGCAATTAGTTTTATACTATGCTATCTTTAGTATTCTCGATCCTTCCTTATAGGATCACAGTTTTTTATGTAAAGGCTATAAAGCCAAGATAGATAACATTGTTCAAAAGGGGGCAGTCTCGAGTGACTGTGGATCGACTTTGAGAATTTGTCTAGACTCTTTGTAAACAGATATCTTCTAAATATATATTAGAATATGAGATTCTTTCATTATGTTTTTTCAGATCCTCATTCTTCTGTCTTTTCTATGCTTGTGAGTGAATGTTATATACATTTATCTATGTTTATCTAATGACAGATAACTGTCATCTTGTCTCTTCATTGATAGACTAGGCTCATAAGTGTTTCTTCCTTGTTATAGTTGGCCATTCACATATGCTCTATGTATGTATTTCTGCTAGTATAATAAGTATTCTTCATACATCCATCATATCCTTTAAAATTATCTGAACAGTGTAGTAGAAAGCCTTGTTGGTCTGAGTACATTCATGTGTGTCTGAGTGAGTGAGTTTATGAGCAAGTTACTCGACTTGATCCATCCTTTACCTTATTGAGAATTTAAGTTAACAAGCTCATTCCCTTTACAGTCATGGAAAGACTCTTGGAGGTCTAACACATTCCACATAGAAGTCAACTTCCCAGACCCTAACTGATCGTGTTTCTAGTCGTAGACTAACACTAGATCTCCTTCCAAAAAGATCTGCGGACGAACTAACTTGTCATATTGGGCCTTGACGTGCTTTTTATTCACTTCAATGGTGGTAAGAGCATCCCTCCTATGTTCGTCTAATTGCTCAAGATATCACAAGCGATTTTCAAGCTCAGTGTCTGGAAAGAATTATACTGCTAGTTTCAATGATAGAATTTCGCACTCGATGGGTAATACTGCCTCTACTTCATGAACAAGTTGGAAGGGACTAAATCTCGCAGTAGTCTTGGTGGAGGTTCAGTAAGCCCAGAGAGCAAGATAAAGCATAATGTGCCAATTAGACCTATGCTTATTCACCGTCCCCTGCAACATAGTTTTCAAAGACTTGTTAATAGCTTCTACTTGTCCATTTGTCTGAGGATAGTATGGTGACGAGAGTCCTGATGAAAGCCAAGTTTCTCCGTTAACTCTAACATCATCTTATTATGAAAGTGAGTGCCATTAGTAGTGACAATATCTCTCAGGATACCAAAACGAGTAATTATCTTATTAAAAATGAAGTGCGTAGCAGTTTCACCGTCACAACAAAAGGTAGGAATGGCCTCGACCCACTTAGTGAAGTAGTCTATGGCCACAATAATGTACTTATGACTTCTAGTCTATGTCGGATTACATGTTGTAAAATCAATCCCCCACTTGGTGAAGGGACCAATAGTGATAACTAGGTAAAGTGGAGCAGGATGAGTCTGCATCTTTTTTGTAAACGTTTGACATGGATGACACTTCTTAACAGCTTCGATACAATCCTTGAAGATTGAAGGCCAGAAGTATCTTGCACGCAAAATATTTTGAGATGTAGCAAGCCCAGATAAATGATTGCCATAGGCTCCACCATGGCAATCATTCAAAATCTTCGCAGCTTCCTCATGAACTAAGCATTGTCTAAGAATAGTATCAACACCGCGGCGATATAATGTATCACCAATGATGACATAATGTCTTGATTGGTGATGAATTTTGCGTCTTTGTTCATGGGTAGATTGAGACAAGACCCTATGGGTTTGTAGCTAAATCAAAATATCACCATACTGGGAGTCTTCTAAGTTAATGATGAATATATGCTCATTAGTTAGAGACGAGGCTTCGATAAATCCCTCATCCTCTCGGGGAAACTCCTACATCAACTCAATAAAGGCCAAAGATTTCTTTGATTTTGCAGAACCAAATCCTAAATTGTAATCATGGAGGATGCCAATCCACCTATTATACTTGCCTCTGATTATTCGTCAAGACAAGATGTGTTCGAATGGATTGACATCAGCTATGATAGTTGCACCTAACCATAATATAATGTTGAAGTCGTTGAACTGCATGACCAGCAACAAGTGCAAGTTTTTCAACATGCAAGTACCTTAACTCATGACCAACAAGAATCTTACTTAAGTAATAAATGACACGTTTATGATAGGGATGATCTTCATGTACCAAGACCATACCTACAGTTGATTGGGATGTCGCTATGTATAAAAGGAAGTCTCTGTTAATATCCAGGGGACTCAAGAGCGAGGCAGACAGCAAGGCCTTTTTTAATGCATCAAATGACCTTTGAACATTATCATCCCATATAAATGGGACCCCTTTGCTAGTAAACACGTGAAACCCTTAGAGAGCTCAACATAGTTAGTGACGAATCTACGCAAGAAGTTTTCCTTGCCTTGAAGGCTCTACAATTGATTCAAGTTTTGTGGGGGAGGAAACTGCACTATTGCCTCTACCGTGAACGGATCTACCATTATAACATATTTCGACACGATAAACCTAGTAATCGAGCTGAATCAACGCAAAAGATGCATACGAGGATTCAACCGAGCCCTATAATAAAACCACCTATCAAAAACTGCCCGCAAATGCTTGAGGTGGTCCACTCTCTTCCCCGATTTAATAGTCAAATCATCTAAATAGGCTTCTACAATCCTATTGATATCGTGAAAAGCATAAGACATGGATTTTTGGAAGGTAGCTTCGACATTCTTCAATCCAAATGGCATATTCCTATATGTGAATGTCCCCCAAGGGCATATAAATGCAGTTTTGTGTTGATCCTCAGGACAGATCTGAATTTGATTATACCCTGAGAAACCGTCCATAAATGAGAAAATATCATTTCCACCACATTCATCGATAATATGATCAATGAATCAGGTGGGGAATTTATCTTCAGGGCAGGTTAAGTTAAGGTTTCAAAAATCAGTACAAACTCGAATGTTGCCTTGTTTCTTGTCAGCGAGTACCAGATTGTATACCCATTCAATTAAGGGAACAAGATAGATGAAGTTTGCTCATAGCAACTTTACAACCTTTTCTTTGACAATAATGGCCTTCCTTGGGTTAACCAATCTACGCTTCTACCGAACATGTTTGGCATTAGGATATGTATTAATTTCGTGTTCGATAATGGATGGGTCAATTTATGGCTTTCCTCGTAAGACCAAGCGAATACATCCCTATATACTTTGAAAAGTGTTGTGTATGTTTCAATCTTATTAGGTGAACAATCAACATTGATGAAGACATTCCCAACAGCCTAGGGTTTTGTAGATATCGATGGGGATGATTTGAGAAATATTTTCCATGTTCCCCTCTGCATAAAGTTGTAACGGTGCAAAAGGACTCCCATACCACTCCATAGTACCCGGCTTAACAATTCTACCTATGTCAATTCTAAGATCAATTCCGGTTGGAAGGAATGATGGACGTTGGTGCATATCTTTCCAAGGCCTATACCCTAACAACATTGCCTCAAGAATTGCATCATTAGATGGCAAAACCATGTCTAAGGGTTCTTGACAAGGCAAAGAACTAGCAGCCCAAACATGCATAGAATAATAGTCGTTTGCTTCCAAAGTGGAATGAAGGCTAGCGTAGTCTGCTTCATTTGAAATAGTGGCTTGATATGCTACCTCAATTGCAGACAAATCCTGGTTCGACCAGCTATACCCATCTTCAGTAGTTGGCAACTTCCAAGGGTCATTAAAATACAAAGTTTTAAACTGAGATACTTCAGGGATGGAAGCCATGGCAACAATAGATACTGCATGTATCGGGGCTGCATTTGCATGTAGGTTAGGTGGGGGTAAATTAAAAGTTCCCATCAATGTATGGTACATTCCCACTACGACATTCTCGTAATCCTTAGCAGAATGGCTAACCAAGGGGATATTGGAACCATTTTGATGGTTGGAGCCATTGCTACAAAATGGTAACTGATAAATGGTCACAATCTTTCCATTGTGAGGAAACTTAACGATACAAAATATTGAATATATTACAACCATCATTGTTGGGGTCCCGCTTCTCCCTGGTAACAATTTATAATCCAGTGGAGAGTCAACCACTTCCACTTCCACACTAACTGTTTTGTCCCCAGATCTATTTGAAGAGCTGGGATTATTCCATGAGGTTTGAAAAAGTGGCCATCGAAATCCTTTAACATCGTGACAGGAGCAACTACCTCAGGTGATCTGATGGCTTTCCAACATAATAGTGACATCAGGCAAGTGCAGGCACCCTCATCAATGATCGTGCAGTGTATAGTGGACTTGCCAAAAATCACTTGGATTTGGAAAGCCGCGTGATGGGGTAATCAAGGCTTCCAATTTTTGCAATCAATCAAAAGCCATAGCTTGAATATCCATGGGATCCAATGCTCCCAAAGCTGAGAGGAGGTTTCAGTGATGGGTTGGAAAACACTACAGAACCTCAAGAATGGACATTGCACAAGGAGCTCGTGCCAGATCTTCCACTGTGCTATAATTTTGGCCAACACGCACGTTAGGGTTGTATGTGGCCTTCTTTATAACATCTTTCAATACTCTAGGTATAGTGTCATTTGTTGGCTTCTCTATGTGCAATGGAGAGGTTCCATCAATTTTAGAGGTTTCCTTGCCCTTAGATCCATACGTATATGTATCATAAGATTTGTTTCTAGTCTAGATGTTAATATCTTGTTCACATATGAAGACTTGACTTTGGCCTATATTGCCCCCTTGAGAGGAGGCACCCTGATTGCCCCCTTGTGAGGATCCAGGGTTATATTGAGCCATAGCAACCATCTGTTGTTGTAGTTGCATAAATGGATTTGTTAAAACAATAGGTTAGTTTGAACCTTCTTGTTGCACTAATATTTTTTGGGTCATTTCCATCTTGGGGCACTTCTAAGTTAGGTGATGCTCCTTACACAACAAGTAGGAAAATTTCGTTTTACCTTTGTTTCTTTCTTGCCCCCACCAGCATTATTGTTTTGATTGTTGTCGTTATTGTTCGCATTGTTATTACCCTTATTCCCTATTTTATTGTTCTTGTTCTTTTTCCCTTCGAACTGTTGGTTTCCCTTGGGAACGATTGTCTAAACTGTTAGAACATCCAAGGGAGGGTTGGGATTTGGGTTCTGTATGTTGTTCGGTACATCTATCGATGAATTTTGACCTATAAGGTGCATACCTTGGATAGCTACAATACTAACTGTTGAACCAATCACACTATCGGCATGTGGTTCAGGAACTAGTGTTGTCGGATCAACCCCTGCTCAGGGAGCATTAGGAAGGATTTCATAAAGCATCTTAAACTAAGAACAAACTAAGCCCAATTGTTGGGCTTTTATAATGGGTCGCTCTTCATTTTGTACCCCTGAGAGGGACACATCTTTCTCAATAAAAGGTTGCAAATACTTAATGAACCAATGCGTTAGAAATTCATCGGGATTATGGGCCTTAATAAGGCTATGTCTCCTCCGCCATTCATGAATGTGGTCGGAGATATGAGTGGACTTGTCTTGAAGAAACGAGGTCAACAATTCAGTTCCAGTTTTGTAACAAATTGGAAGCTGGAAGTGATTCAAAAAATTCATTGCAACAAAATTGAAGGTCTGGAAAGAGGTACGTGGTAGGTCAATGTACCATTTTGTTTCTATCCCTGACAAAGTCCTTTGGAAGAGTCGTAGTCTAATGGAATCATCCATCAGAGAGTTGGATGAATACCATAGATGGAAAGTCATCACGTGGTTCACTGAGTCTTCTTTAGGTTTTCCTTAAAACTTAGGAATGTATGAAGGCAACTTTGTAGGGAGCTATGGCCAACTAGGGTCATGAAGGACTCAATTGTTGGTTAACTTGATTAGATCGGGCAGATTCAAAGTAACCAAGAAAGGCAACTTCATTTGAGCCATGGTGTTCCAATATCTAAGAACATTAGTTACCCACTGATTTAGGTTGACATTGGTAAAAAAAGGATTATATTGACCAAAATTCTAACCAACTTGAGGTTGTAAGAAGGGTTGAGCAAATCCTCCTGAAATGCCCCCCATACGCTGGCTACCTAGTAAAAATTTAATAACTCGGTTAACCATAGTCGGTCCTCCTATCCCATAAAAAGGGATGCACAAAGGGAGGATTTTGCCCCCAAGAAAATCTAGCACTAGTGCCTCCTAGTCCAAATATATTACTATATGGAATGTTTGATGAAAAGGGGTTACTGGTACCTATGCTCCCCCTTGATTGGGAAGACAAACTAATATGAGGCATGATGGAACCGCTGACAACTCCAAAAATAGGAATGGGGTTGGGTATGGACATATGTCCATTGAAAGGTATTGATGGACCACTATTGAAATTAGTAGTATAAATAGATGAAGGAGGCATAGAAATAGGTATAGACAAGAATCCCAGGAAAGTCATCCCAAAATAAAATGGGTTTGTGCTTTGAAAACCATAAGAAGGTCCTCTCGTTAAAATTACTAATGATGATGGAATCCAACCATATCCTACAACAAACAATGAATTCGCACCGTCTCCTCCTACAGAAGTAGTATTAACCGGGGGAGTCACATCCCCAGTACTAGATACTTCACTAGTGTTTTCCATGGCAACCCACTAGAATGATGGATCATGTAGCCTAGGAATATGAAACTCAATTCCCTGGCTAGAATTCAGACGTTGCAGAGGGTTTAGAAGTCTTGAAAGATTTGTGAGATCCTCAATGGAAGGAAAATCTATACGTCACTAAAGTTATTTAACTGGGGAAGAGTTAATTAACTGCCTCTCAACGTCACTAAAGTGTCTTTCCTTTGATGAGGACTAGGATTCTACGGAACTAGAGGTGTTTTCTTCGATTGGTTGTTCAATGTTTTTTTCCTGGTTTTCTTCCTCTGCCCCTAAGGGGGTGGATTATGAAGCGTAAAAGCTTCTTAACCGCAATAAATACTTCTAGAATGCTCACAAATAATCTGAAGCCCACATTTCGGGGTAAATAAGATATTGATAAAATATGATAAGATGATTACAATGTAATGAGAGGTCCCGTATAAATACAATTCCAAAGGGCACTTTTAATGGTTGTTCACAAGAGTTATGTCTCTTGGATAATTATTGTTAATTACTATTATTAATATTATTATTTAATATTTGTATATTTTAGGTTTGTTACATTGCCTTCCCCTTAAGGGAAGCTTTGTTGATGACAAGGGTTATGTTTGATTTTTTGTTTGAACTGTCATCTCTAGATCCTTTCTTTTAGTATTTGCGACACTTGAGGAAATGATACGATACGAGTTACGAATTCCACAGAAGAACTGTCACATCGTTTCTGATGTAACTATAATACTATAGTTATATAATAACTCTAATAAAACTCTAATAAAAAACAAGGTGTTTAATAAAATTAAATATTATTTAATAATATTTAAACCATGTACTCTTTTTAAGAAACCACTTACTTCTTTGTTTTTAGTTCATTTTTTTTACTTCTTTTACTTATCTTTTTTTTTTTTACTTTTTCTTTTCATTTTACTTCTTTGTTTTTTCTTTTCTTTTTTCTTTCTATATTCTCTTTTCTTTTTACTTCTTTGTTTTTACTTTTTCTTTATTTTTTACTTCTTTGTTTTTTCTTTTATTTTTACTTCTTTGTTTTTACTTTTCTTCTTTTTCTTTTCTTTTTAGTTTTTTTACGTTTTTGGGCCAAGGGCCTGATTTTTTGACAATGTCCTAGATTTTAGGGAAACCCTAATGATGGCTACAAGCCAACAAAAATATATGGCCAAAGGCCGGATCAAGGCTCTGATACCAATGAAATGTAAAAGCTTCTTAACCACAGTAAATTACCAATGAAGCGTAAAAGCTTCTTAACCGCAATAAATACTTCTAGAATCCCCACAAATAATCTGAAGCCCACATTTCGGGGTAAATAAGATATTGATAAAATATGATAAGATGATTACAATGTAATGAGAGGCCCCATATAAATACAATTACAAGGAGCACCTTTAATGGTTGTACACAAGAGTTATGTCTCTTGGATATTTATTGTTAATTACTATTATTAATATTATTATTTAATATTTGTAGATTTTAGGTTTGTTACAGATTATTATAATCCAATCTTCGCCTGGGCACAGGGACTTCTCTATGTTCAGGAGAGTGTCTTTGAATTCTTTGGGACCTACACAGAGGTTGATTGGCCATGGTGCCTTGCAAAAGACTCAAAGGAGAAATTTAAAAAGATAAAACAACAAAAAACACTCGGTAGAAAGTCCCTAAAAATACTACAGCAAGCAAACAACTCCTGCAATGGAAAGCACTTAGCTACAAGTACTATTCAACAAAGAGCCAGATCTAGGGTCTTCCGAAGTTTGTCTAGGGTGATTAGGGCCCAAGTCCAACTAGCGAAGATAGGGAGATAGTTTCCCTACTCCTTGAAACCAATCACCAAGGGTGCAAGCACTTGCCTTTGGCAAATACCCTCTACAAAGAGTCGGGACGACATAGTCTACATCTATCTCAAGTGCCACACAATATTCCCTTGCAGTAACCTAGGAACAACAACTTTGGTCACCACTTCATGCTCGATAGTCGGGCGGAATAGTCACTAGATGGAGCTTTTGCGAATGGGTAGGGAGCGCAGGCCTTGCATAAAAGTCCTAGACCTAAAACTGCTAATGAGCAGTGATGTCACCCTGAGGACTTGCCATGCTTTATCAATTCCCAAACTTGCATAACCCCCCTTAGTCAAGCAACAGGGGTATACTGTCTACTTAAAAAAGGTTTTCCTACCGCTTGACGTCGGTGTTAGTGGCACTTTCCCAACATGTAATTTGTGCTACTAATGGATTTAACACTCTTTAGTAGATTCCTAATTTCCCAATTTTTTGTGATTTTGGAGAATTTAGCTCTCAAATCCTATCTCCAAAATCCTAGCCTAGCTTATTAGGTTGGTTTCTTGCTAAAATAAAACCTAGTAGCCTATTCCGATCGAGCATCCTCGACCCTCTACAATGCAATTTTCCATTTTCCAATGTCTTTTCTATGCACAATGCAAGCTCTAAATGTAAAATGCAATCTTAAATGCAAGTGCAAATTTCACAAATGTACAATGCAACTTTTTGATGTTTTAATGCAAAATTAAAACTAAGCTTCATATGCTAAATGCAAATTTATCCTAAGAAGCAAGTGCACAACACTTATTAACACACAAACACAATTTCAATATACACAATGCATGCTTTTAGTTGGCCAATCAATTCCAATTCAACCTTGAGATATGAATGAAACTTTGAATTTTACTTGCACATACACTCCAAAGACCAAATGCAAAACAACTTTTTAATTTTTTGATTCAAGAATTCAAAATGTACTTTGAATGAAACTTAATATTCACAATAAAATGAAAAATGCAATTTGTTTTTTGTTTTTAAAATGCAAAATGTCAATCTACTAGATGATTGCAATGTAACAACAAACTCAATTATTATGAAAAGATCATACTTGTTTTTGTTTTTGCTTTTTTGTTTTTAAATGAGATAAAAGAACTCAATCACAAACAACTACACAAGACAACAAATGCAACACACCCTTGACACCCCTATCAATCACAAGTGGAAGTGGGCACAAACTCAAGACCTTTCAGTCATCCAAGCATTCAAAGTAGGGAAAAGTATATAAAATAACTTTTAAACGCCAACTAACAAACAAACCTTTTGGAATTCATGGTTGGGTCGAGCCTGATTCTTGCACCCAACCAGTGCAATCAAGGTCTGATAACAACACAAAAGAGGCCCTGACCTTTCACTTCAAGGGGCAATCAAAAGTACAAAATAAAAAACAAAATAAATCTTAAAATGCAAAAGTCTCTTTTCAACAATTTTTTAATCCAAAATCAAAAGTGAATACTGAATATAAACACGGAGATAAAGCACAACCTCTACAAGGCCACTATAGGACTCTCAGTCAATAACTTTGGAAATAAGTCAAATCAAATAGTGAAGAGGATGAGAACCAAAAACACTTATCCGAAAGGACTAAATGCCCAAGAAATTGAAAAGAACTAACTGAAATTGATCAAAGAGAGTAGTTAGACTACCTCTAAGAAGTCACTGCAAGGTTTTGACAATCAGACACTCAGTCCACACTTTTCAAATGAACAATGAAAAGAACTAGGGCAAAAACTTTCCAAAACAAGTTTTATTTACAAGAAAACTAAACAGGTCAATCTTGGTCACAAACCAAACCAACTACCCTTGAGAATCCTTAGCAGGACCTAAAGCCTTTAAGAAATTCCAAAACAACTCAGGAAAATACAAAATTCAAGCAAGGTATACAAAAACCTTAACCCTGTAGGAAAATCACTACTGTATATACAACAACAAGCGATTAAATTGCTATTGTTAATATCATTAATAGTGATTTCCTAGGAAATTCACTACTGCAAGTGTAACAAGTGATTTTCTCTTGAGTGATTTGAAAAAATATCAAGATAGACTTGAAAACTCCAAGGTTTAGAAATCTATTAAGGTCTGAGACCAAAATAAGCTTAAAAAACTCACAACAATCAAAGAGACTAGTATGACTAGGGTTAAGTCACCAAGATACTAAGGTTATCTAAATTGCACATCTAGGGCTTAATTACAGGAAAAAACTTGACTCCAAATCACAATCAAAGATCACACAAATCTACTTTTAAAAGTTAACGAGGGAATAAAACTGATGCACCTTATTATGTAGTTTGATCCTAGCTTTGTTTGCTCCCGAGATTTGCTTTAAATCTTCAACCAAAATACATGCAAAACAAACATATAACCCTCCTCAAACAGATTGGCTACAACATGACATTGAAATTCAGATAGAAACATGTATAATCAAAACTCAATTAATTTGAATGAACAACAATACATAAATCAAATCTGAGACAAAAAGTGGGATGGGACAAATATCCAATTTGTATTAATAGCAGCAATAGTACAATATATACCTGATTCTGCTCGTCACCTTGTCGAAACCTGATCTCAAGGTCTCTCCTGCTTAATTCTCCACAACTCCTACCAAACTCCACATGCATACAAGGTTGAGAAAGTTTGAGGGCAACAATATCAGCACATAGGGCTATAGGATCAAATGATGATCAGCAATATGCAGGGGAATGGGAATAAATGATGGCAAAACACTCCCACAAAACCTTGCTATGAAAAATCTCCCTTAAAACGACACAACTCTCTTTCTTTTATACTTGTTGAAGATAGTTTCCATTAGATAGGAGGAAGTTATAACCAAGGAGGAAGTTACTAGAACAATCCTAACTCCTCCTTTTTCGAATTTTATGTATTTTTTATATTTTTTAGGAGGAAACCGCTTTCAAATCACCAGAAGAGAGTGATTAAATCGCTGGCAATCATGCAACAAAAGGCGATTCCAACTTTTCAGTGAAAACATTGGCAATATACAGGCAACAAGCGATTAAATCGCAGGTTGATTGAACTTTTGAAGCGATTTTGATCTTTAACAACTTATTGGAACAAGAAGGTAAAAGAAGGTAATCTAATTAAAATTTGGAGTAGCTTCCATTTACAGTAAAATGGACATTTTGAAGCCTCTAGGTGTAATAGAAGATGCATAAATAATGTCAAAATGTGAAATATTTGCTCCTTGCCATGCTACTAAAACAAAAGGCTCCACAACAACACAAAATTTCCAGGAAAAATATGGGAATAAATAAAACCAAAAGTTTGAGGTACCTTGCAGGTTCATCTGAACAACTTACCAGGCTTTCCAAATCATCTTCTTCTTGTGCATACTTTACAAAGTCATTTCCCAGAGTCTGCATCAGTATCATTGAGACTAAACCCATGAGAAAAATAACCATCATAAATGAATTGAAAATGGAAAACCAATACATATGTTTATGGCATAAAAACTCAATATATATGCTATTTAGCATAAATTCAAACTTTGGGAGGTCAAAATTCATGTAGCATTTTGTCTTTCAAAAAGACAAAAAAAATTGATTATTTGTTTCTAAGTACGCATTTGCTTTGATATGCCTTTTACCAACGTGTATTACATAACAAAATTGTAGGCAACTTATATTTAAATCACGTAAATAATGATTCTTGAATATGCATCCACTAATGTTGAAAACACTAAACTCTGGAACAACTGCAATTCTAATTCCTTTGATTTTTACCTAATGTTCAAAGAAAGGATAATATAAGTAGACATCAAAGCATATGGCAAAGGTTACATTGGTGGCAACCCAAATAATTGAATAGGTAACTTTCGGTGTCTTCCAAATAACAAATGGCTTTGGATTCTCCTAAGTGAGGTTGACATGAATTATTTGTAATTCACATGTAGCACAAATTTTATAAAGTGTGGAAGGTGTGGCAACCTGAAAGGAATAACAAATGATCCAGATAAAAAATTAAAATGAATTGCTAAAACATGAAAATTATACGCCCTAACAAACTTGGTGATTATTGGTTTTCATAATAATATTATTGTGTATGTATAGCAAATGCTTTTGATCATCACACTTGTCTGGATGAATTTCACCAGCAAACCCTACATATCAGAGTCTACATATTTAATTCTTCAAACCCTCTAAGAACAATAAAGAAAAATAATATAGATTTACAATACAACAAAAATTGGGAAAATTCATACCCTAGAGAGATAGATCATCTGATACAGCCACACAATGCACCATACATCCATCCATTAAAACAAAAGTTAAGTCAGGAAAGACTTGGTTTAGAAGAAACACAAATTGAAAATGAAAATGATTCAACGTTCCAAATTTCAAGTGTGATATCTAAGAAGCATGACTTGTGAGCAGTGAGGACACACTCATGAAGAATTCAAACTAGTAAGCGTTTTCAATAGCTTCCTTCAATTGTTTCACTTTGGTAGCATCAAGCTCAATTGTGCATATTGGACTTTTCTCAACATTTTCTGCCTAAAAACAACATCTATCAGAACAAGAAATTGGGATCATCGACATTCTTACTTGTGATCCTTTGTTGATTTATAGGATTCAATCCCTAAAATATATTTTTGTATAAAAAATAAACAAGACTCCATATTAACTAATAGCATTGCAGTCTTGTTTTAAAGCCAAGCCCACCACAGCGTGTAGCATTGGATAGTAAATAGTAGCAACAAGCAAGATTAACAGAAAACTTCAATTAGAGAAAATGAATTCAACATAAATATATTTAACATTGAGAAAAAAGCTAGGGAATAAAATAAACTTACTTCCGAATTGATGTCAATTTGGCTATCTATGATCTCATTTCCACCCATAAATTCACCAATCCCACCCCACTTATGTGTAAGGTTTTTACCTGGATGGCAGAATGGAAGAATATAGTAGTTGTACGTTTCTTGAGGATTATTGTAAGGACCAACTTTGTTCACCCATAGGGTAATAGGGTCATTTGCTTGATATTGCATAAGAAAACATACAAAGTTTTACAGTTCAACATAGGAGCTTAGAGAATCTTGAACGATCCACGATGGAGTGCATCTAGAAGTTGTCGTGAAGCAGAGGAATTTTATGATCGATCGCTCTGCTATGCCCTAGCTAGCACGCAGCCGTCGCTCGGCTCTCTCTGACGCCATGCCCGCGACTGAGGGAGGGCTCCCCCCTCCCACCCCATCCGACGCCTTCAACCTGCTCCTTCGCCCCTCTGGATCCAAACCCAAAGCACCTACCGTTCCAAAATTCATTAAGAAGCTCGACTCAATCCCTGAAATCGATTTGCCTGGTGAAATCCCCATCAAAGTTGCTTTGGCTCTCGCTGATAGGGGACTGGTTGGCCAGTTTATGGGGCTTTGGCCCTCAACCAAGACCACCGACGACTGGATTCAAAGGAACTGGAGGCCCCAAATCAAGCACAGTGTCACCTGTTATCCCGTTGGCCGAGGCTTCTTCATCTTTGAGTTTATAGCTCAAGAAGACAGAGATCTGATATTCAGAAATGGCCCTTACTTCATGGGTCCTCAAGGACTGTACCTCAATAGATGGACGCCTGACTTCAATGCAGAAACGGATGTGTCGACAGAAGTCCCAGTTTGGGTAAGGCTACCTAATCTCCCAATCCACTGCTGGAACACTCCCACTCTGGAAAAAATTGGGAACACCTTAGGAAAATACATCGACAAAGCCGATAACAAGGGCCAATACTCATGTGCCAGAATTTGTGTCGAGGTCGATCTAGAAGCAGGACTTCCTGAAGCTGTTAAACTCAAAGTAGGAGACTGGACATACTACCAAAAGCTCGACTACGAACAGATCCCATTCAAATGTCGCCAATGCCATGAACATGGTCACTTCCAAAGAAACTGTCCGAAAAATCAGATCTCAGAAGATGAGGCAGGATGGCAAAAAGTCAAAAAAGGCAAAGCAACTCCAAAGAATCACGCCACAATGGAGATGCAAAATCAACCCTCAAGCTCAAATAAGCCCACCAGCGAATCCTCAAAAGACGGTCCAATCACAGTCTCAAGCCCTAAAGAACGTCAGGAGGCCACCCCCTCCGAGAAGAAGCAGTCTACAGCTAATGAAGAGCCACAGCCGTCCAAGCAAGCAAACAAGGAAGATACGGGCCCCCTGAATGCAGATCTTCTAGAACCAGGGGAACTATCCCAACCTCGAGCAGAAGCTGATAATCCAGGCTCTCCCAAAGAAGCTAATGAAGAACCCTTGATGCAAGACTCAGATCCTGAAGAAGATAGCGAAGGAGAGACATCCTCCAGCGGTCTCTATTCCTGCCCTATCAAAACTCCAAGAGGAAGGAAATCCAAGAAGAAACAAAGAGAAGAAGCTACTTATCTTGAAGTCCTCGAAGGCTCTCAAAAAACTCTAAAAGGCATCATGAATACCCGCTCAAAAAAAGGTACATTTCAGGCCACTAAAGAGGCCAAACCCTTCCCCCATAAACATTAATGAAATACATTTCCTGGAATTGCAGAGGGCTAGGCTCTACCCTAAAGGAAGATGCAATGAGAGATCTAATCCAAATACATAGGCCTGAGATTCTGCTTGTCCAAGAAACTAAAATGGAGGAGACTAAGTCCCTCCAAATCGGGAAAAATTTTTGGAAAAAAAGTGCTGGGATTGGCAACAACTCAAGAGGCGCTTCAGGAGGAATTGCCACCTTCTGGGATCCACTCCTTTATGACATTGAAGCTGAAGAACGTACGGTTCACTGGGTTTTCACCAAACTGAACCACAAGCAATTTGGACACAAGGTAAGTCTCTTTAATCTCTATGTTCCTGTTCTGCATGCGGAAAAAAAAGAGTGCTGGAACACTCTTGAAACTTTTCTTCAACAACAGAATAGAGATAATATTATTATAGATGGAGATCTGAATGTTACTCTGGCTGCTAATGAAAAGAAAGGAGGAAACCCGATTAGAGACCCTTCAAGAGAATGGGTAGAAGATATCATCTCTGGTTGGGATCTGCTTGACATCAAACCCATCAATGGTAACTTTACTTGGACAAACAAAAGAAATGGTCCTGGCCATGTTGCAGCAAGGCTAGACCGCTTCCTTGTCCACTCCTCCTTTCTCAATTTGGGTCTGCTAGCTTCCTCCAAAATCCTTCCTCACTGCACCTCTGACCATAGGCCGATTCTGCTTGAGCTAGCTACCGATCAAAATCTTGGACCTATCCCCTTTCGATTCAGTCCACTTTGGATTCAACATGATGACTTCCTACAAACCGTAGCTGATTCTTGGAATAACCACCTCTCTGGCTCGCCCTCCTTTGTCTGGGAATCCAAACTTAAAAGACTCAAATTTGCCCTTAAAGCCTGGGCCAAAAATCTTCCCTCTCCTGCTTCCATCAGAGAATTCGCCCAAGCTGAGCTTGAAACGCATCAAGCCTTAGCTGATTCCGCCCCTGTGTCCGAGATGATCCTCATTAAGGAAGAAACCTTGCAAAAAAACTTCTTCTCCGCATGTAGGATTGAAGAAGAATTCCATCGTCAAAAATCCCGTAACCTCTGGCTTCTAAGTGGAGACAAAAACACTAAATTCTTTCACAAACAAGCTGAAGCTCGGAAGAACTACAAAGCTATCTCAGAAATTCGGTTTGAGGGAGAACTAATCCAAGATGCAGAAGGAATCAAGAAAGCAGCGGTGGAAACCTTTGCTGATCTATTCACTGCACCTATTGAAGAGCCACTCGATATCACTTCCCATCCCTTTGATCTCATCCCTCAGATCATCAACGAGGAAGATAACAACTCCCTGTCTGCACCAATCACCATGGATGAAGTTAAAAAAGCTCTATTTGCTATGAAACTTGACAGCGCGCCGGGACCAGATGGCTTTACAACTAGATTTTTCATCTGCTGTTGGACACTCATCAAGTATGATCTCCTCAAAATGGTTAGGCATTCCCAGAAAACCAGCAAGCTGGGAGGCAGCACGAACTCTTCCTTCCTGGCACTGATCCCTAAAGAAAAAGGAGCCAATACCTTCAACAGATTCAGGCCCATATCCCTCTGTAACACTGGCTACAAACTGATTACTAAGATCATTGCCACCAGAATGAAAAGAATGCTCCCTCGGATCATCCCGGAGAACCAAGGAGGTTTCATCAAAGGTAGGGAAATCTTGGATAACATCATTCTTGTCCAAGAAGCTATCCACTCAAGCAACCAGCGAAAGGAGAAAGGCATGGTCATCAAACTCGACTTAGCTAACGCCTTTGACCGAGTCAGGCATGACTTCCTGTTTGCTGTTATGGCTAAATTTGGCTTCTCCACCAATTTCATTAACTGGATCAAAGGATGTGTGGGGGATCCTTGGATTGTCCCTCTACTAAATGGAAGGCCCACTCGCTTCTTCAAAGCCTCAAGAGGTTTAAGGCAAGGCTTCCCGCTTTCTCCTCTTCTTTATGATATCCAGGCTTCTATCCTCAGCTATCAACTTAACTTCAGTCAAGACATTCACGTGCTCCCTGGGCTCAGAATTGTGAACAATGTCAGGGACATCAATCATGCCCAATTTGCTGATGACACTCTGCTCTTGGGAGGAGCTTCTGTCCACTCTTCGGAGCAATTCAAAAGAGAACTGGAGTTATACAAACATGTCTCTGGAAGCAAAATAAATCTCCACAAAAGCAAAATCTACAGTTGGAACTGTGATGCCAGGGAACTAAGGAGCATCAGCAGCATGTTGGAAATGGAATCCACCAAAGACTGGAACAACTTCATTTATCTCGGAATTCCCATTTGTAAAAACAAAATCACTTCTGCAGATTGGGAGCCTATAGTGGACAAGATCAAACGCAAAATCCAAAATTGGGGGGCCAGCTGGCTCAATCTGGCAGGTAAAACTACTCTCATCAAATCTGTCCTCAATAGCATGCCTATTTACCAATCTTCTATACTGCTTGCTCCCTGCTCTGTAGTTAACAAGATTGAAGGGCTACTCAGAAAATTCATCTGGGAAGGAGGTAAAGGGAATGAGAACAAAATTCATCTTGTCAGTTGGGAAAAGATTAAAAAGCCTCGGGATGAAGGTGGCCTTCAGGTGAGAAGTTTAACAACCCAAAACCTTGCTTTGGGAGCTAAATTACTCTGGCAGATGATCACAGGGAAAACTAGCTGGAGTAAAGAAGCTCTCCGCAGAAAATATTTCCTTGGGCCGAGGAAGAGATGTCTGGACCAGCAACCTCCACCTGGTAAAGGCTCGCCAATCTACAAGTTATGCATAAAAGCTCTATCCCCATTCCATAACAAGCTTTACTGGATCCCTGGAAATGGCAGCTCAATCAATGTCTGGGAAGACTCTATTATGGGGAGCCCCCCCATTGGTTCCAATACGGATATCAGCAATATTAAAACCTGGCTTCTTGACAAAGGATCCACCACACTATGGGACCTCTCTGTCTGGGAGAATGATAATTGCAAAGGCTGGAACTTAGGCAATGTTCCCCCTGATCTTAACACTGAAGCAGAAGCTCTTTTGGTCCTCCTCCAAGGTAAGTCCCCCTCCAAAATTGGCTCCAGAGATAGAAGGGGTTGGGGAACCTCTGGAGTGTACACTACTGCGGAAGGCTACAATGAAATCCAGTCCATCCCCTACGTTGCCCCAAACCCCACTATCTGGAAGTTTATATGGTCTAAACCTTTCATCCCGAAAATTGATATCTTCTGCTGGTCTTTAGCCCATAAGAGTATCCTCACCGGTGACAACCTCAAGAGAAGAGGAATGGAAGGCCCATCCCGCTGTCCCCTCTGTAAATGCAATGATGAAACCTTGGATCATATCATGCTGGAGTGTCCCTACGCTAAAGATGTTTGGATCCACGCTATAAGCCTCAACAATGCCCTTAATTTGCCTCAAACTGTTCAAAACCTTTTCTCCATATGGAAATCCCTGTCTCCCTTCAAGTTGAACAACAAGAACCTGCTTCAAATTGCTTGGGAATGGCTCCCAAAAGCCATATGCTGGAAACTGTGGCTTGAAAGAAACAACAGAATCTTTCGCAGTTATGAAGCCCCTCCCTGGAAAACTGCTGCAAAGGCTAGAGCCATTCTAGGAGAAGCTCTGGATTGCAGCCCCTCATATAACTCCTCCCAGCTTCTTCCTGAAGAATTCAAATGGTTAACCCTGCTAACGACCAAACTTCCTCGTCGCACCACTTGCTGGGTGCCTCAGACTGAGAATTGGGAAATCAAACTTGAGGAAGCAGATTTCAGACGCTGGGAAGCCTCCCTAAATGAGCCGTGCCTTTTCTTCGATGGGGCTTCGAAAGGAAACCCAGGCCCTGCTGGTGCCGGAGGAATAATCAAATCAGCAAGCGGGATAACATGCACCAACTATGCTTGGGGTCTCGGAATTGACTCCAATAACACTGCTGAATTCTGCAGTCTTTGGCAAGGTTTAAATATTGCGCGTGAACAAGGAATTAGCAATTTAACTGTCTTTGGGGACTCCAGGATTCTAATCAGAGGCCTCATAACCAAGAAATCTCCTCCGAACGTCAAACTAAGCCATATTTTTCAAAGAATTCTTCAAGTGAGCAAACACTTCCAAAAAATCAGATTTTACCACGTGATTCGAGCGCTGAATAAACAAGCAGATCTGGAAGCCAATAAAGGGGTCGAGCTGGCTCATGGCATATTAAGCATCGATGGATCTTGTCAGCGATGTGACATCCCTTAGCTGCAGAAGATCCTGTATCTCCTCACAGCACGCTCACTGACTTCCCCAAAGCACGTTTTCCATGAGAATGCAGAGATTCCCTGCACCACAGCTCAGAGAAAGGTCCTTGCGACATCGGGAGTCTCCCTGTATGCTCTTAAAGGAGCTCCTCCCCTGTCTCGACCTCATTCATCTCTGTCAAGAAAGCTCTGTGTTGAGGCAAAAGGCTTCAAGCTTTCCGAGTTTCCTCTGTCCTTTCCGTGATCAGATCGAGGTTCACAGTGTGCTACTGAACGAAATGGCGTCGAATAGCTCTTCCAGTTCCGGTCTCACAGTGGAAGATCGCATTGGAGCCCTGGAAGACGCATTGGGGCGTCTTAGGGCTAAGCAAAACGACCAGAAAGCTAAGATAGAGGAGCTCTCTAAAGCAGGAGAGCAAACCTGGGATTTATTGAACAAAGATCTCATGCAACTCCGGGCAGAATTCACTTAACAAATGGATGACCTGAAGGATGAGACGCAAACCGGTTTCAAAGATGCCGCAAACACTCATGTGGCAATTTTGGGCATAGGATCGCAGCGCTGGAAGCTGAATTCACTTCTCTGAAATCTAAGATGGAAAAATAATTATCGCTCCTGCAGCACAATACTCCTCTCTCCACTGTTATAGTTAAATAATTTTCTGGCACTTGGGAGTGGTGGAGCCCTGCCATGTTTTGGGCGAACGCTGTAAGCTCGCTGTACTTCTATGGAGGTGTATTGTATTTGAGAATTCTATGTAATAGCATTCGGTTGCTCAATACCGGCACTAATATAATCTTCCCCTATGTTATGGTCAAAAAAAAAACATAGGAGCTTACAATTCAAACAGTAAGACAAAAGTAAAGGCATCTTCAAAAAAATAGCACCCACAAGATGAATATTGATGGCTGCAATGCCCATCGTCTGAGCTCCTTCCTTCCTTCTCTGAAGAAATGAAATTAAATGAAATGCTTACAATGAGACTCTAAAACCCTAGGGGGATTCTCATCTGATTATGTTTAATTTCTCTACAACGGGATTCTCGGTGAGCCAGAACCTGCACAGTAAAAATACACCATCAAAATGATAGAACTGTGCAATCCATGCTTCATAACCCACGTAAGAGTAGATACACCAATGTCACAATGTATGATAACAATTGAAAAGAGGAAAAAATCCAGCCCCCCCCCCCCCCGACAACCAGCCAGGAACTATGGTCACATATATTACTAAGAGCCTTGGGATACTGGAGACCGGGATCCTTTACTGCTCAGGTTTGTGGCAGAAGCTGCTCAAACCGCGGATATAAACATATATGACTGGTTTGTTGATATTTTTCCACGGATATAACTGGAACTTTCTATATTCTATTTGGCACAAAATTTGTTGATACATGATTGTTGAGATCTTCCATCTGAATGATAAACACTTGGCATGTTGATAGTTGATGTCTCACTAGGTAGCTTTGGTCGATTACAATGATTACAACAAATTGAAACTGCTAATAATATATCTGTGAAGAACCTGCAACAATTAATTACTGAAAATACACGAGATAACAGTAATAACAGAACTCATAATTACTTTATTGATTGCAGGTCACTTCGAGGGGGCAACCTCCTATGAGCAAGCTCAATACAAATAACTCCACGGTGCTTTCATTGGCCTCAACGCACACTTATATACTAAGTCTAGGCGCCAATACTATGGGTCAAAACCATGTCCAATACAAACTATGGGTCAACAAATACTACGGGCGACTTACAAAGCATATGCACCCAACAACAATAACACAAACTATGGATCAACAAATACTACGGGACGTCTTACAAAGCATATGCGTCCAACAACAATATACTAACAAAGTAAAGACATGGGTTCCTAACATCCCCTCTCCCTTAGAAAAAGCTTTGTCCTCAAAGCTTTAGATGTGGAAATTGATGTTGAATCTAAAGGAGTGGTGCCCATGTAGTAGCCTTTGCTTGCATGTCGTGCCTCTATGATAGAGCGAGAGATAAGCGGACGCCCTTTGAGTGTCAGGGAGGATTGCTTGGAAGGCTGTAGACAAAGAAAAACCATATCAACTGCTTGAAAAGTGCACTCGGAACGGTGCTAATCGGCTTGTTGTTTCATTCGAATTCTGGCCATGTGAAGAGTGTCTTGCAAAATGCGAAGAATCTGATCGTGGTTTTGAAGAACCATGTCAATTGCCTGAATTGGTGCACTGTTGAGGGTGTATGGAAGAAGAAATGGCGGTGCCTGACCATAGATTGCTTCATATGGAGTAATTTTAGATGCAGTAGGGTACCACCATTCAGCGAGAGGGAGCCACTTCTCCCACAGAGGTTATTGTTCGGAGATGAAGCAACGAAGATAAGTTTCCAAACATTGATTGGTAATGTCAGCCTGCCCTCCAGATTTAGGGAGCCCTTCAATGAATTCCAGAGACATATCTGTCTAGATCCGTGGAAGGATGGGTACGGGTTCGAGCAATAATAGAAGGAGCTGGAAGGTATCATATTCAGCCACCATCTATTGAATTGGCATGTTCATTCCCTGCCAAAAGAAGGTATGTTGTGCCTGCTCATATGTTTGGAGGAACCCCGAGTGCCTGACCAATGGAGATGCATGGAGTTCAGAGAAGACATAGCCATGTTGAACAGATTGCAACCAATTTGGAACAAGTAGAGAAATAGCTGAAAGAGAAACTGGGGCATCAATTGTGCGAGAAGGAGCATCTGCCACCAAATTGTCTTGACCCTTCATGTAAGTGATCTCATTGGCATAACCCAGGAGTTGGCGAATCCATTTCAGTTGTGCGGGTGAGGAGACCCGTTGTTCCAGGAAATATTTCAGACTCTCGTGAGCAGTCTTGATGCAAAAAGAATTCCCTAATAGGTATGGTTGCCACGTATGTACTGCATGCAAAATAGCCATCATTTCCTTCGCAGATGTAGAGGCGGCTAAATTCTTATCGGAAAGGTCTTGTGAAAGTGGCAATCCCACTGGTTCAACAAAGGCACCAGCATATCTATCCAAAATTGGTTGGAGATCCAAGGGAGTAGTGGAGACCGTTGATGGGTGCATATGAATGGAATGGAGCTGAGCGATGACACCATGTGAATTCTTCTTAAGGAGTTTTTCCAGGCGATGTGAACTGATGATGCGGAGAGACCCTGGTTGTAAGCCTGTAAATTTGTGTTTTTGCCCATTGACTGAAAACTGCATCCAAAGTTCAGCAAAATCTCATAAGATGGGTCCAAGTGTGCGTAACCATTGAACACCCAAAACCACATCACATCCGCCTAAGGCCAAGGAAAACATGTCAGAACGCAAGATATAATCTTCCATAGAGATACGCACATTGTGACACTTCCCCTTGCAAGGTAAGGTGCCCCCATTCGCAACCATGACTTCAAAGTTGGAGCAAGGATGGATAAAACAATCAGCCTATTTGGCGATCCGAAGGGTCAATGAAGTTATGAGTGCTACTAGAATCAATGAGTATGGTAAGAGGGAGCTTCTTGAAGTAACCCCTGACCTGCATTGTTTGGGGGGTGGTGATTCCGGCTAAAGCATGGAGAGATATCTTTGGGTGGTCTTCCTGAGACGGAGGGTCAATAGGCGGCTCCTGAATGTCAACCTGATCATCCATTGTATCTGGAGCTTATTCACCAATTTCAAAGGCAGGTGAAGAATCCACATCCAAGAGATAGAGCTTTTGCTGAACACATCTATGGCCCCGAGTGAATTTCTCATCACAATTATAACAAAGCCCTTTTTTTCTACGTGCCTGCATCTCTGTTTCAGAAAAATGTTTGATAGGAGTTGGTTGAGGAGCTGGCGGGATGGGAGGTCATTGAGAACCCGTATTTCGGAAGGGGACAAAAGTGGGTTTGGAGCGATGTTGGGATGCAATCTTGTCTTCTGCCAACTTAGCTAACCCCAGGGCTTCCATCATTGTGTTGGGACAAAACATTTTAACCTCTGAGCGGATTTCATCCTTAAGACCATTGATAAAACAACTCCTGTAGAATTCATCAGACAATCCTTCTGTGTGATTGGCTAGTTCTCAAATTCTGTCTGATACTCTCTCACAGTGCCAATATGGCGAATTTTAGTGAGGGCTCCTGTGAAGTCATCAAAAGCACTAGGACCAAATCATTGCAAAAGGAGCTGGCAAAAATCTAGCCATTTTGGCTCTTCACGAGCCTTGATGTACCAATGGTACCATTGAAGAGCTTCCTGTTCCAAATGAAAGGATGCAAGTGGAACTTTGATGACATCAAAAGTATTATGCAGACTGCAATATTGTTCTGCACAATAGATCCAGCCAGTCGGATCAGTACCATTAAAGCGAGGAAAATCAAGCTTCGGACCAAGGAAATTGCTGGAAGAAGAGAACCCATTCTTTAATGAAGACTCGGACTGTCGTTTGTTGTTCATGGTTGAATGCTCAAGATGGAGGCCGAGAAATCTTCATCCAAATCCTAGAGTTTGGTTTGGATGGCTGCAAGTGCTTCCTCCATGGTTTTTTCTCCTGTGCAGGTGACAACCATAACCATGAGGTTTTTTTTTGTTTGAATGGGTAGAAAAACACAAACAAAAGCTTAGTTAGTAAAGGGGAATTTGGATTTGGGAAAAACTCTGATGGGTAATTGGGGTTTGACTAGGTTTTGGATACTTTCGAATGGACAAGGAAGCAAAAAATGGGGATTTCATAAGCGGGGTGAAAGAATGAGAAAATTTGTCAGAGAGGGACAAAGAAGCAGAAATAGGAAATGAACATGGTGGCAAAATTTGAAGGCGATTGGGTGAAAATTAATGAAGTTATGGCAAATCCTAAAAATAAACAAATGTGGGATTTCTGGCATTGGGAAGTGGAATTTTGGATAAGGTCCTCATGAATGAAAGATGCAGAATGGGATGACAGGGGTGTCAGGGAAGTTTCAAGGGAAACAGAGTGAAAATAAGGGATATGCTACGGCACATAAGGGATCGAAAATAGATGGATCTGCAATGGCGCGGAAGGGATCGGCAGCAGATGGATTTGAAACGACGCAGAAGGGATCGAAAACAGATAGATCTGAAACGACACGGAAGTGATCGGCGCGGAAGTGATCGGCAACAATTCTGGACAAAGGAAATCTGTGATTTATCAGCTAAAAATATATATGGACCCCGTATGCTTGGCTTCGTAACGGTTCAGGGGATTCACTAAGCCACCAATGTTGTAGGACGACTTGTGTATTGGGGCAGTACCCTTCACTCCACGACTCATGTAAAACTGATAACCACTTTGCCACAAACGACAGCTCTTGGTTTACCTCACGGGTGGGAACTAATCAATCAGGTAGGGGTCGTTGCCCTTTTCGCTGGCAGGTCCTCTCAATGGGCCAGCTACTTTGGGGTTCCTGTGGTACTCCTCACAATGAGTTTTAGGGATTATGCCCAAGTACTTCCCATAGTTAAGCGGATAGGGATTATTCCCATATCCGAATTTGCAACATATGCAAAAAAAAAAATTGGCAGAAATTTCACCCAACGAACCCAAGAAAGTGCTCCGATACCAGATGTAAAGAACCTGCAACAATTAATTGTTGAAAATACACAAAATAACAGTAATAACAGAACTCAGAATCACTTTATTGATCGCAGGCCACTTCGAGGGGGCAACCTCCTTTGAGCAAGCTTAATACAAATAACTTCACGCTGCCTTCATTGGCCTCAACGCACACTTATATACTAATTCTAGGCGCCAATACTATGGGTCAAAACCATGGGCCAATACAAACTATGGGTCAACAAATACTACGGGCGACTTACAAAACATATGCGCCCAACAACAATAACACAAACTATGGATCAACAAATACTACGGGATGTCTTACAAAGCATATGCGTCCAACAACAATATACTAACAAAGTAAAGACATGGGTTCCTAACAATATCTATAAGAACTAGTCAAATTTGAATTTGACTGTTAAATGACTCCTGAGACAAAGTCGAGATTTGTTCCCCGTTGTAGACTCTTGCTTGAGTATTCCCAAAGGCTTAGTTGTTTTTTTAAAGGCTCAATTTGTTTATGCTCCTATTTATAAATCATGTTCAAGCTCCAAAGGCTCAGTTTGTTTATGCTCCTATTTATAAATCGTGCTCAAGCTTCTTTGGAATTTTTAGTACATTATAATATATACTATAATATTTTCTTGTATATTATTTTCCTGTTGAGCTAAATATTGTCTTTCGTAGTGCAAATAAGTACCTATAATCATGCTATAAGCATTCATCATATTGGCCACTTATTATCTCAACTTTGCTTGTCATCTGGGTAGAAGATGAAGCTAACCAAGAACTGATGACAAGGATTTTGAGGAGTGCTGATAATGTTGTCTCTTGTGAGGGTGCCAACTATAGTATGTTCTGTAATTTGACCAATACTCTTTGTTGGTAAATGTTTACATGGCCACAAATAGGTTAGAAGAAATGTGGATTTTGCATATGGTGATGCCCAACTTTTGCAATGAACAATGTGCTTCGGGATACTAATAATGAAGAGTGGTTTTAAAGCCTTTTAACTAATATGTAATGTGTCATCATTTTGTATTTTTGAAAGAATATTTTTTTTGACAAATATGCTTAGTTGTGTGATTAGTTGTATTTGTAATGTAATATGCCATCATTTTGTATTTTAAAGAAAACTTTTTGACAACTAAGCTTAGTTGTTTTTGTCATTTGCATATTATTGCCTTTAAAATTAATATTAATTTTGTTAACTTAATAACATTACCTTTTTTTAAAATAAATAGCTATTAAGTGATATTTAATGTTGATTTTTGCTTTTACGTTACAAGACATGGACTAAGTTGCACACACACTCACATATCCTCCTGAATTTGAGTGGGGTTGTTGGTGATGTGTGTTCAAGTTTAGAGAAAAACATAGGGTAAAAAGGATCAACCAACATTGAAACTAATATGGTATTTAGATCATAGCTAATGTTAGTGTTAGCAATGCTAGCCTTGGACATCATGCCATGCTGCATAATGGATCTTTTGATCTTCTACACTAGAATGGCCGTGGCTTCTTACCATGTTGATTTTGTTGCTATCGATACTTCCAACTCTATGACCGTCAAAACCTACTTGGAACTATGACTGTTCATGAGACCTTCGGGTCAAAGCCTCAAGTAGTGCTACAGATTTGAAGCTAAGACCAAAGTCCCATCAATGACGCATAAATGTTGAAAACATGTATACCAAGTCATGGACCATTGAAGTTCATTGATTGCTAAAACCATCGAAGTTCACAAATTGATCATTGAAGTTCAAAATTGAGCCCTCGAAGAAAAAAAATGGATCTATGGGATCTAAAAGATAAAACTGCACTTTCATACCTTTATTTGCTCAAATCTTTAAAAAAATTATTTTCATTAAATCTACAACTTTTAAAATTGCATATTTACAATTTTTTTTTCCTTATTTTACTTGACAACAAGGTTACCTTAAAAGATTGTTGACAAGTTTGGAGAGATCATGGTTGATTTCGTGGAGACTTCTTTGCTTCCTCAATCCATCACCGATCCTTCCATCACCATTTCACCATGGCTTTAATGCCATGTTGATGAAGTGTCCTCAAACACGTAATATTATTAATAAGGAAAAACGTTACAAAGAGTAGTGAGGACTCAAATCTAACTTCACCTCACTTTGAGAATATAGTTAGTTTACATAGCTCACCTCTAAACTAAATCATATGAGAACAACCAATCACATAATCACATGAGTATGATAGGTGTCCTTTACATAAAAGTTAGGTGTTCTTATCATAACAACCTATAATAAACTAATTTTTAAAAACATGTAAACTAATAAAATACTTAAATTATAGAACTTTGGATTACAAGGCTAACTAGCAAGATCAACCTGCAATTCTCGGCCTCAAAATCCAAACCCTAAACTGACACTTGTGCTCCTCCTCTTCTATTGTAGTATGGTGGAGTTAAACTTCTCTTTTCAATCGTACACATGCAATTTTAATTTCTTTGAATCGATTCATCTCACATTGGATTCCAACAGTCATTACAATGATCTATATTCCAAACATTCCATGTTATGAACCAAATCCTTAAATTATCCTAAGATACAATAATACACACCATGTACATAAAATGTAAATGTGCAACACAACTCTGGGATAGATAAGATATATGAGTTACATAATACCTCCTTAAAGACTAGGATAACCTCCTCCAAATACCCCAATACATTTATATATGCAATTTGCATGTTACCCTCGACAATGAATACATGACCTCTATATATACCTATTCACTCACTACACATCTGGGCCTTTCATTAGGTTGACCACTATTAGATATACATTTACATTTAACCCTGCATATGCCCCCATTATGGTCATATATATACATTTAACCACATATATGTTCCCCTTGGGATAATATATATACATTTAACTCCATATATGCCCCCCTTGGGTCATAACATAATATCCTCCTTCAAAAACCTTCGTTGACAAAGCTTTGTAGTTAAGGGATTTACATGTGATGAAACCAAGTAATAGGATTTCCTTATATTTCTACTTTCCTGTTGCCATTAATGATGATCCATCCATTCAAATTCAATTATTTTCTGTCTTAATTCTCGGTAGTTGGTTTTTCCATGGTTTTATTTTCATTGATTCCATTTGTTGTCATCGTGACTTCTCTAATTTGTTGTAGTTTGGTGTCTAATAACTTATTGACAAGTGATAGTTTTGTTATGCCTTGTTCCATGATTATTGGCAATTATTCCATCTTCTTCCTCAATACCGTCAATGTAGATCTTCTTTCCCTTTTTGAAGCTTTCCTGGTAAATTGGTAATGAGGATGTCGATATGGTTTCCCTTCATTCTCCACACCCATATCATCAATCTTCTTTTTAGAGACAACAATATCCTCTATCTGTTGTGCTTGCTCTTCAATACTACTTGCTTTTGTGATATTTCCCTCATGTTTGACTTTGATATTTTCAAGCTGGTGCTCAACTTCTTCAAGCATTTTCTAGTGACCTTCTTGAATTTTGTCTTCCTTCTCTTTTTTAAGTTGTAATTTGATGCCATCTATTATTTTTTTGTTTCCTTCTTCAATTCTATATTCCATTTCTAATTTTACGTTATCCATATTTAGAGCTTTTTTAATCTTCTTGCAAATTTATTCTTCAAATCTTTTATAGTCTCTTCATTTAAGATCCTTGATTTTTCTTAATTTTGACCATGTTTCTTTTATTCTTTCAATCTATTGACCTCATTCAATAACTTTTTATTATTGTTTCATAATTCAAACATTTCTTCACCTTTTTTTTCAATTCTTCCCTTAACTCTTTAGTTTCCCATTTTACTTTGCCATTCTTTTATTTCTTCAATTTATGAACCTCATTAATGAGTGATTCATCAATGGCTTACATATTGGACAACTCCTCACCTTTTCTCTTGAGTTCCACTTTTTATTTTTTGAATTCATCTTGATTTTATTCATCTCTTCCATTTTTTAGCCCTTTATCCATATTTTTTAGAAGAGTTCTTCAAATTCTCCCCATGTAGCATATTATGCTTGAGTATTTTTATCATGGTTTCTCCACTACTTATTAGCTTCACCCCCCAAATAAATATCTAATAAATAAGTGTTTTCAGCATTTTCCTTCATAATACTTAACCACTCCTTAGGACCAGTTCCATCTTGCTCTCCTCTAAATATAGGTTTTGCCATTATTCTTAAGCGAGGTCTAACAAAAACCATCAACTTCCAACCTCAATATATTCACAATAGTATAAAAAAAGATAATATGGTTTTTCCAACATATTATCCTATGTTTCCTCTTTCTATCGGCTTTCGAATCACCTAAATCGTACCTTATAGTCAAAATTTATACTAATTGCAAAATAACATACCTTTTAAAATCTTGATTTGGAGACTATCTTGCTAGTCGACCTTCCACCTAAGGAAACTCTAAAGTTTTGGCCCTTATGAGTATGAAATTCCGGCTTGTAGTAACCTATTGTGTTTTCTCTCCAATGCCACAGGTTTTACCAAATTTTGACGTGTCAAGTGAAATTTGTGGTGACTTTCCTAAAATTTGTTGTTTTGTCCCTTTTAGGAGAGCACACTTGTACGACCTGCCACGTGTCCAAATTTTCTAATATGATCACGAGTTTTTTTACCAAAAACACATTGACTTATCTTTTTTTTATGTAACTAGTGTCACATCAACTGGATCTTGCAAGCTTTAAATATATTAGTTTTACCCATAACACATGTTTGAGACTAGTAAAAACCCCTAACTTCCATATACTATAGCTATCAACGTATAGTGAACTGAGAGCTAATTCTTTTACCATATGTACTTTATCTGTTTCCCAAGGAGGCTATAAATTTTACTATCTAAAACCTCCCAGGAAAAAAAGTTATAGATAAAATGGCTAGATGAATCGTTTGAAAGGAGCCAAACCTAGGACTGTATGCTTTGATACCAAATGTTATGAACCAAATCCTTAAATTATCACAAGAGACAAGACTAGGAGATCCTCCTCCAGACACCCTAATACATTTACAAATCCAATTCACACGTCCCCCTTAACAATTGATACACGACCTCTAGTTATCCCAATTAAATCATTGCACATGCATGCCCCCCTTGGGTCACAACATTTCCTCTATGACTTCCCATCCTTAGTGTGTAGTCATTTGCTCTTAAATGGATTCCAATATTCATATTTTTTAATCTCAGGTATTTACCTTTTACTCCCTTAATATTGTGTGGATATTGAAGCTTCAAATTTCCTCTTTCCTATATCAATGTTGACCTCCTTATTCCTTCCTTCTAAGCAAACTAAACACATAATCTAGATTGGAAATAATTATGTGACGTCGATTAAGTGAGCCTAAGGATGCTCCAATATCACCTTGGCAATAGATCTTCCCTCTTCTACTTCCTTCCCCTCCTCCTATTAGCTCCACCAATGATAATTCGTTGGCCTCGAATATACTTGCACGTAGATCTTGAGGTCTCTTTACTTATTGTTTTTCTCAATTGACATCCCTTCCAAAGGAATTGGTAACCATTTCCACTTTTGATTGCGTTTGATCCCCAACCTCGTGTCTAACCTCATTTACTTCCTTACTGACATGTGATCTTGCAAAATCCAAATGTGATTTGCACTATGCATTTATGATGTCAACCCTCTCTTTTTTGTCTCACCAAGAAAAAAGTAGGGGTACTCCATGGCTTTTAATTTTGCATCATAATACTATAATCCGCTTTCACACTATTAGGATCTAGACCCCCCTTTAGACTATAGTTTAGTTCTTCCACATATGCATCAGGGGCCTTCCAAATTTTGGTTGATTCGTCATTAGAACTAAATAATGACTTCATAACTCCCTCATCTCCCTCATATGTGTAGTCTAATAGTTCCTCGTCCATTTCTCCCCGCCTTAATATTTCCTTAGGTGCCATTCTTCACCTCTACCAAAAAAGTTTAGAAACTTCTCGTACCACCCTTAAGGACTGAAGTGAGAGTGATATTGTTGGTGCCTTTCCAACACCAATCAACCCATGAGGGGCGTACATGTCATAAGTGAGATTTCAACTTGCAATAAAATCATACATATAGATATTGCATGATTTTTTTTTACTAGGGGAATCGACAACTGGGATGGGTTTTTGTACTTATGTGACACGAGGTCGATTCCCATCCGCTACCACTATACTCCTAGGTGCATCCACGCAACCCACCAACACGACACATGGGTAAGCTAAGGTTTGAACCCATGACATCGCAAGGAGTGCCTTAACAGTGCACTATATCACCACTCGGTCTACACCCATGCAGGCCAAGCAAAAAATTAATAAAAACATGCAATTTATTATTAATTTTGCATTACCAATCTAGCATATTTTATATAAAACATAGGTTAATTTTTAAACAAAAATTGCAAATTGACAATTTTTTTTTATTGCATTGAGACTAGCGAGGTGCTTACAACCCAGTATGGGGAAGATGTTGTCATGTTACCTAACATAACGTTCCGATGTTGACTCATAACTTATAAAAAAAAAAGTAATTAAAAAATTCATGTTGGCTCATAAAATAAACAAATTTAAAACCAACATGGATCCATCCTAAACCTAGATCTATTAAGCACCAAGAGAGATCCAATTTCTTGAGGTGTAAATTTTTTCTTAATAACCAAATCGACAAAATTTTGCAACTCAAAAATACCTTTCTAATAATAATAAATATATCTTCGAAAACCATACATAAAGAAACATGACGAAGATAATATTGTAACCTGAACCATAACTAGAGAAATCATGTGGAATGTGATATCTCATACGGAAAATTCCCTCTTACTAATTCCTAAGCATGGAAATCCCATCCCTCTTCAATGGGAGACATGAATCAAACTCTTTAAAAGGGATCTAGTTTTGTTATAATTTTGTTTCATAAAGTTAGTTTCGTCATAATTAGCAGTGTAAAGAAGCAATTGATGATGATAAATAAGCCAACAACTAAAAATTTGGAAGTTGATTGGATCGTAATTAAAAGAAATATATAAAAAAGAATAGAAAATAATAAATCATTTGAAGAAATAAATCAATAATTATTTTTTTAATCTAAAGCTTAGATATAATACGGATTGTAAATGTATCTCAAGTTAGTTATTCTAGCTTCAATTTAAGAAATACAATAGTAAAAAAAAATCAAACAAATACTATAAAAAAGAAATACAATTTTTATTTTTATTTTTAAACTCAAAGTACCTTGAATGTTATAAATATTTTGATTTCTCCCTTAGAATTTCAAGGGTTGATATTTCACTTAGAGGTTAGGGACTAAATACATTTAATAAATATTTGAAATAAATAAAAATAGAAATGAATAAGCCATGAATTAGTCTTTGAAAAAATAGAAATGGGTAACATTTTTGTATTAAAAAGAATTGTAGTCTAGCAATTTTTTGGGAGCTTTCAGGACTTGCTTTCTCCCATCAAAGAGTTAGGAAGAGATGAGTCAACATTGTTTTCTAACTTTCTCCTCGCCTCCATTTTCTTGTGTACAAGAGTATATTTTTACGAATGGCTTGCGAAGCACAATGCAAAAAAATCAAAAACAAAAAAACAAAAACGTGATTATTGAGAGGGATGAGTAGGCTTCCTCCTGTCAAATAAGGGTGAATCCAAGGAGAGTTGATGGCTCAACAAAAAAATTGCTTTTACTTCTTTTTCTTTGAGACCCCGATTTGATTTCCTTCCCCTAGTGATAGGAGGAGAGGGGTGAGGAAATTTCTTTATTACTCTAGCATAAGAAGGATTTGAAGAATATGGAGGCGCCTCTTCCACCATGAGAGATTTCTAGAATTTTTTTGTTGTGGGACCTCCTCATTAGTAGCATTTTGATTCTACACTGCCTATAAGTTCTTTCTAGTTTCCAACTTCAACATCTTTAGATGGTTTCTCAACCTTCTTATTTTCAGTTTCCAAATCTTCTAAGGATTCAAGGGCTTCAAATCTATTCATGTTCGGTTCCAAAAAGTCTTCTTGGACTTTTTGAGGTTAATGAGACTTTTTGGACCGAGATTTCTTGCACTTGTTTTTAACTGCCTCGAAAGTATTTTACTTTTATTCCAAATAGGGGTTTTGAGGTTGAGGAGATTGAGTCCCTGGTTTCTTTGGGCATTTTTTGGCAAAGTGCCCATATCCATGACAAGAGTTGCATTTAGAAGGGATTTGTTCATAATCCAATGCTTTAAGATGACACCAGTCATCCATAATGATTTGCAGAGCCTTAGGAAGGCCTTCTTTAGACTCACCTCCACACAAATACATGCACAAGAAGGCATGTTTCCTTTATGTTCAACCTGATAGATGAACCGAGCCAACTTGTTCCGAATAGATTTGAGAGATTTTTCATCCTAGAGGATTGCTAGGTGACAAGGGTGCCTTGTCCACACTGGGGCGGTTTTAATATCCATTTCAAGGTTGAAATCTAGAGACCAAGTAGCTAAAATCATCCCTTTGGAACCCATGAAATAAGGTCCAGATCGGAAAATAAGGTTTCAATTTGCTTTGCAAGGAAAAAATGGAAAGAAAAAAACCTCTTCCACAAGCAAACTAATCTACCCACCTTCTATTTTGGAGACCCATTGCTCTTCTACCCATAACTCCATTGCTCATGGACTATTTATTTTTAAAATCAATCCCTAATCAAATATCAAATTGATATATGAAACTAACTACTTAGACATAACATAATTTGTAAATTATTTTTCTTTCTTAGATATGAGATGAATTGCAAATATATCTAAATTCATTATTCTTTTTTTGCAAAAGAAAAAAAACTGTAACTTGTTATTCAAAAACATGGAATCAAAGTTACATGTAAATTCAGATAGTCCAAATATTACTGATAGACTTCATCTCTACACCCCAGCTGCATAACCAATTTGTTGACAAAAATTGTCAATGTCAATACCCTCATTGTCTAAAGACTCCACCCCCCTAAATAGTTATTAATACATTTAAGTGCACCATACAAAAAATAGTAACTCCATCGTTCATTTTAAAAAACATATACTGATCCATTTTCAATCAATTTGCCATCAACAAGCTCTTCAAAATGTAAATGACCATCCATCGAACCAATAGCCAATTTGGAGAAACAATCAACCTCGTCATTAAATTCTCTATATATATGAATAAAAGAGATGAAAGAAAAGCTTTTAATCTTCTCCTTGATTCTACTTGCCCATTGATCATTGATCAATATTAATCACTTGTAAGTGAGTTAACTCTTTTGCCCAATCAATCATAACTTTTGAGTCACTTGGTTAGACATAGCTAAAAGGTTATAATTTTTCTAAAAGGCACATACTTAGGTATAACCTGATTTGTAAATTATTTTTCTTTCTTAAATATGAGATTAATTGCAAATATATATTTAAATCGTTTACTCTCCTTAGACTTAAGGAAAGGGTTATAATTTTTAAAAAAGGCACATACTCCGATATTTTAACGAAGGAATATGAATGAAACATAATGTTTTTCATTTTTGAAAAACATAACATAGTTGTAGCCTTAGCGCAAGAAATATGGACTTCCGCCTAGTGTCTCAAGGGTTAGGGTTTCGGATACCAATTAATACATTTGAGTAAATATTTGAAGTCCGAGGGTTTATGTGCAAAATAGAGGAAAGGGTTTCTAGTTTTCACAGGAGGTAGGTCGAGTTCACAGTAGCAGGTAGCGGGCGGCGTTGGAGTTCAGAAGCAGGCAGCAATGGCTCCCCCTAAAGGTATGGCGTTTACGCTCCTGTCTCCTTTTCTGGTAAATTCTCCGGGATTGAGATGTAAATGCTGCTAAACTGTGCGTGATTTGTGCCAATGTAAGCTGAAATAAGCTGAAATGTCTGTGAAAATTGCCCATCTCGGGCTTCATATTTTACTTCTGAAGCGCCATTTGGTGCACATTAAGGTCCTCGTACCATTGAGAAACCCTATGCCCACCCTATCGATTATTTCTCGCCTGATGAAATTTGAAGAGTTAGCTTTAGTTTATTTCCCAAGGTTACATGTAATACCTTTCTTTAAAATCAGATGGTTTATTCGAAATAAGCTCTACCCTTGAATTGACCTTTCAAAGTTTAAAATATATTTTGAAACGCACAGTAGTTTAAGCATGATGGGCATACCGTTGTCATTAGTACAGTTTCGGAGTCGGTTGTCCATCAACTATTGATCTAGGTTTTATAGGGTAAAACGAAATGACTATTTTTGTAAAACGTTCAAGTAGCTGAGGACTTTTGATGGTTTTTTTTGTAAATGTGGTCCTGGGTCACTGATGAGATTGATGGAGTATTAAGCCGTCCAACCGGGTTCCATTTTCTCTTTAGTTTTCTCCAACTGATTTTGATGCCAAATGGGATGAGTCCGGATGCAAGTCCTGGGTGGTTTTACGCGTCTATTGGAACTGACACCTAAGCCGAAGGATGTCTGTGTTATCCGATGCAGCCCTCAAGCGTATTTCTCGAATCGTTTTAGGAAAGAATAGGGTCTACTTAATGAGATTACGAGGCGAGAATATTCGGCAGAGTTAGCATTCAGCATGCATATGTTGTCTCATTTTAAATTTTAATTATGGAAGTTTATATCTGAAAATAGAACATGTTTTTTTCTGTAATTGAAATAATGCATTCTTATTTGTTGCTTCTAAAATCTTTTTAGGCAAAGTTGGGATTTAAATAATTTTAGGGCTCTTGAATAGAGTGCTAATAATCTTTAGATCATTGAGTTTTCTTATATTTAATAATTCGTATTTACTTCTTAGAGGTTGAGACGGGTAGTTTTGGGCATCTCTTGAAAGCCAAATTCTGTAAGTTTTGGGGAACATGAAAAAGGTCCTTGTTTTAGTCGCTTGAAGGGTATGCTAGACTTTTTGACTGCATTCAGAGTTTTCTGAAAATTGCTAGGCATTGTTTATTGAGCTTCAATCAACTAAAGGTTCTTTTTGATTGCTTTAAGTAAGTGAGGAGATCAAAGTGGGCACAGGTTGGATTATCTGAACAACTTAGTAAGTTACCTGTAGTAATTGTCAGTTGTACAGCTGTTTTTGAGATGTTGGAGAATTAACTGGTTACTATGGAAAAGTATTGAAAGCAAAGCAATCTATCATTTAATCCAAAACAGGTCATTTGCTTGTGAAAAGTCGATAAAGGTGTGAAGGGGAACAGAAACGTACTTGAAGGCAATAAAGCCTACGCGATAGGTTTAGTACTCTCTGATTTATAGTGGAAAGGTTGTAACTGGAAAAATAAAATTTAAAAATCCAAAGGAAATATTGTGATGGTAGAAAACCAAGAGAGTTATATTTTTTGGTAAGAGTAACTATATTAACATTTGGCAAAATGTACAGAGATAGCAGAGCAGGTCTACATATCAAAACATCTGAAACAGTCATCCACGGTCTGAGAATAAAAAAAACCATGACTGCCTTGTTGGGAAACCAGGTCAAAAGAGCAACTGAAACTGTTCTAAATGCATACATTCAAGTTTTAAACCACTGAAACTATATATGTAAGAAGCTAAAACATCCTGAAACTGAAACAACAAAAAGCTAGATCTGGAAGACTTGCTAGTTCTGTGGTTGTGGAACCTGGGCAGGAGGCTGGTTTGTAGCATTCTGGTGAGCAGCTTCCGAGGATGCAGCTTGAGGATGCTTTTCCTGCAGGAGGTTCAAAGGTTCCCCCAAGTCTGCCAGCTATCCATGTAATGACCCTCAGGAGGTAGGCATTTTGCTCCTCCAAGGTTTCCATTCCTTGCTTCAGGTGGTGGAAATTTTTGCCCTTTGGCAGCATACTCAAGCCTACCATTGATATTGTCTGCTAATAGAGCTCTAGAGTCCTATAGAATTGAGAAATTGGGGTTCTAGTGCAACCCATGTCTGGAATGATCTCTTGAAGCTGCCTCTCAACATCATCGCCTTCTTTGTAGGCCTTGGCCAGCTATATATATATATATATATAGACACACACACACACACCACATCCATAGCTGCCTGTTTCTCCTCTGATACTCATGTTTTGTAAAAAATTGTTGATTCCATGGCAGCCTTTGTTGCGTGTGTCAAACCAGCAGAAGGGTGAGACCTTCCACCATAGGGTCCCATAACACCAAGAATGAGGGGAGTCGAATATCCCAACAAGACAAATACAAAATTGATTTTTTGTTTTGGTGTTAGCAGAGCCAGAATCAAAGGGCCATGGCATCCTCACCCTCCTTTATTCTATTGCTAACCATGATTGCTTTTGGCCTTAGTCATGCTGAGCCTTCATTGTGAGCTTGGGTAATGAAGATGGCCATCATTTCCCACTATGTGCTTGTCTTCTTTGTGTGAGCTTTCAAGCTTGCCTCCCTCCAGCCTGGCGCTATAATCCTCCTAAATTGCAGAACTGTATTGGTAGATAGTTGTTTTAATAATTGGGCCCGCCATTTTAATGATTGAGGCAGGAGAAACTGCCACCTCTTCCTTGGACTGTCGAGCCTCTATTCCCCTTGACACGTGGGCATCCTTTCTCCTATCCACATGGGCCTACTCTGCTCTTGCCACTTTGGCCTTGTTCGTGCTAGACACCCCATCCGGAAAAATCAAGCGAGTTATGTTAGAATTAGTGCAACGATGGATATATTATATATGTAAAAGGTCTGCTGTAATGTCTGAAGGTTCGAAGTGGAAAAATCAAATTTTAAAATCTGAAAAAATGTAATGGCATTAGAAAATCTAAAGTGCTACTTTTGAATCAATGTAACAATCAATATGTGTGTGTGTGTGTGTGGGAGATTTGACCTGTTGCCTTTCAAAAGATAACGGTGTATGGATCATACTTAAATATTGATGTGCATATTTTTGCTTTTGAATTAATTATAAATGCTCTTAGCAAATTTTAATCCCTTGTATGACATGTAAAGTGGCTTTTGAAAAGATGTAAAGTCCTTGAATTTGTTAACTTATCTTTTTCCATATCCAGTCGCACTTATCTACATGTTCATTAGGTTGCTCCTAGCAGGATTTATGGGTGTTGCTGAAGGCTCGCCCCTGCAGGCTTGCATTGCTAGTGTTGTGCATATTAGGAATTCCTAAGTGTTTTAAACTTCTGCTAAGCATTTCCTTTTGTTAATATTTAACCCACTGCATTGCTCTTCCTTTTGAATGAGCCTAGTTATGAAGTTTTTCCTTGGTGTATTTGTTATAATTTATAAAGCCAGTGGTCCACCCTGATTCTGGTTTGAATGCATGCTTCCTGAAATTCATAGTCATTTCAATTAGGAATTATGTTTACTTTCCATTGATGCAGTTATGTATGATTTTGTACTTGTCCATGGTTTGTTTGTCTACTATATTATAGTTTTGCAGCAATTTCCATGCAAAATGTGCTTGATATTCATCATAGTTACCAAATTTTGGCAAAATTGGGCAAAATAGTGCCAAAAATTTCTTTTACCACAATTTGCCTGAAGGGTTGAGGGGAGATAGTACATCAAGCTGTTTTCAAGGGCTAACTATATACTCTTCCCCAGGCATCCAAGATGAGGTAACTTAGAAGGGCTGCTGACTTTAACTATCCCATGTACATTTCATACTAGATATAAGCAACTACCCACTTTCTTATGTTCTTGACAAGCCCATTTTGGTCTCTGTAGAGCTTTTCAGTGGTATGTTCCGGTCGTATTCCCCATTACCGAGAAAAAGAAAGCCACCAGTTTGGGTAAAGGAACTATCATTACTTTCTAGATGATTTGCAAGAGCAGATTTAATCTGACTTCTAGTTTATCCATAAGGTGCCCCTAGTATGTACTATTACTCAATCAAATATACCAAGATTTTTTTGGACTTGGATCCCATTTTTAGAATTTTTTTTTCATCTGAGGGTTATTTTATGACCTTTCATTCCCAGATTATTTTGTAGAAAAGAATGCTTTTTGTTAGTTGATGAGCTTGTATCTCTTCCACATCGTATCTCTTCCACATCATTTCTGTTTTTTGTAGTTTGGTGGAAGTTATGCATTCTAATGCAGAAATTATCATTACTTTGTACTGCTATGCAGAAGAATATCATTACTATGTACCATTGTGCAAATTTACCAAGTCTTTTTGGACTTCGATCCTATTATTAGAATAAAAGATTCATCTGAGGTTAAGTTATTTTATGAACTCTTATTCTCTGATTATTTATCAGAAAAGAAATATGCATCTCTTTAGTTGATGAGCTGTTTATCTTCCATCATCATTTCCAATTTTTGTAGTTTGGTGGAAGTTTTGCATTTTGAATTTCTAATGCGTTGAGCTCTGCATGTTTTGATAGATGTTTCAAAAACTTCATTTCATCTGAATCTTGTTGATTTGATCTTTGGAGTTATTTTTATGCATGTTATATTCATGATTTCTGCAGTTAGATTGATGTTTTATGACCTACTCTCTGGTTTTTGACTACAGGTATTGCAAAGAAGTCTGACCCAAAATCTCAGGCACAAAAAGCTGCAAAAGCTGTGAAGGCTGGAGCAAGTAGTTTGAAGAGGAAAACAAGAAAAATTCGAACATCAGTTGTTTTTCACCGACCAAGGACATTCAAAAGACCCCGTAATCCCAAATATCCTCGTATCAGTGCACCTCCCAGGAACAAGCTTGACCAGTATGAAGTTCTCAAATACCCATTGACAACAGAATCTGCAATGAAAAAGATAGAAGACAATAACACCCTTGTCTTCATTGTTGATGTCCGGGCAGACAAGAAGAAGATCAAGGATGCAGTGAAAAAAATGTATGACATTCAGACAAAGAAAGTCAACACCTTAATCAGGTAGGGTTCTAAACTGGTTTCAATTAAATTTCAATTTTTTCCTATTACTTCAATGTTCTTGTATTTGTATACTTCAATAGGTATTTAAATTTTGTTAATTTATTGTGGTCGAACCTGTTGTATCCTGTGTTGAGCAGTATACAGAGAAGAAAATTTCTTTTTGGTATGAACTTGAACTGCTTTTAAAAATTGCTTTCTCGTGTGATTTTTTAATTCTGTGTTGTGGAATGTAGGCCCGATGGATTGAAGAAGGCATATGTCAGGTTGACACCAGATTATGATGCTTTAGACGTAGCAAACAAAATTGGCATCATATAAACTATTTGGCCATTTTTTAGTTAAAACTGGGTTGAAGGATGGACACAGCATGTTGTTTTTCTCTGCTTTGATCAAGCAGAGCATCTCATAGTTACAATTTTGCATTCTAGTTTTTGAATTTGAATATTTATGTAGTTTGAAGGCCAATGCTTCAAAATATTTTTTTATGAGAAATAGTAAATGGGCAAAAATTGGTTTTATTTGTCTTTATAGATTTGCTTTGCACTCAGATTTAACAGGGGTGATATAAACACCTGACATTATAGTAGAGAAATTATAATCATATTTTAACTTCCAACTTCATATCAGATATTAATATTCTTCTTTCATTGTTCAGCCTTCAGAATGATTGTATTGTAGGTTGTTTTTATTAGCTGATTGTCCTCTATGGGGATTTGTTTTGGTCTTATGTAACTTATAGTTCTCCACTCTGGATCACTGGTGAGTTAGATTTCTCTTTTGGCATTCCCTGGGAATTTATATAGAGAGGCTTTGGCCAGTATTGTGGTTGTTTTGGATTGATAAAGATTTCTCATTTCTTGCTAGAGTTGATTTTAATGGATAGAGTCTCTGAAAACTTGGGCATGAGATTGTTTTCATAATTTATCGTTTAGTTTATGGTAGCTTGCCTAAATGAGGTTTGGAAGATCTCTGTCTATGAATATGTCTATTCAGTGCATTCTTTGCAATATGAATTTGTAGCAGCTGTATTTTCTTGGTTATGAAATAAGTTTTTTATATTTATTGAATGTTGGGTGTAGCAGTGTTGTTAGGATGATTACGTGTGTGCCCATGAATGCAGCACAACTCTTTCCTCTACTTCTAACATTGTTCATTAGACTGCATTGTTGTTTAACACAAACTTGTAAAGAGACTATTGGTGCTTCTCAAAACTCTGATTTTCAAAATAGTGTTTGAAGTGCCAAGCATTATTTCAACTTTTTAGTGCAGCACTCCAATAGTATATAAAACACAGGCTGAGTGCAGAGATTTCTACCATTTGGTTTTCTTTGTGATTTATTCTTAATTGAAAGCTTTCTTAATATCAAACTGGTTCAAGTCATGGTGCTTGACAATGAAGATCTGGTCTGTGTACATGTCATGTCTACAATATCTTCAGACTTGCAAAACATGTTATAGCTTACACCGAGGTTCACTCATGAATGTATGCAAATGACTTGTAACATATTGCCAAAATCTTCAGACTTGCAAAACATGTTATAGCTTACACTGAGGTTCACTCATGAATGTATGCAAATGACTTGTAACTTATTGCCAAATTGTATAATCTTTAGACTTCTGCATAACATATTGCCAAATCTCTTCTAATGAATACAATTGTAATATTCATTTCTGCTAATATGGTGAACAGGGTTTCTTATTTTGTTTTAACCTTTGTTTGATTCCTCAAATCTCACAAATGCTACAACTGGTCTGTCGAATTACGGTTACTCCAAATTTTCTTGGACAATGAAAAGCTTATATAGTTATTAAAATGCCCAGTATCCTATTATTTATTTGCCCGAATGCCAGAAGGGAACACCAGTTAGAACACTGCATGTGAATGAATTATCTAGCGGAAAGCACAGGTCAGGGGCTTTGGTAATATTTGCAGAGGGAAAATACACACATGCGCAATAAGCACATATAGGGGAATTTAATATGTTTGGTGAAGGAAAAAACGTCTATTGATAAAGACGAGCCATTCTATCATTTGACTATATATTTATAATCTCGGGAAGACTTAGGGCTTGTATCATTATATACAATTGTCGAAGTCGACATATTTAACAATGCCTTGGTTAGGTGGTTGAAGTGGGATACTTGTAGCCTCATTCAGGTTGTTACAAATATCTAGAGAAACCTTTTGCCCTTTGTGGGCTGCTTTGCTTTTGCAATGGGGATGTTTGATGCGGTGGGGCTTGGGTCTTGTGTGTAAGTACTCAGCAAAATATGATGCAATAGATGTTTTTGTCATGTGAAAGCAAGTGTTGCAAGCAAGTTCATTTTATTCTCCTGCCAGAGTAGAACTACACACTTGTAGTAGAATGCTAGTGAATATAATTCTGTCCAGGAAACAATAGTTGAAATTCTTAGTAATTCTCAAGTAAGAGCGCACACATGAACCACATTGTTAGTGGGAATACCATTGTCGTTTAGACAGAACTATAGTTGAAATTGTTAGCAATAGTCAATATTCTAGTGTGTACAAGTACTCTGCCTTTGTGAACATCATCATGCAAGAATTTTTTTAGGTGAAGAAGTGTTGCAAGCAGGTTTACCATTCTTTAGATTTTCAGAACAGGGCAAGAAATATCCCATTTTGTTGCACTGGTTACCTTTCTTTAGATTTCCAGAACAGAACATGAAAAGACCACACTTTGTTGCACAATGCTACTAGGAATAGCATTTCACAAACCATGGTTGAAACTTCTCTAAGATTTGTTTACTTTGCCTTTTCAATATCATGATAAAGAGTCAAAATGACGACCATGAAAACCTATTTTTGATTTTTATTATAATTATTTTATGGGTGAATACTTGGTACACTTACGTCCCACTTACGCCCTTTTTAATGTGGTATTAACATGGAGTCACTTTGGATTTCTAAATTTTTTACTATGTTTATTGTTCTTCTTACCTTTTATGTTTGGTTTTGAGGTGTTGTGTACTCAAAATGGCGATGAAGAAGATTCAAGTTCGAAATAAACATGTTTCAAATCCTAGCGGTTGACAATTAAATCCACTAGTGATGAAAATTCATGTTCAAAATAGCATTATTAATCTAGTTCTATCATTTGCAAGTAGTAGGGGTTGAGGTTGACAATCAAGTACACTAGTGATGAAGATTCAAGTTCAAAATAACATTATTAATTAAGTTATATCTTTTGCAAGTATGGTCGCAGCAGAAGTGATGGAGATTCAAGTTCAAAATAACATTATTAATCTAGTTCTATCATTTGCAAGTATTGTTTGCAGCAGAAGGTGGAGGGTTACTCGGTAGAAAAACAATAGCTGAGCATATTTCAAGGGTTAAAAATGAGATAGAGGTCAAGGCAACAAACTGTTTCTGGAAACATCCAAGAAAAAATATAAAAGGAAGAAGCCTGGGTTAATAGAGAAGACTCTGTCCTTGCTGAAATAGAGCAGCAAGATCTCCAACACTGGGTTCAAGATGCTAGTACCTTTCGCATAAGGGAGATTAAGAATGGAAGCTTGTTAGGAAGGTCCTTATGGACAATTGAAAAGAACATGTTAGGAAGGTCCTAATGGACAATTGAAAAGAACATGATAGAAAAGTTGAGGAAGTTCAAACTCGACAACAGATCCTTAATGACAGGCTTGACATCCTCAATAATAGGTTCAATCTCTTGATAAAGGGCCTCACAAGTCTCTACACAAAGCTGAATATCCTTGCTAGAAACAGGACAAGAATGGTCTTGAAGATGATGCTTGTTTCTCAGCAAAAGCAGGACTCTATTCCGAACACTATTGTGCCAGTTATTTCAAATGCAGATGATAAATAGGCTCAACTTGGTCAGATAGAAAATCAAGTAGTTTTTTATTACGGTAGTATAGCTAACTCATTATTTTTTATTGCTTATATTACTACAGAGACAAACCATACTAAAACAATGGCCTGGTTTTTCAAGTGGCATACTAGTCTAGTGCTCCTACTGCTATCCCCTTTTTGATATAATCTAAAATAAACAAGTGGTATACTAGTCGAGTGATATAATCTAAAATAAACTAGTTAATATATATATCTTTCTATATGATATGTTTTTTATAATATTCAAAATATTTTCATAAATAACTTATTATGTAGAAACTAGTTAGTATATGATAAATATTTTTAAAAACATGTAAATAATATATTAATATTAATATATTAATATATTTTTATAATATTCAAAATATTTTCATAAATAACTTATTATGTAGAAACTAGTTAGTATATGATAAATATTTTTAAAAACATGTAAATAATATTAATATTAATATCTTTCACAATAAAAGATTTATCTTTATAAACTAGTTTATTTAATACCAAATCAGAAAAGAGATAACAAAGGTTGGTTGAACTAGACTTGCTTGCCACTTGGGAGATTGGACCAATTTTTGTGCTTGTTTGAGTTTTTGTCTATATGTCTTTGTACCAGAATAAGCATTAATAAGTTTGATTGTACTACAATAATAAAAAACTATATAGCTATTTAGCTAATAAAAAACAACGGAATAATAATTAGACAATTGTCTAGCCTATTCATCATCTACAATAGAGATATCTGACAATCCTATTCATCATCTACAATAGAGATAGTTGACATTACATTAGTGGAAGTAGGTTCTTGCTTTTGTTATGGAACACCGCCTCATTATAGACCAAGATTGTTGTATTCTTTGCTAGGGTGTTCAACTTGTTTTTTTTTAACAGAAATAGGGGAGTTTATATATATATATACATAAATGGCTGTGCATAGCCATTCATTACAAAAATTGAGCCAAGATTTTGCTTCAGAGAGGGAAAATGCAGAATTTACAAGGGTTTTGGCTCTTAGAGTCTTTGCTTCTACTTTTCCTGGGGCTTCTATTCATTTTATTGGGATATACCCTTACAAACTATTTACATAGTAATAGGCAAAAAAACATTCAGAAAGAGGAATTCAAAGGAAACTTGTGGAGAGAGCATTTTTCAAAATTTATAACAAGAGAAATTATTTGTAATTCTGCTGCAGAAAAGAAGCAGCCTTCAGCATTCCTTGATTGACGGATGGTGCTTCCTGAACATGACTGAATTGGGTTTTGCTGATGAAAACAGAGAGGTCTTCTTTGATGTTGTCAACCTTCCCCAAAAGATCAATGGTGTTCCTGTCAATATCATCCAAACGAGACTCTACACAAGAGAGGGGAGAGTGTATGTACTTGAATTCCATATTCTGCTCTCCAGATGGCTTCCTTCCACCACTCTTTTTTACTTGTTATCATTCTCCAAACTAGTTTGGCTCCCAAAGCCTTGCTCATTGTTGCTGGGTCTCGTATTCCCAGGCCCCCTCTTTGGCATTTTTCCTTGAATATTTTCCAATTGTCTAGATGAAATTTCCTACCCTGAGTTTTCCCTCTTTGCCAAAGGAACTTTCTGATTTCCAAACAGATTGAATTAGTAACAGAGATTGGAGCCAATAGAATAGCGCCAGTGAAAATTGGGATAGAGGAAAGTACGGCTTTGATTAAAATGACTTTACTTTACAAATTTAACCAACGGATCCCCCAGGAACTTATTTTGCTTTTGATTTTTTCAAAGATGGGGAGCCAAGAGGATGAGATTGCTTTTTTGTGGGAGATTGGAATACCCAAATACTTAAATGAGGTCCAGTCAAAGCAAGGTTTGCAATCCAAGATATTGGCTAGATTCCTGAGTTGGAGGTTGTTACAATTCCAGCTGTAGATATTGCATTTTTGACTGTTTGTTTTACCCCCGGACACCCCCAGGAAGAGGGATAAGATGAGTTTAAATCTGGAAGCAATTATAGGGGAGGCGTTGCCGAGCAAAATGGTATCGTCTGCAAACTGAGCATGGTTTATAGGAGGGACATCTTTGGCGATTACAATTCCAGGGAGTGATCCAATGTCTTGAAGACTGTTTAGTTTTCTGCTAAGTGAGTCTGCCATGATAACAAAAAGACAAGGAGAAAGGGGACATCCTTGCCTCAGTCCACGGGACATGCGAAGGAAGGATGAGGGTCTGCCATTTACAAGGGGGGCAATCCAAGGAGAACCGATGCAAGCTTTAATCCAGCTTATGAACTCTCGCTCAAAGCCAAATTTTTCCATGACTGTAAAAAGAAACTCATGTCTAACTCTGTCCAAAGCATTTGCCATATCAAGTTTAATGACCATACCTGAATCTTTCCTTTGAATGCTTGAATGGATGGCTTCTTGTACTAGGAGGATGTTGTCATATATTTGGCGACCAGCAATGAAACCTCTTTGATTTGGGGAGATGATTCTAGAAAGATGACCCTTGACTCTATTTGCAATGACTTTTGTGAGGATTTTATAAGAGGAATTACAAAGAGAAATGGGCTGATATCTTCCTATAGTAGAGGATTTTTTTCCTTGGGGATTAATGCAATGAAAGTGGAGTTGGTAGCTCTCCCAATTCTTTCTCTTTTCCTGGTCCAATTTAGCATTTTGATGAGGTCTTTTTTTAACCAGTGCCAGCACTTCTTGTAGAAATTTATTGTAAAGCCATCCGAGCCGGGGGCTTTATCCGGATGAAGAGACTAGATTGCCTTTTTAACTTCACTTTCAGAGATCCGCTCCATTAATCTTTTGTTGTCAGCCTCAGATATGATATTGGAAATTTCCTTACTCATTTGATCCATGTCTTCTTTGAGAACGTCATTGTTGCTATGAAGTTTTTCAAAATGGGCTTTGGCTTCTCTTAAAATAAGATCCTGTCCTTCAATTTTCACTCCATTCTCTTTTGTAAGGCTCTCAATGTTGTTCTTCCTGTATCTCTCCTTACATTGAGCATGAAAAAATTTGGTGTTTTTGTCTCCTGCTTTTAACCAGAGACTCCTAGACTTTAATCTCCATTCTTCCTCTTCCTTTCTGGCTGCTTTCTGGATTTTTTCTTCAAGATCTTTTTCATCCCTGAGCATATTTTCAGTGACTGAATTTTGCTCCATTTTGAATTGATGTTTTTCTAAATCCTTTTGTAAATTTTCATGTTCCTCTCAAGGTTTTATGTAATTCTGTTTGACCTAGTTTTTTAATGTGCTTTTCACCAACTTTAGCTTTGATTCCCAGATGTAACCCGGGGATCTGGGGATGAATTGCCTCCACACGGCTATCACCTCTTCCATACAGCGCTCATTTTCAAGCCAGGCAGGGTTGAATCTAAAAGGGAGGGGACCTAGATTTCTGGGGGAGGAAAAAAATAAAGATATGGGTTTGTGATCGGAGACTGCAGATGCAAGAATCTTTGAATTTGGGAGCTTAGAGCCGGAGAGAAAAGAAGTACTTATTAAAAATCTGTCCAGTCTGGTTGCTATGTGGTTTGGTCCTATTCTTTTGCTGTTCCATGTAAAAGTGCCTTGCTTGGGTTTGATGTCGATAAGGTTCCAAGCGATCATCAAGTCTTCCATTCTTTCTTCGTAAGGGTCTCTGACTTTGGATCCCCCTTTTCTTTCGGCCGCTGAAATAGTGACATTGAAATCTCCCGCAAGAATGCAGGGGAGATCAGCAAAACTGTGATTTAAACCTATTAGCTGGTCCCAAAAGGACTCCTTCTGTCCATAGACGGTGGGACCATATATGTTTCTGACCCAAAATTTCCTATTATTTGATATTTCTTCAAGTTCAATAAAAATCCAATGGCGATTTGAAAAAGAAGCTTTACTTTTATACATACCCTTGTCCCACCAGGAGATGAGTCCTCCAAAGGCTCCTGAGGTACTCACAGCATTCCCTTCCCCGCTGGGAAAACTTGTTTCATGAGATTGATACTGTCCTCCTCTTGCATTTTAGTCCCCTGGATCAGAAGGATTGATAATTTTTCCATTTTTTTAATTCTTTTTATTGCTTCTGCTTTTTGCTATCCGCTTAATCCTCTGCAATTCCAAGAGACTATTTTCATTATTTCTTTGATGGTTGAGGACCTGCTTTGTCCTTTCTTTCCTCCTGAGCTCCTTGCTGCTGCTTCCCATTAGAGATTATTCTTACATGTTGATCCAGGCTGGTTTGCTTACCGCCTTTTCTCTAGCTGTTTCTTGTTCTCTTATTGTTTTATTGAATCTTCTTCCTCTTTTTACCATAGGTTCCTGCTCCTCGTCTTTGCTATCTGAAGTTTCTTCCTGGAAGAGTTTCGCTTTTGCTCGTGTTATTGATCCTCCTGAGTTTAATGACGACTCTATTTCTACAACTGTGTGCTGTTGCGCAGGAATAATAGGGTCCTCTTTTTTGGAGTTGGCTTGTTCCTCATTTTCTTGCTGCTCCTCTGTTTGCTTCTCTTTCTCCTGCTCCTCACCGCCGCCTTCTATAGACAAAACTTGAAATTTATTTGTGATTTCTGTACTTTTCACTGGGGTTTTGGAGGCTGCATTTGCATTGGACTTTCCCCCTTTTTTCCTTGTGACTTCATTCCATTCCCCTCCTTGGGTTTCCTCGTCTTCTAGAGTTTTTCTTTTTGGGCATAACCTAGCAAAATGGCCATATTCATGGCAAGCCTTGCATTTGAATGGTATTTGCTCATAGTCAACTGTTTGTCTATGACTCCATCCGTCCATTGACAAGTCTATTGCTTCTGGTAACCCCTTTTCTAGATCTATTTCGACACATATTCTTGCGCATGAAAACATTGGGGGTTTTGGCTTAGATTTGTCTATGTATTTCTCCAATGAGTTCCCGATGGCTCGAAGATCTTCATCGTTCCAGCAATGTAGAGGAAGATGGGGCAGTTTAACCCAGACTGGAACTGCTGATGGAATGTCTTTCTCCGGGTCGAAGGAAAGGTCCCATTTGTTGAGATACATTCCTCTTGGCCCCATGAAGTAGGGGCCATTCCTGAAAATTAGATTTCGGTCCTCCTTTTTTTCGAAATAGAAAACAAAGAACCCCTTGCCGCAAAAAATTTGCTGTACTTCCCCTTGGATTAAGGGGCGCCGATTTTTGTTAAGCCATGTTTCTATTGAGCGAGGCGACGGCCATAGACCTGTAAAATGACCGACTAATCCCTTTTTAGCTAACGCCACGGCCTTGCATTTTGAAGCTGTTGATGTCAACTTGACTTCTAGAACCTCCGTTTTTTTCACAAACTTGGAGTCATTCGGGGCAGATGTTTTTGGGTTAGCTGGTTGAGAAACAACCAACGATCTGAAGCGATCTGAGATGTGGGGCAGAGCTCCATCCGAAGCATCACACCTCGGATCCGGGGGCGGATCCATGCCGAAAACGCAGAGAGACTCTGCCTACTTTTAGAAACCCTAGCCGCGTCTCTTCACTTCTCGATTCCCACTTGTTGAAAAACAATTTCTTTAGAGCTTTGATGATTATACTCAGCATGATTGGGGTGTTCAACTTGTTACCAAGGCTTGTGAGGGCTTTAATTAAGAGATTGAACCTATTGTTGAGGTATCAATCATGTCAATAGAGTAAATTCTTTATTGCATGTTTGGTCTCTGTTCTTTGAGAGGAACTTGTATCTTGAATCCATTGTTGCATATCTTGATTTTTTATCTTAGTGTTGGGAAAATCCTTCATTGTTGACTCAATCTTTTGCATCCTGATGTTTATTTTGGATGTTTTCAAGGACACAAATGCTATATGTAACCTTTGCCTCCTTAATTTAATTCTTAATCCTCAACTTATGATCATAACTATTGATTCTTTCGGTAGGGGTGGGACACAAATGCTATATGTAGCCTTTGCCTCCTTAATTTAATTCTTAATCCAACTTGTGATCATAACTATTGATTCTTTTGGTAGGGGTGACCCCCTGGTTTTTGTTATCGGCCATGTTTAAATCTGTTTCTTGACACTTTGTTGGTTGCTGAAGACCCTTTTGTTTGTTGTACTTTTGTTTTGAGTGTAGGTTCCTTTGTTTAGAATTCTCCAGCCCTCCACAAATACTCTTTATTCCTCTTAGGAGCTTTATTGCCATCCACAATAAGTCTTTCGATGTCCTCAAAGATTTTATATCCACCTACATGGTCTTTGCTATTGGTGTGAAGAACTTTGTAGTGATCCACCAACCCTTTGTTGTTGCTTCCACGGATCCACCTACATTGTCTTTGCTATTGGCCAAGAGATCCACCAACCCATTGTTGTTGCTTCCAAGGATCTTGTTAGCAATTGCCAAAATTATACTACATATTGAAGATCTGCCACCCATTGAAATATAGTCACCCACTTGAGCACCATGACCATCCATAGGAACATATTGCGACCACCCTCAGGAGCACTACTACCTGTGGACTTTGTGTTCTCTATTGCAAGGAGGGTAGTTGGAGTTGCCTACTTTTTTTTGCCTACTTTTCGGCTTTTCTCCCTTTGGTTTTGTGGACTATAGTTAACCTCCTACTCATTGTCTAGTTTCCCCATCTGCCGTTTCTTATCTCAAGAGTGTTCTTGAAGCTTAATATCGTAATGGTTCTTGATTTTGAAGGCTTGAGTTTGCAAAGAGTTGATGAGAGAATTCTACTTTGTTCTGGTGTATAAACATTCATCATATGAGCAATGATCCAAGTCTTATTGTCTTCATAATTTCTCCCGTTGTCACAATGATTATCCAATTTAGTGGTTGGCAAAGCCCAAATCCATTTCACTTGAGCTCTCACTTTTCATGAGCTCAAGTGTGTCTGTTGCAGTTGTCCTTGCCATCGTTTCGTGCGAGTGGTCGAAAGTTGTGGTTGTCCTCCTCCCACATTTTCACTCATTATGAATATGCATGAGGAGTACAAGTGGCAGCTCAAGGTATGGCCATTTGCCTTGGTTCGTGGCTACCCTTTAATGCTCTATTTACCACCTAACTCATGGGATGAAGGTCATCTTTGCAATCTTTTGACATTCCTTTCACTTGAAGGGTTGAATGTTACTCCGGGCTGGATTTGTGTTTCCCTTCTCATGTGTCACTCCATTGTCTAGCTTGTTAGCTAGTTTGCTTGTTGATTGGTGGACATGAGTTGGTATGACAGCTATGTCAATTTGTAGTTGGTCACCAATTCATCTATTTTGGATTCCAGTCTTTGGCTCTAGGTTAGTTTGGAAGTGTGGGAATCAAATTGGGTTTTCTTGAACAGATAATGAATCAGTAAGGAGTCTCGTTCCACCATGAGTTTGTTAAAGTTGAGTTGCTTAGCTACTTGGAGGCCAAAATAGATGGCATGTAACTTTGTTGCGTTGTTGCTGTCTCTACCAATGGCCTCGCATACACTTTGATGAATTAAGCTTTTTTTCATCCCTGAAGTCTCATCAGAACCCTGCTGGAATAAAAGTTGCCTTTGGAGGCACCATCAAAGTTTAATTTTAGGAATCCAGCAAAAGGGTTAGACCATCTCGTAGGACTTGAATGATGGGGTTTGGAGCTTGAATTTGAAGTTGTATTGTAAGGAATTGATTCCTCAATTTTGTATGATTTGTTGTTCATGAGCTCTTGTTGTCCTCTCGAGACCACTATTGAGAGTATAGAGTTTCCAGAACATTTTGATGGAGTTGAAGCCAAACCATGTCTTGTGAGAGTGAGATTCCTTTAAAAATCTTTATGTTTTTTTTCTTCCAAATGTTCCATAGGAGGCTTGGGAATAAGATCGAAACTTTGTTTAGGATTGAGTTTTGAAATCCATTTATTCTCCAATGTTATAAGTGTGTTGTATGCTACCTCAATTTCTATCTAGTTGCTAGAATATAATTGCTCCTTTGTCCCATAGTTGATTAGTGTAGTCACATTGGTTGAATATGCGATCTTGGGTTTCCTCCTGACATAAGTAGCATCTTGACGGTCCTTCAAAATTGAACTTGAGAATTTTGTCCCATACTAGCATTTTTTTCTCCGAGTCAACATCTAGAGAAAGGTGGACAATTTGAGCCACAATTTTCTTTTCCAAATAAGATCTCATATACCTAAGTCTCTTTCTTGGTGACAATTGATGAGAATGGAGTAGCTTTCCTTAATTGTATATTTTCCTTGTTCTTTGTATACCCATCTTAGTTGATTTTGACCTTGTTGTATTGGTATCCTTCTTTGGGACAATTCTTTCCATAGAAGATCCTTATTTAGATTGTTCTATTCGTTTGGCCAATTGTTTTGGGCCATCCAAGTATGCCAATGCTTGTCTTTGATACTTGGGTCCCATTATTGGTTTATCTAGATATCTTGTCTTGTTGATGTAGGGCTGCTTCAATGGATTCCCATTATGGTTTCGTTGCTAGCTTTGACCCTTGTTGCCATGCATCATCTCAAAACATTGTTGATGCTCCATTTTTGACTTCCCAAAAACTTTGTATTAGTATGAGGTCTCTGTTTTTTCCAAGTTGAGGTCCAAATCCTTGATCCATGCATGTCCCCTATAAGGCAAATGAGATGTCGATAATCAATTTGCAGAACATATTTTCTTTTTCATAGTTGACACCAAGGAGTTTGTTCATTCTTAAGCCATTGCCACCAAATTTTTGCTCCCAAGGCCATGTATTTTTGGGTTTTGCAGACCTTCTCAGGCTACAATAGCCCCATTTTTTGTTTTGTTTTTCAGCCTCTCCATAGAAAAGTTCTTTAGAGAGTGGTGATAGTTTTAATGATTTTTTTGGGGGTAACCAGGATAGAGAACAAGTGGGCAGAGCTTGGAGAACAAACTTGAGAAAAGTCATTTGACCTACTAGGTTCAGAGTGCGGAAAGCCCAATTTGCTAGATGTTTTTGCAGTTTTGAAAGAAGGCCCTCCCAAGAAGAGTGTTACTACGGATCCCATTTTATATCTGAGCCTACTGATATTTTTTGAACTACAATAGAGACATTGAGGAAGAAGATTTGAGATCTTTCTAGGTTTATGGAGTTTCCAAAATCTAACATAAAGATATTTATAATTTGTTGAAAGGATTTTGCTTCTTTGAGAGTGGGAATCCCCATAAGCATGGTGTCATCTACAAATTATTGGTGAGAGACAATGAGATCTTCTCCATGGGGCATGAAGCCTTTGATAAAGCTTATGAACATGGTTGCTTTAATTGATATGCCAAGTTTTTCTACTGTGAGAATGAAGAGAAATGGAGAAAGACAATCTCCCTGCCTCATGCCATGGGATGGGACAAAAGTAGATGAAGGAGAGACATTAATGAGCATTGAGAAAAAGGTAAAGAAAATAAGGGAGAAAACTAATTGACCCAAGGGTTCAAGAATCCAAAAGCTGAAGGTACATGTCTGATATATTCCCAACTTAGTGTGTCAAAATATTTTGAAAAATCAAGCTTGAGAATCATACTTGTCGTCTTGAGACTTTGAGAGAGTGGATGAGCTCATGTGCCATAATGATCCCATCTGTGATTTGACATCCTTCGATGTATCCTGATTGCTCTTCTAAGATGATCAAGGGAAGAAGAGGCTTGAGATAATTGGCAATGACTTTTGCTATGATTTTGTAAATGCTGTTGTAGAGTGATATAGGTTTGAATTTACTAGGAACATTACCTTTCTCCTCCTTAGGAATTATAGCTAAGAACATTAAGGGTTGGGAGGATTTTCCCTGTTTGCATGGATTCTTTGACTTCTCAAATTTTTGATTTGACTGTGCTCCAACATGAGTGGAAGAAGTTTAAAGTGAAACCATCCAAGCTTGGGGATTTGTTATGTACCATCTTGAAAGTTGATCGTTCCACCTCTTCCATTGTAATTCCCCTCATTAGACTACCATTTTGATCCTTCGTGATTATTGAAGGAATGTTTTGAATAATTGTTCCAATAGATTTTGTTCAATGTATGGGGGTTTTAATGAGAATAAAATTTTATTAGTTGGTCATTTCGTTTTCCATTTCTTCGTGCTTTTTGGCTATTGCTCCTAAAGATGTTTTGATTGAGGTTATGGTATTATAATGGCAATGCTGTATCATTAAGTTATGGAAGAACATGGTCTTTCTCTCCTTTTCTTTGAGCCAATTAACTTTTGACTTTTGCCTCCATAGTGTTTCCTCTTGCTTGGATTGGGTTTCAATTTGTGTTTGCAGTTTTAATTATTCTTCTTTGAGATGTTCTCTCTATCCTTTTAGAATTTTTTGTTTGTTGAAGATTCATCATGTGGATTTCTAATGCTTTCTTCTCAAATATGTTGCTGAAGACTTCTTTGTTCCATACTTTAAGTTTGACCTTTAGTTGTAGCTGATACATCTCTGATCCTCTTCTTATGGTTATGTCATTCCACCATAGCTCTATCTTTTGATGGAAGTCTAGGTGAGTTAAGCAAAATTTTCAAATCAGAATGGTTTGTTTTTGGGTCTATCATCTTGCTAAATCGAGAGACAAATGGGCTAATGATCTGATTGTGTAAAAGGTACGATGTTTGCTTCTATGGAGAGATTTTTGCCAACCACATTGGTTGAAAGAAGACAATGATCCAGTCGAGATGCCACTTGATGGTTTCTCCCTAGTTTATATTCCAAGTGTAGACATCGTTCATTGTTTCTATGTCCACTAGATTTAGGTTGTTGAGAAGATCCTAGAATTGGGTGCACGAGGGATCCAATTTTTAATTCCCCCTTTCTTCTCATGTAATGAAGTCATATTAAAATCCCCCCCCTTATAGTCCATTGCTAATCTCCTATTATCTCTTGTAGGTCCCCAATATCGATTGGCGAAATTTTATTTTTTCCATTGCTACAGTTGGGTCGTATACATTGCTGATGTAATCCATATCATATATACCAATAACCTAGAATTTTGTTGTAAAATAATGTGTTCAAAGAAAGTCTTGTAGTTGAATAAGTTGTGGGTTCCATAATATGGCTATTTTCCATGCCGTTCTCTTGACATCCGTTGCTATCATTTGTGATTCTTTCCAACTTTTCAAAGCTACTTGTTGGAGTTGTGCTGTTGAGCATTGTGTTTCTTGAATGATCATTATTGTTAGGTGATCCTAGGAATTTTTCTTTTAAGGTTCACTACTTGCTTTTCCCATCAAGGCCCTGTATATTTGAAGATACTATATTCATTGAGAGTTGGAGGGAGGAATGATTGCAAATACTAGACTATATTAAGATACTAGACTATATTCAAGATGTCCAGATCAGATTCTATTGCATCCTATTTCATGAAGATCTCGGAAATCAAGGATCAATTGGGAACTATTGGAGAAATTATTGCAAATAGAGAGAACTAGTCATGATGACTTTTAATGGCCTCCCTCAATCTTGGGAACCATTCATTCAAAGCGTAACTGGGAGATCTAAGCTACCCAAGTTTGAACAATTGTGGGCATATTGTACACAAGAAGGGACTAGACTTGTGGTTAGAGGCAAAGCTCATGCCTCTCATGAAGAGAATCAAGATCTTATTACATAGACCAAGAAAAGAGGAAAGACGACCTTTGGTAGAAAAGACAAAGGTGGAAGATCAAACCCAGTTCTAGAAACTTTGGCCACTACAAAAGTCAATGTAAATCATGTTGGTTTATCCAGCAGTACTAGTTGTGGGGGGGGGTGAATCAGTATTGCCTTCTTTCTCCTTTATAAAAACAATTAGTATTTAAAACAAGATAAACAATGAATCAACCAAGTAAGAACACATAAGTTTATCGTGGAAACCTCAAAGAACAAGCCACAAAATCAAACTCATTAATAAGATGACTTTTACAAAATTGTTTTTCTGCCTCAACAGAAAGGATGCACCAACACCCCAGTTTTTCTATTTGCACCCACAGATAAGGATGCCACAACACCCCTGTTTTTCTATCTGCACCAATAGATCAGGATGCCACAACACCCTTGGTTTCCAGCCACTACTGGAAGGAGGCAACAACCCCATGCAGGCTTGCAACCCACCCTAACACCACCCTACCACCCTAATTTGGTTTTATCTGATTTCCAGATCTTCTTATTTCTTCAATTCTGTCACTGGTTATTTTTCATTTTCTTGGTCTTTGCCTTTTCTTACTGCTACTTTGATCTGGACTGCAGAGACACCCTTCTTCCATTTCAAATATCTGTTTATATAACATCATGTATCTCATATTTTTACAGTCCCATCTCTTCATTCTGAAGCTTGTGTCTTTTCACAATAATTAAATCTTTGTTTATTAATTATTGAATTTGTTTATTTTATCTCTGTAGACAAATTGTACGTCTTTCAGGGATATTGTAAACCTTTCGGGTATATTGTAAATTTGCGACATATAAAAGGGCCTGCAGGCATATATTTAATTAAATATTAACACATAATTTAATTAATGTGTTAATCTTCTAACAACAACGTGGAATTCTTGAGCCTGCGGGCATATTTCAGGGCTTGTGATCATATCTTGCGGGCACACTTCCTGAGCCTGTTGGCATATCCTGCGGGCACATTTCTTGAGCCCGTGGGCATAACCTGCGAGCATATCATTATGAGCCTTGCGGGCATTTCCTTATGGGCCTTGCAAGCATTTCCTTATGGGCCTTGTGGGCATATCTTATGAGTCTTTATGCGAGCATATTGTAAGCCCCTTCTGCGGGCATAACCATAAGCCCCTTGTGGGCATATTGTAAGCCCCTTGCGGGCATATTGTAATTCCCTTGCAGGCATAACCATAAGCCCCTTGCAGTCATATTGTAAGCCCCTTCCGCGGGCATATTGTAAGCCCCTTGCGGGCATAACCATAAGTCCTTTGCGGGCATATTGTAAGCCCCTTGCGGGTATATTGTAAGCCCCTTTGCAGGCATATTTTGTTGACATCAATGCCAACACATTATTCAACATTCTCCCCCTTTGGCATTGATGGCAACACCAAAAATAGTCTCCCCCTTTGACAACAATGACAAAATGGCTCCTTTTGATAGCCCCCCTGTCAACATGTCTCCCCCTGTCATCATGCCTTTTCTCCTTTTTATTTACTGCAGGGAGATTACTCCCAACTTTTATCTAAGATGCTCAAATGCCTCTTTGGGTAGTGGCTTAGTTAAGATATCAACTATCTGTTCCTTTGTATCAACATATTCCAGTTTGACAACCTTTTGTGACACTTGGTCTCTTAGAAAGTGATATTTTATTGGAATGTGCTTTGTCTTGGAGTGCATGACAGGATTTTTTGATATGTTTATAGCATTGGTATTGTCACAGTTTATCACTATGGGATGCTCATACTTCACAAGTAAGTATTCCAATGTTTGCTTCATCCAAATGACTTGAGTACAACATAATGTGACAACAATATATTAAGCTTCTATATAGTGCAATGGACGGTTGTTTCTTGCTTAGCCATGATACCAAACAGTCTCCCAAGTAGAATGCTGCTCCACTGGTACTCTTTCGGTCATCAATACTTTCTACCCAATCTGCATCAGTGAATGCTTTTAAAGTGAAGTCTTGACCTTTTGGATACCATAAACCATATTCCATAGTACCTTTAGATATCTAAGAATTCTTTTTACTGCAGCCACATGTGTTTCTTTTGGGGCTGATTGGAATCTTGCAACTAAACCTACAACCTGCATTACATTTGGTCTTGTAGTTGTTACATATAATAAACTACCAGTCATTGACCTATACATAGTATGATGTACTTCTAAGGATTCATCATCCTTGCTCAATTTACAACCAGTGACCATAGGAACAGGTTTGGATTCTTCCATTTTGAACTTTTTCAGCATCTCTTTGATATACTTAGTTTGAGAGATGAAGATCCCTTTTTGTGATTGAGATACTCGTAACCCTAGAAAGAATGTTAGTTCCCCCAACATTGACATTTCAAATTCCTTCTTCATTTATGAAGCAAAGTTTACACTCAAAATTTGTAGATCACTTCCAAATATGATATCGTCTACGTAGACTACAACAATGATCATATTTTTGTTTTCAAACTTTATGTATATATTACTGTCAGTGGCCCCTCTTTTATATCCTTGATGCTTTAAATACTTGTCAAGTTTTGAGAACCATGCTCTTGGAGCTTGTTTCAGACCATAGAGTGCCTTCTTAAGTTTGCAAACATAATCTCTATTTTCTGATAATAGAAAACCTTCAGGCTGGTCAACATATATTTCTTCTTCAAGTTCTCCATTAAGAAATGCAGATTTTACATCCATTTGATATACTTTAAAGTCCTTGTAGCATGAAAAAGATAAAAACATCCCAATGGCTTCCAGTCTTGCCACAGGTGCAAAGGTTTCTTCAAAATCAATACCTTCTACTTGAGCATATCCTTGGAATACTAATCTGGCCTTGTTCCTTATCACATGACCATCCTCATTGAACTTGTTCTTAAAGATCCATTTTGTTCAATTAACATTCATGTCCTTAGATCTTGGGACAAGTTCCCAAGTTTGGCTCTTCTCTATTTGATCCAGTTCATCATTCATAGCATTGATCCAATCCTCACTTTTGCACACTTCTTTAAAGGTTTTGGGTTCTACTACCGAAAGTAGTGCTTGTTCTTCATCATAAAACAGTTTTCTCCTTGTTTGAACTCCTGAATTTTTGTCACCAATTATTTGACTTCCAGGATGATTCTTTTGAACTCGTCTAGATGGTGTGTTTGTGTCTGATCTGGGGGAGGCTTCATTCTCTAACTTCTCTTCTTCTTCTTCTTCAAGAATATCTTCTTCTTGTGAACTTTCTACCTTTTCTTCATCATCTATTTATTCATCATCAATTTCTTCAACATCCACATTTTCTTGGATTTGTATTCTTCTTGGTTTAGTGTCATCTATAGTTACATTTGCACTTTCTATGATCTTGTGCAGCCTTAGATTATAACATCTGTATGCTCTTTTGGTGGAAGAGTATCCAAGAAATATGCCTTCCTCTGTTCTAGAGTCAAACTTCCCTAGATTAGCATCATCTCTTTTTATGTAGCATTTACTTCCAAAAACTCTGAAATATTTAACTGACACTGGTCTTCCAACCCATAGTTCATAAGGAGTTTTGTCACAATTTACTCCGAGCTGTCCTCTATTTTGTACATAGACAACTGTATATACTGCTTCTCTCCAATAGCCATCAGGAAGTGTTGCTTCATTTAGTATCCTAGCTGCTTCTTGGACATTCCTGTTTTTCCTCTCGGCCACTCCATTTTGTCGAGGAGTTCTTGGGGCTGAAAAATGTCTCTTGATTCCATGAGTTTCACAAAACTCATTGAATTCATTTGAGGTGAACTCATCACCATTATCTGATCTTAGACACTTAATCTTGACATTTGCTTCATTTTCAACAAGTGCTTTGAAGGCTTTGAACTTCATAAAGGCTTTTGATTTTTCTTTAAGAAACACCACCCAAGTCATCCTTGTATAATCATCAATTAATAACATCAAGTAATATTCACCTTGAAAGCTTTTAGTCGTTGTAGGTTCACAAAGATCATTGTGAATTATTTCTAATGGTTGAGAGGTTGTATGTTCTTTGATCTTGAAGCTTGTTCTTGTTTGCTTCCCATGAAGACAATGTCTACAAACATGGTTTGGTGGTTTTATGATCTTTGGTAAATTTCTTACAGCTCCCTTCTTACTAACTTTTACAATATTGTCAAAGTTCAAGTGTCCCATCCTTCTATGCCATACCAAACTTTCATCAATTTGACTCATATGGCGTTGTTCTTCATTTTCTAGAATATACACATTGCTTGGAGTTCTCACAGCCGTCCCAACAAGTTTTCCTGAATCTTTTCTTCTGATTTCACACTTCTTGGAATCAAATATACATATGTGTCCTTGATCACATGTTTGGCTTACACTTAAAAGATTAAGCTTTGATTTTTTTACAAGCAAAACATTTTCAGCTTTCATCTTGTCTCTAAGAGCTATTGTACCCTTGCCAACTATTTTAGAGGATAGATTATCTCCAAAAGTGACTTTTCATTTTTGATTTCTTTTTAGGTTTATAAATTTATGTGGGTCTCCTGTCATATGTTTTGAACATCCACTGTCCACATGTCATATATTTCGCTTTTCTATTGCACATAGACCTATTGAACATTTCATATCTTCCTTCTTCTTCCAACCCTTCTTTTCCTTATTACCTTGAGAATTTGTGGTGTCATTCTTCATAGGAATCACTAGTTTACAATTTCTAGCTATGTGTCTTGGGTTACCACATTTGTAACATTCTATACTATAATTCTATAGAGGAGCAAAAGAGTTATAGATTTTTCCTTTTGGATTGCTTCTAGTGACATTCTTCTTGTACAAAGGAGATTGTGATGTAATGTTTTTCCCAATAGGAGCATTTAGTTTACAATTTCTAGCTATATGTCCAAAATTGTTACAGGCATAACGATTTCCCAAAAAGAGTTGCTGATGTCTACTTGGCATATTATTTGTCCTGCTTTTATTTTGAGCAAATTTTTGATTGTATTCCTTTACAACTGGTTTCATAAGTGCACCGACATAACTTCTTTTATTTCCTTCTTTATTTGTGAAAGATGATTGTTCTGACTTCTTTCCTTTGTCATAACTTAGTCCAGTTTTATCACTGATTGATCTTTGACAACTTAGGATGTCATCTAGAGTTTTTGAGCTACTCTTAAATTTTGATTGAAATGATTCTTCATCAGTATTCTTTCTTAGCAATATTATTTCAGCTTTGATCTTCTCTAATTTTTCTTCTCGTTTCTTGAGCTGCTGTTCTAGATTGTTTTCGACCTCTTTAGCTTCTTGAAGCTGATTTTTTAAGTCAACAATAATTTTTTCTAATTCTTTGAGGGCACTTTCAAGTTTTGCTTTAAAGTCTACCACACCTTCTACTTCTTCTTCAGAGATTATATTTTCTACTCCCATGAATAAGACTTCTGCTTCTTCATCTTCACTAGACTCATTTGAGCATCTGCCATCCATAGAATAAAAAGTCTTCTCTTTGTTTTTCTTGAAGTTATCAGGACACTCATCATCGTCTTCTTGTTTGGGATAAAGACATTTGGAAGCAAAGTGACCAATTCCCCCATAGTTAAAACATTTTAAGGGCAATTTCCCTTTGAACTTACCAGTACCTCTTAAGATTTTTAACAAGAAGTGCTTCTTCATCATCGGAGTCTTCTGATTGAAACTTTGTTTTAGATTTCTTATCTACTTTTGATGCTTTAAAAGTTGCTTCCTTCTTTTGAGAATTGTCTTTCCCAATCCTCATTTCATAAGGTATGAGAATCCCATATAGTTCTTCCATGGTGAGTTTGTCGATATTTTCTCTATCGTTTAGTGTGGAAATCTTAGGATTGTAAATCATTGGAAGTGATCTTAGTAAATTTTCCACTATTTCCTTATCTTTCAATTCTTCTCCTAGCCCTTGAATTGCATTAACGATTTCATCAATTCTTTCAAAGTATTCTGAGATTTTTTTTTCTTCCTTCATTTTTAGACTTTCAAACTAGGTTTTAAAAGTCTGGAGTTTTGCCCTTTTTACCTTGGTGTCTCCTTCATAAATGGTCTGCAATTTGTCCCAGATCTCCTTCACTATTTTGCAATGCATCACTTTGGCAAAGACTGTTCTGGCTAATCCAACCAAGATTGCTTTAACAACTTTAGCATTGCTTCCAAATTGTATTATTCCTTCAAGATCTGTGGGAGGGGTTTCGGGATATGTGTACCTTGTTTCTATAGACATCCAAACATCTAACCCAAGGGACATTATATGGCTTTGCATCCCAATGCTCCAGAAAGCATAATATTCTCCATTGAATATTGGAACCTTGGAGGACATTTTTACTTGTTGATCCATAGTGATACATGATTTCTCTTTGAGTGTTTAAACTTTTAGTGAAGAACCTTGATCTGATACCAATTGTTGGTTTATCCAATAGTACTAAGAGGGGGGGGGGTGAATCAGTATTGCCTTCTTTTTCCTTTATAAAAGAAATTAGTATTTAAAACAAGATAAACAATGAATCAACCAAGTAAGAACACATAAGTTTATTGTGGAAACCTCAAAGAGCAAACCACAAAATCAAACTCATAAGATGACTTTTACAAAATTGTTTTTCTTCTACAACAGAAAGAATGCACCAACACCCCAGCTTTTCTATCTACACCCATAGATAAGGATGCCACAACACCCCTGTTTTTCTATCTGCATCAACAAATCAGGATGCCACAACACCCCTGGTTTCCAGCCACTACTGGAAGGAGGCAACAACCCCCTACAGGCTTGCAGCCTGCCCTAGCACCATCCTACCACCCTAATTTGGTTTTATCTGATTTCCAGATCTTCTTATTTATTCAATTCTGTCACTGGTTATTCTTCATTTTCTTGGTCTCTGCCTTTTCTGGCTGCTACTTTGATCTGGAATGTAGAGACACCCTTCTTCCATTTCAAATATCTGTTTATATAACATCATGTATCTCATATTTTTACAATCGTATCTCTTCATTCCGAAGCTCGTGTATTTTCACAATAATTAAATCTCTGTTTATTAATTACTGAATTTGTTTATTTTATCTCTGTAGAAAAATTGTACATCTTTCGGGCATATTGTAAACCTTTCGGGTATATTTTAAATCTGCGACATGTACAAGGGCCTGTGGGCATATGTTTAATTAAATATTAACACACATAATTTAATTAATGTGTTAATCTTCTAACAACAATGTGGAATTCTTGAGCCTGCGGGCATATTTCAGAGCTTGTGATCATATCTTGCGGGTACACTTCCTAAGCCTGCTGGCAAATCCTGCAGGCACATTTCTTGAGCCTGCGGGCATAATCTGCGGGCATATCATTATGAGCCTTGTGGGCATATCATTATGGGCCTTGCAGGCATATCTTATGAGTCTTTATGCGGGAATATTGTAAGCCCCTTCCGTGGGCATATTGTAAGACCCTTGCCAGCATAACCATAAGCCCCTTGCAGGCATAACCATAAGTCCCTTGTGGGCATATTGTAAGCCCCTTTGTGGGCATATTTTGTTGACATCAATGCCAACACATTATTCAACAAATCACAGAAGAGAAAGGAACATGACTCTACAACTGATGTTTATGAAGAGACTCCACCAACGAAATCGAGGAATGTAGAAGAATTCTTCTTCATCTCAACTCTCTTAGGTATTGTTCCTACGATTAACGATACTTGGTTATTAGATAGTGGTGCTTCTAAACATATGACATGTTATAAGGAGTTTCTCTCAAATCTAGATGATACAGAATCACACTTAAGAGTTGTACTTGGAGATGATGCGCAATATATTGTGAAAGGAATTGGGGCCACTTCCTTCTAGTTAGATTCTGGTGATTCTATGCATTTGGGAGAAATAATCTATATACTAGGAATGAAAAGAAACATTGTCTCCATCTCTGCTCTAGAAGGAAAGGGTTACAAAGTTGCATTCTCAGATGGAAAGGTTCTTGCATGGCACAAGAAATCCACTATTGATTCAGCTTGTGTGATTGGTGTGCATGAAGAAAGCTTATACAGATTGATGATAGAACCAGTACATGCTCTAGTTCATTACTATCAGTTTGAGTGAGCTATGGAATATAATACTTACTCACCTACACTATAGATCCCTTCCTCCTCTAAGGAAGATAGTTACAGGTTTTCACAAACTCCAAGTTGAGCATGATGGCATTTGCAGAGGATAATCCCTTGGAAAGAATGCCAAGGGATATTTCCCAAACAATGATACTAGGTCCAAGGGAATATTAGAGTTGGTACACTCATATTTATGTGGACCTATGTTAGTTGTCTCTTTGGGAGGATTTTGGTATTATGTGACTTTTGTCGATGACTACTCCCGAAAGACATGCATTTACTTCTTGAAGTCCAAGGAATCCAAAGAAGTTCTAAACAAGTTCAAGGAATTCAAGGCACGAGTTGAGAACCTATCTGGGAAAAGGATATGCTTCTAAGGTCCGATAATAGAGGAGAGTACACCTCCTTAGAGTTCAGTGATTTCTGTAAGGAAGCAAGAATCAAGAGGGAGTATATTGTCCCTTACAACCCTCAACAAAATGGGGTTGCAAAAAGGAAGAACAAGTCGATAGTTGAGGCAGTCAAGGCCATGATTCACGATCAAAACGTGATCAAAACTTACTCGTGTTCCTATGGGAAGAAGCCTCAAGTATTGCATTATATGTTTAGAACATAGGCCCTTATAATATATTGAGGAACATGACTCCATAAGAAGCCTTCATAGGTGTGAAGCCAGAAGTTGGTTACTTGCAAATATTTGGTTGTCCAGTATACATTCATGTACCCAAAGAAAAGAGAACAAAGCTAGAACCTTTAGGAAAGAAGGGTACATTTTTTGGGTACAGTGAATCCTCGAAGGCATACAAAATCTACATCCCAGGTCAGAGACAGATTGAGGTCAGCAGGGATGTCTCCTTTGAAGAGGAAGTTTCCTACAGAAGGGATAGAAGATCATCCATGGACAGTGAGGAGCAAGAAGCTCTAATCGAGATGGAGTCATCTCCCCCTCCCTCTTCAGTAGTTCAAAGGGAGCCTGCAAATCTAGTCGATCTTGTAGATTCGATTGATCATGTTGATCCAGTAGAGCCGATAGACGTTCCTAGAGATATTGTTGTTGGTTGGAAGAAGCCTGTCTGGGCTCGTTAGACTCTAGAAGATGCAAAGAAGCATGCAACTCCCCCAGGTACCTTCAGGGAGAGTAAGAGACCTCGGATATATTTAGGATATGTAGCACTAATGTCCCACATAATTAATTTTGAGACTTCTAGCTATTAGGAGGCTGCCAACCAACAGGTTTGGAAAGATGCCATGATGGAAGAATATCAATCCATCATGAATAATGATGTGTGGGAAGTTGTGTTGAGATTTGAAGGGAAGTCAATGGTGACTTCCAAGTGAATCTACAAGATTACGCATGCATTAGATGGGAGCATTGCGAAGCACAAAGTGAGATTTTTGGCTAGAGTATTCTCTCAGAAAGAGGGAGTCGATTATGACGAGACGTTTTCTCCCATTGCACGATACACGACCATCAGGTTGATCATAGCTATGGATTCAACTATGAGATGGAAGTTACATTAGATGGATGTGAAAATTGCCTTCCTCATTGGTGTGATTGAGGAAGAAGTCCACATTGAGCGGCCAAAGGGTTTCATGATTCATGAGAAGGAATCCCGTGTGTGCAGACTGAAGAAAGCCCTGTATGGACTCAAGCAAGCAACACGTGCATGGTATGCCGGGATCGATGGATACTTGGTGAGATTGGGATTCACCAAGAGTGAGGCAGATTCCAACCTTTACTACAAGGTTGAGGATGGTAGACCATTGATACTAGTAATGTATGTTGATGACTTGTTTCTCACTGGAGATGAGAAACTTATCGTGTGGTGCAAGAAGATGCTATCCTATGAGTTCGAGATGAAAGACCTTGGTCTAATGCACTACTTCTTGGGTTTAGAGGTGTGACAGAGACATGATGAGATCTTCCTGAGCCAACGGAAGTATACCATTGATATCTTCATCCTCATCATCCTTACTCTGACCATTCTAGAGAGCTTGCTGCTGAGTCTCCTCGTGGATGAAGTCATCCCACAGTCTTTCCCAAACATGCAATTTTTCCCTGGAAACAATACACTGAACAAATGTATCCCATGGTTTTGAAAAACCATTCAAGGTAGTCCTTAACAGTTCTTCATCTTCTATCTTCTCTCCAACAACTCCCAACTCATCTAGCACTTGTGACATTCTTATAAGGTACGATGTGACATTATTTGTCTTGGTCATCCTGATATTCCTAAGCTTCTCTCTCAAAACTATCTTTTGATTTTGGTTATCACTTTGATATGGTTTAATCAAGGTTATCCGAATATCATAAGCATTATTTTACCTGTAACATGAAGTATTATGTAATATCCTTGATATGATCTTAGAGGATATCAACTCAAATTCAAACTTTGAAATCAGATTGCATAACAAAAACTAGTTAAGATGAAACTAGTCTTGGTCAGTGATTAACCCACCCAGAGCTTGATAAGAGAACACTTTTGGATCTGCAAAATGTACTGGGGAGTGTGCACTATCAAGTAAAACAAAAGAAATTCCAACTTCTGAGTTCTAAGCACAATGTACTGGGGCCATTTATGTTTCGAACATCATCTAGGCTAAAGTCTACTTCAATGCTTCCTAGGCGCACCAGCATATGCCTACTAAACTCTTCCACTTACACTTGACATCAAATAGAGGTGGATGACAGGTCATTAACCCCTAATTGGATGATATATAATATTTATAGATTATTTGGGAGGATTTGGCAGTGTTTGGGTGCAAGGAGAGAAAGAACACCATGTAGGACTGTTCAACTAGTAATTTTCCAAGTTCTTCCAAACAAGTTGATATGCGTTCAAATTTTCAATATGATGGTGGTATGATATTTAATAATGTCTCAGGGACCCAACACAACCGACATAATCAAATTTGGGCATACCGACACTTATTAATTGATCAAACTGCAAAACTAGTCAAATTCGGGTGTCCAATGAGCTAGTCTTGTTAACTGTGGACTTAAACAGCTAGTGATGGTCACGAATCTCTGAGTTTTGGATGGGGATAGATTATACAGGAATTTAAAAAACAACAACAACCTTCAGAAAGATAAATAGTTACTCTGAGCTCTTTATAATGTATAAACTGGAAAATTAGTCAATTAAAAGTGTGCATTGAACTAGTCTTGAAAGATAGGGGTCAAACTGCCAAAGGATGATCTCTAATTTTTCTTATGATATTCTATGTGGCTCTGATATGTAATGTATAGTAGAAACAAATAATAATTGAGTTCATTAAGCTAAAAATTAAATGGCATAGCCTCAAACATCATAGATAGTCACTATTCTTGGATTTTTACAATGATTAGAGAAGAATGCTAAGAGAAGAGTAAGAAGGGGAGGTATAACCACTAAATCTGATATATAGGATGACCATGGGATGTTGGATGCTCATGGGAGGAAAACCAATTCTCAAGCCCTGCTCATGGGCGAATTCACCCAACCATACAGAAAAGCAAAGGCGCGTTCTTCACAGCTGGAACCCCGGGATCTAGTAAAATGGCCATAACTTGCTCACTCGGACACCTTTTTTGATGAGACAAAAAATGTTTCTTACTAGAAACGATGCTACAGACACAATGAAATAGGTCTCAATGTCCAGAATTTCTCAAAAAGGTCAAAACCAGAATGTCCATTTCATCCCTCCAACACAGTTCCTACTGAATGAAGGAGTTGAACCACATAACAAGATCACCAACCAATGGATTAGAATTCAGTACCTGCAATAGACTCAGTGATTAATATTGGATGTCATCATACTTTCAGTAGAAGCACGTGGCACATATCCCAACTAGGAATAGGGGCACATCACCCTGGTCAAAGAGGCAAAATTGCACTCAGTTCAAATCACAAATGATCAAAAGACGTGAAATGGAGTTGTAATAATTCTTTTATAGATTGAGGTGATTTGTTGAGAATGTAAGATATGCTAAGTCTCCCTCATGGAGTGGATAAGTTTGCTTTGATTTCTGCTTTAGCTTTTTCCTTTCTTTCTGCTTTTGCTTTATCCTGCTTTTTCCTGCTTTTCTACTGTGAGATTTTCAATGGCTTAGATCTAGATTCAATAAGAAAACTTCACATGGAATATTTATGAGAATGAGAGAAGAAGAATAAAGACGATAATTTGTGGAAAACACTCTGTATCTTATTCATCAATATGATTACAATATATAATACATATTCCATGGAGAAAATCGAATACCTTAGAGGCAAGTTGAAAAGCACCAAAAGAAAAGGCTTAATAAAGGAAAAAACCCCCCTAGGTGTCAAAAAGCACTTTCTTAAACAATCTAAAGGCTCATGAATTGGATGAATATGGTACGACAACTCATTAGTGAGGTAAATGGAATGTAATTATGGCTTTAGGAGAGAAGACAAGATGTGGAGGTCGAATTTCCCAAGTGGTAAGAGTTTCTAAGTCAACTAGCTTTTCCTTATCGACTAGAAAGTAGGAAAAACAGGATAAACATTAGAGGAAATTTGGGGTCTAAAATGGGCATTATAAGAAAATGAGCCAACCATAATTTATTGATGAGTTGGAATTCAAGAACCAATAGAACTTCAATAAAATGAGTCACCATAATGGTTGACTTGAGATATTTGTCATAAAAAACTATTTTTTGTTCGTATTTTCAACATATCTCCCTGTGTGTTTACTTAAATTTCGAGCAGGAGCATTCGCTGGATGCGGAATTATATTCTGCATCCAACAAGTACCCACACTGCATACTTTTTATGGACCCCGTTTCCTCCAAAACAAGAAATACCTGAAAAAACATGATGATGACATCATCATCACATTTTTAAGGTATTTATTGTTTTTGGGGTAGCGGGGTCCATCAAAAGTATCCAGTGTGAGTAGTTGTTGGATGTGAAATTTAATTATGGATCCAACGAGTGCTCCCGCTCGAAATTTGAGTAAAAACACAGGGATATATGTTGAAGATACGAACAAAAAAGGTAGTTTTTTTCTTTTTTCCTCCAAAATTAATAAATATTATTTTATTATTTTAACTATTATTTTATTATTTTCCATAGGAGGCCCATTTTAGACCTCAAATTTCCTCTAATGGCTGTCTAAATCAGGAAATTGTCTTTCTAATTCAGGAATAGAATAAAATCAGACAAAATCCAAAGAAATCTTATCCCGAATCTATCCAAATTCGTTTTGGTGAATTATGATAGCATGTAGTCCACTAAAAGACAAAACTGACCCTATTTACCTAGTCAAAACTTAGGAAATTAATCATAAATGATTTATTAATTATATCCTAAGTCTAAAATGGTATAAATGGGTTTTTCTAATACTCCAACAACCCCCCTTAAACCTGACTTTATGTGGTGGAAATAAAAAAAAATCAGAAATATAGGGCCCAAGCAACAAGGCTTATGGTCACCCCAATACAAAAATAACTAGTCCATGTAAAACGAGGAAACATGAAAAACCTCATGGGAACAAAACCCTCCCTAAAAAATGGACATGCTTGGAAGTCTTCATACTATCTTGTTCCTCATTTGGAGGAGTTGAATGAGATGAATGGACTGCTTCTGAGTAACATACTTGATGAAGAGATTGTGAATATCATGATCATGCATCAGTGCATCAATGTGGTGTAGGAAAGAATCATGTGTAGAGGCTCGATGAAGCTCATCTTCTGATGATGAAGGAGCATCATATGAATTATTTTTGCTGTTATAGCATATAAATTTGATCTGAAAACATAATCAATGATGGAAAGAAGATCTGTGCAAACTCCTTCCCAAAGAGCATCAATGGACTCAACATGATCAACTTCTTGTGTAGCTGCAATGTGGTGCACTAATTCTTGTACCTTCGTCTCAAATTGATGTAGAACCTTTCTGATATTGTAAAGTAGATCATGCAACTCTAAAATATTAGAATTTGAATCATATGGAGAAACAGACAACAAGGGTGGAGAGTCTCCATGATTGGATAGAGTTTCAGTACGAAAAAAGTGAACAACTAGGTCACCCTGACAGCTGAGCGAGCTTGGAGAGTTTGAGGATTTGAATTTTGAACCATGAGTGATGGGGTTAGGTACAAATGTGTGAAATATCAGTCCAATGATGGCCAAGGACATGGCTGTCCAACCAATGAAATATATGAAAGACATAAGAACAACAGAGGCAAGTGGCAGTGTAGGAAAACATGGAATTGTGTTGTTTCTTAACTGAAGAACTTGAGAGTTGTAGGGTCTTTTGTGCATCCAATGGTTGGGAAAATGGTGTGGGAGGTGTCATGACCTACATATCAGACTGTATATCATCTTCAAAATAAGAATCTAAAATATATGAATGGAGGTGGAAAGATCTTTCAGAAGATAAGTATGAAACTAATGAAAAATGACTAGGTTTGAGAGGAGACTTGGGTGAATTGACTGGAGATTGTACCAAGGAAGAGGTGGAGGTTTCTGATTTTGATATATCAGAATGTGAATCAAAATCAAAGACATGAGAAATATTTTTCACTCTAGTACTCAAAGCATAAGCATGATTACCTTTGAGAGAGGCTTGGAGACATTGTTCTTGCTCTACAACAAGCTTGCCTTGTTCTTTTCTTGCAAAGTCAGGAACATCTATGTTATGCTCTTCAAGCATCTTGGCCATGATGTCCAATTTATTTTTGAAACAATATTTCTCAGGATGAGTGCCTTTGCAACAATACGAACACTTGGGCTTCTCCTTCTTCATCTTCTTGGATTTGGAATCTTCATCAGAGTCCTCTTCATCTGACAACATCTTTTGTTTGGATTTGTCATTCTTGAAACTCTTTGCTCCATGAGAAACAATTGCAAAGTCCTTGGAGGGTGTTAGATCCCTCATTTGGACCAAATTTTCCTTTTCCTTAGTGAGTGAATCAATGAATGCATCCAAGTTTGACATCTTCCAATTGGGAATTGCAAGTCTTGTAGTATGAAAAGTAGACACAAATATTGAGTATTTAGAGCTTAGTTTTGACAGATAGCCGCTCATCCTTCTTATCTATGCCACATTGCTTGAGTTGAAGCACCAGGTTCTTGAAGTTTGAGATGAAATATTCCATTGAATCAAAATTACTTTGACTAAGTGAGATCAGCTCAATATCCATTAAATGACCTTTGAGCTCATCCTATTTTCCAAAGAAAGACTCTAGCTTTGTCCACACTTGATTTGGAGTGGATAGAGAGTTAATATGGAATAAAAGATATGGATATACAGAGAGACAAAGTAACCCATAAGTTTCATCAAGTCTATTGAACCATTTGGATTTTAATGCAATAGTTCTTGGCTCATTTTCAAGCCCCATACTGACTCTATACAATCCTTTGCTTCGAAGCTGGATGATCATATGCGCCTTCCAGTCAAAGTAGTTGAAGGGAGTGAGAGTCACAAATTTAGCTTGATTTTGATCCATAATGATGCGCTCCCGGTGATGGAAATACCCTGCAAAAAACACTTTGGAAATTGTTTTGAATCAATCTAGCTCTGATACCATGTGAGATTTTCAATGGCTTAGATCTAGATTCAATAAGACAACTTCACATGGAATATTTCTAAGAATGAGAGAAAAATAATAAAGAAGATAATTTGTGGAAAACACTCTGTATCTTATTCATCAATATGATTACAATATATAATACATATTCCATGGAGAAAATCGAATGCCTTAGAGGCAAGTTGAAAAGCACAAACAGAAAAGGCTTACTAAAGGCAAAAAACCCCCTAGGTGTAAAAAAAAACACTTTCCTAAACAGTCTAAAGGCTTACAAATTGGATGAATATGGTATGGAAGATCATGAATGAGGTAAATGGAATGTAATGATGGCTTTAAGATAGAAGAAAATATGTGGAGGTCGAGTTTCCCAAGTGGTAAGAGTTTCCAAGTCAACTAGCTTTTCCTAATCTAGAAAGTAGAAAAAACAGGATAAAGCTGTCTAAATTAGGAAACTGTCTTTCTAATTCAGGAATAGAATAAATGATCCGATTCGTGTCCAGGAAGCATGAGGGGGACAACAGTTCGAATGAAGGAGTTAGCTCTGTTATGGCAGAAGCTTAATAAATAGAAAGAGCAAAACGCAATACAGATAACACAAGTATACACAAACAATATGCAAGTATGTGAACCGTTCTAGATTGATCAAGATGAAGATCTGATAAAATCCGATTAGCTGTAGATTACAATAATTTACATGCTTATAAATAAATCTGAGACGCTTGGGTGCCTGCCCGTTACGTTCAGTTACAAAGAAGAAGTTAGAGCAGTTCAACTGTTCAACCGTTACAGTCGACTGGAAGACAGAAAGACAGTCTGTCGAGGTTCGACAGTCATTAGTCGCATGTCGACGTTGTATGCCGATGTCGCGAACTGTGAGGTCACTGAACATGTCGAAGGTGCAAAGTTGTCGAAGTCTTGTTGTGTCAAAACTTGTCGAAGTTGTATCAACTGCGAAGACCAGTCCAGAATATGTCGAAGTTAGCATTCGACAACAAATGCCAACTGCAATGTGGATCAGACCTCCTTCCTTAAGAAACAATGGACCCCATTGTTTGCTCGTGGAGGTGAGGAAACTTGTCGATTATTTCAGTAGTAGAGTACCACTTTCCTCGAGATGGAATCTGGCCAGCTTTGGCAACCTGATACAAGGGAATTGTGTTCGTCCTCGTAAGGTGTACCTGTCGTCCCACAATGGTGTCGCAAGGAAGAGGCTCCTGAATATCTGGATTGATGTCTATGGGATCTGCTGTTGAGAAATCATTTTGTTCCAACAAGGGTGCATGGTATGGTTGAAGTAAATCCACATTAAAGATTGGATGCAGACCCAGGCAAGCAGGAATGTCGAGCTGGAAAGTGTTTTTCGCCAATCTGTCGAAGAATACTATAAGGACCAATCATAAAGTTTTTAACTTCTTGAAAGGACCTATGAATCACTCCTTCTTAAGATGTATCCAAACCTTATCCCCAATGCGAAATGTATGAGGAATGCGATGCTTGTCGTGTCAAGCCTTAGCTTTCTCATTTGCTCTATGCAACATATCCTGTGCTTGTCGTTGAATGTCACAAATCTGTTCTCGAAACTTGACTGCTTCATCAACTTCTCGCTGACTGCGATCTGTGTCGGAGTTTGGCTGTGTCGAGGAGCTGATCAAGTCGATAGGCGTTGAGGGTTGAAATCTGTAATAGAATTCAAAGGGACTCTTGCTTATAGAGCTGTGCTAAGTACGATTGTAGCTATGCTGAATGTATGGAAGACTATCATCCCATGTGCATCGATGCCAGTGATTGTGCATGCGAAGCAGTTGTACTACCAAGCGATTCACAATTTCCGTCTATTCGTTGGTCTGAGGGTGGAAAGATGTCGACAATGAGAGTCGTGTGTCTAGTTGCTACCAAAGAGTTTTCCAAAAGATGTTGACAAATCGGGCATCTCGATCGGAAATGATGGTTGTGGGTAAACCGAAGTGTTTCCAAAAATGTGTAAAGAAGAGCTGAGCAGTCTGCTGCGCTGTCGTGGTTTTCTTACATGGTATGAGAATGGCCATCTTGGAGAATCGGTCGACTACTACTAATATCACGTCATGATGATGTTTGGTAGTAGGATAACTCGTCAAGTAGTCCATAGAAATAGATTCCCATGGTCGACTAGGAACTAGCAGAGGTGTGTACAATCCCTGTCGTCGATTAGGTGGCTTAGCAATGGCACAAACCACACATGATCGAATGTACTTGTTGATGTCAGATTTAAGTGTAGGCCAAAAGAAATACTTATGTAGAATAGCAAGTGTCTTTCCTACTCCAAAGTGTCCTGCAATCTTGCTATAATGCGCATCCCAAATGAGCTGCTGTCGTTGCTCATCGGTCGGTACACAAAGTTGTCCAAGCTTGTATAGCAAGGTATCTTTCAGGAAGTATTCGAAATCTGAGGTTGATGGCTTGTTATTTTGTAACTGGTGGTAGACTGCTGAGAAGTTGTTGTCATCCTCGTACAACTGTTTCCAAGTGGTCGTGTCGTAACCCTGCATACTCATCACTGTCAAGAGGAGAGTAATGGGTGGTCGACTGAGGTAATCTACAACGGCGTTAGCCTTTCCTTTTCAATACTTAATCACCAACTGAAATTGTTGTAGGTAATTAATCCACTTGAGTTGTCGGTTTTTTTGCAACTTTGATTATGTCGGAGTGAACTGTAGAGGCTTGTGATCAGTAAGAATGACCGTTTCCTTTCCAAGGATGTAATGCCTCCAATGATTGAGAGCTTGCACAATGGCGTACAATTCTTTTTCATACGTCGAGTACCTTTTAACTGTGTCATTAAAAGTCTCGGAATGAAAAGCGACTGGGTGACCAGACTAAGTGATCATTGCGCCCAGGGCATAGTCCGATGCATCCGTCTCAATCTCAAAGGGCTGATGTAAATCAGGTAACACAAGTACTGGTGCAGTGCAGAGCCTGTGTTTGAGGCGTTCAAAAGCTGCTTGATGTGTTTCTGTCCATTGAAAGACAGTTTTCCCGTTTCCTTTCATCAACTGATTCAAGGGCCAGGCTATGTGACTGAAGCCGAGTATGAATCGTCGATAGAAATTCGCCAAACCAAGAAAACTTCTTAGTTCTTGAATGCTTCTAGGAATGGGCCAATCTTTGAGGATCTGTACTTTGTCTAGATCGACGTGAATGCCTACAGAGTCAATTACATACCCTAAATATTTGATGCTAGTCATCACAAAAGAGCACTTGTCCATGTTCAAATAGAGCCGATGTTGCTGGAGAGTGTCGAGGACTTGTCGAAGATGTCCGACATGTTCTTCCCATGATTAACTGAAAATCAATATGTCATCGAGATAGACAATAACCCATTTGCCAATGAAAGGTCGGAGAAGGTTATCCATATGTTGCATGAAGGTCGCAGGTGTGTTGGTTAAGCCGAAAGGCATGACTAACCATTCAAACAATCCTTCCTTGGTCTTGAAAGCAGTTTTCCACACATCTGAGGGCTCGATTGGAATCTGATGGTATCCCGACTTGAGGTCGAGTTTAGTAAAGAATTTAACACCTTTCAGACAGTCAATAAGCTCGTCTATCCATGGCAGAGGGTAGCGATTCTTCACCGATATTTTGTTGAGAGCTCTGTAGTCGATGCACATGCACCAAGTCCCGTCTTTCTTCGGAACTAGGACGATTAGACTTCCACAAGGAGAGGAGCTGGGTCGGATATGACCTTTGTCGATTAACTCTTGGATTTGTCTGTGAATCTCTTCATTTTCAAGAATGGATCTTCTGTAAACAGATGCGTTAGGAAAAGAAGAACCAGGAACAAGTTCAATGGAGTGTTTTACCTGGCAATGCTGAGGTACTCCATCTGGAGCTTGAAAGAGGTTCTGGTACTCATCGAGAATATGATCGACTTGTTGCTTCTATCGAGAGCTGCAATGGTCGGTGACTCGACTCGTTGCTGTGGTCTTCTTAGAATGTTGCGGCTTGATCATGATTAATGCAAATTTCTGGGCATGATTGATGAGCTTCTTTGTCTGTTTGGAAGATATAAGTGCAACCGTTGGTGTAGGTTGACGCTCTGGTATGCTGAACCATCGGTTTCGAATTCTGATAATCACCTTCTGAGGTCGTGACTGATAACTTCCATGTCTATCCCAGAGGTAAGGTTTCCCAAACAGGGCGTCAGCTACGGAGAGTGGTGCCACGTCATAGAGTACTTCATCTTCAAAAGGTTTTATGAAGTATGCGAGTTTGCATTATCAAGTGAATCGTAGTTCTTGTCCATCCTTCATCCAACCGATGTTGTAAGGTTGAGGATGTGGGGTGGTGACAAGACCTAATTTCTTCACCAGTTCTTCAGAAACGAAGTTCTTTTGGCTCCCGTTGTCCACAATTAGATGCAATGGGTTGCTCTAGACCCATATCCGTGTATGGAATAGGACTTCTCATTCCTCCTCGTCGACAATAGTCGAGGCTGTTTGAGTTGTCGAGGTCAAAAGGGTCGTTGCGTTTGGATTAGATTCTTCCACCGTCTTTTCGAACGCGTCAGAGGTCGACATTTTCACCAAAAATGTCTTTCGAGCTTTGCATTCAGACCTATCATGCCAAGATGAGTGGTGGTAATCACACCATTTTCCGGTCGGTGATTGTTTGCTACGTTCCTTTTTATGAAAAGACTTCTTACCGTCGTTAGGTTTTGGTGGTGTCGGCTGAGAAGATTTCGACTTGTCGTAGTTGGCAGGTGTCCTTTTATTGGGTGGTCTTCCTGATGTCGGCTTTGTCGCGAAACGTGCTTTTCCTTTCTACTTGATTTCCAGTTTGCTGGCATAGTGGAAAGAATCCGCAAGTGTATTGACAGTCAAAAATTCCATCTCCTGCTGGATGTATTGAGACAATCCACTGGTGTATTTCAGAACAAGCAATTTCTCTTCCTCTTGGACGCCAAGTCTTGCCATGCGTCGGTATAACTCGTTAGTGTAACTCTGTACTGATTGGTCTTTCCATTGCCTTAGCTGCTGCCACTTCTTATACTGCTGCTCGAGGTATTTCAACGGGTAAAATTCCTTCCGGATGTGTTCGAAGAATTTATCCCATGTGTCAATGGGGTCTCCATTTTTCTCCATCTTTGTTGAGAGGTTTTCCCACCAGTAGTGCTAGTGACTTTTTCAGCTTTGAAGAGTTGATTTACGGCGTAATAGGATTCCAATTGTTGCACCCCAATTATCGATGGATTCCGCGTCAATCTTTCCTTCAAGATTCGGTATATCGAGATTCATTTGTACTTTGAAGGGGCTGATTTTATCGGAGTGAGTTTTCATCGAGGATCCTCCAAATGTCGGGGTGAATCGCAAGAGAATCTCATTGAACTGGGCAAACATTTTAGTTCGTTGTCGAGCCATAGCTTGTTCAATAAGCTGTGCTGTCTCGTCGGCTGCATGTCTATTATCTGTTTCTTCTGTCATATCTAGAGATCGCGTCTGCTTGGATTGCTGAGATTGCGAGCGAGTTTGAACTGGCATAAGTCAGGTAACTTCGAGAGAAGTGTATATGCAGAACTTAAGCAAGAAAACTGATTAGGCTTTGATACCAATGATCCGATTTGTGTCCAGGAAGCATAAGGGGGACAACAGTTCGACTAAATGAGTCGGCTCTGTTATGGCGGAAGCTTAATAAATAGAAAGAGCAAAACGCAATACAGATAACACAAGTATACACAGACAATATGCAAGTATGTGAACCGTTCTAGATTGATCAAGATGAATATCTGATAAAATCCGATTAGCTGTAGATTACAATAGTTTACATGCTTATAAAGAAATTTGAGACGCTTGGGTGCTTGCCCGTTACGTTCAGTTACAAAGAAGAAGTTAGAGTAGTTCAACTGTTCAACCATTACAGTCGACTGGAAGACAGAAAGATAGTCTGTCGAGGTTCGACAGTTGTTGGTCGCATGTTGACATTGTATGCCGATGTCATGAACTGTGAGGTCGCTGAACATGTCAAAGGTGGGAAGTTGTCGAAGTCTTGTTGCGTCAAAACTTGTCGAAGTTGTATCAACTGCGAAGACTAGTCAAGAATATGTCGAAGTTAGCATCCGACAACAAATGCCAACTACGATGTGGATCAATAAAATAAAAAAGAATCCAAGGAAATATTATCCAGAATCTATCCAAATTCGTTTTGGTGAATTATGATAGCATGTGGTCCACTAAAAGACAAAACTGACCCTATTTACCTAGTTAAAACTTAGGAAATTAATCATAAATGATTAATTAATTATATCCTAAGTCTAAAATGGTATAAGTGGGTTTTTTTAATACTCCAACATATACCTTACCCTGCTTTTATGCTATGCTTTGTATTGCTTTTTCCCTGCTTTTCTGCTTTGTCCTGCTTTTTCTTACTTTTTTGCTTTATCCTGCTTTTCTGCCTTTGTCCCGCTTTTATGCTTTGTCCTACTTTTGTCCTGATTTTAACGCTTATTTCATTAAACTTGGACATATTATAGTCCAAGTCACTTTGAAGACGGGTAAAAAACAACCTTTCTAAACCCCAAAATCAAGGTTGTTTCTAAAGTGAAAAATTTGGTTCCAAAAGTGTCAAATCCAGTTCCAAAAGTGAGTCAAATCTAGGTTCCAAAAGCATACTTTTGCTTTTGATATCCCCACCCTTGAAATTGGTTTTTGTTCTTTTCCGATATGATAAATATGATAATGGCACTTTTAGAACCTAATTTTTCCCTTTTGGAAGGCTACTTTTGACACTTCCAATACTTATATTTGCAATTTTGAAAACCGATTTTGGCACTTTCAAGCTCTGAGTTTGCATTTTCAAAAACTAAACTCGACACTTTACAAGTTTTATAATCACAGTGAAATTGAACATACTAGTACAAACAAACACAAGTGTATTATTTAACAAAATACTTTCATTTTCATTTTATTCACAATTGGCCTCACATCACTCACTCTATTCAGGTGCAGCAAGCAAGGCCATAATCGATCTAACAAGAATGTGTCATTGACATCTTGGCAAGTATACGCTTTTTTTTATAATACAGTTCCCTTCCTCGTTACAAACATGTTTTTCTTTCGAGTCATCTACAATCACTGTATTTGTAGCATCCCAACCATGGATCAAAATGTCCCAAACTTTGTTTAAAGGCTTGAGAAATACATAAGGATTTCCATCACCTTGATAACCCTCTCTGGATATGCAAGAACAATATTATTGTGTTAAAATTACTCTAAATTCTTCCCTTTTCAATCCTGTTCTTTGTAATAATGTTGGAAAAAACTCGTCAACGTTTTTTTGTTGTGCAGATGTCCATACCCCAACTTCAAATACACTAAATCATTTTTCAAAAAATTCCTTAAATCCTGGACGTATTAAATAATACTTTGTGGTTGATTCGATATCCGGAGTTCATGGCAATCTGAATTTCTTTTTTTATGAACTGCGTGTAACAAAACTCCATTGAAATAAAAAATGATAAATGGTTTTACTAGTAACAAATCTTCCAGTATCTGCAAACAAAACACACACACACACAACCCAGCCAATAAAATATTATGTTTCAATGTTTCTAAGTATATTGCTTTCATGTTCTGCAATTTTTGAAACAGATCACCAGATACATGATACGATGTCCATAAATAATATGAGAATTGTGCAATAAAATTTACATCAATTAAATGTAGAAGTTGTAAAAAATATACAAATCACTAAATGAATTGTTTTCTGTATAATATGACAGTCATTTGAAGTTGAATGTCTTTAACCAATGCCCCATTTTTTAATGAGGCCCGAGATAATTCAACAGAGAACACACCATTGTTTTTATAGTTATTTCTCATCTTGTGAACCGTCAAATGTCCAACTAGTTGGAATTTTCAAGCAGTTTTCCTTACTATTATCTGCTGAATGATATTGTCCTTCATCTATAAACAACATGTTCGTTTTTTATATATATCTCCATATTGGATAAGTACATCCTTGAACGAATTTTTGTATATGTTTAGTATTTCACCAACATTGTAATATGTAGACAATGAGTAATTATAAATAGTACTATGTTTACATTGCTCTCGACCCCAAATAAGTACAAAGTTTTCATTCTTCAAACATTCAAATATACCAAGGAATTTTTTAATTTGCATGTTGTCGAGGTTGTTTGGAAAAATATTCAATGTTGGATAACATCCGAACTCCAAAGATCAATCCCTCTATTCCCAGGACCAATAGTTTCTTTTGTGGTGATATCCAGACTGCATACAAAAACCGTGACTATATATATAACCACAACAACAACACTTCATTCATGAAGTTAATGATCACAAACATGCAACTGTAAATGAAGATTTTGATTTCCAAAGATTAATACAAAAATCACCCAAAATTTCACAAATTCAAATGATGTAATAAAAGCACCACACTGAACAAATAATATGTTAGATTCACACGAAAATAACGTCACCGAAAAACCCAGAAAACACATTGAATGTTTAAAATCTCCATAGGTTACATCTAGTGTTTCCCACTCTTGAAATAGGAAATTATAGGTTACATTTGATGGCTGTCACTCAACTAGAAGAAGGCAGTGAAGGTTCTGATATCAGTTGATTCATGCATTTTACTAAGACCCTGCCAGAGTCGATGTACCAATTCACTATATGTCCTAGCGGACGATGCAATAAAGGGCTTACTCAAAATAAAGTTTTCACATGTAGTGTGCTTTCACATCATCACCCTCCAAAATATCATTGATGTATTACTTTGCGAAGATTTCATTGAGAACTCCTCCCACACACTCCATAGTTTTTTGTGTATTTCCTTCTTTATCATTGGTACATCTCTCTCGAAACCATAAAAATAAAATTTGTTCCCCATATGTTTTTGTTGCACTACCTTCCCTCAAAATTTTTGTAAACAACGACTTCCCCTCATTAACCCCACATTTAGATGACCAAATCCTAACATTGAATTTGAAAAGACATAATCCCAAAAATTGTATGGCATAAGTTCGTGACTCATATGAAGTTTCTTTGTGTTTAAATTCAAATTCACCAACAATACTTTCTTCCCCTCCAACAATATTATTATTATTATTATTTTTTTAAAATTTTCTGTGACTTTCTCACGAAATAGAAAACCTTCCATTTCTAATATCAATAAAATTTTTGTATGGGGAGCTGCACAGAAATATTGCTTGTCATTATATATTTCAGAATATTTTTTTTATTATTATCAATTTGAGTAGAAAATAATCTTTTTCTTTTACCTGTCAATGCCAGACCATCATTTGAGTGGTGAGTAACATTGCTGGAGATACCACGTTTTGACACCAAGCCCTCGACTAGTTCATTATTATCCAAGCTCTCGCCTGGTTCATTATTATCCAATGTGATTTGTTGGCTAATATCCACGAACATCGTCGATCCCAGCTCTGGTTGTGGATGTTCCACATGTTGAATAACAATACAATCATCTTGACCTGGAAATTTGTAGGTATACATTTTATATAACCTTTTGCAAGTATTGAAGGTCACTATCCCCGTTCATAATTTAGTTAATTTAACCACGATCTTTGAAAAATAAATATATACCTTCTTGTCCATCTTGTTCTCCAGTTTGGTAGTTCTCTGTCGATTCTCCATCACATTCAATGTCGTCACTGGATAATATAATTTTATTGGATGATAACTGAGTGTGCTCTTTATTTGAAGCTGTAGTAGAATATGAATTTGAAGTTTTTTTTTACAAAAATGGTTATAATTTGAATTAAAAAATAAAAAACCAGATGCAATAGCATTGGAAAAAATTACAAAATCTGTCTCAAGGGCCTAATTCTATCTTCTAGAGACTAGATCTAAATCATGATCAAAATAAGAATTATTGAAACTCAAATCAGCTATAGAGACTAAGTCCTTGGGTGATTCTTGTGATACAACAGCGTCCAAAATCCTTTATTTGCTTTATCAACATATTGTTTAGAACTCATTTGCTCTTCATCTCTCCTGAAGACATTCTGTGTCCATTGAAAGAGACTCAACATAATATCTGATGCCAAATCCTTCCCATTCAACGTATTTAGCTTAATTTGTAATCCCTGCCATCTTAAGTTTTTAAAACCTACCAATTCTTTAATCCATGGCATCATTCTACCCAGTGAAAGAGTAACCCAGCAACTACCATGTTCATCATAATTTGTATTCGCTACCATTAAAAGTTTTTAAACCTTGCCAATTCTTAAACCAGTGCATCATTATTCCAAGTGAAGGAGTAATCCAACAACTACTATCTTCATCGTAAACATGGTGATTTCTAATCATGAATACCTCTATTAATCTCTTGATCATTTTTCCCCCCTGATATATAGACTTCAAATGCTCCCACTCCTACGCCTTCATCTTCAATTTCAACCTTGGTCAGTGTCTTCATTTGAGTTGAGAGAATTGATGCCCATCTTTATCTGCTTCAGCTTTAGGGTGGAGGGTCCCAGTCATCTTCCTAATTACTTCTGAGAAGAGTTCCAGCTTGTAGAGCAGCTTCGTTATTTGCTTCCCGGTCTGCCTGTTTATTATTACCTCGAAGAACATGAAAATAGTTAATACTTGAAAAAGATGAAGCTAATTGTATTTTTCTAGTGACAATTCTTTGCAATTTGAAATCATTAGTGCTCGATTTCTTCACCAGTAGCTTAATAAGATTTTGGGAATCTCCAATAATCCTGTCTTGGTCAATTCCATGCTTTCTAAGTTTACGTAGTCCTTGTAGAAGAGCCAATGCTTCAGCTTGGTTATTAGTGGTGTGTCCCAGTCCCCGTGCATATCTGTACTCAGAAGTTTCCTCAGAATTCTGAATAATTCCTCCCCCTCCAGCCTTCCCTGGATTCCCTTTGGCTGCACTATCGAAGAAGAGAGTATGAGTTTTACTTCTCTTCCTCCAATTAATGAAGTTATTTCCGTTTAATATGATTTTCTAGTCTTCCAATTGATTATCCGATCCTTCATAGGATGATAGTTTCAATCCCAGATGCATACCCCACTCTTTCTCATCTTTAGTTAGAGATCTAATCTCGTTCCTATCCATCTTTAGTTGCAAGAGTTCTTTTAATAGACTTTTTGATTTTGACAGAACCTGCCTCGGTGTCAAGGCTTTCTGATTAAAAATTCGAGAGTTTCTTTCAAGCCATATTTCCCAACAAATAAACTTTCGAACTGCCATCCATCCCAGCTTGGACCAACCTTTGGAGGTTAGCGTTTTGGGATATAATGAGCTCCAGTTTCCAAATAGCGATTTGAAAGAATAGGGAATAACTATTTTAGCATTCCAAATCTCGAACGCTTCATTCCATATTTATTTTGCAAACTGGCACTCCAAAAACAGATTTGTTGAGTTTTCTTCATTGTTGTGACAGAGAGAGAAACAAAATGGTCCATGAAAACCTCTTTTTTGAAGGTTTTGTCCAATTAGTATTCTATTATGTCCCAATGTCCAAGCCAATAGATCATCTTTGGAATGCTTTTTTCTTTCTATATTCCATCCCAGACCGTTGGATTTGGAGGGACATTTGGGATAGCCTTGAGTAGATTGTATCCTTGAGAAATGGTGTACGATCCATTGTTTGTGCCCCAACCTCTTTTATCCTTCTTCCTTGCAGCAATGGGTGCTTTCCCAATTAGCAGTTCCTTAAGTTTATTCCAAGATTGTTGAAGATGGGGGGGGTATCCATATTTTTCTAGCTGGTCCAAGTATTATTGGACCATTCAGAGATATCCCATAATGTTGTGATTCCTTCCCTTGTCATCCAAAGCCTTAAATTTCTCAATTCTAGCACAAAGTCTAATGCTCCCCCCTCCATTATTCTGTCTTCCCACAGATTAATGTTTTTCCCATTTCCAGGGACCCAAAACAAATTTTCTTGGATCAGGGGAAGAGCATGCTTACATAGAGTATAAATCAGAGTGTCATGACGTGCTTCCGGTGGTGTATCTAAACTTCTCAACCTTGTGTTTTGAAAATATTTCTTCCATATGAATTTCTGAGCCCATCCCAGGTTCGTCAAGACTTGTCTCCAGAGAACTTTAGCACCCAAAGCGAGGTTTTGGGCTTTCAGGTCCTTTATCTGAAGACCACCTTCCATCATTGGTTTTGTAAGTTTGTCCCAACTAACTAGCGGAAGCTTTTTTTTATTATCATTTTTTCCTCCATTCTAGAGAAATGCTCTAATTAACTTCTCCATCTTACGAATAACTCCAATTGGAGCTAGTAAGAGAGAGCATTGAAATATTGACAGGCTATTTACGCTGACTTGATCAAGACCAATTTTCCTGGCAATTTTAGCCAGTTTGTCCCCCAAGATTGCAGTTTCTGATTGAATTTGTTGATCAAAGGGAGCCAATCTATACCCCGTGGGAGTTTCAGGAACATTGGCAATCCTAGATATTTAAATGAGGTCCAATGCGTTGTTCCATTGAACCCAAATATTTTGGTGATGGCATTTAGCTCCAGACCTGTAATATTCTAGCAATAAATTTTACATTTATCTTTGTTAACCCTGCTACGTGAATCATTGCAGTAATGATCTAAATCAGATTTGAAATTTTTAGCTATTATAGTAGAGGTTCCTCCTAGAAAAAGGGAGTCATTTGCAAACAGAGCGTGGTTCAGATCCTTAACTCCTCTTGCTAGCTTAATTCCCATTATATCTTGATCAAGGCGTCATTTTTCTAGAAGGAAGCTTAACGGAAAGGATTGAATTACAAATAGTAGAGGTGAGAGTGGGAATCCATGTATAAGCCCACAAGATGCTTTGAAGAAGTCCGCTGCTCATCTGTTCACAAGAGGAGCAATCCAGGGTTCCACAATACATGCCTTGATCTAGCTTATAAAATGGGATTCAAATCCAAACTTTAGCATAATTTCAAACATAAATCCATGCCTCACTCCGTCGAATGCGTTTTGCGTGTTCAGCTTCACCACCATACCTTTTTCTTTTCTTTGGAGACTGAAGTGTATCGCTTCCTGTACAATTATTAAATTATCAGTAATTTGACTTCCTTTAACAAAGCCACCTTGGTTTTCCAGAATCAAATTTGGAAGAAGGAGTTTTAGCTGGTTCGAAATGACCTTAGTGATCAGTTTGTATCCTATGTTACATAGTGAGATTGGTCTAAACCTGTCAAACGATCTCGCTCTCTTTTCTTTTGGAATCAGTGCTAGGAAAGCAGAGTTCGTGCTTCCTCCTAATTTGTGACGGGATTGGGATTTCAACACCGTTTTATGGAGGTATTTTTTAAACTATTTTCCAACAACTTTTGATGAAATGCGCCGTGAAGCCATCTGGTCTCGGAGTTTTGTCAGGGTCCATTTCCTGTAGAGCCTCCTTTATTTCCTTTCTACTGATCGGTGCAACAAGCTTTTGGTTCATTTGGTTTGTTACCTTGGTCATAACTAGATCTGTCAAACTTGAGCTATTTCTGGTGTCTTCTTCTTCGGTGTACAACAATTTATAGTGTTGATGAGCTGCCTTTTTTATGCTAGTAAAATCTGTTATGTTTTGAGTTCTATTTGATATCTCTGAAATCGAATTGAAGTTTCTTCTTGCTTGCGCCTGTTTATGGAAAAAAGAGGTGTTTTTATCCCCATCATGCAGCCAGAGTGTAAGAGATTTTTGTATCCAATACTCCTCTTCTTGTGTACAGGTCTTGTTTAGTATTTTTTGAAGACCCTCCTCCATACTCAAATTTTCCTTTGTGATGTCAATATTTTCCATTTTTAATTGTTGCGTTTCCAGATTTTTCTGAGCTGTCCTTCTTTCTTCAGTAGGGGAAGTTAAACCTTTGGCCTAGTTCTTTAGTTCTCTTTTAACTCTTCTAAATTTCTCCTCCCAAACAAAAAAAGGAGAGCCAGTAATTGGCAACTTCCAAACCTTTTCCACCTGATTCAAGAAGTTTTCTTGTTGCACCTAGAGAGAACTGAATCTAAAACTGTATGGGGCCTAAATTTTTCTGCACTTTTAGTTCCAGCTTAATAGGTTTATGATTTGAATTTCTTGAGGGAAAAATATCAGACCTTGCATCTAATCCTAGAAGCAAAAAGGTGCTTTGGATCAGAAAACGGTCTAATCTAGCAGCTATGTGGCCAGGGCCCATTCTCCAGTTAGTCGAGGTGTATTTTCCTTTGCTTGGCTTGATGTCTAGTCCTGAATTAATTCCTCCATCCATTCCTTGGAAGGATCCCTCACAATGTTGTTGCCATGCTTTTCAGATTGACTTAAAGTTAGATTTAAATCTCTAGCTAGTATGTTTCTTGTCCCCCTCCTTTCGCGGGTCGTTTTCCTTCATCTAGTAGATCTTCGGGGTGTGTGTGTTGAGAGTCACCTATTTACCCTTCCTCCCCAGATTCATCTGAGTCTTGTTCTTCATCCTCAGGAGTAGTTTCAGATTTTTTTTGTGATTCTCCCGTCGGATCCCCACTCCTTAGGGATGGGGGGTTACTTTGTTCTGATAATATCTTCAGATCCCCTTCTTCTTGATTGCACCTGTTTATGGAAAAAGAGGTGTTTCTATCCCCAGCATGCAGCCATAGTCTACGATATTTTTGTCTCCAATACTCCTCTTCTTGTGTACAGGCCTTGCTTAGTATTGTTTGAAGACCCTCCTCCATACTCAAATTTTCCTTTGTGATGTCAACATTTTCCATTTTTAATTGATGCGTTTCCATATTTTTCTGAGCTGTCCTTCTTTCTTCAGTAGGGGAGGTTAAACATTTGGCCCAGTTCTTTAGTTCTCTTTTAACTCTTCTAAGTTTCTCCTCCCAAACAAAAAAAGGAGAGCCAATAACTGGCAACTTCCACACCTTTTCCACCTGATTCAAGAAGTTTTCCTGTTGCACCCAGAGAGAAATGAATCTAAAAGGTATGGAGCCTAAATTTTTCTGCACTTTTAGTTCCAAATTAATAGGTTTATGATCCGAATCGCTCGAGGGAAGAATATCAGACCTTGCATCTAATCCTAGAATCAAAAAGGTGCTTTGGATGAGAAAACGATCTAATCTAGCAGCTATGTGGCCAGGGCTTGTTCTCCGGTTAGTCCAAGTGTATTTGCCTTTGCTTGGCTTGATGTCTAGTAAGTCCCAGTCCTAAATTAATTCCTCCACCCATTCCCTGGTAGGATCCCTCACAATGTTTCCGCCACGCTTTTCAGATTGAATTAAAGTGTGATTTAAATCTCCAACTAGTATGATGTTTTCTAATGGGATTTCTTCAACAATCTCCCAAATTGTTTCCCAACACTATTTTTTTCCCCATAATTAACTGGAGTATAAATATTAAAAAGACTTACATTTTCTTTTGGATCTTGGTGAATAAATTGTATCAAGATCCAATGAGTATTTTCCCTTTCTTGAATCTTCACAAAACTTGAATCCTTCCACATAATGCCCAAACCTCCTGAGGCTCCCCTGGATGAGACTGCTTGTCCTCCCCCTTTATTCCATAATTTATTGCTACTTTTTCCTCCATTTTTGTCTCCTGGATGAGAAGAATGTCGAGATTTTCTATTCTAGTCAATCTCTTCATTGCTCTTTCTTTCCACTTTCTACCCATCCCTCTACAGTTCCAGGAGACAATCTTCATCACTTGCTTTTTTGGATCGACAGGGCTCCCCTGAATGAGACTGCTTGTCCTCCCCCTTTATTCCATAATTTATTGCTACTTTAGAGAAATTCCTTTTCCTCCATTTTTGTCTCCTGGATGAGAAGAATTTTGAGATTTTCTATTCTAGTCAATCTCTTCATTGCTCTTCTTTCCACTTTCTACCCATCCCTCTACAGTTCCAGGAGACAATCTTCATCACTTGCATTTTTGGATCGATAGGGCTCCTTTAGGGCCCTGACCTTGATTTATTGTTACCTTTTGGTTTCTTTCCAACATTTTTTCTAAAGTCGGTTGGCTTCCTTGTAGTTTGTCCTTGTATGTTTCTTGTTCCTCCTTTCACGGGTCATTTTCCTTCCTCTAGTAGATCTTCGGGGTGTGTGTTGAGAGTCTCCTATTTCCCCTTTCTCCTCAGATTCATCTGAGTTTTGTTCTTCATCCTCATGAGTAGTTTCAATTTTTTTGTTGTGATTCTCCCGTTGGATCCCCACTCCTTAGGGATGGGGGGTTACTTTGTTCTGAACATAACCGACCGAGAAAAGTAAAATACAATGAATAAAGACATGACAATATTAATGCAAATACCTTGTTTTAGACCCAATTCATGATAGAAACTATTCATAAACAACCCTTCCTGTACTGTATCCACAATAGAAATAACTATTCTATCTGATGACCTAATCAACGAACGAAGAACTCTACCTCCTGCGTACAACGAAAGAACTGTACCTCAAGAAGAGACTAGTCTGAAAACTATGTGATCCCATAATTCATGTGTCATTTCTTTTTCAAAAACATGGCTTCTCGAACTATCATTGTTAAAATTGGGAAAAGGTAAATCAATCATTGGTAGGCCCTCATCCTTCCAATCCATATCTATTTGGAAATTAGACAAATTATCCTCATCCCTTCCAATTCTCCAACATTGTATAATAAAGAATCCTATAAACAAGTCCTTGGAGAAATCTCTATAAAATCCCTTGGTAGGATTATGCGTTACCTTTTTTTTTATATTTCTTGCTGAAAAGTGTGAAAGCTTTAGAAATCAAAAAAGAGTTTTCCATAGCAGCTAAAAAAATACAAGTACACGCCATTCATTTTATTCTAAGTAGTACAACAACACAAGCATATATTTTTCTGTCCAGGGACTATCACAATTACACATATCAACAACAACAAATTCACAATTGATTGTCGCACCAAAAAATGCAATGGATCTTAGGTTGTTGACCAAAGCTGCAAGATAACAATATTGACAAGAAAACTGTGAACTATCTTTGACGGAGTCAATGGACATGCCCATCCCCTTTGTTGGGATATTCCTATACTCCATCCTAGTCCTACTAGCATTATCATTTTTTGCATTTCATTCATGCATGCATTTTTGCATGCAGGCATGCAATTGCATGCATCCCAGTCATCAGTCCCAGCACCTAGTTTCCATTCTTCTAGCCCCGGGAGCTTCTTTCTGATAATTTCTAGCCCTCCTAGTGCTTAGTGCGCCCTCCTTTCACCTACCACATGTGAAAGGTGCCCGTATTCACCTACCACTCAGTTACACTTAAGTTAGTTAAGTTATTTGTGGATCTCTCCTTGATTTGAGGATTGATTGACTTGTTAACTAACTGAAACACTCTGTTGGACCCCCAGTGAGACTAGATTGCCTATTTTGACTCTAGTCAGCTCCCCAAGCGCCCTCCACTGAGCCTCCTTCACTACATTAGTGCTTCCATGTGCCAGTTACATCTACCACACTCAGTTAGACTCAATTTGACACCTGGTTGACCGTTACTTGTGGATTGATGACTCCATTGATGATGATTAGGACTCCTAGTGGTGTGTTGTTGACACTCCACTGATGATGATTATGACTTCTAGTGCAGATAAGCCATGCCCATGCAGGATAATTCGAATTGCCACCTTGGCATTCAAAACCTCTCCATTGTACTATTTATTTGTTCATATTATGATTAATGAATTAGTGTGTGATGTTATTCTGCTTCTATCTGAGTTCTACTGTATCATAATTCTGCTACTCTTTTACACTACATTGTCCACTCTTCTTCTATTTTCCTGCTTAATCTTAATATTTCGTGTGAGGTATACATCAGCTCTTAGATCCGTTGTGAGGATTTTCACATGGTATCAGAGCATGTTGAGAGTATTGTCTATCTCCATTCCTAAGAGTTTTTTGCAGGTTATTACGTATATTTCGAGTGCAGCAACAATTGCAGCAGTAGCAGTTACATATATTTTCTATTGTTTTTTGCAGGTCTTTTGAAACAACTTCCATGAATCCGGAAGGAATTCCTCCTCTTTCTCCATTCAACTATGATGAGTGGAAACCAAAGATGATAGCACATTTGAACAGACATGGTCTCTTTGATTATTGTTTTGAAAGAGAGTTCGAATCCTCTGAAGAAGAGAATGATTGGTTAAATGAAGGTGACAGAGCCTATGTAGAAATGATGTATGCTATGTCTCATTGCATGGTAACCCACTTCCTTTCTGCTGAATCTCCAAAAGAGCTATGGGCCCATCTGGATGAAATATTTGGCAAACAGAATGAAGGGATTGGTCCAAACCATTTTGAGAGAAATCCCAGTGATGCATTAGCCCTCCTTGATGGTCTCTCTGATCATGAATCAATATCAAACATATCTCATAATGAAGTTGTCCACAAAGAAGAAGAACTTGCAGATTCTACACTCATACTCTCAATATCTTCTATTTCGAATTATGTGCTAGCTCAAACTCTAGAAACTGTAGAGGTTCTTAAATCCTCTCTTGCACAAGAGTCTGTTGGTTTGCATAATGATGATCTCATGAATGTTTCATAGGTTAAATCAACAATTGGAGGTAATGCATTCGCTCTCCTTAATCACTCACCTCTTATGTACTACTGTAAGATCATTTGTACATGCTCTTAGAAGTTCATTGAAGATGTAGGGCATTGCCATTTGCTTGGGATAATTTCTCATGCATTTCATGGTTTTGATCTCACCTCTAATGGTTCAAAGGAGATCTCAAGAAACCATTTTTCAAGTCTTGGATCTGATTTGGATTCCAAGCAATCACTATCATTTGATGGTTCTTTTGGGCATAATCTCACCTATGATGGTTCAAAGGAGAAAACAAAAGACTATCTACACATTCATGGATTTGATCCTACCTCAGCTGATTCGAATCACAGGTTCCAGGATCATCTTCATATCTTTGGATTTGTTCTCATCACATTCGATCTGAAGAGAAAGTACAAGCACATGCTTTTTGAGCATGATCCACTTCTTCCCAAGAAGAAGATACCTCCAGACATATGACCAAGCATCACACTTGCTTGAGTTTGGAGCATTTATTTTGGTGTGCCCTACAGTCTATTTTGAGGGGGGGTATTTTTCCCATGAGGTTTTCCCCATTTCCTCGGTTTATGGACTGTTATTTATTATTCATTGTATTGGGTGACCTTTGGTCTCAATTACTAGGGCCCAAGATGGATTAAGGGGGGGTGTTGGTGTAGCTAGGGTTTTCGCCCTAACTTGTGCAAATGAGCACCTACTAAGGAGAAGGGCCTCCTTAGTAGAATTTCAATAAATGGTAAATTTAAACAGTAAAACAGTATAAAATTTAAGCTAACATGTGCATCAAATAGAGATAAAGAGACAACAACAGTATAATGGGAATTTTTCTTTTTATATTATGATAAGACCAAAGTTACATTTACCTCAGATATGGAGGTTGGTGGAGCTCTTGCAGTAGTCCAGGAGGGCTGCTTCTGTGCTCCAATGGGTTCCTTCTCCTTCTCCAAGGTGCTTGGATGGTGGGCCAAAATGGGGCACTCAAATGGGAAAACTAGCTCAAATGGTGAGCTTAGGTTTCACGAGTGATTTTGGCAGAGTGAGGATAGGATAGGTTGTGGATATGAAATGGGGAGCCTCCATCACCTATTTATAGGGTTTTTAGTGGTGGAGTGTTGACCCATGGTTTTTGGAACCATATGGTTTAGGTCAGTTGTTTTAGGGTTTTTGCTTCCTTTTTCCCTCTTTTGTCCTCTTTTTTTAATATTTTTTTATTCCCTTTTACTTGATTTTTGGGAATTTAGGGCTTTTAAGAGGATTTTTTCTATCTTTTGAGGAAATTTAATTATTTGGAGGGGGAAAAAGGGGTTTTTTGGCCTTTTGGTGACCAATTAATGGTTTTTTGAGGTTTTGGAGGCAAAGATAGTGGGAAAAATAGACAAATGAGTCATGTAGTGATGGAGATAAGGTGGTGAGCATTTTTTGGGTGTTAACAGATTGCCCCCTGATGTGTGAGGGTAGGAGCTCATCATATGGCCGATAGACATCATCGGTCTTATATGGTTTTCCTGGGGTGTGGAGAAGAGAAGAAACAGATTAGAGACCGGAACAACGGTCCCGTACAAACTGCAAAATTGAAAATACATGACCTCAATAATGAATGAGGAATAATCTTAATATATGGACGAGGTGGGCATACCCAGCTCGTATCAAGATATATAAATAACAATGAATCCCAAAAGGGGTATTTGAACAATACATGAAAAATTGCTGTGTACATCATAAGGGTCCAGAGGGGACACAAATCTGGGATATACTCCTGGTCGGATCATATCGAAGCTGAAGAAATGAGATAATGTTGCTAAGTGTGGTACTAGAGGAATTGATGAGCTATTGGATCTGAAGATATCCAATAACGGGGTGGAGACAATGACAGAGAGTCATAGCCTCAACGGTACACTAGACTGTAGCTGAACTGGGTACTCAAGGAAGGATACGAGTGGATGGCTTCCGAATACTGTCGCCAACGCAACCTGGATATCCACGGGAACATATAACTGGGTGTTCCAAAGTGACTCACCAATGTGCTAGAGTCGGGGGGAGTCCAGGGTCTTTGACCAATAACTGAAGGGATGTATACCCTGCACGAATCTCAGCGGTGCGAACAAGGTGTTGATGTTGAGCACGTGAGAAACAACCATTCAGAGAGGCACTGAGGACTCCACTCAAAATGGTCCGTAGGCACTCACCACATATGGTGATGAGTCCAGGGCGCAGGGACCTCTGGGTCTATCCTCTGTAATAGATGGGCCAGCGTCGACAGAGGGAGACCTGCAACTAGCAAGGAAATGATGATTCCTTGATAGGAGCACGAGGTGGATAAACAAGAGATGATAGGACTACCTGTGAAACTGACATACTAGGGGGGTAGGAAACATGGGTTGTTGGGTGGGGGGACTCAAACTTCCTTTGTTCAGAGTATGATGGCAGGGGTGGTCGGGCAACATAGGAAACTGAATTGGGGGAAGGGGATCATAGCTTTTAAAGGACTAGGGATTGTGACTGTAACGCGGGATACTCAAGTCGATGTAGGATGACAGGAGATGCAAAGGATGGTATATCACAAAATACTCTAAACAAAGGCGACGTTATTGGGGGTGCTGCCGAGATGAGTGATTATAGTGCCGAGAGACACCGGTGGGGACTTCTTCATGGTTTAAGGAGCTGGAAGAAGGGATAGAAGTGTGCTCATAATGGTACTATCATGCGGATTTATACGAGCCCAGGACAGTTCATGGTCGTGATTGCTTTCAATTTTGAGGAGTCTGAAAGCGATAAGAAGACTCTGAAATAATGGAATGGTACCGTTGTGTGGATTTGTACGAGCTGAGGACGGTGCATGCTCGTGGTTGTTTTAAATTTTAGAGAGTCTGAAAGCAATAAGAAGACTCCAGGGGGGTTCTTTTTCGTGTGTTAGTCTCCAAGGCCCGAAAAAGCATAAAAGGATGCAATGAAGAACTCTTTTAGCTGGTGTGACTAGAGTATTCCTTTTTCGTAATTAGTCTACCAAGTCCGGAAAAGGGTTAAACTTATACGAGATAGACGCCCTTTCAAGTACTTTAACGAGCATGAAAGGAAGCAAGATTGCTCGACGATCTTTTCATTGTTTTAGGAGTCAGAAAAGAGCTTAACAGAAACTCCCTAAGTGCCTTTTTCGTAAAGGACTTGTCCGGCCTGAAAAAGGGGTAAAATTATACCGAACAAAAGGAATGGTCAAGCAAGGAGGGAGTGTTTAGTCAAAGGACATCAATGAGAGCCAAGAGTGAGGGTTGGGGGGGACACTGGTGGTGCCTCCTTGCGGGATGATGAATGGTGGCAAAATAATGAAATAATTGCAATATGAATGGAGCGGAGGGCTTATGAATATGTTTGTAAAGTGAGGGAAGTCGATGTGGTGCACGGGAAATGATCTCACGCATCACCACTAGCGCGAAAAACTGAATCCGGCCATATAAAGAACATCAAAAATGGGTAACGGTTGATGTGGCACGTAAATCGAGGTGAAGAGGGGTACCCTAAAAAATATTCCCAAAAAAGGGGTTGGGGAAATCGAGAAACTGACTCGACCACGATGAGGGTCGCGTCATCCTGATTCCAGTGGTAGAAACAGTTTGGAAAATGGATTTCGTATGGGTCCAGAATGGCCGAATAAAAAATGGTCAACTGTCTATAAATAGTAAGTGGACCCATAGTGCCACGTGTCATTTGTACGATTGACTTTGACAGGAGAGTGTAGTGGGCTAGAGCGGATTTGGCATTTGTGGGCGATCCGATCGGTCGATTTCATTTTCGTGAGTTTTAGGTATTTCATTGAGCTTGTACCTTTAATTTTTTCTTGATTCGGGCGGGTAGTGGGTCCTCAAGGGGATGGTACCGGTCACGAGGGGCATGGACCGTAGGTTCCTAGGCGACGGCCGTGATTTGTGGCCCTTATAGCCGCAGTTGGAGATCGCGACTGTGGCCTTGACAGCTGCGATCCGCGATCGCGACTATGGCCCTCACAGCCGTGATCTGGGATCGCGGCTGTAGCCCTGACAACTGCGATTTGGGATCGCGACTGTGGTCACCACAACCGTGATCTTGGATCGTGACTGTGGGTCCCACAGCCGCGATCTAGAGCATGATTGTGGAGTTTGTCAGGATTTTGTTTTGGGGGGAATGATAGGTTATTTGAGGAGGTTTTGATCAATTTTCATTGTGTGATTGACAGGATGCCGAGAGTACGTTGGCGAGAGAGCGAGATGCCCGATGACCTTATGGAGTACATACGGCATAATCCGGGGGACTTTGGGGCTGTGTGGGCTACTGAAGTTTGCACAGGTGCCGATGATGCGTTCAACAGACTTGTTGCTAAACAGGTTGGTGGGATTTTGAGAGCTTGGGAGGGAGGCGTTCATGGTGCAGGGGGAGAGATTGGATCTTACCCTAACATATGTTTACTGTTTGACGAGGCTGCCTTGTTTGGGTAGGGTGGCAGATACCCAGCCATGGAGGTCCGTGGACATGGATATGGAGGACATGCTAGACCGGTACTGCTTCCCCACGGCAAGCGTGCATAAGAATGCACTTTTGGTCTGCGACTTACAGGAGCCATCGATCCGGGTGATCGCGGCGTGTGTGGTCCGAGTGCTAGGGTCACAGGTGCCCCACCGAGTGTCAGGGGGACACATGTATTTGGTAGAGCAGGTCATATAGGGTACCTACTTTGCTTGGGGCCAGATGTTCCTCACCTGTGTTCAGCGGGAGCTGAGCAAGGTGAAGGTTTCAAGCAGGGAGTTTTGCTATGGGTCGTTCTTATGCGATTTCCTCATGGAGTAGGTTCCGACATTATGACCATGGGTGGCGATCCAGGATGGGGGGATGAGGTAGCCACGGATGGTGCGGTGGGGTCAGATGATGCGCTGGTGGGGTGGTGGAGAGGTAGGGCGGTATTTTACGAGGGAGCTCTACATGCAGTGGTTGCAGATGCCAGTGGTTTTTGATGACTACCCGTACCGTGAGATGGACTACCAGGGAGATCCAGAGGCGCCATGACCTCCAGGGCAGGCTTGGGGCCCAGATGGTATGTATCCAGCTGCGTGGTTATTGGTTTTATTTTAGATCTATTGCTAGACATATATGATGATTCTGACTATTTGTGGTTTGGTTTAATGCAAATGTGGGACCGAGGCCACCACAGGGGTATAGGGACTGTAGGGGTCGCATCGCAGTGCCAGCCCTACTGGACCGGGGGGAAGTGCGACAACGGGATGCTAACGGGACTTTGGAGTCCCTGCGGGTTACCCTAGATCGACTACTGGTGGGGATCTCCGACGAGGGTTGGTGGGGGTTGGATTGGAGGGTGATCGAGGCCTGCTACGAGGCTCCACGGGACTGGCGGGCGATTTTGACGCGGGTGGCGGTGCTACCTGAGGAGAGGAGGGCTCGGGACCATCAGGGGGATGAGGAGGACCCGGAGGAGGATTCAGAGGAGGAGCGAGGAGAGGATGAGTCTGCAGCAGAGGCCACTGATGAGGATTCAGACAGGGGATATGACTCTCGTTAGGGAGTTCAGGGGACTGCCCCTGATGCATATGGGCATCTGGGATTTTTGTATATACGACATGTATTTATGACGAGGATGCTGTTGGGGCTCCTTGATGTATATTTTTTGTATAGCTGAGTGCTAGGGTACTCAGGACATTTGTATGATGATATATATATATATATATATGCACATGGACGCATTTTGCGGTGATTACTTTTGTACGCACGTGGATGCGCATTTATTGTCTTATGTTGGTTATTGCACATGGATGCAAATGATGTGTTGTAGTAGGCACGTGGATGCCCTATTATAGATGCAATCTTTTTGGGATTTTAATGTTTTTAATATATGTACATGTTATGATAATTATGCATGGTGGATGATTTACATGATGTGATTGATATGCCAGTCTAGGATATTGTTAGCCATTTGATCTTCAATACTGTTTTGAGCTCTTGGGAGATGAATGAAGGTAATGTTTTCAAATTGTCGGCTAAGTTGTTTTGTGTGCATGAATTTTCTAAAGAGGCAAGGATCACGTACCTAGTAGCAGTTGTTGAGTTGGGAGACAAGGAGCTGGGAATCAAGGAACACACGAAGGTGACGTAGACCCATTTGGAGGGCAGCAGTCAGGAGACCGGTCAGAGCATCATACTCAGCCTGGTTATTGGTAGCAGTGCCTATGCACACTCCGTCAAGGTGAATCACTTCGTGCGAAGGGGAATATAAGACCCAAGCTGCGTAGGCCAAGTTTGGAGACCAGCAGCTTGCTCCATCGACGAAGCCAACGTAATAAGGTGGAAAAAGGTCCATCTGTGATCATGTAGGAAAATGACGATTGTAAGGTTGCGGAAAAAAGTGGAAAACAAAAAGAAAGCAAACTATACAACACGGACTAGCGGGTCTGAAAGATATGTTAAGGGTAAAAACATTTGAGATACAACCCATTACGAGGGTGCACAAGGGGTGGCCCTCTAAATCAGTCAGGATATATGCCCCATGTCCAAGGCAAGTATGTACTATGTATGGGCCTTGCCACATGGACTCAAACTTCCCTTTACCTGTCTTGTCGTGAGCTTGGTCGTAAGAGAATACTAGATCTCCTTCATGGAAAGTTCGGGGGTGGACATGTTTGTCATAACCGGCTTTGGAGCGGCTCTTGGCGGCCTCAATGGTTTGGAGGGCTGCGCGATGGTCTTCATTGGCTTGTTCTAGTAATAGTAGACATTGTTCTAGTGGTGAGGTGTCCGGGAGAAGTTCAATGGCAATGTGTAGGGCGGGGATCTGACATTTGATGGGGAGGACAGATTCAACACTGTGAACTAAGTGAAAAGGGGTAAAACTGGTGGCAGTCTTAGTTGATGTGTGGTAAGCCCATAGTGCGGGGAAGAGCATGTGATGCCAATTGGACTTATGTCGGTCAACCGTTTGTCGGAAGATTGTTTTCAAAATTTTGTTAATGGCTTCAACTTGGCCGTTCCCTTGGGCGTAATAAGCAGAGGCATACTGATGTTTGAACTTAAGGAGAGTGGACAACTCGCGCCAAATGGCATTTTCGAAATGTGAGCCATGATCCAAGACAAGTTGTTTAGGGACCCCAAACCGCGTGATGACATGGTTAAAAAAGAAACGGGCAGCGGTGTCGGATTTACAGTGAAGGTAGGCATGGCTTCAGCCCATTTGGTGAAGTAATCGACGACGACAATGATGTACTTATGGCCGTTGGCGGATGCAGGATTACACTCCATGAAGTCGATGGCCCATTTGCAAAAAGGGCCAACTGTGACGACTGGGTGGAGTGGGGCAGGTGGTGTTCGGGCCTTAGGGGAAAAGAGTTGGCAATTGTGACAATGCTTGACTGCTGTGATACAGTCGGTGAATAGTGTGGGCCAGAAGTATCTGGTGCGGATTATCTTCTGGGCTGTGGCCATCCCAGAAAAGTGTCCACCGCAGGCACCGCTATGACAGTCATTGAGAACTTGTTTTGCTTCTTCTCGTGTGAGACAACGACGTAGGATAGTATCGACGCCGCGTCGGTAGAGGAAATTGCTTAAGAATAGGTACTGGGAGGCATGGTGACGGATACGGCGACGTCCATCGCGATCAATGTCAGGGAAAAATTTATGCGTGCGAAGGTATACCAAAATGTCGCCGTACCACGGGTCATCTGACGAGATGATAAACAAATGGTCATCAGGTAACTCAGTGGTTGTTGGTGGTGACGACAAAATGGATGGTAGATCGGTTATGAGCTGGGTAAGTGCAAGGGCTTTAGTACTCTTAGGGGTTATGAAAGCCAGGTCATACTCTTGTAGGATAATGACCCATTTAGTGACGCGGCCTTGCAGAAGGCGACGGGTCAAGAGGTAGACCATGGGGTTAGAGTTGGTGACAACTGTAGTATGACTTAGGAGAATGTAATGTCACAATTTTTGTACGGAAAAGACAATGGCTAGGGCTAGCCTTTCCTCATACGGGTAACATGGTGGTGGTCTAGACAGAGTTTGGCTGACATAATAGATGATGTGCTCCTGGCGAGCATAAACATAAAGGATGAAATCCTTAGAGAAATCGGGAGGAGAGAACAATGGGGCGTGTGTGAGAGATTTTTTAAGGGCCTCAAAAGCAGCTTGCACCTGTTCATCCCAAACAAAGGGTATGCGGGTACGAAGCAATCATAAGAAACCATGAACGATGGTGGCATAGTCAGGAACGAAGCGGCGGAGGAAATTAGATTTCCCTTGTAAGCTTTGTAGATGCTGGAGCGTACGTGGTGATGGAAGGTCTAATATGGCTTGAAATTTTAGGGGGTCAACAATGATTCCTTTGTGGGAAACAATGAAACCTAAAAACTGGCCTACTGGAATGCAAAAGACACACTTGAGTGGGTTCAAGCAGATCTGATACATGCGACAACGCAAAAAAACTTGACGGAGGTCGTTAAGGTGGTTGGATCGTTTCTTGGAGCGTGCTGTGAGATCGCCAAGATAGACTAATAGGGTATGGACCAAGTCGTGAAAACAATAGGTCATGGCCCACTGGAAGGTGGCACCAGCATTTTTAAGGCCGAAAGGCATGACACGATAGGCAAAGGTGCCCCATGGGGTGGTGAAGGCGGTCTTGTATTGATCTTCCTTGCGGATCTGAATCTGGTTATACCCAGAGAAACCGTCCATGAAGGATAGGACTTCATGCCCCGCACATGCATTGATGAGTTGGTTAATAAATGGCGTGGGGAAGTTGTCTTTGGGACATGCTTGGTTTAAATCGTGAAAGTCAGTACATACTCGGATGGTGCCTTGTTTTTTGTTAACGAGGACGGGGTTAGAAACCCAAGTGGTGTATGCAATTGGATAAATAAAACCTGCTGCGCGAAGTTTTTCAATTTTGGCCTTGACAGTGGGGAGCTTTGACGGGTGAATGGGACGTTGTTTTTGGAAAACGGGAGGCACGTCGGGCCAAGTGTCAATGTGGTGCTCTATGATTTTTTTTTTTCCATGTGGTTCACTTTAATCGGCTTAGCCGACCGCTACATCCATGAAATAATTTCCGACGGACCCGCCTCGAAGGGGTTTCCGCCCTGCAGCCGCTGCGTGCCTAACCCCAAGAGGGTCTATGAGGATGGATCCCGTGACCTCGCATGCTGGGAGGCCTAACTTCCGAGAACACAACCGATCGAGCTAACTCTTGGGGCTAAATGTGGTGCTCTATGATAGTGGGGTCAAGACCAGGAATTTCGGTGTAGGACCAGGCAAAGACATCGCGGAACTCCTGAATTTTTTTTTTGTATTCGCCAATCTCGTACTCGGTGCAGGAGGCTCCCAATGTAATGAGTTCGGGAGCACCGACTGGGGAAACAATATCGATGTGGATCGTGGGTGAGATGTTAGCCATGTTACCTTCCTCGAAGGCATCGGGAGTGGGAATGGGCTCTTTAAACCAGTCAACTTTGGTTGGGAGGAAATCTTTGGACTCGACAGATAATTGGGTGGTTGTGGTGGAGGACACCTCCGAGAGGAAATATGAGCGATGGTGCATATCATCCCAGGGGTAATTTGGTGCAGTGAGAGCCTCGAGAATCTCCTCATCATTGTGGAAAATTTTTGTCGTCAAATTGGTTGACGAGGGATCACTAGTAGTAGAGATCATATAAATGGTATCGATTTATCCTGTTGGCAGAGATTCTTGGGGGTGGATCTCTTCAATGGTGGGGGTGATGTCTTGAGGTCCAGATTATTCATTTCATAGAGGGAAGCTCTGTAATCTGGGAGATCAGGCAGTGATGTGAGTAATGGCCATAGATACCGCATATTGCACAAGGGTGATTGGTACGCAGTGACTTATCGCGAGGCTTAGGAGTAGAGTCGAGTTGGACAACCAGGATGTTGGGGTCGTCGTCAAGCATTTGCATGTGCTCTTGCAGTGCAGGTAATTGTGGACATTGGTGGGTAGCATGGCCTAACTCATCATACAAAGAGAATTTGGGAGGAGCTCAAAATGTTGAGGGATTTTTAACTGTTTTGGGTGCGTAGAGCGGTATAAGGTAGTGGGCCTCTGCCCCCAGTGTGTTTGGTAAGACTGGGTGGATTGGTGGATGAGGAAGGAGTGGTGATGCCAGGAGGTGTTCGACTAGCAGTAGTAATGGGTTGTACGGGTTGTAAGACGAAGTTTGGTGTTTGAGGGGAAGCAGGGGGTGTGAGATACCACACAGGTAGTCTTAAAGTTAACCCTGGAAGGTTGAGTGTGGCCATAACCGGGGCGCTTACGACTCCTAAAGGGGGGAATAGGAAGGGGATGGTATGAATGGGTGTAGCACCAACATGACTAGGTACCGACGGTGGCTAGGGTAGTAAGGGCAGTTGATAGTTGGGGGTTTGTGTATTGTGGGACAAGGTACATAAGTCATATATTTCGGTTTCCTGTGATGGGGGGGAATGGATTGGAATGTGGAAGTCATTGGCGTATCTGAGTAGATTCCAGGTCCAACTAAGGAAACCAATGAGGTAGAGGCACCATGAACAGGTTGTTCAACCATGGGGAGAACATTTTTGGGTGCAGTTGGGGCACTAGGATCATAATAGGTGAGTTGAGCAATCTTGACCACTCGCCCTTCATGAGGAAACATCATGATACGGAAAACGGATGAAGCAACCGCCTGCATGGCGTACATATAACTGCGGGAAAGTAATAGGTTATAATCAAGTTGGGCGTTGATGACCTCTATGTCAATAAGCACCGTTTTATGAGCCAATTGGACGGGGACATTGGCTAAGAGACCTTGGGGTTGAGCCGAACGGCCGTCGTAGGCTCACAACGTAGTGGTGGGTGGATGGTTGGAGAGTGGGGGACCCTAACTTATGCCAAATGAAAGTGGACATAACGCATGTGGAGGCACCCTCATCGATGATGCACCGATGGATTAGAAGATTTTGAATGGATACAGAAACTTGGAATGCTAATGTGGAAGGCAGGCATGGTTCAGATTGTACCAGATCAAAGGTCATTAGTCATGAGTCAGTGGGATCGATACCACCAATAGCGGATAGTATGGTCTTACGCTGTGTAGGACAGGTTTTTAAGACCTCTAACACGGACATGGCCGTGAGGGACTAGGCTAAGTCATCCACAATGTTGTAATTAGACGCGGCGTGGGCATTGGGGTTATTGTTGATGCGGCGGAGTGGAAAACGAGGGTCTTTAGAGACTCCATCTAAAGGGACGGGAGGTATGCGTAAAGGCTAATCAGTGGGAAGAGCCTTAGTGGTTTTATCCGTGGGAGGGGCTTCAGGGGTGGATCCATATTGATTCTGGCGGGTTTGAAGGTTAACATCCGTGGATGACATCATCAACAAGTGATGGGTACCTGAGTCTAGAGTGGGGTGAGCAGGTGCAGCATACGTGATTTGCTGTTGGGGTGGCATGGTTCCTTGAGGGGGACCCAACGGTTGAGTGTTCACCACACCTTGGGTTGGTAAAGGATTCTGTAATACCAATGTTTGAGTTTGAGGTGGTGGGGGGTTAGGCAGCGCCGGTGAGGCTGCGTGCCCTTGGCGGTGGGCATCATCGGTCCAAAGTTGTCATGCCTGTTCCAAATGTGGGAAAGCATGTGTGTAATGGCCGTAGACCCCGCAGATGGAACAAGGATGGTTTGTTCGTAAGGTGGTTTTTAGCTTGCTTTGGCGGCCTGTCGGGGTTTTGGTTGGCAGGTGCAATGTTATTATTGGTTGGGGGATTAGGTGGTTGGTCGCCTTGGTCTGGAGGAGGGTTGTTTTCGCAGTTACGTCCTTTTCCACGATTTTGCTGGCCTTGTTGGTTACGTTGCGTATTTTGGTTTTGTTGCGGATTTTGCTGTGCATAAAGTTTCCCTTGGGCATCGGGTGGGTTTTGGGGTTGTGCCGGTGCGGGAGAATGCTGCAGGGGATAATAAGTGGGTGGTGTTGGAAGGGATGCAAGTGTGGGACCTGGTGGGGGTTGTTGATATGTCTGTGTGACGGGTGGTTGAGGTGCCGCAGGTGCTGCCTATGGTGGATAATAAGTGGGTGGGGCTTGGGAAGGTGCAGGAGCGTACGCAACCTGCTGGTGGTAATATGTGTGAGGTGTAACTGGGGGAATGTATGCGGGGGGTGGGTGGCCGAAGCACTGAGGAGGACATGAGGGTCCATGGGAGTGGCGGTTATGTGCCATGGGAGCATACGAATTGGTTTCTCCAGAGTGGGATGTAGCCTGCGAAAGGTCAGGGCCAATACTAGTACATGCAATGGAAAAGGGTTGGTTGTGTGATGCAAGATGGCCAATGAAGCCATCAGCGGCATGGGATTCCCCCGACGCGTCGTTTCGAGAGGAATCACCGCGGGGAGTGTCGGGTATAATGGTATATAGGTAACCAGACTGGGCGTAGATAAGGTCAAACTACTGGGCTTTTAAGATGGCTTCTTCTTCAGACTGGGGTAGTTCGGATGCCACATCCTTAGCAATGACGGGAAGGAGAGATTTGAGAAACCAATCTAGGAAGATACGGTCATCTAACTTGATTTTGCACAGACTTCGGCGTCGACGCCACTCATGAATGTGATCAGTGATGTGGGTGGCCATAGTTTGTCTACAAGATAGTAGGATCTCAACTCCCGTGTCATAGCGGACAGGTTACTGAAAGAACTGCAGGAAGGTCAAGGCAAGGGAAGTAAATGTAGCGTGGGTCCCGTGTGGCTACTTGATGTACCACTTGGCTGCAGAGCCAATAAGAGTCCGTTGTAACAGACGGAGTCGTCCACTATGGAGTTAGAGGAACACCATAAGTGGAAGGACATAATGTGATTTTGGGGGTCTTCGCCCGCCTTGCCCTCGAACTTAGGGATGTTTGATGGGAGCTTGGTGGGCATGTGAGGCCACGTAGGATCGTGTTTGATGGGATCGTTGGTTAGTCTGGCTAGGTCACGAAGGTTGAGACTAGCCATGAATGGAAAACTAGTAGAAGGATGTGACATGCGGGGGGTGGCGGCCACATTGGGGCCGATGCCCCCAAGTGTAGAGGCTGGGTTTGTGATAGGGATGTGACCCACAAATGAGGGGGTGGGGGTGGTGTGGGAGGGTCCTGCGCCACTAAGCATAGTATGAGTCACTAGTGAGGTTGGGTTGGGTATGCTAGTCACTGGAATTGGCACAATGATTAGAATGGTGGGAGTGGGACCCATCGAGGGCATGCCCAAAGCAGGTGTGGTGGCTGGGGTTGTTGTGGATGTTCCACCGAGGGTCCCTACAAAGAAAGGGTTGGAAGTCATTCCAACCATGGGGCTGGTTGGTGTAGTGTAAGTGGGGTGTTTGGAATCTGCCTCAGAATCAGATGTGAAATAAGGGGCATCGGAGTCAGGGGACGGAGCTCTATGTCATTGATGAGTGGAGTCAAGTGACGAAGCTCTAGGTCTATGACGAGTGGTATCAAGTGATGAGGCTCTACGTCTATGACGGGTGATGTCAAGTGAACCATGCTGCGGGGGCTCACCCCGGAGGTGCCGAGAGTGTCTCGGGGACTCAATGGTGATAGATGGTGTCAAGTATCTGGGGGTTGTGTTGAGTAAAAAATAGCTCAAAAACCCTAATGCAGCCGAGTGTGCAGAAGGAGAGCGCAAAAAATATGGCACTTAGGCCAACAAACAACTCAAAAATGCTTACTGTAACAACTGTGCTACAATAAGCAGAGTATCAGAAAAAATGGTCAGAATACCAACAAGTAGGCGGTTCCCTGAAAATAAAAATGGTGGACTCGCTAGACCAAAAGGAGGTAAGGGAGCATGCAAACACCTAGCTAAATAGTATTCTGATTCAACCAGACATATCCTCTGCAAGGTGATGAAATCCAAGTCAGACAATATGGACAGCAGAACCAAGTTGCTAAGGGTATCCCCCTACCGGGAGGGACACCGGGTAAGACAATCCTAGAAGAAAGGCAACTAAGATACCCCGTTCATGACACGTCCAGAAAGGTGAATCTGCAGCTCCAGTCCTATCACCGTGTGGGCCTAAAAAGGAATCACCAAACGCGGACCAACGAGTAGATAACCTTCGGTTACTGGGTGGATTGCGGTATTCCACTCAGGCCTCCGGAACCAGTCTGGCTACTTCAACCCTCCTAAGGGAGAGGCCCTCTAATAAACTAGTCATGAACGTGTCAAAAAATACTAGGGGATTTTGGTACCCTAAAGGACAACAACTATGTCTCAAGTTTAAGCGACCGAGGGGTGTTATTTGGATGCCTATCCCCCCTGTCCTACCTAACTACAATATTCTTATGTGTTCCCCAAGTGGGGTTAGAATGTTGGTTGAGTTAAGTAATTTTTTAAGGCTCACTTGAATTAGGTGACAGAGTGTGTGCATGTGAGGTGATGAACCCAACAAAAGTGCCACATGTGGGCAACTTTTTAACTAATAATGATCCAGAAATTTAACTTGCAATGCAGAATTTTCTTTTTCCAATGTAAATGCTTAAAATATTTTTTATAAAAAATTCTGTAAACGGAACAGGAAGCAAATTGCAGAAAAAAGCTATAGGAAACTATGGCTGCAGACAGGACAGGTGGTTGTGCAGGTGCAGAAAATGTTGCAGAAATATTCAAGATTAAAAAGGGCAAAAATGTAGAAAACAGAGCACGGTTTTGTGATTGAAATGTGCGGCCTGGGACGTAACTGTCGAGATGGAACCTGTGGTCTGAATCGTGAGTATGGGACTCGGCTCTGCGGCCAGAGCGCGACTACATGTTAGGGTTGTGCGATCGGGAGCACGGCTAGGGTTTTGCAATGCGCGGTCAGGACTGCAGACGATGGAGGGATTTCGGCGGGCTGGGACACAGAAAACACACAGGGGAATGCGTTAAGGGCCATGGGAAGGAAGGGGTTTTCGACGGGCCGGGTCATAAAATGCAGACAGGGGTACACGTTCTGGGCCATGGGATGAAGCAAAACGGCTGTGATCTAGATCGTGCTTAGGGAGCAGTAAATCGCGGTAGGGCCGCGGTAAACGGGCAGGAAGCTGCGGTCGAGGCCGTAGATTAGGGTTTGGAAATCATGGTCTGGGCCGCGGCTGTGGGGAAAAGACCTGCATTTTTCTACAGAAAACCAAACTGCCCAAATCCACAGCCGAACATGAAAAACAGAAAAATACTTGCAGAAAAGAAAAAACTTTTTTTTTTTTTTAAATTTTAACCAGAAATTCAAAGGCCAATAGCAGAGTCGCCAAAACTGTAGCTAGGATTTTCACCCTAGCTTGTGCAAATGAGCACCTACTAAGGAAAAGGGCCTCCTTAGTAGCAGTTCAATAAACAATAAATTTAAACAGTAAAACAGTATAAAATTTAAGCTAACATGTGCATCAAATAGAGATAAAGAGACAACAACAGTATAATGGGAATTTTTCTTTTTATATTATGATAAGACCAAAGTTACATTTACCTCAGATATGGAGGTTGGTGGATCTCTTGCAGTAGTCCAGGAGGGTTGCTTCCGTGCTCCAATGGGTTCCTTCTCCTTCTCCAAGGTGCTTGGATGGTGGGCCAAAAGGGGGCACTCAAATGGGAAAACTAGCTCAAATGGTGAGCTTAGGTTTCACGAGTGATTTTGGCAGAGTGAGGATAGGATAGGTTGTTGATATGAAATGGGGAGCCTCCATCACCTATTTATATGGTTTTTAGTGGTGGAGTGTTGACCCATGGTTTTTGGAACCATATGGTTTAGGTCAGATGTTTTAGGGTTTTTGCTTCTTTTTTCCCTCTTTTGTCCTCTTTTTTATATTTTTTATTGCCTTTTACCTGATTTTTGGGAATTTAGGGCTTTTTAGAGGATTTTTGCTATCTTTTGAGGAAATTTAATTATTTGGAGGGGGAAAAAGGGGTTTTTTGGCCTTTTGGTGACCAATTAATGGTTTTTTGAAGTTTTGGAGGCAAATATAGTGGGAAAAATAGACAAATGAGTCATGTAGTGATGGAGATAAGGTGGTGAGCATTTTTTGGGTGTTAACAATTGGGATATTCCTATACTCCATCCTAGTCCTACCGACATTATCATTTTTTGTATTTCAGTCATGCATGCAGTCATGCAATTTCATGCATCCCAGTCATCAGTCCCAACACCTAGTCTCCATTCTGCGAGCCCCCTCAGGAGCTTCTTTCTGATCATTTCTAGCCCTCCTAGTGCTTAGTGAGCCCTCCTTTCACCTAGCACATGTGAAAGGCGCCCTTCTTCACCTACCACTTAGTTACACTTCAATTAGTTGAGTTATTTGTGGATCTCTCCTTGATTTGAGGATTGATTTACTTGTTAACTAACTGAAACACTCCGTTGGACCCCCAATGAGACTAGATTGCCTATTTTGACTCCAATCAGCTCCCCATGCACCCTCCATTGAGCCTCCTTCACTACATTAGTGCTTCCATGTGCCAGTTACACCTACCACACTCAGTTAGACTCAGTTTGACACCTGGTTGACCATTACTTGTGCATTGATGACTCCGCTGATGATGATTAGGACTCCTAGTGGTGTATTGTTGACACTCCACTGAAGATGATGATGAATTCTAGTGTAGATAAGGCATGCCCATGTAGGCTAATTCGAATTGCCACCTTGGCATTCAAAACCTCTCCATTGTACTATTTATTTGTTCATATTATGATTAATGAATTAGTGTGTGATGTTATTCTGCTTCTATCTGAGTTCTACTGTATCATAATTCTGCTGCTCTTTTACACTGCATTGTCCACTCTTCTTCTATTTTCCTGCTTAATCTTAATCTTTCTTGTGAGGTATACATCAGCTCTTAGATTTGCTGGGAGGATTTTCACACCCTCTTTATTGATATATATGTTCAATATTTTTTCATCATCATTTGGTAATTTGGTACCATTATCCTCTTCAGATTCTTTCTCACTTTTTACCCAGAGATTTTGCTTGCTTTTCGGAGCATAAAATACTACACAGTTGCTGGAGATGATTTGGTGCAATTTTATAGATTTCAATGACATGATTGTATGTGACAATCCATGATTGAAAAGTTTAAGCATCATTAACTTTGAAATATTCAAAGATCAAATGTTTGGTTGACATCTCGTCCTTGATTCACTTGCAATATTGATATAAAGTCTCTGCGCAAACATTTTTGTCGACTGATGTGCTCATCCAAACCGATCCGTTGATTATATTGTCCACCACAACGGTCAATCCATCTTCATCAAGATCACATAATGGTCTAAAAGAATTAGTTCCATGATTCTTTATTTTATTTTGATCGATGGAGAAGAATGACCGCTCATTTCCAAAATCAATTGATTGTTTAAGAACAAATCTGTAGCATTATCCATGAGAGATCAAATGCACACTTTATATAGTCATTTGAGATAGAATCAATGATAGAAGGAGCAATCATCATAGAAGGGGTGACCAATCGTTCTTGTCGAAAATCAGCATAAATATTGTTTATATGTTATAACTTAGCCAATGTACCGATCCCTACTATTTACTGTGGAGGTTAGAAGTCAGGAATTGTCGGCCCAACCTTCTTAGATTAAATATTTTTACATTTCTCTCGTAAATGAAGGGTTGTTCGACCCTTCTTGTGCTCATTATTCTTCCAGTGTTCACCATTCTGGATATACATGAATCGACGGATTAGCCTTCACAGGTTGAATATTTTTACAATTACCTCATAAATTAAGGGGCAACCGACTCTTCTTCTGCCCAGTATCATTTTCATAATAGTTCTAGACTGCAAGAAGGGTCGGTCGATCCTTCTTGTGCTCACCATTATGGATACAGGTGAATTGCTGGATATAGGTGTTCACAAATATCTACTAAACAAAGGGGCAGCCGATCCTTCTTGTCGGAAGTTGGGAGAAATATTTTTTATAAGTTATAACTTAGTTAATGTCCCGATCCCTACTATTTACTGCGGAAGTCGGGTCGGGAATTGTCATCCCAGTCTTCGTAGGTTAAATATTTTTACATTTCTCTCTTAAATTAAGGGTCGAACGACCCTTCTTGTGCTCAATATTCTTCCAGTGGTCACCATTTTGGATATACATGAATTGACAGCCTAGACTTCGTAGGTTTAATATTTTTACAATTCCCTCATAAATGAAGGGGTGACCAACACTTCTTCTGCCCAATATTATTTTCATAATAGTTCTAGACTACAAGAAGGGTCAGTCAATCCTTCTTGTGTTAACCATTCTGGATACAACTGAATTGCTGGATATTGGTGTTCACAATTATCTACTAAACGAAGGGGCGACTGATCCTTCTTGTCGGAAGTCGGAAGTTGGGATAAATATTGTTTATATGTTATAACTTAGCCAATGTCCCAATCCTTACTATTTACTGCGGAAGTCGGAAAGCGGGAATTGTCGTCCCATATTTCGTAGATTAAATATTTTTATATTTCTCTCCTAAATGAAGGGTCGACCGACCCTTCTTGTGCTCAGTATTCTTCCAGTGTTCACCATTTTGGATATACATGAATTGACAGCCTAGCCTTCGTAGGTTGAATATTTTTACAATTCCCTCATAAATGAAGGGGCGACCAACCCTTCTTCTACATGAAGGGGCGACTGACCCTTCTTTTGCATGAAGGGGAACCCGACCCTTCTTCTACCATGTACTATTTTCATAATAGTTCTAGACTGCAAGAAGGGTCGGTTGATCCTTCTTGTGTTCACCATTCTGGATACAGGTGAATTGCTGGATATTGGTGTTCAAAATTATCTACTAAATGAAGGGGCGACCGATCCTTCTTGTCGGAAGTCGGAAGTCGGACGTCGGGATAAATATTTTTTATATGTTATAACTTATCCAATGTCCCGATCCTTACTATTTACTGCGAAAGTATGAATTCAGGAATTGTCGTCCTAGACTTCGTAGATTAAATATTTTTACATTTCTCTTTTAAATGAAGGGTCGACCAACCCTTCTTGTGCTCAGTATTATTCCAGTGTTCACCATTCTAGATATACATGAATTGATGGCCTAGCCTTCGTAGGTTGAATATTTTTACAATTCCCTCATAAATGAAGGGGCGACCGACACTTCTTCTTCCCAGTATTATTTTCATAATAGTTCTAGATTGCAAGAAGGATCGGTCGATCCTTCTTGTGTTCAACATTCTGGATACAACTGAATTGTTGGATATTGGTGTTCACAATTATCTACTAAACGAAGGGGCGACCGATCCTTCTTGTCGGAAGTTGGAAGACAGGCGTCGGGATAAATATTTTTTATATGTTATAAATTAGCGAATGTCCCGATCCTTACTATTTACTGCGAAAGTCAGAAGTTTGGAATTGTCGTCCTAGACTTTGTAGATTAAATATTTTTATATTTCTCTCTTAAATGAAGGGTCAACCGACCCTTATTATGCTCAATATTCTTCCAGTGTTCACCATTCTGGATATACATGAATTGATGGCCTAGCCTTCGTAGGTTGAATATTTTTACAATTCCCTCATAAATGAAGGGGCGACCGACCCTTTTTCTGCCATGTATTATTTTCATAATAGTTATAGACTGCAAGAAGGGTCGGTCGATCCTTCTTGTGTTCACCATTCTGGATATAGGTGAATTGCTAGATATTGGTGTCCAGAATTATCTACTAAACGAAGGGGCGACCGATCCTTCTTGTCGAAAGTCAGAATTCTGGATAAATATTGTTTATATGTTATAACTTAGCCAATGTCCCGATCCCTACTATTTACTGCGGAAGTCAGAAGTCGGGAATTGTCGTCCCAACCTTTGTAGATTAAATATTTTTACATTTCTTTCTTAAATGAAGGGTCAACCAACCCTTCTTGGCATGGCATGATTGCCATGTAAAGTAGAAGCACTTTCAATGCAGAGACATGGTTCTTTTATACGACAACAAATTTGCAAAACACCGATGTAAGCTACAAATGCATTGGCTTGCTCCATATGTCATAAATTTGATTACTGACGCAAGTGCAGTTCAATTGCAAAAGTTGGATGGAACAATTTTGACAAACTTAGTGAATGGGAGCCGGATAAAGCCCTATTGGGATAGCCCGACACATATCGAATGAGAAAGCTAACAAGTTGACATGGTAATAAAATAAAAATAAGTACATCACATGGTTCGGGAGTATGAAGATCAAACGACTACATGGTTTGACTTCATATATTGGGCGACAGAATGGTCGTATCGGGCAATAAATGCGGCAGTTAAGATGCGGAAGACGACGACGCAAGTGGACAGAGATGCATTAAATGATGAATAAGTGCGCCGTATTTGGTAATCGATGGAGGATTGGGTAGTCATTGTCCGAATCGAATCAATGGGAAAAACCAGAGTTATAAAAGGGGACGCATGGGTAAACATTCAGATTCATTGTGCGTAGTGAAGCTTGAAGGAATCAAAGAGCGAGCGCGAATAAAGTTGCTGAGAGTGTTTTTTGTTGTTGAAAAGAACACAACTAGGAGAGTTGCGATGGTGCATGTGATATGTAGCACAAGTGAGTCGGAGACACCCAGGGCGAGGGCCAAAAGTATATGTAGCGGTTGAAGTTGAGCAAAAATAGGCCTATAGAAACATCATACGAGGGAAAAAACCACCATTGCTTCGCACAGGAAACCGGATTTGAATTGAGACCACTTCATATATTGGTCGACGAAATGGTTATATCGGGCAATAAATGCGGTAGTTAAGACGCGGTGGACGACGATGCAAGTGGATAGAGATGCATTAAATAACAAATGAGTGCGCCGGATTTTGTAAATCGACGGAGGATTGGGTAATCAATGTATGAATCGAATCAATGGGAAAAATCAAAGTTATGAAAGTGGACGCACGGGTAAACATTCATATTCATTGTGCATCGTGAAGCTTGAAGGAACCAGAGAGCGAGTGCAAACTGAGTTGGTGAGAGTGCTTTGTTTGTTGAAAAGAACACAACTAGGCGAGTTGCGATGGTGCATGTGATATCTAGTACAAGTGAGCCAGAGACACCTAGGGAAAGGGCACCAATCATGGAAGAACAAATAGAAATTTCATCGGCCTCGGCTTGAGTAATTCGGAAGAAAAGATGTGCCAACCGCCCGGTCGATACAGAAAGAAGAACAAAAACTACTCACAGCTCGACATGTGTTGCAGCTGCAGGAGGAGAGGCGGGCACTTCAGGCGCCGCAGAAGAAGAGATAACAACAACGAGAAGAAGGCAGCAGGTTCTGACCATCAAGGAAAGAAGGGGCTCTGTCGGTAAGACTTGGGAAGAATTCCAAGTAAACCATAGTGGAACTAGTGACACCGGAGGGTGTCCACACCACTGGATATGTGTTGCAACGATTGAAAAACTGCAATACAACGATCACAACATACTTGCTTACCCGGAGTGCACCCAACGAACATTTATTGACAAAGTCCATGAAAACAGAGGCCCAATCAACAGGGAACCAATGCAATGGGAATTGGGGTTGCAGCGATCAGGATTGCTGTCAATTATCCACATGCCACACTTTGGGCGATCGACGAAGGTGAACGCATGCATCAAGCAATTGCTTGTATGCTTTCATGACGGTTACTTATGACTCAATACGAAGATACCAATCATTGTGGATTTGATTGCAAAAATTACCAGGTTACCCAAGGCAGGGCTAGATCCATCGCAGTACTTCTAGGGAAAGGACAATGACAAAAAGTTGGCCACAAAAATGAAATCAAAGTATGGGGTGGAGACAAAAACCCGAGGGTATCTAGTTGACACAATCAATGACCGAGCTATTAGGCTTGTGGAAAAATGATTGGCTATCAAGGTCATGAGGAAGAACCGCCCCAACCAATGCACATCAAGGGTAATTGCATCAACGGAGGAATGTGCGGCCAGAGTTCAAATGAACTGGTCACTATTTTTAATGAATGAATTGATGGAGGACGCAATCGAAACACAAGAGAAGGGTAAGCCCTTCACTTACTCATGGATCCTATTGCTAATAGAGTTGGTCGCATGGATGGAGCCACCACAATATCAAGGCATGGAAATGGAAACTACTAAAGTGTGCCGCAGGGCATGGTACCAGAACCTGTGGGCGATGAATGACAAAGAAAGGCAGAAATGCAATAATATTCAATTTTATATCTATTTAGAAGAGTTGCTTGCACAAGTGGTGAAGGTCCCACGACTAACGGAGTATGCAACAAAGAAGTATAGGAGGATCGTGAAGCTCGCAGTGGGGCCTCAAGTAATTTTCATCCAGGTACGGACAAATCCAGAGAAACAATGGTTGAAAACATACTATAAGCTAAGCGAAGAAGAACTGGACGCCATAGTAGATGAATGGCCGAATGAATGGAAGGTTCCAGTCAGTGATGAACAATTGTCGAACCCAGTAGATGGGATGCCGACAGATGTACCAAATATGCAGACGAAAACAAAAGATTCAGAAGATGAAGATGAAAGTGGGGATGATCCATCAGGCACTGGAATTCATGATGCATCAACCAACACTCTGACAAATTCGGAGTTGGAATCCCAACAATAAGAAATGCGCACAAAGAATAGAATGGAGATAGGCGAGGGGAGTACTACTGTCCATCTCCCCGACGAATAGATAAATAGGCTTCTTGATAAAATGACGACTGTGGCGGAGGAGAACCGCGCAAAGGTAACACAACATGCAACAGAGTACTTTCATCATGTGTCGCAGTTATTGCAGACTCTGAGCACTGCTATTATGGAAACAAGGGTGCGGCCGGGGCGTGCATAGTCAAGTCCATCAGAAGTGCAATGGGTTGACATTGATATCAGCACGCAACAACGGATCATACAAGTGCTACCTGGTGCGATCACTACATGAAATGAAGAATTGGATGCCGCATTGCGAGGAAAAGACACTATCACCATAGATTTGAATATGCTGCCCATGTGTATGCTTCATCGCACACACACTGGAGTGAGGGAAGAAATTAATGACCGAGAAGCGTCAACACATGATCAAATGATCGACTATAAACGACAGGTAAGAAGTATTGAAGTGTAGGTCGAACGACTCCATGAGGAAATGGAGGCATTGATGACTGAAAGGGAAAAAGCGTTGGAGGATAAGAGACGAATGGAACATGCCATTTCCATGGCATGCAAGGATGCCCCACAAATATCCAAAGAGATGATCATAGAAGCTAAGGCATTGAGACTAGGCGCAATTATCATGGATCTCCGGAAAGAAAACGAGGAGTTACAAATAAAGGTGGCACCAAGCACACCACCAGAGCAAGTGGAAGCAAGGAAGAGCAATATTGAGGATGTTGCGACGGAGATCGCAGAATTGGAGAAGGCAACGCAACACATTGAAGAGGAGGTCTAGCAATTTTGGGGCAGTCTCGTGCAAGACGAGCAGTTGCACCAATTGAATGTGCAACTCGGCAAGGCAGAGGTCAAATTGGAAACATTAAGGGGCTCGCTAAAGGCGATGCCCCTACTTGCGTAGATGACAAAAGCGACAGAACTGACGGAGTTGCAACAATAAGTCAACAAGGCACAGACCAGACAATAGAGGATAAAAACGCATTTGGATGAACTGCAGTCGAAAGCAGAGCAGCTGGAAGTTGAAGATATGACAGTATTGTCGCAGATATAGGAAAACTTACAGAAAGTGCAGCAATCAGAAAGCAAGCATCCGATGGAGCAGGAGGTTGAGGATGTTGGAATATTCTCACCATCATCATTTGTATTTGCATGCATCCAATCATCAGTATGGTAGTCTCCCAACACTTAGTGCTTATTTTTGAGCCCCTAGGAGCTTGTTTCTGCTCAGTATTATCCCTCCTAGCCACTGATGTGCCCTTGTTTCCATCACTGGAGTACAACTGCTCCCTCTTCCAATGATTTAGGAGATCTATCAGTTAGTTCCATGATTGGGGGTCAGTTCCTTGATTTGAGGACTGATTGCTCAGTTAACTGATTGTAGCTCTCATATTGACTGCTACAAAGACTAGAGTAGCTCTACTTGACCACTGACAGTTGGAATGCGCCCTCCTTGGAGTCTCCTTCTCTATATTTGTGCTCACATGACTCAGTTATACTAAGTTAGACTCACATTGACTGATCTTTGACTATCTGTGACCACTACCACTGATTGGGTGATGTCTCCAATGTAGTCCAAGCCATGCCTTGAGGAGAATTCGAATCACCTTCAATGATATTGAATTCATTCTATTGTATTGTCATAATTTTTCCAGCTTAGAGTTGATGAATGTATCAACAACAATTTCTCACATATTTTGAGTTTCATGTGTGAATTTTGATCATATTCTTTCTATTCTTCTCTGCAATTCTTTGAGTGAAATTGTGAGGTTTGTTCAAGATAAAGTGATCTCCACCTGTGGAATTTCACATGGTATCATAGCTAGTTATAGCTATTCGAATTGCAACAGTTGAACAACTGTTTTTCAGTAGAGCACCAGAAGCCTCTGGATTTCCACAACAAATCCTGGTGCCATTGCATTGAATTCACTGGAGCAATCCAGTGAGTTCTAGCCAGGTGTGAAGGATCCAGATAAAAGTGCTCACTGTCCTAAAGCAGTGTTCTTTAGATTCTGCAACAAAACTCCAGCCAAATTTCATTGTTTTATTGCAGGTTATTCAAAGTGTTTTTGTAGTTGCAATAGTTTTCTGTAGTTACAACAATTTCCTGCAGTTACAACAGTTTCGAAGTTTTCTGCAGTTGCAACAGTTTTCTGCAGTTACAACAGTAGATTCAGAATTCTACAACAACTTCCATGTATCTGGAAGGAGTTCCTTCTCTTTCAACATTCAACTATGATGAGTGGAAACCAAATATGATAGCACATTTGAAGAGACATGGTCTTTTTGATGTGTGTATTGGTGTTAAGAGAGATTTTGCTTCCTATGAAGAGGAAGATGATTGGCTAGATGATTGTGACAGAGCCCTTGTATCAATGTGTATTACTATGTATTCCAATATGCACCACCTCATTGATACTGCTGAACATCCAAGTGATCTCAGGACCAGATTGGATAGATTATTTGGACAACAGAAGGAAGAGGATGATGCTAGCCATTTGGAGAACAAGCCAAGTGATACTTCCTCCAGTGATCTCTCTAATTATGTTTCGAACTCAATCATCTCTCATGATGAAGTTGTTCAAGATGAAGAAGAAGCTGCAGATTGAACATAGAAAAATCATGTTGAAGACATTCCCTTCTCTGTTGCTCTATTAGTTGAAGACAATTTCGAATTGTCTACTTCCCATGTAGCTGACGCAGATGAAAGTAACACCGTTGATGGAGTTGATCCATCTTCTAATTTGAATTATGAGCAAGATATGTCAGCTACTACTCTAGAAGTTGAAGAGACTTTCAAAATCTCTACTTCCTATGATCCTGCTGATGTGCAAGATGATAATTTACTAAGTGTTTTAAAGGTAAAATCAGTTTTTGGAGGTGATGCATTCGCCCTCCTTGATCAAATGCTTCCGATGAACTTCTATTTGGTCATTGGCACATGTTTTCAGAGTTTCACTGAAGATGGAAGACACTACCATTCGCCTTGGTTCAAGTCTCAAGCATATCCTTGTGATTTTGGTTTTGATCTCACCTCTGCTGATTCAAAGGAGATCATAAGAAACCATTTATCAATTCTTGGAGCTGATTTGAAGTCCAAGCCACCACCATCATGTCATGGTTCATTTGGTTTTGATCTCACCCATGTTGGTTCAAAGGATATCACAAGAAACCATCCATCAATTATTGGAGCTGATTTAACTTCCACTGATCATAAGTTCAGGTTTCAAGAGAAATTAGATCTTATTGGAGCTGATCCTACCTCAGTTGGTTCGAATAACATGTTCCAGAATGATCTTCATATTTTTGGATTTGTTCTCACCATGTTTTGTCTGAAGAGAAAGTTCAGGAAGCCTCTAGATTTGCTTTCATCCATTGAAGGAGAAATCAAGCACATGTTTTTGGAGCATGATCCACTTCTTCCGAAGAGGAATATACCTCCAGAAAATAAATCAAGCAGCAGATTGCAGATATCTTCACTAAGCATTTCTAGGTGAAGAAGTTCACTTACCCCAGATCCCTTCCTGGGGTGAGTGATGCACATGGTTGATTACTTTCTACAATCTATCTTGAGGGGGGGCTTTCTTCCCACTGGGTTTTCCCTCTTTCCTCACATTTTTATTGAGATTGTTGTACGGGGTGACCTTTGGTCTCAGTTACCAGGGCCCTACTATTTTTCAGTTCCTGTGTTTCCTCATAGTCCAGCTTGCGGGGGGGTGTTGGAATATTCTCACCATCATCATTTGTATTTGCATGCATTGCATACATTCTGCATGCATGCATGCATACTACATGCATCCAGTCATCAATATGGTAGTCTCCCAACACCTAATGCTTATTTTTGAGCCCCTAGGAGCTTGCTTATGCTCAGTATTAGCCCTCCTAGTCACTGATGCGCCCTTGTTTCCATAACTGGAGTACAATTGCACCCTCTTCCATTGATTTAGGATATATATTAGTTAGTTCCATGATTGGGGGTCAGTTCCTTGATTTGAGGACTGATTGCTCAGTTAACTAACTATAGCTCTTAGATTGACTGCTACAGAGACTAGAGTAGCTCTACTTGACCATTGACAGCTGGACTGCGCCCTCCTTGGAGTCTCCTTCCCTATATTTGTGCTCAAATGACTCATTTAGACTCAATTAGACTCAATTAGACTCACATTGACTGATATTTGACTATCTATGACCACTACCACTGATTGGGTGATGTCTCCAATGTAGTCCAAGCCATGCCTTGAGGAGAATTCGAATCACCTTCACTGATATCGAATTAATTCTGTTGTATTGTCATATTTTTTCCATCTTACAGCTAATGAATGTATCGACAACAGTTTCTCACATCTTTTGAGTTTCATGTGTGAATTTTGATCATATTATTTCTATTATTCTCTGCAATTCTTTGAGTGAAATTGTGAGGTTTGTTCAAGCTAAAGTGATCTCCACCCGTGGAATTTCACAGAGGACTGCATAATGCTCAAATCTGTAGTAAGGGAGGATGTTGACAAAATCAAAGCAACATATGAAGAGTTCAAGAAACAAGTGAATGCACCAGTAGCATCCAACTGAATTGGCTTGAGGGCGAGCCACAAGTTTGTGTTGGGGGGTTGTTGGCAAGGGGCCAAGTCACATAAGTTTTGGTAGAACTAACGACGAAGGGGTCAACGAAAAGGGTAAAGGACTATTCGCAGAGCACAACAAGGCGGATAAAGTGGAAGTAAAGCGGACAAAGCGGAGTGGTTAATTAATTAGTTAGTTAGTTAATGGGTCACTTTGTGAAGTGGACCAAGTTTGTAACGTCCAGTGAGCCTATAAATAGGAGTAGTGTTGTAAGCCTTTGGGAATCTGAAGGCTATTGGTGGATCTTAGGAAATATTGTGCTCTAATATGATCTCTTGATCGATGAATGGATCTTCGTATCTGCGGAATTTTGATCTATCTTTCGCGCTGGATAACATTTTGTATTTTGGCCTGAGCTGTTGAGATGGGTTTTGCGGATATGTATTCCCGATTTATAAGACAGTTTGATGGATAATGAGAAGGAATGCTTGTCTATAAATCTGTCACTTATGTATTATATCGCATTATGATGTATTTTGTCGCAGTCTGGATAGATTTGATATGTGTCGATGATTTGTGTTTCTATGATGTGTTAATGAGTAGATCTAATTAATATGCCTTGGTACGCAATAATGATGTTATGATGTGAATTATAGTTATTTCGATCTCTGGTTTATGTTGTGATTGAATGTGAATGACACATGTCCTCTTATACCTACAGAAGCTTGGTTCCTGCAGCCCCCTTAGGTATCTCGGGTGAGACCTCAATTGCTCTGTGATTGTTTCTGGGAAAGCTAAACCCTTTCCGAGCCGATATCTATGGGAGTTTGTGTCAAGATTTGTTGACATAGTGCGAAGTGAACCCCTGTCGACATATCTGTGTCAATAGGTCCTGAGTAATAGAAAGACTTCTTGGCTCTGCCACCATTACTAATCTTGTGTTCCTATCTATCTAATTTCTTGTTTATTATATCATGTATCGCTGGTAACTATCCAATCCACTTGACTACAATACTACAGAATTCGGAAGTCAGGAATTGTCGTCCCAGCCTTCGTAGATTAAATATTTTTACATTTCTCTCTTATATGAATGGTCGGCGGACCCTTCTTGTGCTCACTATTTTTCTAGTGTTCACCATTCTGGATATACATGAATTGACGTGCTAGCCTTCGTAGGTTGAATATTTTTACAATTCCCTCATTAATGAAGGGGTGGTTGACCCTTTTTCTGCCCAGTATTATTTTCATATTAGATCTAGACTGCAAGAAGGGTTGGTTGATCCTTCTTGTGTTCACCATTCTGGATACAGTTGAATTGATGGATACAGGTGTTCACAATTATCTACTAAACGAAGGGGCAACCGATCCTTCTTGTCTGAAGTCGGGACAAATATTTTTTATATGTGATAACTTAGCCAATGTATCGATCCCTACTATTTACTGGGGAATTCAAAAGTCGGGAATTGTCGGCCCAACCTTCGTAGATTAAATATTTTTACATTTCTCTTGTAAATAAAGGGTCGATCGACCCTTCTCGTGCTCAATATTTTTCCAGTGTTCACCATTCCGGATATATATGAATTGACGGCCTAGCTTTCGTAGGTTGAATATTTTTACAATTCCCTCATAAATGAAGGGGTGACCGACCCTTCCTCTCCCCAGTATTATTTTCAAAATAGTTCTAGACTGCAAGAAGGGTCGTTTGATCCTTCTTGTGTTCACCATTCTGGATACAGGTGAATTGTTGGATATTGGTGTTCACAATTATCAACTAAACGAAGGGTCAACCGACCCTTCTTGTGCTTAGTATTTTTTCAGTCTTCACCATTATGGATATACATGAATTGATGGCCTAGACTTCGTAGGTTGAATATTTGTACAATTCCCTCATAACTGAAGGGGCGACCGACCCTTCTTCTGCCTAGTATTATTTTCATAATAATTCTAGACTGCAAGAAGGGTTGGTCGATCCTTCTTGTGTTCATCATTCTGGATACAGGTGAATTGCTAGATATAGGTGTTCACAATTATCTACTAAACAAGGGGCGACCGATCCTTCTTGTCGGAAGTTGGGATAAATATTTTTTATATGTTATAACTTAGCCAATGTCCTAATCCCTACAATTTACTGCAGAAGTCGGAAGTCAGGAATTGTCAGCCTAGCCTTCGTAGATTAAATATTTTTACATTTCTCGTGTAAATAAATGGTCGGCCGACCCTTCTTGTGTTCAATATTATTCGAATGTTCACCATTCTGCATATACATGAATTGAAGACCTATCCTTCATAGTTTGAATATTTTTACAATTCCTTCATAAATGAAGGGGCGACCGACCCTTCTTGTGCTCAGTATTCTGTTCATAATAGTTATAGACCGCAAGAAGGGTCGGTCGATCCTTCTTGTGTTCACCATTCTGGATACAGGTGAATTGCTGGATATAGGTGTTCACAATTCTCTACTAAATGAAGGGGCGACAAATCCTTCTTGTCGGAAGTCAGAATTCGAGAAATCTCACTCAGGACAAATATATTTATCCAAATACAGTGGTTAGTTGGCTTCGATCGGTGAAGAAGGTAAAATATCATAGCTCTTTTATCTGGATTGGATTAGTGGAAACCATGCCTTTTCTTCAGTGATGGCTTGCCTGGAAAACTGGAAATGGTTTCCAGATTGTGGTTGGCAGAGATCAGATTCTAGGCACAAAACATTTGAGTATTCTTACGGAACATATCCTCAGTTGTATTCAAAGGACGAGAATTTACTTTTGAATATATATGTTATACACATCTGAGCAAGATCTATAACATGCAGGCATGCAGCCTATCAAAAAATGTTCTCATTATGGAGGAAGGAAGGGGTCATATCTGCCTTTTTCACAAACAACAGGTGTTGGATGAAATTGACATAAATATATACTAAGCAGGGAAGGCTCTTTTGGACAATATTATTTTGATACATTACTTAAAATAGTTGTATAATATGATAGAATATTAGCTAAATTACATAGATAAATAGTTTTTGGTTTATTGATTGTGATATGGAATGCTAAATGTTGATGTGGATAGAAGATGACAAACATGGTTATTATGAGATAAAAACCTGTGTAACATGTGGAATAGTTTCCATTTGGGAGACAAGTATGTTTCACATGTAACAAATGATTATCATGATCATTGACTTTTATATAAAGAATATGTGTAGTTTCTTTGATTCATAATATGAATAGTAAGAGGCTCTTTTTCTTCTCGGAAAAAAAGAGAGAGCATCTAACTATGATGAATTCTGCATTAATTTGGAAGAAAGAATATTGTCAATATTTAAATGTGTGAATCAGAGCATATAAAATGAATTCTAACTCACATAGTACAATAAAATATGAGGCAAAGCGATAAGATAGTGTAACATGAAATACATTCACAAAAGAGAAATTAACAAACTGAAGAAAGTGACAACATATGAATCTCTATTTCTGACAGACTTGTACTTCTCTTCATTAAAGTCTTCAAAAAATACTACATCACTGTATTTTTTGCTCTCGGATCCAACCCCGATTACTTTGTGAAATAAAATTTATACAAAATGTTCTTTGAATAAACCCTAACTGATTCTTCGCTAAAAATAGAAATTTCAAAGAAATATCTGAACTTCAAGAACATTTGTTTTTTTATTGACCAAGCTGGTATATTGTTGCTTTGATTTGGGTTGACGTAACACTCAGGCAGTTAACAAAGGAACCACTTCATTTCAAATTAAGACACCTGGATATTCATTATTAATATAACTTGTATTTTGTTTTCCCAAAATTTTCAACAATTTTCCATTGCTCTTGATTTGGGATTTTATAATCCATCATTTCTTTCACTATCACCTCCAATTCTATGCATGCTGTGTAACATACAGCTGGCAGATCCTTCTTAATCATTATAAATTGTTCAAATATTTCAAAATCGTCGGTCAATTTATCAATTATTGTCTTTCTAGTTAATCCTTTGACTAAACCTTCAAATTTCGAGTGATCCATATGAGCTTGTACTATCAAACTGAGATAGTTTTCTTGAGTCATTAATTTTCCATCATCACTCCAAAAAGAAGGTAGACCATTTTCAAAAAGCCCCCTAAATAATTTCTTAAAATTTTGAACTTCAAGGAGCATCTATTGTGCTTCGTCTTGTACTTCTTTAACACGATCATGCTTGCCAATAATTCTTCTTGCCCAAATGATGATTGATGGTCTATCTTTGATTCCAAAACTCTGCATATCTAATTGAGTTAGAGTGTTCAAAAAATTGACTGTATTTTGAGTTGTTTCTGAAGGCCCTTTGCATAATGTCTCGTTTTCCACTTTAAACCTCTGGAGAGATATGTTTGCTATATCATTTTTATCTTCCATAGAATTCAAATGTGACTAGAATTTGGTGACTTCCATTGATATCACATCCCATATAAGGTGTTTAGCTCCTTGTAATGGAAGCTTACCTGTCAATCTATCTTTTAATTCATAAACTTTATTTTGCAACTGTTTTCTATCACTCAAAGCTTTTTTCTTTTCTTCAGAATTTTGAATTACTTCCTGTTTCAACTTGTGGTTTTCCGCTTTCAACTTGTCTATCTCTACATCTTTTAGACTAATTTGTGACATAGCACTACTAAGTTCCTCTATGGAGGAATTTTCCATTTGTCCTTCATCCGTACATAGAGATTGATCCCTTGGCCTCTTTGGCACTTGCACAGTTTCAATTTGATTGGTATTTAACACTGAAATTTGCGACAACAATTCAATCATTTATTTTCCCAAGCACTCTTTTAATCTTGTAACTTTAACATTTTACCTTTGTGATCCATCATTTCTTGATACATGGATTCCTTTTCTTGTTGTAATGCTATCAACTCTGGAGATTGCACTTGTTGATTATTTGGCACCTTCAATTTTTTCTTAAGCATTTGAATGGTATTTTATTTTTCATCAAGGAGCCTTTTGGTACACTGAGTTTTCCTTGGCTTGGATCCCACAGTCACAAGGTCCATTTGTAGTCTTTTAATCTGGATCAAATTTGCTTTGTTTTCTTCCTTCTCTTGCCTCAATTGACTCTCCAGCTTTGCTATCACAGATTGCAATTTATAAAATTTTAAAGTGGATTGTAATAAATCATAATACAATACATCTCCTATTTGTCTATGCAATTGAATCTTATCGGGTATATTAATCTCATCAAGCTTAACCTCCATTTCAGAAACTTTCTCATCATTCATCACTGCAAACCTTATAGTGTTTCTTTCTGGATCCTTAACTGTAAGAAGGGAAATTTTTTGTTCTGCCAACTTTCTTACTAGAGGGAACAATTTTAGAGTTTCTTCCAAAGATTGCTGCTTCTTTTCTGCATATTGTGAAAGGAAATCAAATCTGGATTTATATCGAGAGTTACTTCCAGATTCCTTTATTTCTGAAAAAGAATATTACTGCATATTTACAGGTGTTTGCCAAATCAAAGTAGTTTTTTCTGGAACAATGAAATCTTGTTCCTCCATACTAATAATTTCCTTTTGTTGTTCCACTTTTGATTTCTTGCTTGAAACTTCTTCATCAATTTCTATACTATCAATTTTTGAAATAGTTCTCTTATTGGTGATATCAGATTTAGCTGGTGTTTGAACCAACATTGCCAAATTGCTTGTTTGTTCCATATTCACTTCTTCCTTACTTGTTCAAATTTGAATAAATTTTCCATTTCTTTTAATCCTTCAACTTTTTGATGATCAAAATCCTTGTTTCTATTTTGTTGTCTCCTTTGCGATATAATTTGATGAGGATCATAATTAATCTTTTCAGCCTCTTCTAAATCCATGATCTTCAATAATTTTTCTACTATAGATAGGGTTTCCTTAGTCTTAATGATGAATGGACCAATTTTAAGAGGGAATTTCACATTTGATAATCTTTTGAAAACATTGAAATGTTCTTCCTTTGAATGCAACTTTTGTCTAATAAATTCTAAGGCAAAAAACCTTGGTGTTAAAAAGGCTGGCAACAGATATGGTGCTCCGGTAAAACCATACACTCTAATTATAGTATGTTCTTTATACAAGAACCAATCACTTGTTTGTCCTTCTGGTGTAGGCTGCAACATTTCTTTCATTTCTTCTAACACTCGGGGAAATTCAACATTAAAAATAATTCTGTAAACTTCTGCCATGATTGTATTGGTGAACTCAAACATATTGATCTATTTAGGAAGGTCATGAGAAAAGATGGTACCAAGAAACATCAATTCCGAAATTGAAATATTTGAACACAAGAACAGGTTCAGGAGATATGACTGATATCTGAAATGCTTCAGCTTGTGAAAATTCACCAACTAGACATGAATCGCTTCAACTAGGAATTCATCAAAATTAAAACAACACACTAGAATCGACTGTGACTTGGGTGAAATTACTTGCAGAAGGAAACCTAACATAACTTCCGTGATTGACTTATCCCTATCTAGACCTAAAATTTGACTCAACAAGGACAAAACTAACTGGGTATCTTGCTGAAAGACATCAATATTCAAAGGGAACGATAGGTTTTCATGCGACTGACCATCTTTCAAGACTTGTAATAAAAACTTGTCTTTTTCTGCTGGAATGCAATTTATATAAAACTTTACCAAATTTTCTTCGTTAAATGACTCAGGGTTTTTGGGAAATGTTTTAGGTAAACCTAGAACCTCACGGACAGTCTGCGAATTGACTCGACATAGAATTTTGGTTTCATTTACATTAATGATTACTCTTTCGACTTGTGAATAATTCGCTGCACACCAACCAACAAATTTGGGGAAGTGTAGGGTCTGTTCGACAAAAAAATAATACATAAAAGAATTGAAAACATTAAATACATCCTTTCCTGCGACTTAAACTCCATTAATTTCTCTTTAGAATGCGAAATACTACACAGAAAAAACAAGATCGAAAATATCCCTTTCCCTGTCAACTACAAGCTCCTTGTTTTCATCTAAACTTTCATTGAACGGAACAAGGTCTTTAATTTTCCCCATTTGGGAAACAAACTATGAAAACTGAGGGTTTCGAGCTACCTATGAAGTGAGCTTGTTGAATTCTGTTCTTGTTGACAAAGACAAGCGATTTGTTTCCCGTGGCTTCTTTTCCTCCAAACAATAATCAACAAATCCATTTTTTCAAACTTCAAACAAACCTTTTATATAACATATGCTTAGATGGTTTTGGAACTTACGATGAGTGGTTTAACTTTAACCATTTTTCATAGTGGACTCCACCAATGCTTTCCATGTGGTAAGCGGTTTAATTTTCGCTCCACCTTTCCAAGTTTAATCACCATGCACTTTTTAGTGCCGAAACCCATTTCCACTGTCGATTTGATACTAGGTGGGTCTGCATCATTATTCTGCCACGGGTTTACACGTTTGCAACTTTTGGTGTGATTTGTTCGATTATTTAGCGCATTTTCCATCTCCTCCCTTGGTCATTTGAAGCCCCTTCGTGCATTTGAAGCCCTTGCGTGCAATCATGAATCCCATGAAGTTGACTTGCAAAGAACACCGTCAATCTCAGAGGAATCAAATCCAACGATTCACACGCATTTCGTTGGATTAACATGCATGAAGTTCAACCGAAGAATTTTACCCGAAATCCACTTTTAATTGGGGTCATAAAATTTTCAAGTCCACCGTCGATCTTGGATGGGGTGATCCAATGGTACAAGAGAATTTCACTGGGTTAAGTTGTTTAGAGTTTAAAGCTCAGGATGTGATGCGAAATCTTTATGAAATCTATCTAAGCGCATGTTGAAGTCCACCGTTGATGTTGATTGACGAAGATCCAACGGTTTTGAATCATTTTGCTGTTAAATATGCTCGAGGGTTAATTAAAAGGACCGGACACGAAATATTTGTAAATCTTAGTTGACCGCTGGTTTGACATCCACTCTGTTGAATGGAGGTTTGGCAATGGTATATTTGGAGAACAATTTGGCCAAATTGCCAACTTTGGAGAATGCCAAAATTGATTAACTCTGCAAAATAGTAATTCCTTATTAATTAAAACAAGATTGAAAGACTATGAAGATCAATGATGAATCGATGCCATTATAAGGATACAATATTTTTTATGAAGAGGCATGATTTTCCTAAAAAGACACAGTGTTTCAAATAATTAAGTTCTTTGAAATTTAGATATATAACCATACAAGTAAAATGTATGAAGAGGAACATAGGCGTCTCTGAAGTTTTGGGAATTTCATATCAGAAGCAAGAAAGAGGCCAGTGATATAGATGAAGCATTACAAAAGTTTGAGCTGCCATTGAAGATCTGAAAAACTGAAGTTAAAACTATTATAAATTAGAAGGTGGTGGGGTGATGCTTGGGGCAGGTTGATGTGAAGAACCTGCAATAATTAATTAATGAAAATACACGAGATATCAGAAATAATAGAACTCAAAATCACTTTTATATTGATCATGGGCCACTTCGAGGGGGCAACCTCCTTTGAGCAAGCTCAATACAATTAACTTCACGGTGCCTTCATAGGCCTCAACACACATTTATATACTAAGTCTAGGCACCAATACCATGGGTCAATACTATGTTTCAATACAAACCATGGGCTAAGTCTAGGCGCCAATACTATGAGTCAAAGCCATGGGTCAGTACAAACTATGGATCAACAAAACTATGGGTGACTTACAAAGCATATGCTCCAATAACAATGACATAAACTATGGATCAACAAATACTATGGGACGACTTACAAAGCATATGCGTCCAACAACAATATACTAACAAAGTAAAGACATGGGTTCCTAACATCCCCTCTCCCTTAGAAAAAGCTTTGTCCTCAAAGCTTTAGATGTGGAAATTGAGGCAGAATCTGAAGGAGTGGATCCCCTGTAGCATCGTCGGGTTGCATTCCGAGCCACTGGCGCCTTTGGAGTTTCAGGGAGGATTGCGTGGAAGGCTGTAGACGAAGAAGAACCATATCAGTGATGTGAAAAGTGCGCTCAGAACGGTGCTGATCGGCTTGTTGTTTCAGTTGAATTCTTGCCATGTGAAAATTGTCCTGCAGAATGAGAAGAAGCTGATCACGGTTTCGAAGAATTGAGTCAATTGCCTGAACTGGGGAGCTGCTGAAGGTGTATGGAAGAAGAACTGGTGGTGCCTGTCCAGAGACTGATTCATATGGTGTCTTGTGAGATGTGGTACTATACCACTGGAGCGCTTATAGGAAATCTATAGAAATAGTTGTCCAAATCTATGGAGGGATGGGCAAGGGTTCGAGCAGTCCCGAAAGGAGGGTCATTTCACCCTTGTTGACCTGGAAAGTATCACAGTCAACCACCATCCGTTGAATTGTCCTTTTGAGTCCCTGCCAAAAGAAGTTACATTGTTCCTGGTCATATGTTTTGAGGAACCCAGAGTTCCCTACTGATGAAGATGCATGGAGTTCATAGAAGAGACAGCCCCGTTGCAACCAATTTGGAACAAGCAAAGAAATAGCTGTAAGAGAAACTGGGTCATCAAATGTGTGAGGAGGAGCATATTCCACCATATTGTCCTTACCCTTCTGGTAAGTGGTCGCATAGTCATAACCCATGAGTTGGATAACTCATTTCAGGTGTGCTGGGGAGGAGACCCGTTGTTCCAGGAAAGTTTCCAGACTTTGGAGATCAGTCTTGATGCATAAATAATTCCCCAATAGGTATGGCTGCCACTTCTGTACCGTATGCAAAATAGCCATCATGTCCTGCTGAGATGTAGATGCGGCTAAATTCTTACCGAAAAGTTCTCGTGAAGGCGGCAAGCCCATTGGTGCAACAAAGACACCTGCATATCTATCCAAGGAAGTAGTGGAGACCATTGGTGGGTGCATCTGAAGGGAATGGAGATGAGCAATGACACCATGTGAATTCTTCTTAAGGATATTTTCCAAGCGATGTGAACTGATGATGCGGAGAGACCCTAGTTGTAAGCCCATAATTTTGTGTTGTGTCCCATTGGCTGAAAACTGCATCCAAAGTTCAGCAAAATCCCATAAGATGGGGCCAAGTGTGCATAACTATTGAACGCCCAAAACCACATCACATCCGCCTAAGGACAAGGAAAACATGTCATAGTGTAGGTTATAATCTTCCATAGAGATATGCACATTGTGACACTTCCCCTTGCAAGGTAAGGTGCCCCCATTGGAAACCATGACTTCAAAGTTGGAGCAAGGATGGACAAAACAATCATCCTGTTTGGCAATCCGAGGGTCAATGAAGTTATGAGTGCTACCAGAATCAATGAGTATGGTAAGAGGGAGCTTCTTGAAGTATCCCCTGACCCGCATTGTTTGTGGGGTGGTGACGCCAGTTACAACATGGAGAGAGATCTCGGGTGGGTCGTCCTGAGATGGGGTGTCAACAGGCGGGTGTTGAATGTCGACCTGATCATCTACTGTATCTGTAGCTTCTACATCAAGTTCTGAGGCAAGCGGAGAATCCAAATCCAAGAGATAGAGATTTTGTTGAACACATCTATGTCCCCAAGTGAATTTCTCATCACAATTATAACAAAGCCCTTTTCTCGGCGTGCCTGCATATCTGTTTCAGACAAATGCTTGATAGGAGTTGGTTGAGGAGCAAGCGTGATGGGAGGTTGTTGGGAACCCATATTTCTGAAGGGAACAAAGGTGGGTTTGGAGTGTTGTTGAGCTGCGATCTTGTCCTCTGCCAACTTAGCCAACCCTAGGACTTCCATCATTGTGTTGGGATAGAACATTTTGACCTCCGAGCGGATTTCATCCTTGAGACCACTGATAAAACAACTCCTGTAGAATTCATCAGATAATCCTTCTGTGTGATTGGCCAGTTTCTCAAATTCTGCCTGATACTCTCTCACTGTGCCCATTTGGTGAAGTTTAGTGAGTGTTCCTGTGAAGTCATCAAAAGCACTAGGACCAAATCGTGGCAAAAGGAGTTGGCAAAAATCTGTCCAGTTTGGCTTGGGATGAGCTTTGATGTACCAATGGTGCCATTGAAGGGCTTCCTGTTCCAAATGAAAGGATGCAAGTGGAACTTTCTGGACATCAAAAGTATTATGCAGACTGAAATATTGTTCTACTCGGTATGTCCATCCAGTCGAATCAGTACCATTGAAGCGAGGAAAATCAAGCTTCGGCCCATGAAAATTGCTAGAAGAAGAGAACCTGGTGGCTGCAAAAGATTCTGGCTGTCGGTTATTGTTCATGGTTGAATGCTGAAGATGGAGGCTGAGAAATTTTTCATCAAGATCTTGGAGTTTGGTTTGGATGGCTGCAAGTGCTTCCTCCATGGTGTGTGCTCCTGCATGGGTGACAACCATAACCAGGGTTTTTTTTTGGGGGGAATGGGTAGAAAAACACAAACAGAAGCTGATTTAATAAAGGGAAATTTGATTGGGGAAAAAATCTGATGGGTAATTGGGGTTAGACTAGATTTTGGACACTGTCGAAAGGACAGGAAAACAGAAAAGGGAGATTTCAGAAGCAGGGTGAAAGAATGAGAAAATTTGGTAGAGAGGGACAAAGAAGTATAATTAGAAAAGGAACTCTGTGGAAAAATTTGAAGGTGATTGGGTGAAATCTGAGGAAGTTATGGCAAACCCTAATAATAGACAAATGTGGGATTTCGGGCTTTGGGAAGTGGAATTGGGGATAGGGTCCTCAGGAATGAAATATGCAGAATGGGATTACAGGGGTTCTCGGGAAGTTTCAAGGGAAACAGAGTGAAAACAAGGGAGATATGGAGAAAAAACCTCTCTTTTTTTTTCTTTTTTTTTTCCAGAATGGGGCGGCTACGGCTCGGAAGGGATCTGAAACAGATAGATCTGCAACGACCCGGAAGTGAGCGGAAACAGAGGGATCTAAAACGACGCCGAATGGATTGAAAACGGTTGGATCTGGAACGGCTTGCAGAATGGATTTGAACAGCTGGATCTGAAACGACGCAGCAGTGATCAACAACAGTTCAGCTGAAAATAGATATGGACCCCAGATATGTGCGGCTTCCTAATAGTTCAGGGGTTTCACTCAGCCACCAATGCTATCTGACGGCTTGCGTATTGGGGCAGTACCCCTCACTCCACGGCTCAGGTAAAATTGATAACCACTTTGCCACAAACGACAGCTCTTGGTTTACCTCATGGGTGGGAACTAGTCAATCAAGTAGGGGTCGTTGCCCTTTTCGCTGGCAAGTCCTCTCAATGGGCCAGCTACTTCGGGGTTCCTGTGGTACTCCTCACAATGAGTTTTAGGGCTTATGCCCAAGTACTTCCCACAGTTAAGCAGATAGGGATTATTCCCAAATCCGAACCTGCAACAAATGCGAAAAAAAAAATTTGGCAGAAATTTCACCCAGTGAGCCCAAGAAAGTGCTCTGATACCAGATGTGAAGAACCTGCAATAATTAATTAATGCAAATACACGAGATATCAGAAATAATAGAACTCAAAATCACTTTTATATTGATCATGGGCCACTTCGAGGGGGCAACCTCCTTTGAACAAGCTCAATACAATTAACTTCACGGTGCCTTCATAGGCCTCAACACACACTTATATACTAAGTCTAGGCGCCAATACCATGGATCAATACAAACCATGGGCTGTGTCTAGGTGCCAATACTATGAGTCAAAACCATGGGTCAATACAAACTATGGATCAACAAAACTATGGGCGACTTAAAAATCATATGCGCCAACAACAATAACAAAAACTATGGATCAACAAATACTACGGGACGACTTACAAAGCATATGCGTCCAACAACAATATACTAACAAAGTAAAGACATGGGTTCCTAACAGTTGAGGCCTACTAAGGGGGTTGTTTCCTCCTTCCAGTGGTGGCTGGAGAATTAGGGTGTTGGGGAATCCTTGTCTGTTGAGCAGGTAGAAAAATAGGGGTGTAGGTGCATCCTTTATGTAGTGGCAGAAGAATCTAGGAGATTAAGTTCTCCATCAAGTTGGTGCTTGTAAAACAATTTTGTATAAGATTAGCTTATTAATAAGAAAACTTTGCTGGTTTTGCCTTTGAGGTTTCCATGATAAATCTGTGTGTTAAAATTGTTAATTGTCTTATTCATGTTACTTATGATTATTTAACTTGTGCTAAATACTAAGTTTTTACAATTTATTTTGAAAAAGGCAATACTGATTTGCCCCCCCACCTCTCAGTATTGCTGGATAAACTAACACCCGTCGCATAACGCCCTGGTCATCGGCTATGATCCTGTGTAGTTGATTTTCTAGCGCCTCTGCTTAATATTTCAAGCGCTTGGGCCTATTGAAATAACTTTGTAGGATCCCTAAGGTAAACTTACTTCCCTTACACTTTTTAAGCCTTCTTTGGACTCCAAACCTCGTGAACTATTTACCCAATCTTCTTAGGTACTTGGGAAAAAAATAATGCTAATAATGGGGTCCCTTTGTGCAGATATTTTGTACCTTGTCCCAGAGATCTTTAGCTGATGAACACTTTCCAAATTTATCTTTCACATGATCATATATTCCATCCAAGATGATATCCATTTCCATTGCATTATTATTTCTTAGCTCCTTCATGAATGCAGTTTTTTGTGGTGTTTTTGGAGTGATGTAACAATTTACAAAAGATTTACAGATATCAAAACCTTGTGCATGTAAATGGAGTCTCATTCTTATAATACACTGATCAAAATTTGATCCATAGAATAATCGAACCCTATCTGCAGAGTAGATACTTTCATGTTCATCCATGTGCTCTAGAGATCTCCGTTCCAACTATCAGACTTTCTTGAAGGAATTGAGTCTAATACCAATTGATTGTTGGAAAATTATACTAAAAGGGGGGGGTGAATCAGTATTTAGCATTTTTAAAAAATTTTAAACTTAAGTACAACATGAAACATTAACCATTAACAATGTCATTCACCATCTGTAATGTCCCCATTCAAATAATTGCATAGTAAAACAATCCCATCAATCCTACTAGTTTCCTAGGTTGGATGGGCACATGTGGAATTGCAATAAGGAAGCTAATAAATGATGTTTATACATTAGAAGAGTTCAAGTATTTAATAAATAGGTTGAATAAATAAATTCAAAATAAATTCTAGGCGGCAAATGGTTTTGAGGACATTTGGAGGATGTGGGACCCACACTAGCTTGGTTTCTCACTGCCACATGGAAAATCTCACTTGCCATTTAGAATCCATGGGAAGGAAAACATTATTGTGTGAGTTGGTTAAGAATACACATGACATGGAGCATCTTAGGTCAAAATGGGATGGAATGGTAACCTCCATGGAAGAGGAAGAGTCAAATTGGAAGCTAGTGGACACTAGGGCTAGATTCCCTAGCCTTATGACAACAATGATGGAGCATCTATGACATCTATGACAAACTTCAGATCTGACTTCTGACATCTGACCATTATGACATGTCAGCCCCAAAAATAGGCTCAAGGACGGTGCTCATGGGAGTTGGAGAAGCCAAAGAGACTCCTACTCGAATTGGGAGAAGATGGAAGGTTGGAAACTAGGAGACAAGTGGCAAATGTGGAATATTTCTTAAGTGGAAATATCTAGAAGCTAATGGGAGGAATTCGACCCTTAGAAGGATAATGTTGGTTATAAAATTTAATAATCAAGTATGAGAATGGATTTTGATGATTTGAGAAAAAAATGCATTTTTGAAGAGAGAGCTAGTGGATGACTAGTTTCTTGCCTTAGCCAATTTCGAGGGTGAAAGATTCCCATCCAAGTTGGTGTTTGGAGAGGCCACTCAGGTCTTTCATGGAGATTTAATGGAGTTTTATTTGTAGGTATCAGCTATAGGGAAACTCTTGATTTTGTTTAGTGCAGCACCATCTCTCAACCATTTCCAGTTTTGAAGACATATTCATGCTCCTTGAGGGAGAGCATTTTTGGTGAGCTCTTGTACTTCTTGGGAGAGATTCTAATGATGTATTTATGATTTTAATAAGCATTATATACTTTTTTATTCATCTTCAGAAAGTATCAGGTCGAAATACCAAGTGGTTGTATGTAAAAATGAAGATTAATGAGCAAACAATGTCCATTTCCACACTACATTGATGTATGCCATTATAATGATGATGATTTTGAATAAAGGAATGTTTATCTGATATATTTGTGATGAATGGACTTCAATTGATGTGTATTACAAGTTTCATATTCAGTACTTGAGCATTTGAAGCCATTATACTCAGTTTATTTGCATTTGAAGAAGATTTGGTTCCATTTCCCCAAGGGTCGAATTAGTGGTTTTTGCTGTTGCTTGGGAGAGGTTTGGAACAGACTTAATAATTAATTAATGGTGAATTTTGGACCTTAATAAAATCCTTGAGACATCCCCTACCTCTGTTCAGAAATTCGAGTGTATTGGGAGGCATTTGGGAAGCATTTTTCAGTACTTACCCCAGAGGGATTTGAACCCCAATTTACTAGTAAAATTGCATACTTGGTCCAAAATATTAAGAGAGTTTGCAGAGGTCTTTTGGTGTCCATATATAATCATTGAACATCATATTCAAGTCCTAAAATTAGTAACATACGTTCTCAGAAGATTTGGGAGCATTTGGGGCAAAATTGGGACCTAGGCATCAAAACTAGTTAAGGGTCGAAATTGGAAAAAAGTGAAAAATTGGGCATTTTTATAAAAATTGAAAAAGGGACATTACAAGTGGTATCAGAGCATGTTATTGGAACTTGATGGTCTTAACAATAAGTCAAAAGAATAAACTGCCACCCTTTGAACCAGTAGTTGAAGAAGAGGTAGTAGAAGAAGAAGAGTCTTTTTTTAAAACCATGGGTAGAGAGGAGGAGGAAAAATTAAGACATGAGGAGGAACTTGTTGAAGCCTTAAAACCATGTTTTGATGGAATTACCATGGGTATGCAAGAGATGAGTAGACAGTTGATGAAAGGATTGGAATTGTTGGGTAGCCAACTTGCAGGCAAAGGGATGATGGGAGATAACAATGGTTCACACTCAGGAGAAAGGAGGAACATGGGTGAGCATTTTTTCTCAAGTACATGACCCCATAATAGACTTGATGAATTTCAAAGCACACAAAGACATACTGCACCTAAATTTATCACACCCAAAGAAGAGCCTGATGTTCAGATGGATAATAGTAAACTAGCAAACGAATGGAATGCATTGAGTGAAGAATGTAAAAGAGGTCTACGATTTAGTCAATACATTGATGCTATATATAAAATGAAAAGGAAGGATGACAATAGGAGTCCATTCCAAAACATAGAATTAAATGGTGCTATTAGTAAAATGTCAGTTCCTACTTTTGATGGTTCCTCTCAAAATTATGCTAATACTTGGGTGCAAAAATTAGATGTGTATTTTTAGCTGAATCCTATGTTGGAAGATGATGCATTAAAAATGGCTATCTTGCAATTGGAAGGAGATTCCAATGAATGGTGGTTCCATGGCATGAAAAAGTTGGCTCATGATTAGGTTAGAACATATGGAAAATTTGTTGACAGGGTACCAGAGAGATTTGAACAAAAAGATCCAGAATTGCCTTTCAATGAACTATCTCAATTGAAGCAAACTGGGACCCCTACTGAATATATGTTGGACTTTAAAAAATTATCAGTGAAGGTGGCTGATGTATCTATGGGAAGGTTGATATTGTTTTTCATTGAAGTTTTGGCTGAACCCTTAAAAGGTTTGGTCAAATCCCACAATCCAACTACATTAAAAGATGCAATGAGCTTGACTAGGGATCTCCAAAATGTGCTTCCTAGAATGATATTTCCTCCCAAGTCTAACTACAAATTTGAAAAGAAACCTTGGAAAAGGGATGGATATGATAAGAAACCTTGGCAAAGATTCATTTGAAAGGAATAAAAAATAATGACTAAACAGGGATGAACTTCAAAAAAAGAAATTGTGCTTCACATGATTTCAACCATAGACACCGGGGCACAAATGTACTAAAGGAAAGGCTCAATACATAGAAGTATTTTCTGATAATGAGGGGTATTATGGGGGCATGGATGAAGATAGACATATTTTAGATCAAGAGGAGGCATATGAGACAACAGTAGAAGAGGAAAGACAAGAAGAAAATCAGCCTTCACCGGACAAAGCAAGAATGACAGTACTTTCAGCAGTACCTCATTATCATACTATCCGATGCAAGGGTGTGGTACTAGGGAAAATAAATTCAGTTTTGGTAGATGGAGGAGCCACCCATAACTTCATTGATGCAAAGATGGTGGAGAAAATAAAGATACCTGTTGAACCATTTGATGGCTTCACAGTTGTCATTCCTGGTCACAACACAATGCAATGCAAAACATGGGTTCCAAAGCTACAAGTCACCATAGGTAACTATACTTTTGTTGATAGTTTTTATGTGGTTGATGTTACTGATACTAATGTGGTTTTATGAGTGCAATGGCTGTATTCAATAAGAGAGCATACAGTAAATTATCAAATTCCTGAAATGAAATTCCAAGATTCAAAAGGAGTACTAAGAGTTGTGAGAGGGCAACACACTTATCCAAATCAAGTAGTGACTTGCAATAGTATGAGATATATATTGAGGCATGGGGACATAGGCTGCTAAATGTCATATTACATCTCCCAAGCCAAATATAAAGATTGTTTAGCACCCAAAGGAGATAGAGAGACTCTTGCAAAAATATGAAAACGTTTTTAGAAATCTTCCACATGGTAGACCACCGGATAGGGGGGTTGAGCACAACATTGTTTTGGAGGAGGGAACTTCACCCATTCAGATACCACCTTATAGACATCTTAAAAATTTCAGAGATAAGATTGAAAAAACCATCCAACAACTCCTAGAGTTGGGACTCATTAGACCAAGCTCTAGCCCTTATGCTTCTTCAGTAGTGCTAGTGAAAAAAAAAGATGGAACATTGAGAATGTGCATAGATTTTAGAGCCTTGAACAAAAAGACTATAAAGAATAGGTATCCTATTCCTAGGATTGATGAACTCATGGATGAGCTACATGGGGCCACATACTTCTCCAAAATTGACCTTTGATTAGGGTATCATCAAATTCGAATGAAAGATGATGTGGTGCAAAAGATTGCTTTTCGATGTCATTATGGCCACTTTGAATTTCTTGTCATGCCTTTTGAGTTAACTAATGCTCCAACCACCTATCAAGCATGCATGAATAGGATCTTTTGCAAGAAACTAAGAAGGTTTGTTTTGGTTTTCTTTGACGACATTCTCATTTACAGTAAAACATGGGAAGAGCATTTGCAGCAATTAGAGATTGTGTTGAAAATTTTGCAAGAAGAGTCCTTATTTGCTAAGTTGTCAAAATGTGAGTTTGGGATGAAAGAACTACTGTATCTTGGGCACATTATTGGGAAAGAAGGAGTGAAGGTACACATGGAAAAAATCAAGGCTATCTTAGCATGGCCATCACCAAAAAATATTACCGAATTGAGAGACTTTATTGGCATATGCACCTATTACAGAAAATTTGTGAAAGGATTCTCTAAGTTGACTTCTCCACTGATTGATTTGACTAAGAAGGATGCTTTCAAGTGGGATGAAGAGGATGAAAAGGCCTTCCAAAAAATGAAAGAGGTAATGAGTAGTTGTCCCATACTTGCACTTCCTGATTTTACTAAACCTTTTGTTGTGGAATGTGATGCTTCAGGTGGAGGAATAAGGGCTGTCCTAAAGCAAGGCCAACACCCCATAGCCTTTGAGAGCATAAAGTTGCAGCCTCATGAAAAAATTTACTCCATCTATGATAAAGAAATGCTGGCAATTATGCATGCATTGGCCAAATTTAGACAATACTTGGTGGGCAGCAAATTTGTGGTGAAAACTGACCACAATAGTCTAAGACACTTTCTCACCCAAAAAGATCTAAATGAAAGGAAACAAAAGTGGGTAAGCAAGATTCAAGCTTATGATTTTGATATTGAATATGTCAAAGGAAAGAATAATATAGTAGCAGATGCTTTGTCAAGAAGACCTTCTTTTTCTCTCATGGACATTGCCAAGGATTGGAAAAATATGCTACTAACTGAATATGCTAAAGACAAATTTGCTTGTGATGTGTTGGATGGAATCAAAGGGGATGATAACTACAAGATATTGAATGGGCTGATATATTATAAGGGCAGAATTTATTTAGTTCAGAACTCAAATCTCAAGTACCGAATTTTGCAAGAAGCACATGATTCCCCACTAGCGGGCCATCCGGGGATCTTCAAAACTTATAGACAGTTGAGGCAAAGTTTTTTTTGGAAGGGGTTGAAGGAAGATGTTCAGAAATATGTGAATGAATGTAAATTATGTCAACAAAACAAATCAGAACTTACATGTCCAGCTGGCCTATTACAACCATTGCCCATTCCGGAGCAAAAATGGGACAGTATCTCCATGGACTTCATCATCGGTTTGCCTAAATATTTGGGTAAGGATTGCATATATGTGGTAGTGGATAGGTTGACAAAATTTGCTCATTTATTTTCTGTTACATCATCTTTTAGTGCTGCACAAGTGGCTGATATTTTTTTCAAAGAAATCTTCAGATTGCATGGGATCCCCAAGAGAATTGTCAGTGATAGAGATAGTAGATTCATGGGTGCTTTTTGGCAAGAAATTTTTAGATTGGTGGGCACTCAATTGAATCCAAGTACCAGCTATCATCCCAAAACTGATGGAAAAACACAGAGGGTGAATCAATGGTTGGAAGGGTACCTAAGAAACTATGTGGGAGAGTAGCAAAAAGCATGGGAAAAATGGCTACACTTGGGTGAGTTTTGCTACAACACCACTTATCATATGTCAATAGGGATGTCTCCTTTCAAAGCATTATATGGTTACGATGCACTTACATTTGCTGAAATCATATTTGGTGATAGTAGAGCCCCAAAGGCTAAAGATTGGGTGGAAGAGAGCCAAGAAATTTTAAATCTCTTGAAAGACAATTTGTGGGTTGCTCAAAATCAACAAAAACAATATGTTGATAGACATAGAGAAGAAAGAACCTTTCAGGAGCAGAAAAATTAAACAAACATCTCTAAAAAAGAATGGAGCAGAAAAATTAAAACCAAGGTACTATGGGCCATACAAGGTAGTGCGGAAGGTTCGAGAAGTAGCATATGAACTAGAACTTCCGGAAGGGAGTAAAATCCATAATGTATTTCATGTTTCTTGTCTCAAGAAAGCCATTGGTCAGCAAATCATCACTTCATAAATACTTCCTGTTAACACCCAAAAAGTGCTCACTAGCTCATTTTCCTATTCACATGACCCATTTGTCCACTTTTCCACCATCTAAGCCTCTGAAACCAACAAAAGGTCACCAAAAGACCTTAGTACACCTCTTTTTCCATTAAAAAAGATTATTTTTCCAAGAAAATCATAAAAAACCCTAAAAAAGGGTCCAAATTCCCAAAAATATTAAAAAGGGAATTAAAATATTATTTTTATTCAAAAAAGGAAAAAGGAGGGAAAAGTACCTAAACCATGTTGGTCAATACCATTTGGTTTCCACAAAACCACAAATGGTATTTCCCACCACCAAAACCTATAAAAAGGTGGTAGGGGCTCCTCATTTCACATCCATCCATTATCTCATCCTTATGCTGCTGAAATCTCCCCTGAGCATTTTAGCCATTGCAAACCACATTGGAGAAGAGACCATTGGAGATTGGAGTTGCTCATCCTTGGAGCTATTCAACCTCACCATTAGAGGTATTGATTCCGCAAGCACTTGCTTGCCCCATTCTTTCAATACAAATTCTTTATTTTATATGTTCTTGTTCTTGATCTTAAATTATTTTTGTTATTTGCTTAATATCTTTGCTTAGATCCATGAATAGTCTTGTTTAATTAGTTTATTGTTATTTATTTCTATTGAAACTGCTGCTACTAGTTAGCAGGTGCCCATAGCACTAAGCCTGGTTGCAAAACCGGGCCAACACTTCCTCCTTTGGATGATGAAGGTCAGCTCACACTTGTTTCGGAAAAGATTTTGAAGACACGGGAAATGAGGTTGATGAGTATAATTATCAAAGAATATTTAGTGCAATGGAAGGACTTACCAAATGAAGATGCTACATGGGAAGAGGATAATATTTTGCAGCATACAAATCTGAAATTTCTTGAGGACAAGCAATCTTGGGTGGGGAGGACTGTAATGTCCCCATTCAAATAATTGCATAGTAAAACAATCCCATCAATCCCACTAGTTTCCTAGGTTGGATGGGCACAAGTGGAATTGCAATAAGGAAGCTAATAAATGATGTTTAGACATTACAAGGGTTCAATTATTTAATGAATAGGTTGAATAAAGAAATTCAAGAGAAATTCTAGGTGGCTAATGGTTTTGAGGACATTTGGAGGATGTGGGACCCACACTAGCTTGGTTTCTCACTGCCACATGGAAAATCTCACTTGCCATTTCGAATCCATGGGAAGGAAAACATTATTGGGTGAGTTGGTAAAGAATACACATGGAATGGAGCATATTAGGTCGAAATGGGATGGAATGGTAACCTCCATGGAAGAGGAAGAGCCAAATTGGAAGCTAGTGGACACTTGGGCTAGATTCCCTAGCCTTATGACAACAATGATGGAGCATCTATGACATCTATGACAAAATTCAGATCTGACTTCTGACATCTGACCATTATGAAATGTCAGCCCCAAAAATAAGCTCAAGGAAGGCGCTCATGGGAGTTGGAGAAGCCAAAGAGACTCCTACTCGAATTGGGAGAAGATGGAAGGTTGGAAACTAGGAGACAAGTGGCAAATGTGGAATATTTCCTAAGTGGAAATATCTAGAAGCTAATGGGAGGAATTAGACCATTAGAAGGCTAATGTTGGTTATAAAATGTAAGAATCAAGTATGAGAATTGATTTTTATGATTTGAGAAAAATTGCATTTGTGAAGAGAGAGCCAGTGGATGACTAGTTTTTTGCCTTAGCCAATTTTGAGGGTGAAAGATTCCCATCCAAGTTGGTGTTTGGAGAGGCCACTCAGGTCTTTCATGGAGCTTTAATGGAGTTTTATTTGTAGGTATCAGCTACAGGGAAGCTCGTGGTTTTGTTTAGTGCAGCACCATCTCTCAACCATTTCCAGTTTTGAAGGCATATTCATGCTCCTTGAGGGAGGGCATTTTTGGTGAGCTCTTGTAATTCTTGGGAGAGCTTCTAATGATGTATTTCTGATTGTAATAAGCATTATATACTATGTTCTTCATCTTCAAAAATTATCAGGTCGAAATACCAAGTGGTTGTATGTAAAAATGAAGATTAATGAGCAAACAATGTCCATTTCCCCACTACATTGATGTATGCCATTATAATGATGATGATTTCAAATAAAGGAATGTTTATATGATATATTTGTGATGAATGGAATTCCATTGATGTGTATTACAAGTTTCATATTCAGTAATTGAGCACTTGAATCCATTATACTCAGTTTATTTGCATTTGAAGAAGATTTGGTGCCATTTCCCCAAGGGTCGAATTAGTGGTTTTTGCTGTTGTTTGGGAGAGGTTTGGAACATAATTAATAATTAATGAATGGTGCATTTTGGACCTTAATAACATCCTTGAGACATCCCCTACCTCTTTTTAGAAATTCAAGTGGGTTTGGAGGCATTTGGGAAGCCATTTTCAGTACTTACCCCAGGGGGATTTGAACCCCAATTTACTAGTAAAATTGCATACTTGGTCTAGAATCTCAAGAGAGTTTGAAGAGGTATTTTGGTGGCCATATATCATCCCTTAAAATCATATTCAATTCCTAACATTAGTCACATACCTTCTTAGAATATTTGGGAGCATTTGGGGAAAAATTGGGACCTAGGCATCAAAACTAGTTAAGGGTCGGAATTGGAAAAAAAGTGAAAAATTGGGCATTTTTATAAAAATTGAAAAAGGGACATTACACCATCACATAAAACCAACACAAATAAGAGAAAAAAACATAATTATTTTCTTATATAATAAAAAATAACAAGATTACATTCATAGGAAGCACCCCAACACCAAGTGGAAGGAGGCACCAACCCCCTATTTTACAAGATCCAACTTGAAGGAACCTCCAACTCCCTGATTTACCTGCACCAACTGGAAGGAGGCTCCAACCTGAAGGAATCTACAACTCCTCGGTTTACTAGATCCAACTAGAAGGAGGATACAACCCCTTTGTTTTCATAGTTTCCAACCTATAGATAGGACTCCAGTCCTCGATAAACTCCGACTCAATAGTTTTACTAGCACCAAATGAAAGGAAGCACCAACCTAAAGGAGACTTCAATCTCCTATCCTTTCCCCATCTTGTCACCCTGATATGAATACGAAGAACAATATTCCATTACCTTTGTATCATTGTCTCTATCAACCTATACCTGTATCTATGTCCTTGTACTTGGTATCATTGTCCATGTACCTATATCTATCATTTTCAAAATCATTGTATTGCTGTCACTATCACAATCCCTGTTCATCACAATGACACAATCATTGTCTTTCTCATAATGCCACAAAAACTATCTCTGTCACAATGTCAACCTGTACATGCCTCAAATTTGTCCTCCAAGAATGCCATTAACTTCTTCCAAGATATACTTCAGATGTATAGCAAGACCAGAAAGATCCCTACAAAGAGTGTAATCAAATCCCAAAAATAATCACCAATAGACTTCATCTATTTGCACCTTTGAACCCTTACATCATAGACCTCATAGTACATTCCAAAATCTTAGAGGGATATCATGCCAATAACATTACCATGGAATATTTCAATACAATCACCAATAATATCTATGCCAAGATAATTACCAAGATCATCATTAAGTATGCTGATCCAACGTGCCAACAAGTTTGTGATTCTGATACCGTATGAGAAAGTTATGCAAGATTTTGTCAACCTTCTTCTCTTGAATTTTCATTGTCTCTGTCATTGTCACAAACTCTAACATTCAACAAGTATAACTCTTAACATTTAATGAATAAATATATTAAAATTTTACCACATATTCTTCAATATCTCTATGACATCTCCTCTAAGGGTAATTCTTTGGAACGTCATGGATCAAAAGTTATAGTGAAAATGCCAAACTAACTTGTTTAAAGATGATTTTTGAGTCATTTAAAAGCCCTGTCTTTCCAAGTTCATATCTTCGAAAAATATAGTGAACCAAGATCTGAAATTTTAACCATATGTTCTTAAAGATATATTTTGCATCTCCTCCAAAGGGCACTATTTGAAACATTCTGGATCAAAACTTATAAGGAAAATTCCAAATTGACATGTTTGAAGGTTATTCAAAAACCCTAACTTTCTGAGGTCATATCTACAGAACTATAGAAAATTAGCATTTAAAATATTTACCATAGGAACTCACAAGTCTTGACATGTCTCCATCCCATAAACATTTCACAGTCTGAAAATCCAAGAAACAAAAATATACTAAAAATTCCAAGATGACCTAAAACAAAAAAAAACAAAGTAGAAATCATCACAAGATTTCATCTTCCACTAAAATTTCGGCCTTTTTCACTTCATATTTCCCTTAAATTTGACCCTCTACTCTTGCATCTGAGCTCTTCAATTTTGGATGATGAAGATGGAAATTTTCCTCTCCTATTTATACTACTCTAAGAGCATGATTTAGCTTAATATTTTATTGTTACCCTTTAAGAGCCTTTAGCTTTAGCTTGAGTAACTCTTGACCCTTGCTCGTGAACTTGAAAGTGAACAACAAAGTGCAAAGGTCCTGATGATCAAGAGTCAACGATAAATGAATTAAAAAGTCAAATTACTAAGATGCAACTAGATGTCCAAGATGAAGAGTTGTTGAGACGAACTAGAAAGACCCTTTGGGACAAAATATCAGTTGGAATGCTAGATAGATGGGATTATTTTTATCTTATACAAGATGAGTTAGAGATGTATGAAACATGTCAAAATGAAATCAAAGATGTTGAAAAGCAGCTTGTAGAAATGACTGAGTAGGATGCTGAAATAATAAATTTCCTTAATACTAGTATAACTAAGAAGCAATTAGAGGACTTGTAGGTTGAAAACAAGACTCATATGATAAATATAGCCAACCAAATGATTACCAAGGAGATCTTGATGTCCAGAACTCAAGAAAAAGCTAAAGCATTGGCTAAAGATATTATTAGATTCAAAGGTCTTTATAAAGAAAAGTCTTGCATAATTTAGTCTTGGTTTACCTAATCCATGGGATGGGAATGGTGATATGTATAAGAAGGATGAGTACAAATCCAATCTATTAACTCAAAAGAGAGATGATGTTGCAGAGTTTGATTATTTAGAAGGAATCATAATTGGTGATGCAATGGTAGACAACTTGAGATATGGATAAATCTTAAAAGCACACTCATTTTAAAGATTAAATCCCATATCTTATGATAAAATTACTAATGTTGAAATAACATTAGAGTACTTAAGGTACCACCAATTCCCAATTGGTAATTTGTGGCAGTCATTTTCCAAATACCTTTTCACTTTGTCGTCCACTTTCAAGTTGCCAAAGGGCTTCAAAGGAGTGAAGTTTGTTATTGAAGTGATTCAAGATAGTGGTTTTTGTATTCATGAACATATTTTTTTGATTCACTCCCTCTTTTGTATTTATCGATCTCTATATTCATTGGACATCGCATAGATTGTATTTCATTTCCATCCAACGTTGATTTTTCTATTATAAGTTTGATTACTTGTCAATTCAATCTCCATGGTTATAAATATTTTTCAAATGTTTTTTTCATATTGTCAGGTATTTTTTATGTTTCTAAAATTTCCTCTATATGGGTTCTTGGTTTATTTGGGTTAGACATTGCTTATTAAAAGCTATAGAGTGGAACGATGCAAATTTTGTCGCTTTTTTGAGAAATTGGATGCAACCATGCCCAATACTCTAACTGCGTAGGTGTGAAACTTGAAACATAGTTTATCTTGGGTAATTCATCTCCATTGCCGTTTCCACCTCATTTTCTTCACTATGCATTTGTGATTCGTCCAACGGGCTCCTTACAAACATCTTCTGCAACATTTGCATTTGTGATTCATCCAGTGGGCTCCTTATATGACTAGGATGCTCTGAATTTACAGGTATATGCATAATTTTCACTATGGATTGGATTTTCAAATATGTGTAGCATTTTGTATGTGAGAATAGAGTTAGATGTAGGGTTTTAACTTTTCACAACCAAATTATTTGAAATTTGTAATGCATTATGCGACTAGTCTATGGAGGCAAAGTCTTGAATGACCCACACTAATGAACCAAAAAAAAATCACACTTCCTAGATTGTACAAGCTCACTGCCATTTTTCGCAATTTCCAAACCTTGAACGATAGAACTATGCAAATAATATGAAATGGGTCGTGTAAAAAATTAACACCAACCTTAGATGTTATTCCTACGACATGTTATCTCTCCTTCTTTTCCTAATTATGTTTCATCTCAATGCCATCTTGGAAGATTGATCTTATTGTTTAGACTTATCTTATCTCTTATGGTCATCTCTCCCTCTTCTTCATCGACTTTTTTCCATGTTACACTAGATCTTCTATAAACCCATCTACAAACAATGTCTAGAATTGGTATAATTGATCAAACAAGTGATTTCTTCATATTGTTAGCTTTTTTGTCTTTATGTTTTTTAAATTTATTCTATATGGATTCTTGGGTTATTTAACTAGCACATATGAATATAACATTTCTTATTAAAGTTTATAGAGGGGGACAATGCAAATATTGTCACTATATTAAGAAATTTGTAAAAGCGATAATGAAATTTTGATGTACTATTACATTTTCCCAGTTAATCCAAAGGTCGGTCAGGGTAAGGTCTCGGGTAAGGTCTATAATTCGTAATGTCATATAATCCTGTTTTAACCCTTGATTATATCGGCGAACCATAACAGTCAATTTGTCCCATCAGTTAATCCAAAGGTCGGTCAAGGTAAGGTCTCTGACTCGTAATTTCATATAACCCTCTTTCAAGTACTTTGATATGTAATTTCGACGGTTGTGGAGATTTCTTCCGATCTGTGTTCAGGTTTCTTGTTCATTTTTGCTCATTTAAATTAGATCTACTCCTGTTCCTTGGTGTTTTCCAAAAATGATGTCTAACTTAGCTCTGTATTCGACGGTTTCTCCCTCCACTGGCCCTCAATGTTTATTGGCATTGATGTATATAGACAAATACTGGAGCAGTTAGAAAAGAAGATAGCAGAGCTTCAGAAGAAGCTGGAGGGGAAATGTGAAGCGGACTTGGAGTCAATGGAGAAGATAATCGAGGACACCATCGAGCACAAGTTCGAAAATAAAAATGACGAATTGATCGAAAAGTTTCGAAGGCTCCTTGAGGAACGCGAAGAAGCCACCTGAGAACGTGAAGAAGCCACCCGAGTTCGACGTGATGCCGAGAGGAGCCCAACGACTTTAGTAGGTTTTGGACAGTCCCCTCCAGCTGACAGTCCTCCCTTAGGGCCAAAATCAATGGAGCTTGACTGAGAGAACCACGCGACCCACCCACCACGACCTCTTGATATTTTTAGGATAACTTTTATTTTTTCGTTTTCTATTAGGTTTACTTGTCTGTTTTTATATTTTCGTTTTCTGTTAGTTTAGGGGAGGGATTTTGTCCTATTTTCCAAGGCCCTCATTCAGGTTTTATAGGCAAGTATTTTGTAAGGGTTGTACTTTTAGAGGGATAGTAGAATAATGGAAGGATAATATCAGACTGACCTATTTTCAGAGGGTCTTCCATTCATCATTTAGTATAATTGGGATAAATGACAGTTTAATTGACTCTATCTAGCTGTCCAGTTCGGCTAACAACCTTTATGATATTTATCGATGTTATCGGATGAATATATATATAATGTAACTTATATTTATATCAAGATATCAATATGAATTGTGACTCAACATAATCTCATTCACAATAGATAACAACAAGAAAATCTCTGCTCACATAGACAACACAATGGAAATAGATAACAGGAATAACATTCACATAAGGAGAATCAAGAATCTTTGTTTAATTTTTCTTTGTCGGTTCGATCGAGCATCTTTGTTTAACATTTCTTTAACATAAAACATCTAACAAACAAAAATAACAGTTGACACTAATATTTTTGGTGCTAAAGTGAAGAAGAGATTTGGATAAACATAATTAAAATAATATGAGATGTGCTTTACATTATCTTCTCACATGAAAATGAAGAAATGAGGAATACTCACAAGAATAAATGCAAATTTTCAAATGGAAGATATTTCATGCAATTGTGACAATAAAAAGAAAATATCTTGAAATCAGTAAAATGGCGGTTTTTGTAAGAGGTTCATGGATCAATGGTTCAGATCAAAGTAGAGACGAGATCGACGATGGATACAGTTTTTGTTGGAGAAAGAAGCGGGGGATTTAACACATAATAAAGTTACCGAAATGAGTGTTAACTTAATGTTAAAGCGGGAAAGAGATCAACGGTATTCCATCAATCGACAAGAAGATCAACTAATAACAAGGATTCACATCACCAACTTGCGCGAACAAAGGAAGTGTTGGGTGGGTGCGAAATCTAAAACCACCTTCTAGGGTTGCGAAACTTCTTTGGGGGGTTATAAAAGACAAAGTGAACGAGATAAACGACACTTGTAATTTGGCGTTGAATGGTTTGGACGTGTCGCGTGTGGTTGGAACACGACATAGCAGACCTCTTGTCCAGCTCACATATTTCCAGGTAGGATTTCAAGACTCTTACAGATATTTCAGACACTTATTTCAATGGAAAATCAGAGTGAAGTAGGGGTTCAAAGTGGGGAATGTGCAAAATTCGAGGAAGTTCTTGAAGATAGTGACAGGGATGTGTTTGACACAATTATGACTAGAAAAATAGTTAATGAGATTAAAAATAGGTTGGGATATTTGCGGAAGCAGGGTATAAACGTACATAACATTCATAAGTTTCATTTTATTCACTTTTGTCCAAAACAAACCCTAGGTTTCCCGGACTTTGTTTCAAAAAGAGTCGTCATGGATTCAAAAAGACCGAAAATCCTGTGCCCTATGAATTCCTCAGTGATTAAGAAATCCATATGTTTATATTGAAATGGTACCACTTTAGATGGTGCAAAAGTCATTAGATTTACCTTTTTTTTAGGAGTTACCATCTATAAGTATGACAGAACACACTATTTCCAGAAAATATGAATTTGGAGGTAGATTTGTATCGACCCATGATATGCATCTTAAACCTAACTTCTGAAACATAACAGCTACTCCACTCTGTCTCTTCATTTATGGAAGATTTTATTTGAGACCTTGTATGCTTGGGTAGTTTTACAAAATATGCTTCAGAAACAGAGTTAACACGGTCCGTATCCCTAATAGATATGTGTGACATTGATGTTGTTTTCCTTCGTTTGTGGGCCAAATTTTGAAATGCAGGGTTTATTTTCTTCTTTTGGATGAATCTTTTACTTACAGATGTCCTTTTCTTGTTATCTTCAGCTTCCAAGTGCTCAATCTCTTGGATTTTGTGACTCACTTTGTCTTCTATCGGGATTTCCGCACCACATTGGTTTCCTCTTCTTCACTATCATCATCATATTCATCATCGTCTATGGTTGAAATCCAATCTAGTTCAAAATATTATCGCCATTAGGTGATATTTTAACCATTTTATTTCATGATTTCTTGTTTTTTCCCTCAATGTTTGTGCTCTTCCATTGGATTTATTATAAATTAAATCCATATGTTTATATTGAAATGGTACCATTAATATCCTTAATATTCGTTTATACAATCTTTAAACTAATTTTACAAGTCAAATATGCCACATGTCACAATCTGAGCGTTCCACGTGTCACCCTGGAAACTAGACATCGACATGTCAACAACAAAATTTATAGAAATTTTGCTTCAAAGAGTTTGCTGAAAAGTCAAAATTTTGTCAGAGAAAGAGAGGTCACTCTTTCCTCAGGTTGTTCTATTTTGGGGTGTTGGAAGTAGATGCTGAGTAGAAAGAGCGTCCGCTCCTTCCTCCAGGGATGTTTTTTAGGAGTGGGGAAAGTAGATATCAACACTCTAAACACAAATTTCATAGGAACATTGCTTCGCACAGCTTGCTGGCAAGTGGAAATATTCTCAGAGAAAGAGCGACCGTTCTTTCTTCATGTTGTTATATTTTTACAATTCCCTCATAAATGAAGGGGCGGCCGACCCTTCTTCTGTGTTCACCATCCCATATAAAGGTGAATTGTAGGATATAGGTGTTCACAATTATCTACTACACGAAGGGGCAATCGACCCTTCTTCTGTGTTCACCATTCTGGATATAGGTGTTCACAATTATCTACTAAACGAAGGGGCGACCAATCCTTCTTGTTGGAAAACGAAAGTTGGGACACACATTTTTTTATATGTTATAACTTAACTGATGTCCGAATCCCTAATTTTAACAACGGAAGTCAAAAGTCAGGAATTGTCAGCCTAGCCTTCGTAGATTAAATATTTTTACATTTATCTTGTAAATAAAGGGTCGGTCGACCATTCTTGTGTTCAGTATTCTTCCAGTGTTCACCATTTCAGATATACATGAATTGACAACCTAGCCTTCGTATGTTGAATATTTTTACAATTCCCTCATAAATGAAGGGGCGGCTGACCATTCTTCTACCCAATATTTTTTTCATAATCTTTCTATACTGCAAGAAGGGTTAGTCAATCCTTCTTGTGCTCAGTATTCTTCCAGTTTTCACCATTTTGGATTACATGAATTGACGACCTAACCATCATAGTTGGTTGAATATTTTTACAATTCTCTCATAAATGAAGGGGTGATCGATCCTTCTTATGCCCAGTTTTCATTTTCATAATAGTTCTAGACTGCAAGTGTTGGAGTATTAAAAAACCCACCTATACCATTTTAGACTTAGGATATAATTGATTAATCATTTATGATTAATTTCCGAAGTTTTGACTAGGTAAATAGGGCTAGTTTTGTCTTTTAGTGGACCACTTGCCATCCTAAGTCACTAGGGATCACTTGAGGATATTCTGGATAAGATTTCATTGGATTTTATCCGATTTCTTTCCATTTCTGGTTTAGAAGGTGCTTTCCCGATTTAGACAACTTTATCCTGTTTTTTCTACTTTCTAGTGGATAAGGTAAAACTAGTTGACTTAGAAACTCTCTCCACTTGAAAAATTCGACCTCCACATCATATATTCTCTCCTAAAGCCGTCATTACATTCCATTTACATCACTCATGAGTTTCCATACCATATTTATCCACTTCGTGAGCCTTTAGACAGTTTTGGAAACAACTTTTACCACCTAGGGGTTTTTTTGCCTTTTCTTTTTGTCCTTTTCAACTTGCCTCTAAGGCATTTGATTTTCTCCATGGAAGATGTATTATATATTGTAACCATAATGATGAATAAGATACATAGTGTTTTCCACAAATTATCTTCTTTATTCTTCTTCTCTCATTCTCATAAATATTCCATGTGAAGTTGTCTTATTGAATCTAGATCTAAGCCATTGAGAATCTCACATGGTATCAGAGCTAGATTGATTCAAAACAATTTCCAGATTTTTTTTTGCAGGGTATTTCCATCACCAGGAGTGCATCAGCATGGATGAAAATCAAGCTAAAGCTGCGACTCTCACTCCCTTCAACTACTTTGACTGGAAGGCGCATATGATCATCCAACTTCGAAGCAAAGGATTGTATAGAGTCACCATGGGGCTTGAAACTGAGCCAGGAGCTATTGCATTCAAATACAAATGGTTCAATAGGATTGATGAATCTTATGGGTTACTTTGTATCTATGTATCTCTAGATATTCTATTCCATATTAACTCTCTATCCACTCCAAATCAAGTGTGGACAAAGCTAGAGTCTCTCTTTGGAAAACAGGATGAGCTCAGAGGTCATTTTTTGGACATTGAGATGATCTCACTTAGTCCAAGTAATTTCCATTAAATGGAAGAGTTAATCTAAAAATTCAAGAACCTGGTGCTTCAACTCAAGCAATGTGGCATAAATAAGAAGGATGAGCAACTAATCCTTACCATTCTGTAAAAACTGAGCTTTGAATACTCAGTATTTGTGTCTACTTTTCATACTACAAGACTTACAGTTCCCAATTGGAAGATTCCAACCTTGGATGCATTCATTGATTCGCTCACTAAGGAGAAGGAGAAGGTGGTACAAATGAGGGATCTAACACCCTCCAAGGAATTTTAACTTGTTTCTCATGGAGCAAAGAGTTTCAAGAATGACAAATCCAAACAAAAGATGTTGTCAGATGAAGAGGACTCTGATGAAGATTCCAAAGCCAAGAAGATGAAGAAGGAGAAGCCCAAGTGTTCTTACTGCTACAAAGGCATTTATCCCAAGAAATATTGTTTCAAAAAGAAATTGGACATCATGGCCAAGATGCTTGAAGAGAATAACATAGATGTTCCCGACTTTGCAAGAAAAGAACAAGGCAAGCTTGTTGTAGAGCAAGAACACTGTCTCCAAGCCTCTCCCAAAGGCAATCATGCTTATGCTTTGAGTAATAGAGTGAAAAATACTTCTTATGTCTCTGATTTTGATTAACATTTTGATATATCAGAATCAGAAACCTCAACCTCTTCCTTGGTACAATCTCCAGCCAGTTCACCAAAGTCTCCTCTCAAACCTAGTCATTTTTTACTAGTTTCTGACTTGTCTTCTGAAAGGTCTTTCCACCTCCATTCAAATATTTTAGATTCTGATTTTGAAGATGATATAAAGTCTAATATACAGGTCATGACACCTCCCACACCATTTTTCCAACCATTGGATGCAAAAAAGATCCTACAACCCCCAAGTTCTCCAGTTAAGAAACCACACAATTCCATGGTTTCCTATAGTGTGTCACTTGTCTTTGTTGTCCTTATGTCTGCCATATATTTCATTGGTTGGAAAACCATGTCCTTGGCCATCATTGGAATGATATTTCACACATCTGGACCTGACCCCATCACTCATGGTTCAAAATTCAAGTCCTCAAACTCTCCAGGATCGCTCAGCTGTCAGGGTGACCTAGTTGTTCACTTTTTTCCTACTGAAACTCTATCCGATCATGGAGAATCTCCACTCTTGTTGTTTGCTGCTCCATATGAATCAAATTATGATATTTCAGAGATACATGATCTCCTTTATAATATTAGAAAGGTTCTACATTAGTTTGAGAAGAAGGTACAAGAACTAGTGCACCACATTGCAGCTGCACAAGAAGTTGATCCTGTTGAGTCCATTGATGCTCCTTGGGATGGAGTTTGCACAGATTTTCTTTCCATCATTGATTATGTTTCCATATCAGATTATATATGTTATAACAACAAGAATAATTCATATGATGCTCCTCCATCATCATAATATGAGCTTCATGGATCCTCTACACATGATTCTTGCCTACACCACATTGATGCACTTATGCATGATCATGACATTCACAATCTCTTCATCAAGCATGTTACTCATAAGCAACCCATTCAGCTCATTCAACTCCTCCAAATGAGAAACAAGACAATATGAAGACTTCCAAGCATGTCCATTTTTGAGGGAGGGTTTTGTTCCCATGAGGTTTTCCCCATTTCCTCATTTTACATGGACTAGTTAGTTTTGTATTGGGGTGACCATAAGCCTTGTTGCTTGGGCCCTACATTTCTGATATTTTTCTGATTTCCACCACATAAATTCAGGCTTCAAGGGGGGTGTTGGAGTATTAAAAACACACCTATACCATTTTAGACTTAGGATATAATTAATTAATCATTTATGATTAATTTCCTAAGTTTTAACTAGATAAATAGGGCCAATTTTGTCTTTTAGTGGACCACTTTCCATCCTAAGTCACTAGGGCGCACTTGAGGAGATTCTGGATAATATTTCATTGGATTCTGTCTGATTTCTTTCCATTTCTGGTTTAGAAGGTGCTTTCCTGATTTAGACAACTTTATCCTATTTTTTCTACTTTCTAGTGGATAAGGTAAATCTAGTTGACCAATTCGACCATTTCTTCTTTATCTCATTCTCAGAAATATTCCATGTGAAGTTGTCTTATTGAATCTAGATCTAAGCCATTGAAAATCTCACAGCAAGAAGGGTCGGTCGATCCTTCTTGTGTTCACCATTCTGGATATAGGGAGTTTCTGGATATAGATATTCACAATTATCTATTAAACGAAGGGGTGGCCGATCCTTCTTGTCGAAAAACGAAAGTCAGGACAAACATTCTTTATATGTTATGACTTAGCTTATGTCTGGATCCCTACTATTTACAACGAGAGTCAGAAGGCGGGAATTGTCAGCCTAGCCTTCGTAGATTAAATATTTTTACATTTCTCTCTGTTACACCTAAAATCCTAACATCTTGAGATTCAGTGTATACATCCCTAAAGTTTCATTGGCTAAGTCATTAACCTAGAAGAGATATAACCCATTTACACTAGGTTTTGAGAGGTCCTCACAGGCTGCACTCATGCAACCTGCTACGTCGCATCTTGCTCTCTTGCAGGGTGCGACGATGTCGATTAATGGACAAAAATAGCTCCTTCGAGTCCCTTCTCGAATCTAGCTGACATGGATCCCTATCCCTGACCTTTTGGGAGAGCTAGTACTCGCTTCCTAACCTCTTGGGAGGATGCTCTATCTCTCTCCTACCATATCTCAACCTACCCTATCCATACCCTATCCACTTAGTCCTATATAAATGAAGCTCTATCCCTCTCCAAAAGGAGGAAGTCTATAGTGTCTACATGCTGGTGAAATCATCCTAGAGAGATCTCTACTCATCCATTGAGAGACTCACACTTCCTTGGGAGGACATGGCATTGGATTGGATGGAGAAGGGCTACTTCGTTAAGCTCTGGTTGTAGTCATTCTTTTCTATGTACTTTCCCTATATTTACAATAATATAAACGCTTTCCACCAATATTGTTGTATTGATGATATTGTGTAGTTTACCTGCTTAAATGTTTACTTAGATCGGTTATCATTTGGATGTTTTTACTTGTTTGTCTTGTTTTGTGCATCTTGACAGGTCTTGCAGCTTAGATATGACGACCGCAAGGCGTGGAAAAACATCAAGGAAAAGGGACTGCAAACTTAAGGTAAGACATCTAGCTACTTGATCCTTAACTAGATCTAGGAAAGTGGTTTATAGTTTGTACTATTTGTTCTAGACTCACATTGAGCTAAGGAGATCCGGTTTGCGTCCGCTCGAGTGGATTGTCCATCAAACAAATCTGGCGACCATACTGGGGAAAAGAACATTGCTTTGTAGTTGTTGATTTGAATGTCATTTTCAGTTGATTTCTTGTTACAAGCCATATTATTTGTCATTTGCCTCTTAAGCTGGTTTCACCATCAGATCTTCACTTTGAAGAGTTTGATTACCTTCCTTTGAGTTTGTATTGCTCATTTTCAGACCATTTCATTGCTCATTGTTTGGAGAATTGGTTCATTTTTGAACTTAGATCTCGCTTGTCGCACCTGGTCAGTGTACCCAGAGCGACACTATGTTATTTTTGATCTTTGTTCTTTGCCTGTTAGCTTGTCATCACAACCCTTTCATTGGTCTTTTGCGACACCGTCGTACTTCCTGTATTGGTGAACTGCGACGTCGCATTGTGTACAAGCACAAAGTGCGCCGATTTGCCAAATTTTCCATACAGGCATCCCTTCTCCATCTTTGATTTGAGTTTTGGTTTATGTGCAAGCTCCCTCTGTATTGTAAGATCCAGTTAGAGACCCCATTTTTGTTCCGTGTGTTGAGTTGTTTGGTGTTATTTGGAGTTGTTTTGGGTTCCATCTTGGATAAGTATGAGATTTTGTAGTGGTGGACACTCTCGTCTCCCCCACCTGCATCCACTCACCCTTTCATTCCCTCCTCTCCTTTCCAGATCTGATCATCGTATTGGATTGGTTTCCAGACCTCATTTGCATTCATTTTTTGAGCTTTGCTTGCTTTAGTGCTGCTTGTTATTGATTGATTTTGAGTGTTTGTATGTACTTTCAGTCCATTGAGTGCTCATATTTTCTTGATATTTTCTGAGTTATTGAAGTGCTGCAAGTAATCTTTTCATTTCAGTATCCATTTTTAAGAGCATCTTTGTTATCATATTGTTATTTTGATGCATCCATTGAACGATCAAAAGTACTTTATTTCCATCATTTTTCAAGATCATTTGAAGAATTGTACGTGCATTGGAATGTCTCATTTATAGATCTCTTGGAAAAGTTGAAAGAAAATTGCATTATTTGTGTTTTTCATGAATTATGAGTTGCTCATTTTCTTAAAAAATTCGAATAGATATCAAGTTTTGCAAAAGTAGTTCCATGCTTGGAAAGTTACATACACCTTTTGATTTTTATGCTTTTAGGCCATCATAGTGAAAGTGAAAAGATAAAAGAAAAAGAAAAAAAACATGCTTTGATTTGGTTTAGTAGTGTTGTGTCTTTTATGTTTCACTCGAAAAGGAAAAGAATACTTCATAGTCATTTTTTGGTAGATTTGGGATTGTATTGCATTGTGTTGCTTTGGTAAAATTGGAAAGAAGTTTCTCCCTCCCATACATAGAGTTAATCAAAAGAAAAGTGTATTTTTTGCATGTAGTTAGGGCATGCATTATGTTTACGATTATGTACTCACCTCATGCATTCACCTAACCGTCCAGATAAAATTAACGGTAGAACTAGGGTAAAATTTTTAGTAACTTGTGTGTAAGTTAGATACATGTTCCGTTGTCGTTAAGCATGGCAGCTGTCGTTACTTTCCAGCACTGTATTCCGGGGGTATTATAGTCTTCCACATACTTATCAGTATATTGAATCTCTTTCACGTACCCACCAAGTCCCTTTAGTACTTGGCGTATATCGAAAGGTGTTTCACGTACTCGGTAGTATAGAGGAAGGTCTCGTGCCGTACGGTTGTGCATTAGACATCACCACTACGGATTTGAGATCCCACGTGCCTTGCGTATATCGGGAGACACCATTAGGATTCCTGAGACCAATTGAGTTAACCTTTTGGCCGTCTTGGCAGAGCAATACACTGAGAACAACACTCAGGGAGCTACTGCGCATGTACCATCCAGGTTATCGGGTATTCAAGCAAGGGTACGATCCTAATTCTCCTTGTCGCGTTTTACTGTTGGACCCTACGATATATAGCGATTTGCGAAGCCTTGACAATCCTGTGAGGTTCCAGACATTTGAATCCACTCTTATAACATAAGTTTGCTTGTGGCCTTAGTTTGTGCAGGGTTTGTCTGGTCTGCTTTTCTTTCGTTTAGCCTACCTTAGGAGAAACTTTTTGTTTCAGTCACTCTGGCTAACTTTCCTTGGAGAAGGTCCCACAGGATTCAGGTTTTGCCACTCGAATATCCCCTTAACCAGGAGGTAATTTCGAGGGTAAGAATGGATCCACAAGCCAGGGTCGGGTCACATGAAGTGGAAAACCCCACTTTGAATGTTGGAGGACTGTTGTCTCCTCACACTCCTCCAAATTCACCTGCCTCTCATGCCCCACAGGGTGAAGAAGTACAAATACCCACTTCATGAGACTTACCTCCCGTTGCACCAGGAGATCCTGGATCCTTGGAATGGATAAATCAACCCCAGGATGATCCCACAGCAGCTGTTGGTCCTTCAGCAGCTTATTGGACATCTTCTCTCGACCACCCAGTGGCCCATTTTTCCATTGCATCTCCACCCAGTGGGACTACTCCGGATGACCCCTTAGCTTGCTATCGTGACCAATTGGCTCACTTTTGTTCTATGGATGAGAGGTGTTGGAGATCAAGTCTCCAACGAAGGGATGAAGACCCATCGTTACCCCCTTACCGACCAATCCCAGGTCGCTCTTTATCTTTTGAGTCACCGGGATCATCCACATAACACGTGACCATTGCTGAAACTGGTCAACCATCCATTCCTGCACATACGTCCCCTAGACATGAGACCAGTTCAACACCTCTCACAACCCAACCTGTTGAAGGACAACAGTCCAACACACCTGTAACTACTGCAGTTATGTCACCTGCTCCTCCCCCACCCCAAAATTTGAGGGGAGGATACTCTTTACCCCCTACCTTCTTTACAGGTAGTGGTAATCCTACGGTGAATGATCAACAACCAGTGTTGGGTCAACCTTTACTTAGTGGTTAGCAATTTGTTGCTGGGGGGAAACCCCCATCTCTTAACCATAATACTGCAGTAGGAGTTCCCATCGGGCCTTCCGTTGGAAATTCCTTACCTCCCGGACCTTCCACTTTGGGACTATCCCATGTTGGGGGATCGTACAACGTAATTCAACCTCCATCGAGTCAAGCGTATCCATGTCATATTAACCCTGTGACGGGTCAACTTAACCCAGGAAACACACTCTACGGGGTACCCTCCCTCGGAAACCCTTACACTCTATGGGGACAGCAGAATGTCTTACAACATGGACCCCCATTCACAGTCCCTCCACCCCTGTTTGGTCCACCCCGACCTCCCATTGAAGGCGGCGGGCCCCCCACATAACTCTCGAGGAGTCGGACCTCTACCTTCTGGAAAAGGACCACCTCACTTTGGTCATCATGGCCCACCCCCTGGTGGCGGTGGTGGAGGACCATCCCATCCGGGTGGTGGCGACGGACTATCCCATCTCGGTGGTGGTGGTGGAGGACCATCCCATAATGGTGGTGGTGGCGAAGGACCTTCTCATCATGGTGGCAGTGGTGAAGGACGACCACCCGACTATGGTGGAGGTGGCGGAGGAGGCTCTTACCCTTCCGGTGGCAGAGGTGGTGGAGTCCCATCCTACTCCGGTGGTGGTAGCAGACCACCACCTCCTCCCGGTGGAAACGGTGGCGGCCCATCCTACCCTGGCGATGGTGGTGTATCCCCACCATTTGGAGGCAGTCCGCCCCCTCCCGACGGCGGAGGCGGGCCCCCACCTTATGGTAATGGGACACCTTATTATGGTAATGGAAAACCTTACTATGGCGACGGACCTACATTTGGTTCGGGCGGCCCATACCCCTATGGCCAGTTTCCTCTTGGAACACCCTATGGTCAGTCGATACAAGGTCCCACAGGTCCTTACATGCCTTATCAGTACTATCAGTACCCACAGCCTAATCTTCAACTGCCCTTTTTGGATACTTTGGATCTACCTGACCTGTCTCGCCTCACCAATGACCCCATCTACCACGAAACTAATTGGCCACCCACTCCGGTGAAAATTCCATCAGATATCCCAAAATTTGATGGCAAGCTAGGTGAGGATCCTAAAAACCACGTGATGACATACCACTTATGGTGTTCATCCAACTCCTTGATGGATGACTCGATTTGTCTTAGGTTATTCCAACGGACTCTCACTGGTTCGGCTGCCAAGTGGTATATTGAATTACCACCCCATTCTTTTCCTGATTTTGGTTCTCTTGCTATGAATTTTTTGACTCATTTCCAGCTGCCTATAGGGTATGAAACTGGTACAGAGCTTTTAACCTCGCTCCCTCAAAATAACACCACTCACATCTCAGATCATATACATGAGTGGCGGAGGAGGCGATGTCTCATTAAAGCTCCTATTCAAGATCAACTCCTAGCGGACTGGTTCACGAAGTCTCTCATACCTACCATAGCATGAGATGTTTCCATGGGAGGCGCTGTCACTGAGGAACAAGCCATCGCTTGTGCCCATTTGTTAGACTTAGTCTATGCTCAATTCGACATGTTGTTTAATATTCTTCCTGACGTGCCCCACAACAATTACGACCCCACGAAACCACCCAAGGGACCCCAATCCGATGGCATCATTGGATCCCTTCACACCCAGCCTTCCTCTCAAACTGTTGGTTCGTCGAACCTCCAGGGTTCTTCCCCATCACCAACACAGGCTGGTCACGGCACCACCAAATCATCCACTCTTACTGTCACTGAAGAAGTGAATTCCGTTTCATCAACTTCACCTCAAAAGTATGGTGGTAAGAATAAGAACAAAGGGAAACCTAAGAAATATTCCACCCAGCAGGACCAAAAGAGCACCCCTAATGATACCAAACAGAAAAGGAAGTTGAAGTATCCTTGTCTACTGTGTGGTGAGGACCACTTTTCTAAAGAGTGCCCCCATAGAGATGAAGTTCAAAATTTTTTTAAGGGAAAATCCACACCCACGGTTCTCAACGATCCCTTCCCTACTCAAAATCAACAGTCAATCGCTCACACTTTTTCTTCCCAAGGAGAAGCATCCACCACCGCACATGTTCTCGTGATGCGTAGCGAGACCATCAACTTGAACACCCGTTCTTGTTTGTATGACTCTGTTCCGGCAAAGGAACCTGTTGGAAGTAATGCTAAAAAAGCTTCCACTTCAATACTTGATGTCACCGTACCGGATGCTCCTCTCACCATTGAGAAGCCCTCTCTCGAGTCAGTGTTGCGTCCACCCAAGAGCATGATTAGAATATCGGTTTTCAATCCTAATGCTCGGGCTGCTCAAAACTAAAACATTGTAGAGGACCTAGCACAAGCTCCTTGTGATATGTCAACGCTTGAAGTCTTGCAAAACTGTCCTAATCAGCACAAGACTCTCCTCACCGCCATCGGTGCAGTTGACCCTGATTCATTGAATACGATCATGTTCCGTTAGAATACTTCAAATCGAGGCTCTCCCATCAATTGGTGTTTCAAGTTGCCACAAATATTGCTGGGAAGACAATCCATCGTACCATTTTGGACGAAGGTGCCTTTACTTCGGTCATGTCGATCTCATGTTGGAGGGCCATTGGCTCTCCTGAGTTGAACCGTTCTCCTACCACTTTGAGAGCCTTTGACGGACGTGGCTTTCAACCTCATGGGCTGTTACAAGCTTTAGCAGTCGAGCTGGGGGGCAAGACTGCAACCATTAATGTGGAAGTGGTTGCTGCCCCGTTAGATTATAACATTCTGCTTGGTCATAATTGGTTTTATGCCATGACTACAGTCACACCATCTGTCTTCCGCATAGTACAATTTCCCCATCAAGGCCGAATTGTTACTGTCGACCAATTGGACTTATGCATACCTGACACCGATACTCACCCAGGCGATAACATTCCGTCAATTGGACAATCTTCATAGAAGTATGAGAGCATGGGGGTCGGCCTCATTAAGAATTCATCCCTTATGGGCGTTTTTCCTACTTCGGACCCCTCAAACCATGTTGCCACAGTGAACATGATCTCCTCGCAGATTTCACCCATCCCCAACTCCACTGATTTATGGCTTGTACCTGATGAAGCCACCACACACCTGATTGGAGACACCATGCCTCTGTCACCCGCTAAACTCATGTACGAGGCTATCCAGTCAGCATCGGAGGACCACTTAGCTGTGGCCTCCACCTCCTGTTCTCTACAATAGACATCATCCGATCCTCTGCTATAGACTTTTCATTCTGACGAGTCCATTATGGAAATCATGAGCGCAGATGATCCTCCATGGGAAGACCTCCATCATCATTCATCTTCTTTTCCCTTTTTGGATATTACGGAGAACAACATTAGCACCATCTTTACATCGGATGACTACTTTGGGTCTCAGTCCTTGATACTTACGTGTCAAACGGACTCTGAAGGCAACTTAGCCAACATCGAACCCACCACCTCGATAGACATTTCGGTTACTCCTGGTGTAGTGGAACACATTCATTTAAGCCAGAAGTGTTCCCCAACGAGGCCCGTAAGAGATGCATCAAAGCGCAGTACGACAAGTCGGTAGAATCTCGCGCCTATAGCGAAGGAGACTTGGTCCTCACATATGACCAGAAACATGATAAGCTGGGGGCAGGAAAGTTTGAGTCCATGTGGCATTGACCTTACGTAGTGAAACATGTCTTAGAGAAGGGAGCTTATGAGCTTGAAGACTACGACGAGATATATTTGGGTGAGCCCCGCAATGGGATCTACCTGAAAAGGTACTATGCCTGAGTCTTTCATGCATAGGTACTCTTGTATATAATGTACATGGCGTGTGTGTGTTTTTGTGTGGTGTGACGCTTTGATTTTTTGTGTGTTTAGGTCTTGTTTCATTTCTTATACCATGTTTCGTTTGCATGTGCAGATGGCAACTTGTTACGGATTCGTGGACGACGCTAGCTGACATACCCGTAACCTTGCTTCGACAGCTTGGGTACTCTATTCACCTACTGGCGAGATCATCAGCTCAGGGGGAATGTGTCTAGGTTTCACGACAAACAATGTTGCAAAATATCAAGCAGTAATTGAAACCCTAACTGACGCTATTTCTTTGGGTATGGACCATGTTGTCATCCACTTAGATTCTCAACTAGTGGTCTCTCATCTTGACCGAGTCTATGCCATCCACGATCCTACTTTACTCCGTCTTTATAGACGAGTCCGTCTTCTGGAAAGGTCCTTCGAGTCCATTCAGTACCTGCACATTCCACGAGACGTTAACATAGTTTTCGACTCTATGGCCAACTTCATTTTAGATTGGTACATTGCACACACATAAGCATATTCATGAATTGTTAAAAGTAGACATAACATGTAAATAACTCATTTTATAAGCAAACACATAAACAAGACTACACCATTAATCCATTTTAAAACACATAATGTATAAAACCGCCAGAATGTCTGTATATATATATATCATAAAACGTAGTGCTGGTACAAAATCTAAAGCACGACGGCTTTCAGTGGGTCTATACAAAATTTGAAGCCCCATAGCTTTCAACAGTACAAAATATGAGGCCTCTAAGCTCTCAGTACATACATAATAACAGCATAAGGCCTAATTCCTGTCCCGTACACCCCTAGGTCTAGCAACTCTAGCCTGCTCAGTATGGAAGCAATCAACTGCTCTCGCGACCCTGCGAAGCAGCGCATTGAAGTGCGCGATTGCTCCTACCGTATATCCCTGCATAGGCCATGGTAACTCATCTACCATCAGCTCTGGAATGTCTGAAATCAACCCACTCAGGTTCACATATACATCCTCCATCTCTGCAATGGAAGCATGTATGGCTGGAGCCATGAATTCTCCCTCTACTCTCTCTCTGCTCGCAAGAAGAGAGACTCCCACCGGTCATATGGGGCCCACATCTGCACACACATGTTGTTAACTCGTCAGCACTATAACAAAAAGAATTTCATAAATATACAAAACTAAAAAGTACAAGGGTTTTGTTCTTACCTATGTCTCCCCATACTTCTCCCTCAAGAAGTACTGATTCTGGTTCATCTCTGTAATCCGTACCGTTGTACGGGCAGTCCTCCACCATGAGTAACTGGCCCTCTAGCTAGGTGAAGAACTCAAGACCATATCCAATGATGGGGCCCCCACCATGGAAAACCATCACCTCTGTCCATCTACCCAAGTGAGGATCCCTAGAATCCCTATCATCCAATGGTACCTACGAGCGCAAGAGAGGTACCTGCTCCAGCAAAAATGAGATCACTATCGACCCGTAGCCAAACTGTTTGAGCTCTCCCCGCCGACACTTGGTTAGCTGAGCTAGAAGGTTCGTGAGGAGTCCCTCGCACCAATTGAAGACCTTCGAAGACATGCAGTCCTTCGTGTATAGCATCTGAGATCTGGTAGCTAAGTGAGGGGCTTGACTCCCCACTATCCTCGTAATGGTAAAAAGTATGACACGCAACGGACGTTCCCGTACTTCTTTGATGGGAATCTTCCCACTAGAAGCACAGGTCTGAGGAGTGCAGTGCTGTAGGATCATGTCACCCACGGTCCGATCACTTCCCCGTGATCCAGTAAGAAGCACATTGTCCCCCCTCCAGGACAATCCAGTCAGGAAATAGATGTCCTCGACATCTATGGTAAGTATATGCTCTTCGATCATAAAATACTGCTGAGCCGCATCCCAACATCTAAGCATATGTGTCAGCAGGGGGATTTGGGACCTCATTCCCTAGATATGGAAGAACTTGAGGAGACCAGAGTTCCTCAGTGCTTCTACACACAATGGGTCACTTGCAGCTTGCACATCATCTACCTCGTGCTCTCATTCACGCCACTCTAAGACCATGGTGGTTGCCGTTAACCTACCACAAAGAGCATTTTAATATCATCAGTACTGACTTCAACCACTGAAAGTTCATCTTTTGAGCTAGGTTTGATGGTTGGGTTGGACGTTTCCGCCGTTGCACCCCGTCAAGGCTGACAGTGCGACGTCGTCACAATCCACCTTTGTGGGAACCCCCCTGGAGTCTATCTTTAAGCTCTTTTCAGGCTCTCGAAATAAGAAAAGATTGCCAAGCGAACTTGTCGCATTCACGCTTGTTAAAGAATTTGAATGGTCGTCTTCCTGGTGATAGTTTACCCCTTTTTCGGACCAGGGGGCACTATTTACGAAAAAGGTATACTCCAGCCAATCATGACTGGAAGAGTCCTCTCCCGTGTTGTTTTACCCTTTTTCGGGCAATGAGGCTAACTTTACAAAAAATGACCATTGGAGTCTTCTTTAGTTCTTTTCAGACTCTCTAAACATGAAATGACGACCGAGTTTACCTTCCATGGACTCATTAAAATTTCACATTGAAGGGCCCGCCATGGGATGAACCTCTCCTATCCTAGGTTCAGAAAATATTTGGGATTGGACTCATCTATGAGATGAGCTATACCGATCATCTGGTTACCCTCATCAAGCTCGTAAAAAACACATGAGGCACTCATCGTTCATGATGGGGAAAAAGGAAATATTTTATGTTACACCCCTTATCAATGGCAGTACCTAGTCATTTCTTGAACATGGCACTCATTTGCATTTGCATACTGCACTTGGATCATCCGTTTGTCCTCGAGTTTTACCTATTTTCTGAAGTCATGTTACTCCTTTGAGACATTCAAAGAACGCTTCCATCATCAATTGCATTAGGAGTTGGTACCATAACTCGTCAAGTCAATACTGCCAAGGCATGCCATGCCCGTGTTCAAGAATACCCTCACTACTCATTATCTGCAGTCAGTACAGCTTCCATCATGTCGGTCTACTCTGAGTCAGTATTGCATATCATTGTACCATCCGATCTTCTCTACACATCCTTTATCATGTTTCATGTCGATGATGGGGGATTCATCATGGCCCTCCTTCGACGGATTCATCCTTGTCGACTTCAAATCATCATCCGAGGATTGAATCTAGAAACCAACCAAGTACCTTAGCACTGCATGCCTCAATGGCAGGTTACCTCGCTTTCAACATGAGTTTACATCATTGACTCTTGATTGAAAGATTTCATCAAGCGTTTGACTTCAACTCATTTATTCACGCTTGATGATATGTACTGTGGTACCTTGGGAATCATTGACATTAATGGTGATCTCCCTCGCACTTGTTAACGGTATACATCAATGACCGGTAATCAAGTGGTTTCTACCATGTTCAACGTTAAGACATTTGTAATCACATGGATAGATTTGTATCATTGCGGGTTCAACTTGAAGACCCTGGGGAGTCATGTTTTACCCAGGTTGTGATGGAGTTTGTATTGAGTCATATCACACAGATCCACATTTGTATTGGTCGTGGCTGTGTTATCATCTCATCATGGATCTATACTTGTGTCCAGTAGCCATGATTGTATTCAGTCGGTCATTACTACCATGGATCTGCAATGTATTGGTCGACAACCATGTTGTATGTCGTATGAGACAGTGTACTCAGAGTCAGTTGTACTGCAACAGCGTCCTTCATCCAACAAGCCATTGCCATTCCTTCTGTCAAAGCATTTCACCTATTCGATTTTTAACAGCTTCATGCTTTGGGGGGCATTTTGTTACACCTAAAATCCTACCATCCTGAGATTCAGTGTATACATCCCTAAAGTTTCATTGGCTAAGTCATTAACCTGGACTAGATATAACCCATTTACACTAGTTTTTGAGAGGTCGCCGCAAGCTGCACTCATGCAACCTGCGACGTCGCATCTTGCTCTCTTGTAGGGTGCGACGATGTCAGTTAATGGAAAAAAATAGATCCTTCGAGTCCCTTCTCGAAGCTAGCTGACATGGATCCCTATCCCTGACCTTTTGGGAGAGCTAGTACTCGGGTCCTAACCTCTTGGGAGGATCCACTATCTCTCTCCTACCATATCTCAACCTACCCTATCCAAATCCTATCCACTTAGTCCTATATAAATGAAGCTCTATCCCTCTCCAAAAGGAGGAAGTCTATAGTGTCTACATGCTGGTGAAATCATCCTAGAGGGATCTCTACTCATCCATTGAGAGACTCACACTTCCTTGGGAGGACATGGCATTGGCTTGGATGGAGAAGGGCTACTTCGTTAAGCTCTGGTTGTAGTCATTCTTTTCTATGTACTTTCCCTATATTTACTGTAATATAAACGCTTTCCACCAATATTGTTGTGTTGATGGTATTGTGTAGTTTTCCTGCTTAACTGTTTACTTAGATCGGTTATCGTTTTGGATGTTTTTACTTGTTTGTCTTGTTTTGTGCATCTTGACAGGTCTTGCAGCTTAGATCTGATGACCGCAAGGCAAGGGAACAACATCCAGGAAAAGGGACTGCAAACTTAAGGTAAGATATCTAGCCACTTGATCCTTAACTAGATATAGGAAAGTGGTTTATAGTCTGTACTATTTGTTCTAGACTCACATTGAGCTTGGGAGATTTGGCTTGCGTCCGCTCGAGTGAATTGTCCATCAAACACTCTCGTAAATGAAGGGTCGGCCGACCCTTCTTGTGCCTAGTATTCTTCCATTGTTCACCATTTTGGATATACATGAATTAACGACCTAGCCTTCGTAGGTTTAATATTTTTACAATTCCCTCATAAATGAAGGGGCGGGCGACCATTCTTCTGCCCAATATTCTTTTCATAATAGTTCTAGACTTCAAGAAGGGTCAGTCGATCCTTCTTTTGTTCGCTATTCTGGATATGGGGAATTGATGGATATAGGTGTTAACAATTATCTACTAAACTAAGGGGCGACCGATCTTTCTTGTCGTAAAACGAAAGTCAAGAAAAACATTTTTTATATGTTATAACTTAGCTGATGTTCGAATCTCTAATATTTACAGCGGAATTCGGAAGTCAAGAATTGTCAGCCTAGACTTCGTAGATTAAATATTTTTACATTTCTCTCATAAATGAAGGGTCGGTCGACCCTTCTTGAGATCAATATTCTTCTAGTGTTCACCATTTTGAATATACATGAATTGACATCCTAGCCTTCATGGGTTGAATATTTTTTCAATTCCCTCATAAATGAAGGGTCGACTGACCCTTCTTATGCCCAATATTCTTTTCATAATAGTTCTAGACTGCAAGAAGGGTCGGGAATTTTGTTCTCCATTCTAGATATAGGGAATGTCTGGATATAGGTGTTCACAATTATCTACTAAACGAAGAGGCGACCGGTTCTTCTTGTGTTCGCCATTCTAGATATAGGGAATTTCTGGATATAGGTTTTCAAAATTATCTACTAAACGAAGGGGCGGCCGATCCTTCTTGTTGGAAAACGGAAGTCGGACAAACATTTTTTATATGTTATAACTTAGTTGATGTCCAGATCCCTACTATTTAGTTGTTGCATGTGTTGTTTTATGAATCCAATATTAACTTATTTTGTTGTATGTGTTCCTTTATGAATCCAATATTAACTTATTTTGTTGTATGCTTTTTTTTATGAATCCAATATTAAGTTTAGAAGAAATTTTTTATGAATAATTGAATCCTATGAACCAGAGCATATCAATATGAATTGTGACTCAATATAATCTCATTCACAACAGACAATAGATAACAACAGGATAATCTCTGCTCACATAGACAACACAATCGAAATAGATAATAGGAATAACATTCACATAAGGAAAGGAAATACGGACTGCAAAATAACGACAAGAGAATCTATGCTCAGAAAAGTCTTTGCTTAACTTTCCAAATTTCTTTCCCAAATGGGTTGGATCCATTGGTGAAGAGTGAGGAATTTTTCACCAACTGGCAAGGTTCAATTCTAATGAGGGCCGAACCTGGAGCCATGGGGGCACCTTGAGGTAGTGGTCGAATGTGTGGTTCCACCTAGAGAGATTGTCTTAAATGATCTCGTGACCCATGGACACATAAGTGGATCAAAGCCCACCCCAATTTCCTCCTAACATTTTATCCTACACGGGTGTGGCTCATTGGCGATTCGGTTGATATGAAGTCACATGTTGTAAACAAAGGTCACAATTTCAAATCACACCCAGGATTACCCGTGTCCCATGCTTGCGGGCGGTTGTGTGGCACCTAGGGGTATAGTGGTAGCAGGATTGGATCCTTGGATCCCGTGTCACGTGAGTACCAACCCAGTCTCCAGTTGCCGATTCCCCTAAAAAAACTCTGCAAATTTTTTATTACTCTTGAAGTTGCTCAATCAAACAGGTCTCACTCTCATGGGTTCCAACCCCAATTAGAGAGATGATATCTAAGTGTCTGCTTAACTATTTGCTTGCAAATAGGAATTTTATAATTACTTATTACATCTGTCACAAAACTAAGTCTTCATAATACTCGAAATGATGAAAGACAATTTGATGCCACATTGAAGTGGGATTTGGCATAACCTTCATTTGAGTATCATTGAAAGGTGTCCTCATTGGTGCATTTTGTACTTCATCCTCCCAAACTTTTCAACTGTCTTCCATTGGTCCACAGAGGGGACTTCATAATTAATCATATCTATTGACACAATTTTTTTTTAACAGAAACGAGTAAAATTTTGTGTTATCAAAATCCAAATGTGCGGAAATTTGGAAAATTACAGACTAGTCTTCAAAATGCCACAGATGTGTGTCACAGAGAAAAACAAAACTTCCAAGTTCCAAACTGTTCATGAAAAGGAAAACTAGAAACCTAACTAAAGCTCTAAATACTAGGGGACTTATTAATCATACATACTGCCCTAGGAGGAGACTTAAAAACATCTATTAAAGACCTGCTGATTTTCCAAGGGAAGTCCCTGGACTTTTTCGGTCAACTTGCTTCGGGACAACTTCGAATTCCTGGCAGACATGGTCTTCAAAGGTCATGGTACCCAACTGAATTTCCACCTGAAGAAGTCTGTCATACAGAACCTGATTCACTTGGTACCGATCTTGTCTTTGGGCCTCTACCAATGCTGCTTGTTCATTCTAAATTACTCGGGTCTCATGGACCGATTCCTCCACTTGTTCCATCCTTTCCTTGATTTGCTCCAACCTTACCTTCACTTTCTCCTTTAGCCTTTTTTTTTTTTTTGAGCTTACGTGGTTTCTTTTAACGCCCGCAGACGTCTGTCCATGACCGCAACTTCATGTTCCAGAAAACAATATCGGATCTCATTGCTTGAGTCCATATCCTTGCTCCTTTTTCCACCCAGGTTCTCTGTTCGCCCAACAGAAAGGCTCCGCGAGAACACGATGAAGGAGCGTCCTACCGCTAGTCTAAGGATGGCCAACTGTTGCTTGACTCCTTTCGAAATATGCCAACAAGTTTGGACGAGAGAATGGTAAAACATCCGAGTTTGGTCTCCCATTAATACCCCGTCTTCCATTGAAATAGGCCCGTACTCTCCCGGATCCTAGATTATAACCAAATGTACATTGCTAACGTCAATATGCAACGTCGTGCGGAAGTTCGAACAGACAGATAGCAACCCTCCTCGAATCTAAACCGTTGATTTCTTATAAATTTTTACAAGACATTTCATTAACCATTATGATCCCTTTTTTTTCCTGCCGATAGCATGTAATAAAGGTGAATTTTGTCTTAAATAACTTCGTTTGGCGCATCAAGTTTTCACGGGCATTGTCTAGCCAACATCGTATTTACCTGACCACCAAAATCTTCGCAGTAGTTCCGGGAAGTAGTTACGAGATATAATTTTCGAGGGTTTGGGTTCCAGTTCCCCTACAACAACAAGAAATATCTGTTGCGGCAGTTGAAGCTCGAGTAACAGTTCCACGCAGTGGTCTCTGTTTTACGCTCGGTCCCATCTACGTTCGACGCAACTCAAGCCCTACACAGGTTCCATGCTCAGTCCAGACTCCAGTCGCACATTGCCACACTCTAGTCGCATGGTGCCACACTCCAGTCCCCATTCTAGGATCGGTTTACTCCAAAGTCCACGCAGGTTCCAGGCTATTGAACTCTCATATAAATGAATCTCTGAGATGGGGTTAATTATTATTTTCCCTACAACTTTATATACAGGACCATGACTGATTTATATATTAATTTTTTTATAAACATGATGAACATATTTTGCATAAAATTTAACACTAAGCTGTGTAGCTCAGAAATTTAACCTTAAACATGAGATTTATCATAATTATGTCTAACCAGAACAATAAACCAAAATTACACATATTATTGAGTCCATACCAATACTCCTTACAGAACATCATATAATCTAAACTAAATGACATGACCCAAACACTAGTACTTCTGATCTTTCCAGTCATAAAATATCTAACATACCAAAATAATAGGGGTTATCTGAATGGAGTTGTAGTTATATCAACAAGGGATATATAGTTGTCCATAGGATCAATTTCAGTTGAACAGTTTGTAAGATGTTCCTTATTAAGCTGGGTGGCATGGCATTGTTAGACCTCATTTTCTTTTTAAGTGTATGCAAGGAAATATGTAATGTATTACTCATATCTAATAATATTTTATTTAGCAATTTTTTTAATGAAACGTCGAGTTAATTTATTATTGTCAATTGAAGTGTAATTTTTTTTAATTAAATCCCTTCATGCTAGAAGGGTGGTATGAATATATAACCTTCAACCTGAAATTAAGTTCAACTCTTCAAATTTGATCCCTGATACCTATTCCAAAAATCATATAACTTAAATCCATATGTTTATATTGAAATGGTACCATTAATATCCTTAATATTTGTTTATACAATCTTTAGACTAATTTTTAAAATCAAATATGCCACATGTCACAATATGAGGGTTCCACGTGTCACCGTGGGAAACTAGATATCGACATTTTAACAACAAAATTTATAGAAAATTTGCTTCAAAGAGTTTCTTGGCAAGTTGAAACTTTGTTAGAGAAAGAGAGGTCGCTCTTTCCTCAGGTTGTTCTATTTTGGGGTGTTGGAAAGAGCATCTGCTCCTTCCTCCAGGGATGTTTTTTAGGAGTGGGGAAAGTAGATATCGACACTCTAAACACAAATTTCATGGGAACATTGCTTCGCACAATTTGTTGGAAAGTGGACATATTCTCAGAGAAAGAGCGGCCGCTCTTTCTTAAAGTTGTTCTATTTTTACAATTCCCTCATAAATGAAGGGGTATACGACCCTTCCTCTTCCCAATATTATTTTCATAATAGTTCTAAACTGCAAGAAGGGTCGTTTGATCCTTCTTGTGTTCACCATTCTGGATACAGGTGAAGTGCTAGATATTGGTGTTCATAATTCTCTACTAAACGAAGGGGCGAGCGATCCTTCTTGTCGCAAGTTAGGATAAATATTGTTTATATGTTATAACTTAGCCAATGTCCCAATCCCTACTATTTACTGCGGAAGTCGGAAGTCGACAATTGTCATCCCAGCCTTCGTAGATTAAATATTTTTAAATTTCTCTCTTAAATGAAGGGTCAGACGACCCTTCTTGTGCTCAGTATTTTTCTAGTGTTCACCATTTTGGATATACATGAATTGACGGCCTAGCCTTCGTAGATTGAATATTTGTACAATTCCCTCATAAATGAAGGGGCGGCCGACCCTTATTCGGCACAAGATTATTTTCATAATAGTTCTAGACTGGAAGAAGGGTCGATCGATCCTTCTTGTGTTCACCATTATAGATATAGGGAATTGTTGGATATAGGTGTTCACAATTATATACTAAACGAAGGGGCGACCGATCCTTCTTGTTGGAAAACAGAACTCGAGACAAACATTTTTTATATGTTATAACTTAGCTTATGTCCAAATCCCTAATTTTTACAGAGGAAGTCGGAAGTCGTGAATTGTCAGCCTAGCATTCGTAGATTAAATATTTTTACATTTATCTCGTAAATGAAGGGTCAGCTGACCCTTCTTGTGCTCAATATTCTTTTAATGTTCACCATTTTGGATATACATGAATTTACGGCCTAGCCTTCGTAGTTTGAATAGTTTAACAATTCTCTCATAAATGAAGGGACGACCGACCCTTTTTCTGCCTAGTATTTTTTTCATAATAGTTCTAGACTGCAAGAAGGGTCGGTTGATCCTTCTTGTGCTCAATATTCTTCCAGTGTTCACCATTTTGGATATAGATGAATTGACGACCTAGCCTTCGTAGGTTGAATATTTTTACAATTACCTCATAAATGAAGGGGCGACCGACTCTTCTTCTTCCCAGTATTATTTTCATAATATTTCTAGACAACAAGAAGAGTCAGTCGATCCTTCTTGTGTTCTCCATTCTAAATATAGGGAATTGCTAGATATAGGTGTTCACAATTATCTACTAAATGAAGGGGTGACCGATATTTCTTGTCGGAAAACGGAAGTTGGAACAAATGTTTTTTATATGTTATAACTTAGTTGATGTCCGGATCCCTACTATTTACAACATAAATCAGAAGTCGGGAATTGTCGGCCTAGATTTTGTAGATTAAATATTTTTACATTTCTCTCGTAAATGAAGGGTCAATCGACCCTTCTTGTGATCAGTATTCTTCGAGTGTTCACCATTTTCGATATACATGAATTGATGGACTAGCCTTTGTAGTTTGAATATTTTTTCAATTCCCTCATAAATGAAGGGTCGGACGACCCTTATTCTTCCCAATATTATTTTCATAATAGTTCTAGACTGCAAGAAGGGTCGGTCGATCCTTCTTGTATTCGCCATTCTAGATATAGGGAATTTCTGGATATAGGTGTTCACAATTATCTATTAAATGAAGGGGCAGCCGATCGTTCTTGTCGGAAAACGGAAGTCAGGACAAACATTGTATATGTTATAACTTAGCTGATGTTCGGATCCCTACTATTTACAGCGGAAGTCAAAAGTCAGGAATTGTCGGCCTAGATTTTGTAGAATAAATATTTTTACATTTCTCTCGTAAATGAAGGGTCGGTCAACCCTTCTTATTGACTTATTTGATAATATATACTAGTGGAAAAATTATTCTTTGTTTAAAATAAATATTATTTTTAATGTGCTCCTGTTATTTTATATTTCATAAATCGCTTCTGAAATGGATTTTGTTTCTCAACAATGTGTCCTGCTATTTTATATTTCATAAATCGCTTTTGAAATGGATTTTGGTTCTTAACAATGTGTGGACCTCCTTCTGAATGGATTGAAAGTTGCTGAAGGAATCTATTTTCCAGAAAGAAAAATATTGCACAATATCATAATTTATGATGGATGTATCGTTGTAAACATTACCAAGACTTTAAATACTAGTCTTCAATTTCCCTATCCATCAGAAGGTGCATATACATTGTCAGAGGTAGTTGGTGGTTATATTCAATGGCCTGCATATGAGATCGTTAACCACATTCGATTTGCTCTTCACGAGAATGAGGTGAATGATATACCTGATTCTACTTCGAAGAGTGTAGAACATATCATAACAACTAAGAATAAATCTTCTTTTATTATGAGAAAAGTTTTGTTACATAAGTGTTCAGAATGCAAGGATTGCAATTCCATAGGTTTTGTAACAAATGTGAGTGGGACTAATTTTGTTGGGGGAACATTTTTGGGTGACTTCTCCTTTGGTATCCTGGTGGATGAAGTGGTTTTTTCTTGTATTGCATGTTGTCCAGGGTTAAGCAGTGGAGGTTTTGTTGTATGGCTGATTAAAAGAATCATATATTTTAATACAGAAAGATTGCTTTTTGTTGAAAGCAATTTCAACAATAATCAATCTGAAACTACTTTGAAAGTATTTCGAGAAAATCACAATATCAAGTTTGTGGGAGAGAAAGTTAATTTAATACATCAATGTTCTTTAAAGCCACATTATGTTTCTTGGGGAATAGTGTCAACTGTTTTTTAAGGAGACATTGTACAATTCAAACCACTAGATGTTGGTGAGTTTGGTATTTTAGTTCATAAAGTCTTCTACAATTGCGATGATTGTGGTGTATTTGAAGGCTCTCTTGTAATATGGCATGCAAACAATTTGCTTGACCTCAATGATGTTCCTTTGGATGTTATACTAAAAAATAACATAGACGAAGACATGGTCAACATTTGAAATATTTTTGAAGAATGTCCTTTACAGATGGTCCTTCCAGGTACTCCCCATTGTGAATATACAGATGTTAAAGGTAATGTAACAATGCCATACAATTCTGTAAAGCGGCAAGCTGGAAGTAAAATTTCTGAAAGAAATTCAAGCTTGGTACCTTACAGTCTTGGAATTGATCAGGGTGCATTCCTTTCAAAAATTGTCACTGAACATTGTTGCTTAAATCTTTGTATATCAAAAATTTCACTTCAATATATAGTTAAATGTGTGAATAAATTTCATAGTATGAATGAGAATTCAAGAAGACAATATGTTATAAATTCTATGGGATCGAATGCTCCTATGGCCAAAGAAGGATATGACAGAAAAATAAGCATGTTTACAATGAGATCAGACACAATAGACATCTGTCAAAATGCATGGTATAAATTCCATGGGATAAAAATGAGCAATTTATACAATTATAAAAGCATGTTCTTGAATGGTGATGTCAGAGCTGTGCATGGTAACGGTAGCTTGGAAAAATCTAGGGTGAACACTGTTGCACTAGTAGCTACTATTAATAAAATTGTAGAAGAGAATTCAGAAAAATCTCCACATCTTACACGATTAATCAGTGAAGATGGATCAGGGAAAACCTTGAAATTATTGCCATCTAATATGTCCCATGGTTTGCTGCGAAAAATGGCAAATGAAGAAATCGAAAGTATCGGTTTTCCTCCAATATCACAATCCTCTTTTAGCAAGGTGATGAGAGAAGATTTTCGAGATGTTAAAATTTCTAAATCAAACTCCTTTGCAAGGTGTAATGAGTGCATCACAATACAAGATAGTCTTAAGGGGAACACCGATCCATCTGAGGTGGAAAGGTTGCGAGGACATCAGGAAGCTCATAATAAATATATCGCAAGTTGTCTCCAAGTATATTATTCTCATAGATTAGCTTCACAAAAAAATACAAAGAGTTTTCTAAGTATTGTTCATGACAAAATGGATAAGTCAGAGACTTCCATTCCAAGGATGGGTAAGAAGGAAAAATATTTTAGTAATGTTATGAATCTTCCCATATCATTGACTGTAATGTTGACTCATGGGCACAAGACTGGGGGTTTTTTCCATTTCAGGCTCTCATTTTTAGAGATGGGATCGAATTTCACTGTGACATCCCTGGCTAAATGCTTGAAGAGTATTGAAGAACCAATGGTTGATAAATATGGTGATTTTCACTACAAAGGCGGAACATCTAAGCACCAATTGCATGATGCTCTATTGCAATCAAAGTCATATGAAAAGTGTGTGATATACAGACAAGATGTAATGCAACATGATATATTGTGTGTTGATGGTACTAATCAATGCATGCCAAATCGAAAACTATTACCCATATTGTTGTTGCAAATGGATAATTGTTCAGGCGATAACAAAAACCGCTTTGTATTTGCATTTTTATCTCTTTTAACAACAAGGAGAGTGTTCGAGATAGTTGAAGTTGAATTCCTCCCGGTAGGACACACCCATGAAGACATGGATGGAACTTATGGAAGGTTATCAATAAATCTAATGTGCAAGGATATATTTTCACTCTCGAAAATTATGGATACTTATAGGACACGTGAAGATCAAAATTTATATGTCCCTTATCTAATTGATGAACTTTATGATTTTAAGAGTTTTGTGAAACCCCACCTTTTGGATGGAAATGCCAAAATCATCGAGATCAAAAAATGCCAATTTTTTAAATTTAAGCTCATAGATAACATTCCAGTCATGCAATGGAGGGCATCACTTCGGGATGAAGCTTGGTTGTCTCCTATTCATCTATGGCAGTCATTTCCAGATGGTAGCGCAAACTTGCCGATGGGGCAACCTAGGTAATTAAATATGCAATAAAAAAGACCTTCAGACATTGACGAGATAAAAAAAGGAATAGAAACATATATTTCATTTTGGAATCGAGCGATTGAGAAGGGAGGTGAACAATTTTGGCGTCCCAAGTTAAATTATTGGGAGGTTGTATATAAATCTTTGGACAGTCCCTTCAAGAGTGTTGATCAGTCAACAACTAACTTTTGGCCGTCGACAAGCCATGATATTCATAGTAGTGAACCTACAAGATCTGAACATGAAATTATGGATGCCTATTTGAAAGAAAATGTTCCTGCTTTACATGATTTCTATGTTGGACTAGTATGCAACAAGCCTAGAGATGAATTCATTCCAAGAGTGGATGTTGTAAAGGACCAAATGGTCATTGTGCAATCACTAGAGCCAGATTGTGCAATATGGTTGGGTAGATAAATTGGTAATATTTATCAGGATTTAGATGCTAGTACTCTTGGGTCTTACAAAGTAGAGGTGCAATGGTGGAAGCCAACAAGAGCATCAAATGATCTGAAGGTCTTGTACAAAAACTACTTAAATAGAAAGAAACAATGGGTTGTTGGTGCAGAAGAAAATATGATGATCGATGTAAATAACATCATATGGGCATGGTCACCAAGGCTAGGATGGACATGGGGAAAAATTAGAATAAACGAGAAGGGCCTTGCAGCAGTTAAGGCACAACGAGAACATATGGGGCAAAGTGTTGAGAGTGGGATGGATGTTCCTACGGATATCGTTTGATGTGATCTTAGCCCGACAAATTTATATTTTTGTTACAATCCTTCTAGTCTATCTATCAACCTGGATGATCGAGCAAACGTCGAGCATATGGAACGTCCACGAGCCTCTAGGCATTTGAGGAAAATTACTACTGTGATACAGAATACACCGTTTACTAGTTAGTACTGTGTAAGTAAGTTGTTCCTATACAGATTACGCAGAGAATTCCTGCCTCATTTGGAAACTATTAAAATTATTTATGTAAAAATATAGATTTTCTTGAAACTGAATCAAAAAATAAACAAGAACTTATAAACTTTCTATTCAAACAAGGACTGAATATTATAAACATTGCACTTTTCACCTTAAAAGGTTGCACATTTCCAAATGAAAATTACACTTTTTAAATCAAAATTTGCATTTTTTGATATGAAATTCACACTTTTTGAATTAAAATTCATAGTTTCATAATAAAAAATAACAATTTTAGGGTTCATAAATAGTAAAAAAACACACTATTCGAATAGAAAAACACACTTTTCAAAGCCAATATTGCCACTTTCAAAACCTAATTTTGCACTGTAGAAATGTTGAAATTGACACTTTCAAAGTCTAAATACACACATTTTTAGTCCAAATTTTGCCTAATATGTCCAAATTTAATGAAATAGGTGTTTTTCTGCTTTTGTCATGCTTTTATGCTTTATTCTTATTTTCCTGAACTTTGCTACTTTATTTTGATTTCTTCTCATTTTCCTACTTTCCTTGCTTTGACTACTTTATCTTTTCTTGTCTTGCAAGTTACCTCTTAGTCAACCTTATCCTCTAAAGCGCACTTGTGGAGCATTATCCACTTTATTAAAAATAAAAATAATTATTTAATGAAAATACTTTTCATCAAGTGCATATTAAACTTTTAAGAAAATAAATTCAACAACTTCTAATTAATTAGTGCCTTAACTTAACCCCTCATTAATTAATTAATTCCAATATGTCACTAGGATCCATGGGGTTTGATCTGCTTCATGGTGCTGACAAAATGAGAACATGACAGTCCTCCCTTCCCAAGATTGCTTGTCCTCAAGCAATAATCAAATCCATCCTAACTAAACATCATGAACCATCATGCTTTTGTTGAACCACTATGATTATAAACCACTCATGAACTCTCCCAACAGATTGTTCCATCACCATCCAACCATGCACTTAGTGTGGAGACTAATAAAAAAGGATACCAGGATCCCAAGTGATCCTCAAGAATACAAGGTGCAATATATATTCTCCTATGCAATGCATAAGAATCACATGGAATTCATCATAACACCCTGCAAGAAAAACATAAGTCCATCCAAAAATATGTTTCCCATGTAGGAAACCATCACCATCTACTGCAAAGATGAACCCATGGGGAAGAGAAGAGGCTTGCTTGCTCAAGCCAACCAACCAAAATGTGCTCTCAATGAGATTCCAATGATCAACAATGTCTAGGTCCCACTGCTTGTTCACTCTCCTAGTGCACAATATCATCAAGAACCAATATAGCAAGTATCGGATGCCAAGGTCACAACTCTTGCGCATCCCAACAATACATATTGTGAACACATATAAATCAAAATGTGGGATTCCCATGTCCCAATGCTTGTGCATTTCTATCATGCACAAGGTCTTCCAAAACAATACCTCAAAGTAGGAGGTGTACAATATGCTCCAAATTATTTCAACTAAGTGTGGAATGCCAAGATCCCACTCTCTAATGAGAATCCTCCCAAACATCATAAGTACAAAAGATAGATCATCAGAGTACATATAAACATCATACAAATGTATATCAAGAAGGTACCTTACCAAAGGATCATGAAAGTGCTTGTCCATCCAAGCAAGTAGACCACCATTTACCAAGTGCACACAAGCATCAAGTGACCAATCAAATATGATCCAATGACATAGGTGAGGATCCCATGTCCTATAATGCTACTCCAAAAGAATGTAAGCATCTTCAAAATAATCAGCCATGTGTTCTTTCATCCAAGAAGTGAATGAAGAAACTCTACCAAAATTTGAACCAAGTAAGGACAAAAAAACAAGGAGACTTCGAGTGGCTCAAAGAAGTCTCATCAATACATCCATGAATGTTAGAGTCATCAAATGAGAGCAATGGATGCTTCCCCAAGGAGATGTGGAAGGTGTCAAGTAATTCTTCCATGTGGCCTTTCACCCAAATATTGGATGAAGGAACTCTCTTATCAAGTAAGGAACAAAGAGAACAATGGGAATTCAAGGGGATCAAAGGAGTACCATATGTGAATCCATGAATATGTGTATCATCATAAGGTAACAAAGGATGCTACTGCAAATGTAAATAAGAAGGTGCTCTAGTCATTTCATCATCAAAAGGAGAGATAGGAGTTCTATACTTCTCATGTGGCACCATCAAAAAGAAACCTTTCACCCATACTTCATTAGGATGAATTCTGCAAAATGTGGAAGTGTAGGGTGTAGGAGAATGAACCAACTCACCCATATGATCAGAAAGTGTGAAAACTTCATCATGTGAAGGCTCCATAAGGGTAGGATCATGCACCTCCCTCAAAAGTGCGAAACTTTCCTCATAGGTTGGTTCAAAAGTAATGGAATCATGCACTTCTTCAAAAAGTGTGTAACCACCATCAAGAGGCAACCCAAGTTCCTCTTCCACCATAACGAGTGCTTGGATCTCATCAAGATCATCTTCAAACACATCAATCCCATGCATATTTCCATGTTTCTCATGATCCATCATGTCATGAGAATCCTCCAAGCAATCTACCATATGACAATCTGAAACATAGGAGGATGAACAAGTGTCTTGCAACCTCTCAAGAAGTTGTTCATTTTGAATTTTGAGCTTATGAATATCCTCATTATTCTTCAAGTATGCTTCATGTAACCAATCATTAAGATCAACCAAATTGTTTCTATCAAAAAGCAAAGACTTGAAATTACTTTCGATGTTGCACATTGCTCTTTGAATCTTCTCCATGTCTTCAAGGAAGGATGGCTCCTCCAATGAAGAAACTCTCCAACAATAATTTGATACCAATGCTTGAGTGCCATGGAGTATGCTAAGGGAATCATGAATCTTCCTTTCACTCATCTTCAAAGACCCTTCAATGAAGGATGGTTCATGAGATAGAACCTACTCTTTTTTTTTCTTGGGATCAACTTCACATGGAAACTCAAGTGGTGACTGGGAAGATGATCTTGGTTCATATTTTTCTGCTACAAGGTCTTCTTCTTCATGCTCCATGGAGTTAGGACTTGCAAGAACGTCATCAAGGCTGATATATATGTCACCAATATAGAGATGAGAGAATCCATTTGTAGATGTCTCCTCGAAACTTAGGCACCCATCAACATGTACCTCTTCATAGCATCCATCAGTAGATGCTTCTTCAGAACATGAACAATCAACAATAGATGCCTCTTCTTGGCACCATTCAACAATGAATTTCTGATTAAGAACTAGATGATACTTAGTATAATCAATGGTGGCTTCTTCATGCTTACAACCCTCCTCAATAAGAATTGTACCTTCATCTTCTTCAGATGGTTGATTTGTACTTTGTTCTTGCTCATTCAAGTGAGTTGATGTATCTTTCTCTTTAGTTGCCTTAGGATCAAGATATTTGCAGACTCTTTTTGAAGTAGATCCAAAAATTCTCGTCAAGTATGAAGCACATGCATCCAACAAAGGTTCATATATTTTTCTGCTCTTTTCAAAAGTAGGTTGATCTTTGACTGTGGAACATGCAACTTTTTCATACATATGGCTATGAGAATAACCATAATTTCTCCTTCCAAGTATGATATGATGGGATATACTTGTATAAGGTATCTCTTGGACATTTTCTTCCTCATTCTTTCTGCAATACTCTTCATAATGCTCATCATAGTCATCATCATATTGCTCATAAAAATCATCATCAGAGTAAGAATCTTCTTCACTAAACATGGACATGGGTGCAAATTCATCGAATTGAGAGTCTTCTTTCCACATGAGTAGAGGAAAGAGATCTGATACCACTATACATGATATTATATTAGAGGATATCAACTCAAATTCAAACTTTGAAATCAGAAAATTGCATAACAGAAACTAGTCTTCAAAACTAGTTAATATGAAACTAGTCTCGGTAAGTGATTAACCCACCCAGAGCTTGATATGAGAACAATTTTGGATATGCAAAATGTAATGGGGAGTGTGCAGAATAAAGTACATCAGCATAAAGGCCAACCTATGATTTTTAAGCACAATGTACTGGGGCCATTTATGTTTCGAACACCATCTAGGCTGAATTCTACTCCAATGCTTCCTAGGCGCACCAGCATATGCCTACTAAACTCTTCCACTTACACATGACATCAACCAGAGGTGGATGACATTTCATTAAACCCTAATTTGATGATAGACAAGAGTTACAGATGATTTGGGAGGATTTGGCAGTGTTTGGGTGCAAGGAGAGAAAGAACACCATGTAGGACTGCTCAACTAGTAATTTTCCAAGTTCTTCAGAATAGGATGAGATGCATTCAAATTTTCAATATGATTGTGGTATGATATTTAGTAATGTATCAGGAACCCAAAACAACTAACAAAATCAAATTTGGGCATACCGACACTCATTAATTGATCAAAATGCAAAACAAGTCAAATTCGGCTGCCCAATGAGCTAGTCTTGTTAAATGTGGACTCAAACAGCCAGAGAGGGTCACGAATCTATGATTTTTGGATGGGGATGGATTATATATGAAGTTAAAAAACAAAAACAACCTTAATGAAGAGAAATAGTTACTCTGAGCTCTTTATAATGCATAAACTGTAAAACTAGTCAATTAAAAGTGTGCATTGAACTAGTCTTGAAAGATAGGGCTCAAACTGCCAAAGGAGGATCTCTAATTCTTATTCTGATATTCTATGTGGATCTGATATGTAATGTAAAGTATCAAAAAATAATAATTGAGTTCATTAATATAAACATTAAATGGCATAGCCTCAGACATCATAGATAGTCACTATTCTTGGATTTTTACCATGATTAGAGAAGAATGCTCAGAGAAGAGTAAGAAGGGGAGGTATAACCAATGGATATGATATGTAGGATGACCATGGGATATTGGATTCTCATGGGAGGTGCAATAATTCTCATGACCTGCTCATTGGCGAATTCACCTGACCATACAAAAAAGCAAATGCGCGTTCTTCACAGCTGGAACCCCCAGATCTAGTAAAATGGCCATAACTTGTTCATCCATACACCTCTTTTGATGAGACAAACAAAATTTCCTACTAGAAACGGTGCTACGGATGCAATGGAACAGGTCTCAATGTCCATAATTTCTCAGAAAGGTCGAAACCATAACTTCCATTTCGGCCCTCCAACACGGTTTCTACTGAATGAAGGAGTTGAACCAAATAACAAGAACACCAACCAATGGATCAGACTTCAGGACTTGCATTAGACTCAACAGTGAAGATTGGATGTCATCATCCTTTAAGTAGAAGCATGGGGCACATTTCCCAGCTAGGACTAGGGGCACATCTCCCAGGTCAAAGAGGCAAAATTGCACTCAATTCAAATCACAAATGATCAAAAGATGTGAAATGGAGTTGTAATCATACTTTTATAGATTGAGGTGACTTTTTGAGCAAGTTAGATAGGCTAAGGCTCCCTCATGGAGTGGATAAGTTTGCTTTGCTTTATGCTTTAGCTTTTTCCTTGCTTTCTGCTTTGCTTTGATTTCTGCTTTTGCTTTTGCTTTATCCTGCTTTTGGTTTTCTATCCTACTTTTTCCTGCTTTTCTACCTTACCCTGCTTTTCTACTTTGTCCTGTTTTTCCCTACTTTTCTGCCTTACCCTTCTTTTATGCTTTGTCCTGCTTTTTCTTACTTTTCTGCTTTATCCTGCTTTTCTGCCTTTCTCCTGCTTTTCTGCTTTGTCCTAATTTTGTCCCGCTTTTATGCTTTATTCTGCTTTTCCTGAACTTTGCTACTTTATTATGATTTCTTCTCCTTTTCCTACTTTCCTTGCTTTGGCAACTTTATATTTTCTTGTCTTTCAAGTTACCTCTTAGTCAACCTTATCCTCTAAGGCACACTTTTGGAGAATTATCCACTTTATTAAAAATAAAAATAACTATTTAATGAAAAATACTTTTCATCAAGTGCATATTAAACTTTTAAGAAAATAAATTCAACAACTTATAATTAATTAATGCCTTAACTTAACCCCTCATTAATAAATTAATTCCAATCTTTCACTAGGATCCATGGGGTTTGACCTGCTTCATGGTGCTGACAAAATGGGAACATGACATATGATGTGGTATTTAATGGCATCAAGAAGAATCCTCTTAGATTTCACATTCTCCTTATTGTACTTGGCCAGTGGATCAAGATTAGTGGGAATCATGACAACTTCCTTAGTTATATCCCATAACTCAAATCCCTCCAATAGAAAAGTGATCATCTCCTTACATGGAATAAATTTCTCTGTCCCCTCCAATCTATCCTCATACCTCAATCCTATAGAGGCCATATCTACGCAACTGACCAACAATATTTTCCTTCCTTCTTCCAAGCAATAACCCATGCAATCCCCACAATACAACTGATTAACTACTTGCAACTCTCTTGCATAAATTTCGTCAAACAATTGGAATGAACAACTATTAACTCTCTTGTAGCACTTAACGGTCAAACTATTTGGTTTCCCTCACTCTTCCAGTATCAATGCTCTGATACGATGTAAATTTTAATGACCCAATCACAGTTTCCAATCTCAATGAGTTTGATTCATAAATGTATATTCAAAATTGACACTCATAAATGAAAACACATTGAATCTTTACTTCAAATGCACAATAGAAACAATAAACACAAACACATAAATGAACACAAGATGTTTGACCAATTTCCCTGGAAAAACTCGGAGGTAAAACCAGTAGAGAGATAAAATTTATTATGAACCCACATAAATTAGAGTTACAACAGTAAATTTCCAGCAATAAATACTCATATTGATCTTGAAAACTGTACCAAATACCACCTTGATTTGAGTGCCAAACCTCCATGAAATATGTAACTCAATTTATGTATGGCCTGTATGGCTTGTATGACATGTACAACAGTCAAATCACCCTCGAAATATGTGTCATATCTCTATTGGTAATGAATGTTCTGTATAGAATGATGACAACATAAATATACCTCGAAATATGTGTAGTAGATGCCTCAATTTCTGTGCTAATATTATGTTTTACGACCCTATCAAATATGTACTACATGGTAATATTTATTGTTGTACTTTTCCTTGGTTTTTGTGACCTCTTTCCTCCTTGGAAATCAGGCCCTCTCTTGCTGATCCAACTCTCTCTTCCTTTTTGCTCTTCTTTTCTCCTCTCTCTAGTGCCTCCTCTCTCTCTCTCTCTCTCTCTCTCTCTCTCTCTCTCTCTCTCTCTCTAATTTTTCATTTTAAATCACATTAATGAATAACTACCCTAACCATAAATCTCAATGGCCAAGATTAAATCTTTCCTCACATGATCTAATGGTTGCGACTTAATCTCTCATTGAGATCACTTAAATCACTTAAGTGACCCAACTTTATAAATGTCACTTTTATTCATTAAATAATAAAAAACTCACTTTATTTTATAAAAACCACTTTAATAAAGTCAAGTTATTAAAGAAATAACTTGCTCGATCACCTCTGCATGCTAGGCACCAACACAACAGAAGTACCCCTGAGCTACTAAAATCTAACATGAGGTATGTGCTTGATCTTTCCAAGGTTCTGTATTTAGAGATTTATTTCTTGATTTGTGTAAAACATATTTTAAGTGTTTCATCTGTCCTTCTGGAATGGCCTCTACTTTATATTGTTCATATGCATCCATTATACCTTGTAGATCGAATTCTTTTAGATCCACATCTTCAACCTCCCCTGATTCTAGAGTTTCCTTATCTTGCATTGTCTCTTATGTTAGAGATATATCAAGATTAGACTATCCATTTTTTGTTCATATTTGCTATCGTTTCTTTATTTTCGTGCGATCTTGGTGTCTCTTGATTATTTTTGGAGCTTGATGCTCTGTTATCTTCATGATTGTTATCTTGGGGTTCAGTTCTATTCAGAGAGTCAAATTTGTTTCCTTGTTCTAATCAGTTCTCTTTTCAGAGTGTTGCTCTTTCTGCCCTGTTTTCTTCTAGAGTTTATTTGAATGAATCCTTCGATGTCCTTCTTTTCGTTTTCTTGGTATGAGAGGTTTGGTTTGTTGAGTGGATAATTCTAGAATAGGTGCATGTGTTTGTGACATTTATGACATCTAAACGGGATTTGCTCGTATTCTAGTGATTGCATCCAATATTCATCTTGGTAGCTTAGACAAATTTCTTCTGGGAGGGCACCAACAATGTTTATGTATACACATATTCTGACATATGATGCATATCAACCTTGCTTTGTTACCTCAAAAGGTTTTACAAAGGTACCCAAGGTGTTTCCTATTCCAGCCGGTGTTTCTCCACCCCAGTGTTCCCGTGGTAGAGAGTACATTCGAATCCAAGCCGATGCTACTGAAAAATATTATTTCTTCAGGATAAATTTGTTGGTCCAAACTCTAAGATACAAGCATGTTGGGTTATAACAATAGTGGCCATTCTCAAATACTCTGTCCTTGTATTCCAAGCTAGTGAATATGGCCATGAAGAATCCTTTGGAGCCTGATTCAAGTTGATTTGTCAGTTTGGTTTCCATTCTAGATACATCTTTGAAGGTCCTTTTCGATTGGTCAAAAACCGATAAATTTGCCTATTACAACACGATCATGCATATATTGAATATAATCTGTGACCCTAGGAGAGGTTATTTCATACCTTGGAGTTTTTTTCGCTACTGGAATGCATCCTCTTTCCTTTCTAAGGCATTGTTGGTCGAGGTCTTATCTTTCTTTGGGTCCACCATGATTGTTTCCATTGCAGCAGAATTTCCTGTCCTTCCGACCCCAACCTAGTTTGCATGTTCAATTCAATGGACAGGTTCAAGCTTCACATTTCGTCGCTACTGGATCATAATTTACATTTCATCCTTTTGTCCTTTACCTAGGGGTTGGATTACCTTCCTCATGTCCATCTTGGAGAGATTTTCCTTGAAGGAGGGTGCAATGGCCCCTCCATTTGGTTCCATTGCTGGGGTATTTGAAAACTTCCTTATTTCAATTTTAGGTTACTTGTTGTGTGTGATTTGGCACACACTTGTTCCAAAAGGCACCAACTAAGGGGTTGTGCAACCTCAACACAGTTTCAAAAACGAAATAAAAACAATGCAAATAAAACTATAAATTAAACAAAAGGAGGCAGATCTAAAATAAAACTAAACTAACAACTTGAACATATTCTTCAATAAACAATACACATGAGAAAACATTGCATAAATAATCAAAGAATATGTATTTATTTTTATATTAAATGGGAGAGTACAAGGGGAATAATCACCTCAAAGAGCACGGTGGAAGGGCCCCTGTAGCTGCCTGACGGAGGGTCCATTGGTTCTCCTGACGATTTCACAATCCTCTAACCACACGTCACAAGATAGATCTTCAATAGGTGAGACAAAAGCAAAGAAATGCTAGCTTCAATCTCAAAAGGAATCTTGGCAGAATGACGACTTGAGCATTAAGATGGAGAATTGTGATCAATGAGTGATCTTGAGGTTTCTTTTATAGGGATGGTGATGGCTTTGGGATGAGGATCATAATTAGTTTTTTGCTTCCAAATCCGTTATCTAATTCAGGCCATACCAAGATTTGTGCCAAAAATTTCTTCTTTTAGTTTGGGAACAAAGTGGCAACAACCAAAAATCAAAGTCGAAGAAGGGTCGCACCTATTTGGAATATTTGTGTGACTTGGGTCGCTCATATCGAAGGAAACTAAGTGACTTGGGTTGCTTCTTTTGAGAGAAAAGGCGTGACATGCTTTTAAAGTGACTCCTTTGAGGTTGGTTTTCATTTTTTTGGATTTTTATTGCTTTCTCAAGGTCCAATGGGTGTAAATGAGGTGAAACGATGACATGCAGGCGGTGGGGCTGATGACATGTCAAGTGAGTAAATTTGGTGATTAACAGATTGTCCCCTGGTGTGTGAGGTCAGGATATCATCGTATGCCTAACATATATAGATCATTGGATTATCTTGTTTTTAGGAGATAAGTGTGACGGTGACGTAGAATATGGAGACTACTTCAAAGGGAAATCGCCTTCCCATGCGACTACAAAGGCCCTTACCTACAAATATAAAGGTGCATATAATCTCAAATATATGGACGAGGTGGGCATCCCCATGCTTGTATCAATGTATCAAACATAAAAAATGAGATCTAGGCCCATAGGGAACCTGATCAATACATGAATAACTTCTATGTACATCATAAGTTTCTAGAAGGGACTTAAATCTGAGAATACAATGCGTACGTAATCATGGTACAACCATAGCTGATATGACGGACCTATGTGGGAATAATGGCATCCCAATGGGATGCTGAATCAAAATAACTGGTGCTCTGTTAGAACTGGAGGTGTCCAACATCTGCGGTGGTTCAAACAATCTAAAAGGCTGAACCAAACAGGTATGGGGAACTGCATATGGAACTAGATACAATAGGAAACATGCAATTGGGGTCTTCCACAACACTATTGCCAACACAGTTCATATATCACAAAAAATATATGGGTGGAAGGTTTCCATAGTGACTCACAAAAGGACTAGATTCAGGGATATCCAATTCCTTTGACCAAATAATGAGAGAACCATTGATCTGTACGAATCTCATCGGTGCAATAATTGAATTGACGTCGAGCACGCGAGAAACGACAAAGCTAAGGGGAAATGAAGTCTCCCTTAGTGGGTCCAAGGGACTCATCAATTATGGTTATGAGGTTAAGGTACATGGTACCTTTGGGTCTATCCTATGGAATATATGTGTTGTTGTCAATAGAGGGAGACCTGCGACCGACAAGGAAATGGGGTTTCCTTGATGGAAGCACAAGGGATACATCCAAGGAATGAGTAGAACTAGACAAGTAGCTGAGGCACTGTTTAGGGATACAAGGGTTATTGAGCAAGGGACTCAAACTTCCTTTGTTTAGAGTATGAAGGTAAGCAAGATGTGTGGTGTTAGAAAAACAGGATCGCAGAGCAATAACAATAAACAGAAATGAAAATATAATCACACATACACATTACAAGAGAGACACAAATATATCATGGTTCACCCAACTTGGGCTACGTCCACACTGAATTTGCCAGTCCTTATTATTAGTACCGTCCAGCAAAGTGAAGGGATACAACCTGTAGCACAACCGCTACACTTCCTCTTCTCTATTTCACAGTCTCTCTCCTGATCTCAAAGATCTTTACAATGCATAAAACCTAATACATCATCATCCCTAGCCGTATTACAATGTCTTTATTTTATAAGGGAAATACAATGGGAAAATACCACGGGATACCCAAAACCATGGGCCCGCAAAACAGCTGGAGAAAACAGCCCCAAAATTTTTCTTCAGGGGCGCTGCCCCCGGACCCCCCAGCCAAGGGGGATGGTCCCTGCTGGGGTGACTGTACAATCCACCTACATATCATATAAAACTGGGGTACAAACACAACTGATACAATATCATCTATGAGACTAGAAGATCTAACTCCACAACCAACATGTGGAAGTTCTTGATTAGATAAGGGAAAAGACACAACTAGGGTACAAGGGACATAACTACAATGGGTTTTTTTTACTCATGGAGGTATGGGCACTGATGTGGTATGACTTCAAGGGTGACTCATCATAGAATACTTTGAACAAAGGTGACCAGGGGTGTTGACATAAAATGAGACTATACACGATCTGCAGGAGTGCTAAGAAGCACTATTTGTTAAATGGTTTCTTCAATGCATGGACACCGAAGAAGGAGCACTAAGGAGTACTCCAAGATCGTAGCTTCCCAAATGTGTGAGCATCTAGAAAAAGGGGATGTTTAAAAGCACCATTATATAATGGTTGTTGAGGCAGACGAACACCTTAGCAAGATGCGGAGGAATGGAAAGGAGATAAGTGTCCAGTGCAACGATTATATGAATCGAATGACTAGGTGATCATAGATGGACCTTTTGTGGTAGAGTGGGGCACTGACGGTAATATCCTTGCCAGGTGATGAATGGTGGAAAAATAATGTGACTGGTGCAGTATGGATGGAGCAGCGGGATCGTGAATGTGCAATACAAAACATCAAAATGCCATAATAGCCATAAGTCTAGGAGTCCATGGGGTCAGCCAATGAGTGATGATGTCAAAGTAATATGTGGCTGGGTGCAAAATCATAGAATTATTGTACTCCCAATCCTACAGGAATATGAACAACATGGATGCCAAAGGGAAAGGGGCTCTAAGAAGGTATCCATGTGAGGGATCCTCTATTGTTGATTAAGGGATAATGTAAGTGTGGCTGGGCTGGGCCATTTATCCGAATAGAGGGGGTCCTATAGGCATACAAGAGATGAGAAGGTTAATGCATATGATGCTTGGTGGAGGGGAATCACCTATATGTCGGTTTAAGAAAGTATACATGTAGGAAGTGGTTGCGAGCTGAAATAATGTAATCTCGTAGCAACCTGTACCTATACACATGTAAACGAGACCCACGCGTAGAATTGCGGTTGGAAATCAAACCGAGTATACAAGTGAATTGTGACCTTGGGAAGTGGCCAAGATTACATGTGTGAAAATGTGATTAGGAAGGGATAAGGGCCTGCCCCCATGCTGCATGGATTTTGTGACTATAGATCACATAAAGTTTGGATTGAGCTATGGGATCATTGACATATAGGCGTAGATATGATGGAGCGGAGACAAAAATTATTGAGCATGCCCCCTATCCTAGGGTTGAGAGAATCAAGCTTGCCCCCCCATCCTAGAGGTGTTGATACAATGCATCTATGAACTTGGAGAGGTACCAACATGGCATCGACTAACAACTGGAGGGGGGTGTACCATGAGGTGGATATCCATGGTGGCACACAATATCGATGAGATGAGGAGGGTGGATGCCCCTTGCAGGGGGATTGTCCCTAGTATTCGTCGACCCAAATGAGGACAACAATGATGAGTAGGCAGGTCTAGGGGCATACCCCCATGCTATGGACATGGGATTTACTCAATGTTTCTAAAGGATCAATCAGGTAGGTCGGAGGGGCCTGGGTCTGACGAAATGATTGCAATATCATGAGATGATGAGGAAGGCTCATCGAAGGATGAGATATAATAAGTGGTAGTCATCCCATTGGAAGAAGACACTGGGGGGTGAACTTATTCGATAATGGTGACATGGGACTCTAAGGAGAGTCTACACAAATCAGCTAGCACAGATCAGTACTCAGGTAGGTCTGGACAATGGTGTGAATAATGACCATAAAGGCCACACAACGCACGGGGATGATTGGTGTGCAAAGACTTGTTGTGCGTTTTGGGAGTGCCAGGGAGGTAGACTACCGGGATGTTCTCACCGGTATCCTCTTCTAGCATCTGTAAATGAGTGCGTAAGATGAGCAAATCTAGACACTGCTTGGTAGTGTGACCCAAAACATCACATATGGCGTAAGGTGGGGGTGCTCATGCTGTAGCAGTAGGAGGGGGCTTCACAACTTGGTTCATATTTGTCAGTGTAGTCGCATTCTTATCCTTGCCCCCATCTTTCTTCTTTGAAGGAGGTTGGGTGGAGGGAGGTGCTTCCTTAGTGAATCCAAGAGGAGGGGTATTAGAAGTACCAATTGGATGCACAGGTGTAAAGACAACTTGTGGCGTAGGGGGGAGATTAAGAGGGGTAAGGTACAAAACGGGGAGGCCTAGCATCAAACCCAGAATATTAAGTGTCTCCATCATAGGCGTTCTCACTACTCTGGAAGGTGGAAATAAGGATGAGATTTGCTAAATAAGCGTGGCTCCCCGTTGGTTCCCATGTAATTGGTTGTGAGGGGGCAACGGTTGAGGCTGGGCAGTAGGTTTACCATAGAAGATAGTACAAAACTTTGATATCTTTACCTTAGGAGGTGGAGGCAGTAAAGCCTGAAAATTTCCTATCATGGGAGTTTTGTGAAATATACCCGACCCAACACTCGTAAAGTGGGCATGGACACTCTATCGAAACTGCTATCAACCATAAGTAAGACATTATATGGACAAGTCGACCCCTTGGGGTCATAATAAGTCAATTGATCTAATTTCACAATTCTCCCTTCATGGTGGAACATCATAAGCTTGAATATTAATGAGGTGTCTGCTTCCATAGCATACATGTAGCTAAGATTAATGAGGAGGTTGTAATCTAACTGGGCATTGACAACCTCAATTTCGATTCGAATGATTTTCCCAGCTAACTCTATAGCAAGTATAATTTTAGGGGCGAAATTTAGCCCTTGGGCCATTTTCCCATGTTTTTTTCTAAAAAATGATTCACCAATTTGCATTTTTTGAAGCCCCATTTCACCCAATTTTGATGGGGTAAACTTTTTTCACTCAAAAAATCGCCAAATTATTATATAAACTATATAAAATCCTTAGAAATTGAAATAATTTTAGAAAAATATCGCCAAATATTTTATAGTTGACATTTTAAGAATTGGTAAGATTCGCCAAGGTTTATACACTTTTAAATAAGTACGAGTCCTTAAAATTATCCCTGCTCTATTGGGACATTTTGGAGAAGACCCTATGGTTGAGAGGTGAGGCCATGATAAGCATGTAACATCATGAGAGATGGAATAAGTTGGGGGGATCCAAGTTTATGCCAGACATGAGTGGACATAACATAGGTGGAGGCCCCTTCGTCGATGATACACTGATGAATGACCAATTTTTTGACAGTTATAGGGACTTAAAAAGCTACCGATGAGGACATATGAGGTTTCGCTTGATTGAGATCAAAGGTCATCAGACGTGAATTGAAGGGATCAATCGCAACTAAGGTAGAAAATAACGCTATATGCTATGCAGAGCAGTTTCAAAGAGCCTCTAACATAGACATGTCCACATGAGACTGATTCAAGTCATCCAAAATGCTATAGTTAGGAGCACCTCGAGCATTGGGGTTATTTTCTATGAGATGTAAGGGAACTTAGGGACTTTGGGAATCCCATCGGTTGTCAGATGAGGTAGGTGCAAGGATTCATCGACTTGAGGGGATTCTCTTCCTTTGTCAACAGTGGAGGTTTCAATAGCTGAACATATTGGTTGCATCAAGTTTGAAGGTTAACATCGACATATAACATAAGGAGGTGTTGGAACCCCGAGTCATGAGGTTGGTTGAAGGATGGTGCTGACGGTGGATAAGATGCCACAGGTTACACAGTGACTACCCCTTGCTGAGGGAATGGGTTTTGCAAAACCATTAGTTGCATTAGGGTGGATTGAGGCGGAGGCTGATTAGGTTTCCCTTGTGGGGCAGTAGCTTCTTCACGTTGATTGGACTCATTCCATAATTCACGAGCTTTGACTAGATGGGGACAATGGTGGGTATAATTTCCATATACACAGCATAAGGAACATATATGGCTAGTTCGTAACTGATATTTTTTTTCCAGCTGGGAGGGTTATTTGGATCGTGATCTGTGGGGTTTAGATTGGCTCTAGTGTTGTCGGGAGGGTTTGGGGGTTGACCCCCACCTCCCTAGAATTAGTTGTTCCCTTGGTTCTTCCTATTATTTTTTCTTTTGGAATGGGCTTGTTGGTTATTGGGCATAGGCTAGGCAAGCATATTCTGTTGAACATATACTTTTCCATGTCGGAAAGGGGGAGGCGCGAGGTGTGGTTGTACTGGAACAAATAGCAGAGGGTCAGGAATAGGGTAAAACGAGTTAACATCAGGAGGGGCCATGTAGTTGGTAGAAACATTGCCACACGATGTGCCACTACATGAGGGCCCATGAACACGGGGGCCCACATGAGGAAATGCATAAGCATTAGAGAACATTCATGGTCTAAAATGGGCCTCCTAAGGAAAAAAAAACATGTCACACTACAAATATGCCATGTCACACTAAGTTAAAGGTGTTATCTAGTGAAGGTCAACCTATAGTATCTCATTAATGGTAGTTGAAAAGTATGTTGGGTTAATGTAGAGTTAAGAGATGAGGGTTGAAACTATTAATGGAAGGTTTAGATTTTTGTGCACACACAATAAATGATATAGTGGTAAATTTTTTAAATTTATATTATAATTTATTTAATTTTTTAAATAAATATACCACTACTTTTTATTGATTTAATAAAATCTAAAACTTAAAGAAAAATTAAAATTATAATGAAAAAAAATAGTTACTATAATACTAAAAATAAATAAACAATCACTATTTTTATTATATTTTTCATTATCACTATTTCCAAGTCCTTTAAAATATAAATCTCGCATTAATTAAAATGATAATGGAGTAATTTTGAAATAATCATTTATATAATTAATCTTTTAAAAATAAAAATAAATAATATTTAAAAAAGTATCATAAATAATAAAAGAAAAAAGAAAAAACAAATCTTTTCTATTTTTGTGATAACTTTCTCTCCTGAACTTGGAATTGATCACTCTTGGTACCATTGGAAAGGTCTTGATGAGTTCTACCACTTTGATGTTTTGAGTTTTCCGAGATTGCACACCGATTTTCTAGGGCAGTCATTTTAGTATCAAAATGACCACCATGGAAAATTGGTGCGGAATATCAGAAAACTAAAAACATCAAAGTTGTAGCACTCATCGAGAATTTTCTAATGGCACCAAGAGCGTCCAATTATGAATTCGGAAGATAAAGTTACTTCAAAAATAACAAAATATTATTATTTTTTCTCTGCTATTTTCTTATTTAGGATAATTTTTTAAATATTATTTATTTTTATTTTTAAAAGATTAATTATATAACTATTTTTTATTATTTCAAAATTACTCCACTATCATTTTAATTAATGCAATATTTATATTTTAAAGGACTTGCAAGTAGTGATATTATAAAATATTCTATATTTATTATTTCAAGAATATTTATCATATTTCGAGATAAACTTTTCACGATCATAACTAAGGTGATATTTATATGGAGTTAGCTATTGTCAAATTAAAATATGATACATAAGCATCATTGACTTCATAGGTCCAACTCAACCATAATGGTTGACCAAAATATTAAAATTCTATTGGTTTGAGAAATCTAATTCATTGCACACTCATCCATGGCACATTTTTTTATAAGTCCCATTTTAGACCCCAAATTTGCTCTAATGTTTGACCTTTTCTTGACCACATGGAGGCTTCTTGATGGATCACCCTAGCTTATTTGAATGGTTTCACACTTGGATAAGTTATTGTGGGATAGACTATGATTTCTAATGGAGCACCCTCCCTCCTATAACATATTTGAGGCATGGATGCATTATAATACTATTTTATTGCTCGAGGAAGTGGGCGCACTTCTCTAGGACACACCTCCATGGTTTTGATGTGATGACTTAGCATAAGGAGGAGTATTATATTGTATATTGATGTGGAGTATAGATACATGTGCACTCTTCTCTAGGGAACCCTCCTTCTATGTTTGTTGTTTTGGAAATCAATAGATAGTTTTGGCTAAATGCACGTTCTTCTAAGATGAGTTAGTTATTAAACTAATGGATCTAACAACCGTGGCACATTTCTCAAGGGAATGCTCTATAATTTAGTTAATGGCTTGGTCAAATATGTTGGTATGGCACATACTTCAAGGACACCACCTACTCAAGGCATGTTATATCATTTTTTTTGTCAAAGTGGTTATTCATGCACATGCTTCAAGGATTGTTATCTCCTTATTCCTTACACACATGGGAGTTTCTACATATTGAATAAAGTGCTAAAGAGTTGATTGTGGAGAACCCTAGCTTCAAGCAATTAGTTGAAGCCACGCATGCCTCAAAAAGGAGTTTGTTGCACATCTATTGAGGATGTACTACTTGGAGGAATACTTTTTCTTGTTGGATGGGTATTTCTTTGGTCAAACCCTAATACATCCACCATTTGAAGCCTTGTTCACACATGGGAAGCATTCATCTTGAAGGGCACACATGAGGAGCATTTGTTTATCATTTTTTGGAGGTGATTACATGGTCAACCACTTGAAGGGTGTGCCAAACCAGTGAAATCGTTGAATAACCTACACACAACATCTAGTTGCAAAGAAGAAACGACAATTGCAAGCTTGAAACCAAAAGGAATGAAGAGAGAATGATCAAAATCTATTGCACAATGATTGAATGCTATAATTTACAAGAGATATATTATACATGATGAAATAAAGTGCCATAATTGAGATTCTAGAGCTTACTTGGATAAGCACTAACATAAAACACTAGTAATCTGCCTCCTAGAGGCTTAGTTGAATGGCCATGCAATCATTAGTTAACTAGATATGCACAAGTGAAGTGAACTACACTCATGCATGCACAACTAATGCAGCCTCCTACCCTCATGCACATTAAATGTTCCCTCCTAGTGATGATTCCAAGGTAGGCATGCGAGACTGGACTCCACCAATATAATTGAAGTGCAACTAAAGCATGCTTCAAGAAGAGGTCCACCCTTGTCTAGGAGAAGAATATTCTCATCCAAGGGAGAATATATTGGACCAAGTGAGATCAAGTGCACCCTCATACATGGAATACATAACTTAGGATAAAATATGCACCAGGTAAATGTGCATGTGCTCTAACACTACCTTCTTGGGCTATTTTTGTAGGTGGTTACTAATTCAAATATTTTATTGTTGTTGATTTTTCTCATTGATTTAGTTACATGATATTTCTATTTTATTCTTTTCCTTGGAGATAAGGATGATTATTTTATTGTTACTTCTAGGAGAGGAAAGTGGATCTCAACAACTCATTCTTACTTTTAGTAAATAGTGTTTTGAGGAGGTTAGAAATGTAATATTTTAATCTCTTCCTTGGATAACTAATCTACAAGGAGTTGACTTCAAACCTATATGAGGGTTTTCACTCTCCATTTGAGAGGATGGTTGAAATCTGGGGACTTTTCTCCTATGAAATTTTTTTGAATATCTTGGAGAATATGGAAGCTAGAGGCTTGAACCATGGATGTTAATTTGTTGAATATGGAGGTTCAAAATGTAATTTCTCCGCTTGTGTTGTGAGGGATTAAATGTGGTAAATCTTTTCTTTAATTAGAGGAGTTATTTATAAGAGTTTATTGTGGTTGATTTCCCTTTTATACTCTTTATGTTCACTACTAGCATGCATCAATGCATCCCATGTTTTCTTAATTAGAACTTGCTAAAATTTACATTTTCTAGGTTGCAAACATACCTTATGAACATTGCAATTTCTCCTTCATTAGGATCTCTTGAAACCATATTTATGCATTCATAACCAACCATATAAGCATTATGTATTTTGTTCATTCTAGCTATACCATTGCCTTATTACATGAGAATATAGCTCATAAGTCATAACCTTATAGACTCCATATGCCCAATGGATAGGCACTAGGCTTAGTCTACCCATCACCTTATTATTTTTCTATTCTACAAATCTTTGTTTTGCTACAACCACTCTTCATATTCACCTTGAGCTAAAGTGTCTAGGTTGCCTTAACAATACTTAGTTAGGGAAGGCCCCCTTCAGTTGGAGGAGAGGCAATCAAAAGTGAGAAGAGGGTTGGTGAGGTGACAATGACCTCCTTCTATAGTCGCCCATAGGCTAGAAATGCCCTTTGGACTATATATCTCAAGTGCTAGTTTTTGAGGTAACAAGTGGTATCATGGGGTGATTCAAGGGTCAACTACAAATCAATAATGAATAGTAGTACCTCAAATTGATAAGAAAACTCATATCCTACAAAAAAACACTATAATTAAATAGAGCAATAAGCATGTATAATCACTCAAAAACGTTGAAAGAACACATGAAAACCAATGCATGAAATACAAATGAAAGTTGGGCAAATGCAAAATCACATTGAAAACTATTAAATGCTAGGTGAAAACAATTTTTTTTTTAATGGGAAATTTTTTATATTAAAAGGGGGTTGTTGGAAACCCAAATAGCCACAAAAGTAAAAGAAGTTCAAAATACCTTAACAAAATTGCTTTGCTAAGGTGGTCCAAGACATAGTCTAGTTCATATTGACAAACATTAAAAGCAAAAACAAATAAATTCCTACTATGCACGTAATTATATTGCCTTACATAAAGTCCTAGTACAAAATGCACCTAAAAAACATGATGTTGATCAAGACCAAATTTATGCCCAATGTGGGATTTCTCTATAGACACAATATCAATCAAAGCCTCAATCTCCACATGCATACAATTATTCTAGTAATGCCAAAGCAATCTATTGCATGATGTCTTCTTCAACAACCCTTTCTTTCACAAAACCTATGGAAGCATTTGGGAACCTAGCCATAGATCATGAACTACAAACCCCCAAAAGATATTATAGTGCATCTCAAAATCACATGCTATCTTATTATATTTCATGCTTTGCTCATTGAGCTTGGCGTTCAATTCTTTTTGTTAGGTCTCTTGTTTATCCATGTGAATATTGTGGCATTCATTGGCCTCCCTCATTCCTCCCAACTACTCTGTCATCTATCTCAATATATTTTTTATCTCCAATTTCCCATCATCATTGTGCCATCCAAAAACCAAAGGGGTTTTCCATATAGGTTTACAGAAAAGGGCATGTTGTCAAAGGCCCTTGTGTCACTTCCAACACCAAAAAAATAAATGTGGGAGTCTTAACCTTAACCATAAATCTTCTTAAAGGAGGTCTAGAAGGTCTTGTCAAAAGAATAATAAATCTACAACCCAAAGCACACAAAACACCCAATATGCTTCTAAAAACCAAACAGAAACACAAAGTTGAAAACACTAAACACTAAGCGAAACAAGCTAGGGAGGATGCCTACCCTAGTCGAAAGTGAGGTGGAAATCTCCTAAAAGATGAGAGCACGACTCCACCGTGAATATGGCTCACTCATCAAAAATCTTCACAAAGTCTTCAATCCAACAACTGTTGCAAATCACATCCAAGAACATTGCACCGAAACCATTTCCTTGCCAGATAACCCCACCTTTGCAAGAGAAATCCAATAATTGTGCCATAAATTGATACATGCTTGACACTAAAGGCATATGAGTGAGGGAACAACATGCATGGGGAAGAGTTATTTCTCCCTCCGGCTCTATGTAGTGTCTAATATGACAAGCATATGACTCATGCTCCGAGCTTTGACACCTATTTAACTCCCTTCCTTTTCCACTTTCCATGGTTAGGGGGTGGATTATGATATTATGGAAATGAATAAGATATGAGTCCATGAGAAATTAGGGAATCAAATACATCTTAGGGGGTTCTTGGTTTTTTTATCAAGACCCCCTTGTCCAAATAATTGACTTCATTAGCCATACGAGTTGCCATGGTATTGTTAGCCCTACGGATATGGAAGATCTTAACATCATCCAAGGAGGTACGAAGCAAATGGATTCTTTGGAAAGTTTTGGTCAATGTTGGGTTCTCCTTAGCTTTATGCCTGCTCGCTTAATTGATAATGAAGAGGGAGTCTCCAAAAATCATGACATTCTTGATTTGGTGGGACTAAAGTAGTGAAATTCCTAGGAGCAAGACATTTATCTTAGCTGAGTTGTTTTTTGTTGTTCCTAGTCCCCGCGAATAACGCAATTCTAGATTTCCATCGAGGTCTAAGAGAACACCCTCCATGCCTACCACCCCTTTCTAGGTGAAAACAAAGATTACAACAAGACATTCTCACTATTTTCAATGCTGGAAAATATGAATTAGATGTTGTTTTTTTGTTTTCTATATTTCATTATGCATGCAAATTGAGAAAGAGTTACAAATCTCTTTTTGCAATTAATGTCAAAAATCAACATGTTAAGCTTGCTACTTTTTGACCAAAAACTAAGGGAAACGAACAAAATCAACTAATCTATATGATTCATATGCCTTAAGATGCATAGAAATCAAGTAAAATTATATGAGTTTGTTTTTTATGATTAGATTGTTAGAAACATGATCACAAAGCAATAAAAATAAAAATGAATGCAAAAATAAAACACAGAAGAGCACAATACAAGAGAGACACCAATATAAGTGGTTCACCTAATATGGGCTACATCCATAGAAAAACAACTAGTTCTCTCTTTATTTTGTCGAACAAAATGAAGAGATAAAACCTACAACACCTCCATTGCAACCTCCTCTTCGCTTTCTTCACAGTGTCTCTCACACTACACAATTGTAATACAATTCCCTCATAAAAAGAGGGATGCCTTCCAGGGAAAAAATATCAAACATAACTTCTACCTTCAGATCTTTGACCTAATGATGAACAATCCAAATTGACCAGGAAATTACAATATGTTAGAAGATACTTTATCCAAAAATTTCTCTTCAGTGGGGGCTCCAAAAGGTTGTCACCATCCCCTCTGGACTCCTTTATGGAATTAGTGGGGGTGGCAAGCACCCCCACATCCACCCCCCCCCCCCCCCGGTCAAGAACTAGGATCCAAACACAGCTGAAACATGACCATTTAATGAAGAAGATAAGCAAGCTCCACAACCAACATAGATAACTTTGTAGAATGGCTAGTGACTTATATGGAGTTGAACATGAATGAAAGCACATCATGTGAATAAAACTATTTAATTCCTACCATGTTTCGTATTAATCACACAATAAAATCAAGATTCTACAAAGTATGTAAGTTGTTACAAAATGAACACATGTATTGTTTGCCAAAAAAGCAGTCAATAGATCTTTATTACCAAGGATTGTAGAAGAACAAAGTCCTTGATAGGTAGGAACACACTAAACACTCTCAAAGATCTCGAGAAAGCCAAGGTTCTTCAACTTTGCATCACATGGGATTAGAAGCAATCACAATAATGACTATGAAGTCATCAACCAACACATGCACTCTATTGCTAGCTCTCAATCACACATTCTCTAGAATAAAATATGAAGCGAGGAGAGGAAAAAACATTGATTAACCCCTCACCATTTCTTATACAATGATTTTATAAAGAAGAGACTAGTGTAAGAATAGATATAGAACTGAAAATACTCCAAATAAGTCTCCAACTAAAGCTCTCCATCTCCAAGAGGGGAAATTCCCTATGCATGTGACAAATAATGCTCCATAAATGTGCCCTAGCTCCAAAATAGTTAATACAAAAATGGTAGCTTAAAAAAATGCCAAGAATAGTCCTTCCTAGAGCATATCCTTTTCCAAATATAGCTTTCAACCTGCAATAAATAGCCTTCATCCAAAAAGTAGCTCCAAACCTTATCCTCCATGAATAGTAAGTGCAAGAGGGTATAGTAGTAAAGGTAAAAATGAGAGGTCAAACTCTTTTAGGCAATAAGAGAGGAAATTTCCAAGAATTCATGACCTCCCAACATTGCATGTGTAAGGTAGATAGAGAACATCACTTTGCCTCAAATAGAAAGACAAACTGGGCATGAAAATAGAAGGTTGTCACGGATATGATAAATATAGCAAACAACCTCTTTCAAGTAAAGAACACCTTTTCTAGGCTAAAGATAACAAGGCTTAGGATCATTCACGTTAATGAGAAAGCTCCTTAAGCAAAGTGCACCAACCAAATTTAGTATATCCTCCTATCATTCACACCAAATTTCTAAAAATAAAAACATCTCTTATCAAATTTGAACCACATGCTCATCTCCATAAAGAGTATCCAAAAATATAATCAAACCCAAAATGATGACTTTCAAGAAATGCATTAAAAAAAAAGTGAATCTTGAAATCAAGAAACTGAAAAGGCACAAATATGACCACACCCTTTAGGAGTCTTTGACCTCCCATACATGTTCTAAGATTGCAATGAATCTACAAGTATGGGCACCTACTCCCACTGAGCCTATCCAACTGATACTCATGGCGTGTCCTCTAGATATTCCTCTATATGAACAACCCACCCAAAACCTATCCAACTATCAACCCCTGAAAAGTAAAAACCTGCGACAAGTGCCAAGTCTGAAAAGCACTCCCGAACCATTGATGTTGAATGATGGACCAGCCAACCAATGCATCCCATAATTTACCTAAGAACCATCTCTAACAAGAAACCCAAATGGACTTTGGAGAAATCCATTATGGGTGTCAACAATGCCACAACTATGAAAGGGACAAGTACACACATGATAGTTAGGTAGTTAGGTCAATCTCACTAACCTAACAACCTATTTTTGAAGAAGATAAAAGATGAACATGCAGGGACGAAGGGGACTTTTTTAGGGTTTTGGGAGTCTTGACAAGAGTTTTGTGCCACCTTTCATGCTGCCATTTTAAGTGATGTTGTAACAAATAAAATAATATATAAACATATCAATAAACAAATAATTAAATAATAAAATAAAATTGAAGTAATTAAACAAATATTAAATAAAATTGATATGTAATTAATCAAATAGATAGAGACATACCTTTTCGTTGAAAATGCACATTCCATCAAATTGTAATGTAATCATCTCTCATCAATATATATTCAATATTATTTATCCTTTCCAAATGGAGTTATTTTCTATTGGTTGATTATTCACTTAAATAGTTTTATTGTGATTCGAACACGATCACAACATGAGAATATCCAGATACGGATATTACAGATGTCATTTTCCACCATACTTTTGTATTTTTCACATTGTTGATTGTCTTTGTTTTGTTAGTGTGGTTGCATTCATTGATGTTTGTTCTTCCTATTCTAAGTTTTGATGTTCTCCGCATGGATGTTTGTTATCCCAGAGACATAAGTCAGTGAATTTAATGACAGTCACTACACTTTGCTCCATTTTATTATCTTGTCATTTTGTTGAATTAGAGTTTGCAATGCTTTTGACCATTTGTCTTAATGTGCTGTTGCAACGACATTGATATTAATGGTTTAAAGTTGAACTTTGAGACATTGAAATCTTTGCTTGATTCTTTCTTCCTATGTCTCTATTACCTATGAATGCAATTTAAATTCAGTTAATCTCGGTTCCATTTTCTCTGAACCTATGGTTTGTGGCATATGACATGGTTGGATCATGTGAGGTATCTTTATGTGAGTATGATCAGTGTGAGGTATCTTTATGTAAATTTTCTTTCTTACAGAATAAAGGAATAACAGTTTTAATTTGAGAATGTGTATACGCTCTTTCCGCTTTTATTTATCTTTTTTTTGTCTTTATTTCTTTTAATCTTGGATCTTGTTGTTCCAAGCAAGGGGTATCACTGTGCATATATAAAAATACTTTGAAATACTGTAGATATTTGGTGTAGTTTATTGGATATATGAGTCATATTCCAATAAACTCCCCTATACCAAAAATAACAAAACCTTCTCCTTTGCAACCCAAATGCCCCTGCCATTAAGTTTTGATAGCTCATCCGAGAGACAAAATTTCTTGTAATGGCAATCATTGCACGTGCTATTGAATAACATCCAAAGGTGGGGTTGTCTGATGGGTCAATCGATTAATTTGGTTGATTAAACCACTCATAATGAATTAATGCTCTGATAATAGGTTTCCAAAATCCACTTTCCTCGAGGTTGGGGTTTTAGCACTTAGGAAAGGGGCCCTTTATCAATGGCTAGGTTTGACACATGATCCACCACCCCATTGTATCTCTTTTTGACATGGTAGAATTCAACCCCTAAAATATTTTCGCTACCTCTACTGTCCAGTCTAGGCATCCTTCTAAATGCCATGGTGGATCCTTGGTCTTATTTTTTATGAATCTAGAATTAATTTTGTGTCTCTAAATATGACCCTTATGTGATCAAGCCTTGAGCAAATTTTCATTTATGCTCGATGGTCAGGGGCAATTCCAAGGAAAACAGAGAAGACTGTCCTTTAGCAGAAAGATTGGGAGGGGATGGACTCCAAGCCCTTCATATTTGGAGTTCATATAGTAGAATGTTTTTAGAGTCTTCCTCCATTTTGTATGCTTCTATAGTTCCCCTAATTGATTGTTTGGTCTCTCCAGATTTGATATGTTTAAAGGTCACTGTCTGTTAAGTTTTTACTTGTTTAACATAATAAGAATAAACAATATAATCACTGAAAGAAAGACAAGCACATCAATCACAAAGAACACAAAATTTCTCTCAAGGAAACCACAAGGGAGAAAACCCCGACAAAACTTCCTCAATATAGAATTCACCAAGTACAAGATAAAACCCCAAGAAAAAACAACCTCTCTCTCCTTCACCAACGAACTTCTCTCTCTCTGCTATGCGAACTTGAGTGAGTGAGTGGATTGTTGAAAAGTTACCTAGGAAGTGTTGTTCACCTAGTGTTTCCTTGGGGTGGAAAAGAACACTTTAAATGGTGACCCCTAGTCATTATTAATTAATAAAGTGAGATGTACTTTATTATTTTTAAGTTACTTTATTAAAAGGTAAAGTCATGGTTTATCCTAAGTTCACATTTAATGAAAAGTCAAGTGAGTGATTAATTAAAAGGGGTGCTCACTTTATTAAATGAAATGAAGTGCACTAAATGTCATTTATTAATTATTTAATTGATCATTTAATGAGAACCCCTCATCTAATCTAATCTGGACCATTAGATTGAAAATATGAAGTTCTCATGAACAAAAAGGGACTTGGGCAAGGTAACCACATTCATTGTTCACATTTTCCAAGAGAGAGTTTTGGAGAAGAGAGGGAGCAAGAAGAAGAAGAAAGGGTTTGAGAGAATCGACCTAGAGGAGAGATTGACAAAAATTTCAGCAGTGAAATCGAGAGCTTGAAGATGAGCACGATTCCCAAGAAAGATTGCACAAATTCCTAGAAGAAAGCTAGCACATAAATTGATGCATTGACCACAAGAGAATTTGCACATAAATAGAGGACAATCCGTACTGTACGGATCTGTACTTTTGCAAATATATAGATGTTTTAGTTGGCACGATTTTCGAGGCAATGTACAACATTTAATGTTGTTGTTAGGCCGTACAAGGAACATATTTCAAGGCAATAAAAGGTTGTATCAATGCACATATCATTGGAGAGATTTTGAGGTCAAAAAATGGCCTCCTAAGAGATGTACTACAAAAATATGAGATATATTAAAATATTATGAGTTGAGGGTTTTATGGGGTAGATATATATGACAAGTCACCTCCTACATTATTTTCTATGCACAATATAAATAACCATGGTTGAGTTACTTTTCAAAATTCAGTAGAAATAAAATTAATAAAATAACTCTACATTGATGTGATTAAGATTCATTGTAAATTCCCAAAAATTTATTGTCCTTTAGCATTTATTTGTCTTGAACTTGCAAATGAAATTAAATAATAAAAACATTTTTAAGAGCTATTTTTTTAATTTTATGTTGGTTTTTTATATTTAGTATTTGTCTCATTAATTTAATATAATGTAATTTAATTGAAAATTTATTTACATGTAAAATGTTAATAATATTATTATAATCCACATTGCATTATTATTATTATTCTTTATTCATTAAATCTATTATTATTCTTTATTCATTAAATCTACATTGGTAAATTAATATCAAAATAATAAATTTATATGCATAACTAACATACATTTTTATATTAATATCATTCATGAATTTAATTTATTTTAAAAGTACAAAGATATATATATTAGTTTAGCATTATAATATTAAATAAAATGGAGTGAATATATAATTAAAAAATTAAAAATATAAAAATGACAAAAATATTATTTTATGAAAAAATGTGAAATGAATATATATATATATATATTAGTTTGACATTATGATATTAAATAGAATGGAGTGAATATATAATTAAAAATTAAAAACATAAAAATGATAATATATTATTTTATAAAAAAATGTGAAAGGACCTTCTTTATGAATTATGAGTAATTTATTTGAAAATGACAATAATATTATTTTATGAAAAGACTATCATTATGAGTACTTTACTTTATGACTTAAAAGTACTTACACCACTACCTTGGTTAACTATGTGTTTTCATAGGTGGAGGAGCAACAGGTTGTGTCTCCACAGGTGACAAGATCACAGGGTCACAGGTTTCAGGAGTGACTGGTTCACAGGTTACAGTTTCATCAGTTTCAGGGACTCAGTCTACAAGGACTTCTGGTACAGGGACAGGTTCATAGGTTTCACCTTCATGTGATTCGGGTGGTATAGGTTCAGGATCACCAGGTACAGGATCTCAGGCCACAGGTACTTCTTCAGGGAGATAGTTGTCAAATGAGGAGGTTATGGAGGAGCATCTACAATAGGAAGCTACTTCCAAGAAACGTAAGCCAAGTTGGCTTAAGGTTCTTGTGAAGGAAGTTGAGGAGTCTGTGGGACCGCCCAAGAGGGAGGTCAGAGAGTATAAAAAACCAGAGAGATTTTTTAGTTATATGGTGATGGTGACTAGCTTGAGTGATTCCGAGCCTACTACATTTGAGGAGGCTACCCCACACCAGGTTTGGAGGGATGCCATGATGGAAGAGTACAATTCCATCATGAAGAATGGAGTGTGGGAGATTGTTCCAAGTCTGGAGGGGAAGTTAGTAGTGACTTCAAAGTGGCTCTATAAAATCAAGCATGTTGCGGATGGCAGCATCGACAAGTACAAAGCTCGGTTTGTGGCATGAGGGTTCTCACAGGTAGAGGGAGTTGAGTACTATGAGACCTTTGCAACCGGTTGCTAGATTTTCTTCGATTGAAACAGTGATATCCATTGTGGCAGAGATGGGTTGGAGGATTTATCAGATGGATGTGAAAACCGCTTTTCTGAATGGTTTTCTACAAGAGGAGGTATATTTAGAGCAGCCTCAGGGATTTGAGATACATGGGAGAGATTCACATGTGTGCATGCTGAAAAAGGCCTTGTATGGTTTGAAGCAAGCCCCGCAGGCTTGGTATTTCAGGATTGATACTTATTTGCTTTCGATTAGGTTTCATAAGAGTGAGGCGGATCCCAACCTATACTACATTGTGGTTGGAGGTGTTCCACTCATTCTTCTACTATATGTTGATGACTTGTTCATTACAGGAGGAGAGCACCTGATTGAAGCATGCAAGAAAGATCTTGCTTCAGAGTTTGAGATGACTGATCTTGGACTGATGCATTACTATTTGGGGATGGAGATTTGGCAGGAGGATGGACATGTTTTCCTGGGGCAAGGAAAATATGTTTGTTACACCTAAATCTTGCCACCATAAGACTCAGTGTAAACATCCCTAAAGTTCCCATGACTAGGAAATCAAACTGGAAGAGATACTGACCTATTTCCATAGGGTCTAGTTAGGTCGTCGCAGGTCACCCTTGTGCAGCATGCACCGTCGCAGGTTGTCCTAATGCAGCTTGTGACGATGTCAGTTAAAGTGGATAAAGGGCATCTTCGAGCCATTTCTTGAAGGTGTGTGACTTGGATCTCTATCCCTAACCCATAGGAGAGCTGGCATTCGGTTCTCTAACCCTTTGGGAGGATCCCTTAGTCCTCTCCCACTATTTCTCAACCTATCCTATCCTCCTAGTCCTATATATATGAATCTCCTTCCCATTCCAAAGGGAGGAAGGCTATAATATCCATATCCTAGTGAAATAGAGCTTAGGAGATCATCTTTCATCCATAGGAGATCATCATTCATCCATTGGAGGCACCCATTTATCCTTAGAGGCATTGGCTTGGCTTATTGGAGGAAGATTGCAACGTTAGGGCTTGGTTGTAATCTTATCTCTTCTATGCATTTCCACTTTAATACTATAATACAAAACTCATTCCATAAATGTCTTATTGTTCATTGATATTTATAGTTTACTTCCTTAACCGTTTACTTAGATCAATTATTGTGTAGATGTGTTATTACTGCTTGTTTGTCTCTTACATGTTCTGACAGGTCTTGCAGCTTTGGATCTGATGACCGTGGAGCTTGGAGCGACGAGGGAGAAAGAGATCTACAGATCTGAAAGGTAAGATGTACACATCTCTCAATCTCTAATTGCATCTAGGAAGGTAGATTTGTATTCTGTCCTATTTGTTCTAGATTCACATTGAACTAGGGAGATCACGCCTTAAGTTCGCTTTCGGTAGATTATCCAATAACAAATTTGGCGACCATACTAGGGAATACCGTCGTTGTTTTAAGTTTTCAGTTTGAAAGTCATTTTCTCTGATTTCTTTGTGAGCCATTTCATTTGCCTCCTAAGGCTCTTTCGCCACCAGATCTTCTTTTTGAAGGGTCTATTGACTTCCTTTGAGTCTATATGTATGATTGTCAAACCTTTTGATTGCTCATTTTTGGAGATCTTTCCATCCTTGCATTGGGATTTCGCCCATCACACCTGGGTAGTATAGCCAGAGCGACGTCTTCTCTCGAGCGCAATCTACTGCTTTGCAACCTGCGTCGTCGGCGCTCAGCTCAGATTTACATCTTGCACCATCAGCGCAAGACACCTGTCTTCCATCGACGACGGGCGCTCTGAGCCTAACCACAGGCTACGCCGAGTAGTCAAGACTTGTGCTTGGGTCCTCTCTCCAACTTTTGAGTTTGGTTGGTCTTACAGACCTTCTCTGCACTGCATCTTCCAGTCAGAGACCTTTTTGATTTAGCATTGGTAGTGTTTGGATTTGTTTTGATTGGTTTTGGGTTCCATTTTGGACACAAGTTTGAGACTTGGTAGTGGTGGACACTTTAGTCTCCCCCACCTTCACTCACTTGACCTTGCATTTCCTCCTCTCCTCACCTGATCTAGTCTTTGCATTGGATCAGATCCCAGACCTCTTTTGCACATGTTAGTTAGCTTTGCTTGCATCCGGTTGTTCTTTGAGTGTCTTGAGTGTTTTGCAGTTTATTGGAGTGCTTGCCATTTTCTTGAGAATTTCTGAGTGTTTAGAGTGCTGCAAATAATCTTTCTTTTCAGTCATTCACGCTTAAAAACATTATTGTTATCAAGTTGTAGTCTTGGCATATCATTGAAAAAATTAAAAGTGCTTCATTTTTACCGTTTTCAAGTGCATTTGAGAATTGTCATAGAAATTGGTTCATGCGTTGGAATTCATCTTAGATCTTTTTGGAAAGTTTGAAAAAGAGCTCATCATTTGTATTTTTCTCGAACTATGAGCCATTCATTTTCTTGAAAAATCCAAAGCATAGTCAAATTTTTTGCAAAAGTGTTTCCGTGCTTGAAAAAGTTATATGTACTTTTGATTTTGATGTTTTTAGCTTGCCATAGTAAAATTTGAAAAGTTAGTGTGCTCTGGATAGAAATTCTCTCTTTTCACCACTCAATTTCATTTTTGATTCAAAAAGACAAAAAAGAAAAACTTTGATTTGGTTTTGATGCTTGTTGATTTTCATGTTTTGCTCGGAAAAACGAAAAGAGTACTTTCACTGTCAAATTTGGTAGAATTGAGATTTGTTGAAGTTTTGTTGTTTTGGTAAAAAACTACTTGAAAAAGATTTCTCCTTCCCGTACATAGATTTCATCAAAAGAAAAAGTGCATGTTTTTTCATGTAGTTAGGGTTTGCATTATGCTTACATTTGTGTACTCACCTCATGCATTCACCTAACCGTCCAGATAAAATCAACGGTAGAACTAGGGTAAAAATTTTAGTAACTTGTGTGTTAAGTTAAGAGACGTGTTCCGACGTCGTAAAACGTGGCAGTTGTCGTTATTTGCCTGCACTGCATCCCGGGGGTATTATAGTCTTCCACGTACCAACCGGTATATCGAATCTCTTTCACGGACCAACCAGTATATCGAAATCTCTTTCACGTACCTTAGGTATATCGAAAGGCACTTCACGTACTTGGTGTATATCGAAAGGTGTTTCACGTACTCGGTAGTATATCAGAAGGTCTCATGTCGTACGGTTGTGCATTAGACAGCACCACTACGTATTTGAGCTCCCACGTACCTTGTGTATATCGGGAGACACCATTAGGATTCCTGAAACCAACTGAGCTATCCATTTGGCCGTCTTGGCAGAGCAATACACCAAGAACAGCACTCGGGAAGCTACTACGCACGTACTATCAGGTAGTCGGGTTATATGGTCAGGGGTACGGTCCTAATCCTCCCTGGTTAGTGCTCTGAAAAATCGGACCGAGTATAACTGTTGGACCCTGGAGTATATCGCGAGTTGCGAATCCTTAACAATCCCATGGGGTTCCAGACTTTTGAATCCACACCTATCACATAAGTTTGCTTGCGGCCTTAATTTGTGTAAATTTTTCTGGACTGCTTTTCTTTTGTTTAGAATACTCTTAGGAGAAACTCTGATTCAGTCACTCTGGCTGACTTTCCTTGAAGAAGGTCCCGCATAATTTTGAACTTACCACCTGAATATCCCCTTAATCATGAGGTAATTTCGAGGGTAAGAATGGACCCACACGTCATAGTCGTGTCACCTGAAGTAGAAAACCCTACTTTGAATGTTGGGGCACACATGTTCCCTCCAGATTCACCAACCTCAGACCCCTCAAGGGGTGAAGAGGCGGAAACTTCCACTTCACCTGATGTACCTCTCCCTCTCGTTTTACCGGGAGAACCTGGATCTGTGGAATGGTTAAATCCCTCCTAGGACGACCCTATATCAGCTGTGTTTGGTCCAGCTACACCCTTTTGGGAAACATCTCTAGGTCAACAAGTGGCTTATTTTGCCACTACATCCCCACCGACTTGGCCCACTCCTGACGAGCTTTTCAGACCCTTTCGTGACCGCTTGAATCGATTACGTGCCATGGGTGAGGAATTTTGAAGACAAAGTCTTTTACAAAGGCTTGAAGACCCGACGTTACCCGCATATCGACAGATCCGGATTCACACTTTATCTTATGACTCACCGGAACCATCCATCCACAACATGCCCACTTATGAACCTGGTCAACCCTCACTTCCTGCAAGTACACCCCTTAGACAGGAGACCAGTTCTATACCTCAAATGACTCAACCTATTGAAGGACAACAGTCCAACACTCCTCTTACTACTACGAGAACATTACTCACTCCTCCCCCACCCCAAAACTCACGGGGAGGATACTTTTTACCCCCTACCTTTCTTACGAGTAATGTTAGACCCGTAGCAGATAATCAACAACCTATGCTGGGTCAACCATTGATCAGTGGTTAGCACGTTGCTGCCGAGGGGCAACCCCCGTCTCCTAACCATAACACAAGAGGAGGAGTTCCCATCAGTCCTTCCATTGGAACTTCCCTACCCGCCGAAGTTTCCACCACGGGATTATCCCATGTTGGGGGACCATCCCATTCAAACCAACCACCATGGAGTCAAGAGTATCCAGGTTATCTTAACCCTATGTCGGGACAATTCAATCCCAGAAACGCACTCTACGGGATACCTTATCCCGGAAATCCATACACTCTATGGGGGCATCAAAATGTTTTACAACATGGACTCCGGCCTATTGTCCCTCAAGTACCACCACCCCCGTTCGATCCCCCTGCACCTCTTTCCGGAGGCGGCAAGCCCCCACACAATTCTAGAGGAGGCGGACCTCTACCTTCTGGCGAAGGACCACCTCATTTTGGAAACCATGGCCCACCCCCTCCTGGCAGTGGAGGTGGAGGACCTCCCCCTCCTGGTGGAGGCGGAGGACCAAACCCCCCCCCCCCCCCCCCGGGTGGCAGAGGACCCCCACCTTATGGTGGAGGACCACCCCACCCTGGTGGCGGTGGTGGAAGACCACCCTATTTTGGTGGAGGTGGCGGAGGAGGCCCACACCCTTCCGACGGAGGGGGTGGAGCACCACATCCTCCTAACGGAGGCGATGGAGGTCCACATTATCTCAGTGGCGGTGGTGGACCCCCACCATTTGAAGGCAGAGGTGGAGCACCACCTCCTTCCGGCGGAAGCGATGGAGGTCCACCGTATCCCGGTGGCAACGGTGGACCCCCACCATTTGGAGGAGGCCCACCCCCCCAGTGGTGGTGGCGGACCCCCACCTTATGGACAACCTTATTATGGCAGCGGACCTACATATGGTCCGGGCGGCACACCCCCTTACGGCCAGTTTCCTCCGGGAACACCCTACAACCAGTCGATGCAAGGTCCCACTGGTCCATACATGCCATATCAGTACTATCAGTACCCACAGCGGAATCAACTGCTGCCTTTTTCTGGCTACGTTGGACCTACCCAACTTGTCTCGTCTGACTAATGACCCCATCTTCCATGGATACAATTGGCCACCAATTCCGGTGAAACTACCATCAGATATTCCCAAATTTGATGACAAACCTATTGAGGATCCAAAAAACCATGTGATGACATACCATTTATGGTGTTCATCCAACTCTTTGATGGACGACTCGATCCGTCTTAGGTTATTCAAATGGACTCTCACCGGCCCAGTTGCCAAGTGGTATATTGAATTACCACCTAACTCTTTTCCAGATTTCCGCTCTCTTCCTATGTCTTTTTTGACCCATTTCCAATTGCCCATTCGCTATGAGACTAGTACGGACTTACTAACCTCGCTCCGTCAAAACACCGCCACTCATATCTCAGATCATATCCATGAGTGGCAGAGGAGACGACGTCTTATTAAGGCTCATATTCCAGACCAACTCTTAGCTGACTGGTTCACAAAGTCTCTCTTACCTGTCGTAGCTCGAGACGTGGCCATGGGAGGGTCCGTCATTGAGGAACAAGCTATTGCCCGTGCCCATTACTTAGACCTGGTCTATGCTCAATCCGGCACATTGTATGAAATTGTTCCTGATGCACCCCGCCCTACATATGACCCTACGAAACCACCTAAGGGACCTCAGGCCGATGGCATCATTGGTTCCCTTACCTCCCAGCCTTCTACTCAAACTAGTGGATCATCGAATCCCCAAGGTTCTTCCCCATCCCCACCACAGGCTGGCAACAGCACCACCAAGTCACCCAATCCTACCTCCACCAAAGAGGTGAATTCTGTTCAATCAGCTTCGTCTCAGAAGTCCAGTGGTAAGAAGAAAAACAAAGGAAAACCTAAGAAATCTTCCAATCAGCAGGAGCCCAAGCCTACCCCTGAAGACACCAAACAGAAGAGGAAGTTGAAGTATCCTTGTTTACTGTGCGGTGGTGACCATTTCTCCAAGGAATGTCCTCACCGCGACGAACTGCAGAAGTTTCTCAAAAGAAACTCTACTACCACAGTTCTCAACGATCCCTTCCCCACTCAGAACCAACAACTGATCACTCAAACCTCTCCTTCCCACGGAGAGACGTCCTCCACCGCGCATGTTCTCATGATGCGTAGTGAGACGGTTAACTTGAACACACGTTCACGCTCGTATGAATCAATCCCTCATAAGGAACCCATTGGAAGTAATACTAAAGAAGCTTCCACTTCTATTCCCGACGTCACTGTACCACATGCTTCTCTCACCATTGAGAATCCTTCTTTAGAGTCAGTGTTGCGTCCGCCTAAGAGCACAATTCGAAAATCCGTTTTCAATCCCAATGCTCGGGAAGCTCAAAACTACAATATTGTCGAGGACCTGGCACAAGCTCCTTGTGCTATGTCGACGCTAGAAGTCTTGCAGAACTGTCCCAACCAACGCAAGACTCTTCTTGCTACCATTGGCGCAGTTGATCTGGATTCCTCTAATACAATCATGTTCCGACTCGAGTACTTTAAACCGAGGCTCTCCCACCAGTTGGCATTTCAAGTTGCCATGAACGTTGCTGGGAAGACAATCCATCGTACCGTCTTGGACGAAGGTGCCTCTACCTTGGTCATGTCGATTTTGTGTTAGAGAGCCATTGGCTCTCCCGAGTTAAACCGTTCTCCCACCACCTTGAAAGCATTCGACGGTCGTGGTTTCCAACCTCATGGGCTGTTACAAGCCTTGGCAGTCGAGTTAGGGGGTAAGACCACAACCATTAACGTGGAAGTGGTCGCCGCCCCTTTAGATTATAATCTTTTACGTGTTCGTAATTGGTTTTATGCCATCGCTGCGGTCACATCATCTGTCTTCCGCATTGTGCAATTCCCCCACCAAGGACGAATTGTCACTGTCGACCAATTGGACTTCTGTACACCGAACACCGCTACTCATCCCGGTGATAATGTCCCATTACACGGGCAATCTTCGCAACCATATGAGAGTGTGGGGGTCGGCCTCATAAAAGACTCATCTCTTATGGGTGTTTTTCCAACCTAGCATCCCCCTAACCATGTTGCCACGGTGAACATGATATCCTCTTTTCCCAACTCCATCGATCCATGGCTCGTACCCGACGAAACCACTATGCACTTGATTGGAGACACTATGCCTCTTTCACCCACTGAACTCACTTACAAGGCTATCCAATCAGCACCAGAGGACCACTTAGTTGTGGCCTCTACATCCTATTCTCTACAGCAGACATCATCCCTACCCAATCCTCTGCTCTGGACTTTTCATTCCGACGAGTCCATTATGGAGATTATGAGTGGGGATGACCCTCCATGGGAAGACCTCCACCATCGATCATCTTTCCTTCCCCCATTGGATACTGTGGAGAATACCATCACCACCATTTTCACACCGGATGTCTACCATTGCCCCTAGTCCCCGATACTTACGTGTCATACAGACACTGAGGGAAATTTGGCCAACATCAAACCTACCATTTCAGTAGACATATCGGTTACTCCTGGTGTAGTGGAAAACATTCGTTTAGGACAGAAGTGTTCCCCTGAAGAGATTACTACTTTCACGACCTTGTTCAAGCAATTTTGAGACGTGTTTGCTTGGACCTACGAGGAAATGCCCAGGATAGACCCTGCTATTGTTTCGCACGAGATTCAAACTTATCCCGATGCCAAACCAGTCCGGCAAAAGCTACGACCGGTACACCCTCGAAAAACTGCGGCGATTAAGGCAGAAATTGAAAAGCTCTTGAAGGTCGGTTTCATTTACCCTGTTCCATTAACACAATGGGTCTCAAATGTCATCCCTATAGCTAAGAAGCAGGGCACCATTCACGTCTGTGTTGATTATCGAGATTTGAACAAAGCTTGTCCTAAGGACAACTATCCCACTCCCTTCATCGACCAGATCATAGACAATTGTGCCGGAAGTGTCATCTTCTCATTCATGGATGGCTTTTCCGGTTACAACCAAATTGAGATCCACCCGGCTGATCAACATAAGACAGCTTTCATCTGCCCTTGGGGCACGTTTGCTTATCGCAAGCTCCCTTTTGGTCTCAAAAATGCCGGTGCCACATTCCAGCGGGCCATGTCGTACGCTTTTCATGACGTGAAGGACTTTGTGGAACCTTATCTTGACGATCTCCCCGCTCATTCGCGGCAGCGCAACTTCCAAATTGATCATCTGACGGCGGCATTCCTCAGATGAAAACGATATAACATACGTCTGAACCCTCACAAGTGTATTTTTTGCGTCGAGTTTGGATGCCTCCTCGGTTTTATTGTCTCGAAAGATGGGATCCGCATTGATCCCTTGAAGGTGGAAACCATCGTCACTCTTCCACCTCCTACTGACATCATGGAACTTCAAAGTTTGCAAGGGAAGGAAACTTACTTACGATGTTTTGTCTGTAATTTCACGCAAAAGACGCAGGGTTATATGAGACTACTCAAGAAGGACATCCCGTTCATTTGGGACGATCAAGCGCAACACTCCTTCGACAGTCTGAAACATGCCATTACGCATGCCCCTGTGCTCCAACCGCCCAATTACTACAAGGATTATATCCCTTATCTTGCTGCTTCAGCCACCACCACGATTGCCATGGTCTTGGTACAAGAGGACAAAAATGCCCAGGAGCATGTGATCTACTACCTAAGTAAGGGTCTTATTGACTCTGAAACTCATTATTCACATGTCAAGAAGCTCGCTCTTGCGGCAATCATTACCGTCCAAAAGTTCTATCACTAGATACTGCTCCGCACCACCACCATTATCGTCGACTCGAACCCCGCGTACCACGGCGTAACACGTCAAGTACTTAGGAGAAAGTATTCACGCTGGATCGTGATACTTCATGTGTTCGGCCTCCTCTTCGAGAAAGCTAAGTCTAAGAAGTCTTTAGTGTTTTCCAAGCTCATTTGCAATCTTCCCCATGTCGATTTAGGATCTGAGCCCAATGATTCTCTTTTGGACAAATCATTGTTCCTCATCAGCACGTCTGAGCCGAAGTATGGGGATATTACCTTATATCTCCAGACCCAACGTTTCAACCCCCAACTGTCTCGTGACGACCGTCGTCGTATACGCCACCACGCCAAGTATTACTTGATTGTTAGCGATACCCTGTATCGTCGTGGTATATATTTTGTTCTTCGACGTTGTCTAACACATGAGGAGGTTGAACATGTCTTAAATGACTGTCACTCCGGGGCTTGTGGCTGTCATCTCTCTAGTATGGCTACGGCCCAGAAGATACTACGCGCAGGATATTACTAGCCATCCATCTTTAAAGATTGTATCGAGGCCGTTAAAAAATGTCCACCATGCCAGCATTTTCAAATGAAAAAGCGCACCCATCCAGCCCTGTTACACCCGGTTATTGTCATTGGCCCCTTTGCAAAATGGGGCATAGATTTCATGCACTGTAAGCCTACCTCGATCGGGGGGCATGGTTACGTCATAGTAGCCGTGGATTACTTTACAAAATGGGCCGAGGTTATGCCTACGTACACTAACGAAGGCAAAACCGCCACACTCTTCATGTTTAATCATGTTATTTCACGGTTCAAAGTCCCACAAGCCATAGTCACTGACCATGCCAATCTCACTTTCAGAACCACATGGTTGATGAATTGAGCGACAGATTGGGTTTTAGTCATGAAAACTCAACCCCTTACTACCCACAGTCCAACGGACAAGTAGAGGCCATCAACAAGGTCTTGAAAACCATGATTCAACGCATGGTGGGTACGCACAAGTCTAACTGACACAACATGCTCGTTTCCGCACTATGGGCATACTGGACCTCCGTTAAGACTGCCACCGGATTTACACCGTTCCAGTTAGTTTACGGATTGGAGGCAGTCCTACTAATAGAGTGCGAGATTCCATCACTCAAACTGGCAGTCGAACTTCTTCCAAACACCACTACCAAGGAAGAAAATTTCTTTTACCTAGCAAAACTTGATGAAACCCATCACGATGCCGCTCTTGCCAATGAGGCACACAAGAAGCGCATCAAGGCACAATATGACAGGTCGGTCAAACCCCGTTCCTTTAACGAGGGTGATTTGGTCCTCACATACGACCAAAAGCACGATAAGCTGGGGGCTAGTAAGTTCGAGTCCATGTGGCACAGACCGTACATAGTGAAACGTGTTCTGGAAAAAGGAGCCTACGAACTAGAGGATTACAATGGGATATCTTTGGGTGAGCCCCGCAATGGGCTCTACCTGAAGAGGTACTATGGTTGAGTCTTTCATGCATAGGTATCTTGTATATACTGTACATGGCGTGTGTGTTTTGTGTGGTGTGACGCTTTTATTTTAGTGTGTCTAGGTCTTGTTTCGTTTCTTATACCATGTTCTGTCTGCATGTGCAGATGGCAACTTGCTACGGATTCGCGGACGACGCCATCAGACATACCCGTAACCTTGCTTCCGCAACCTGGGTACTTTATTCTCCCACCGGCGAGCTTATCATCTCAGGAGGAAGTTGTTTAGGATACGCAACCAATAACGCCGCAGAATATCAGGAAGTCATTGGAACCCTAACCGACGCTCTTTCCTTGGGTATGGACCACGTTGTTATCTATTTGTATTCACAACTAGTGGTTTCTCATCTTAACTGGATCTATGCTATCCGCGACCCTACTCTATTCTGTCTCTTCAAACGAGTCCGTCTTCTGGAAAGGTCCTTTGAATCTATTCAGTACCTACACATTCCACGAGACAAGAATACAGTTCCTGACTCGATAGCCAACTTCATTCTAAATTGGTACATTGCATACACATAACATATGAATAAAATATAAAAGCATACATAACATGTAAATCATCCATTGTATATGCAAACATGTAAACAAGATCACATTAATCATCCATAGAACACATAATGTATAAAGCCGCCAAAAATGTCTGTATATATATATACATCGATACAAAATGATGGTGTTGATACAAAAATATGAAACATACTAGCTTTCAATAAGACTTATCTCTACAAAACATGAAGCTCATAAGCTTTCAGTACATACATAAGTAGAACGTGAGCATAAACCCAATCCCTAGGTTGCTCATGATAGCAGACTACAGCCCTCGCCACTTTAGCCAACAGCGTGCCAAAACGGGTAGACACCTCGACGGTGTACTTATGGTAACCCAGAGGTAGATCACAAACACTCAGCTCTGAGATATCCAGTGTCAGCCTCTGGAGGTTCTCATAGACCTCCTCCACCTCCTCAGTAGCATCTCGCATCGCGGGACGTACAACCGGCACCTCTCCTCTCCTCGCAATGAGTGAGACTCGAACTGGTCGCGATGGACCCACATCTGCACAAAATGTCGAGTCATCAGCACTACTCCAAAAAAAATCATAAAATATATAAAATAAAAAACACAAAAGTTGTTGTTCTTACCGAAGTCACCCCATTATGCTCCCTCGGGAAGCACCAGGTCGGGATCACCTGTGAACGCAGATGAGGTACCCGCTCCAATAGAAAAGATATCACCATGGACCCATGTCCAAATTGTTTCAGCACCCCGCGCCGACATTTGGTCAGCTGACTCCGGAGATTGGTAAGGAGTCCCTCACACCAATTGAATACCCTGGGAGACATGCACTCCTCCGCGTACATCAACTGTGACTTGCTCGCAAGGTGAGCAGATTGACTCCCCGACACCCTCAATAGGGTGAAGAGCACGGCACGTAAAGGACAGTCTCGAATCTCCTTGATGGGAATCTTCCCACCAATAGCCGCAGTGCCTCCAGTGCAGTACTGAGTAATCATATCGTCCACTGTCCGATCACATACTCGTGATCCTGTAAGAGATACAGGTTCTCCCCTCTGGGATAACCCTATCAGGAAGTAGATGTCCTCGACATATATACTCAGTGTATGCACCCCGATCTCAAAGTGTTGTTGCGTCGGATCCCAACATCGGATCATGTGTGTCAGCAGCGGAACTTGGGCCCTCATGCCCGGCAGTCGGAAGTATTTGAGTAACCCACAATTCCTCAATGCAGCAATGCATTGAGGGTCATTTTCGACCTGAGCATCATCCACCTCGTGCTCTCGTTCTCGCCACTCAATAATCATGTTTGTCACCGTGAACCTGTCAAGAAGGACAAGTAAACGTTGTTAGAACTATTTCTAAACATCAAAACTTTTTCTTGTGGGTTGGGAGTTGAGTTGAAGTTGGGCGTTTGCGTCGTCGCAGGACATCTTTGCAGACAGTGCAACGTCGGTGCAAAAGGTCCTTATGGGTTTTGCGACAGTGCATGGCCGTCGTAGTTCCCATAAGGAGGGCTTGCGCCAACCCGTGGGCGCAATTCCCCCCACCAAAACAACTCAAAACCCTAAAATTTAAGCAAAAAAATAAAACTAATCCACTGAAAAGTTGCATGGCTGAGTTTAGGCCTACCTGTCTCTGACGGCTTGCGAAACGATGGACCGTAGCTCCCGAAATCAACAAGTGAAATTTGTCTCCAAACGGCACTTCACACTATCCAAACTTGGTAAAAAACAATTGTAATTCTTTTTCACTATTTCACCCATTTTATAACCAAAATGGAATATTCCTTTTCTAATTTGATGCTTTAGTGGGTTTTTTACTATAGTTTGGGTTGTTTGTTGCATTTAAACGCTTGGTTAATTGTTTTTTGACCTAGTCTTTGAGTTGCAGGAGAAGCTAGGTGCCTAATTAATGCCATTCTTCGTCGTGATGATCATCTTGTAGGTATTATCAGGTATGAACAACTCTTCGAGCATCTTTTCGTCATTATTTTGCTTATTAAATTCAATTACTAATGACACCGAGCTTACTCTTTGTTCTTTCTCGTGCTCGTTAAACAACGAGAATAAGTCACCGAGTTATAGTTTATCAATTTTTCGGGCTCGTTAAACTCCTACGAAAAAGGAACCCCCCAGAGTCTCTTTTTAAGCTCTTTTCAAGCTCTCTAAATACAAAAAGATCACCAAGTGAACTTGATGCGTTCACGCTTGTAAAAGTATTTGAATGATCGTCTCCCTGGTGATAGTTTACCCCTTTTTCGGACCAAGGGGCACTACTTACGAAAAATGAATACTCCAGCCAATCATGACTAGAAGAGTCCTCTCTCGCGTTGTTTTACCATTTTCTGGGCGAAGAGACTAACCTTACGAAAAAGAACCTTTGGAGTCTTCTTTAGTTTTTTTCAGACTCTCTAAACATGAAATGACGCCGAGTTTGCCTTCTATGGACTCGTTAAAATTCAACATTGAAGGGCCCGCCATGGGACGAACCCCTCATTTCCCAAGTTCGGAAAATATTTGGGATTGGACTCATCTATGAGATGAGCAATACCGAGCATCTGGTTACCCTCATCAAGCTTGTCAAAAACACATGAAGCACTCATCAGTCATGATGGGAAAAAAGGAAATTTTTTTGTGTTACACCTTTACCAGTGGCAGTACTTAGTCGTTCTTGAACATGGCACTCATTTGCATTTGCATACAGTACTTGGGTCATCCGTTTGTCCTCGAGTTTTTCCTACTTCCTGAGTCTTGTTACTCCTTTGGCTCATCCAAAGAATACTTCCATCATCAGTTGCATTAGGAGTTGGCGTCATTCTCGTCATGTCAATACTGCCAAGTCATGCCATGCCCATGTTCAAGAATACATTCACCGCTCATCATTTGTAGTCAGTACACCCTCCACCATGTCGGTCTACTCTGAGTCAGTCTTGCATGTTACTATACCATCCGATCTGCTCCAAACATCTACTATCGAGTTTCGTGTCGTTGATGGGGGATTCATTATGGCCCTCCTTCGACAGATTCATCCTTGTCGACCTCAACACATCATCTGAGAATTGAATCTAGAAACCAACCAAGTACCTTGGGCCTGCATGCCTCAATGGCAGGTTACCTCGCTTTCGACATGAGTTTACATCATTGACTCTTGATTGGAAGATTTCATCAAGTGTTCGACTTCAACTCATTCATTCACGCTTGATGATATATATAATGATACCTTAGGGATCATTGACATTAATGGTGATTTCCCTTGCGCTTGTTAACGGTATACATCAATGACCGGTAATCAAGTGGTTTCTACCATGTTCGACGTCAAGACATTTGTAATCACATGTATCATTGTGGGTTCGGCTTGAAGACCCTGGGGAGTCATGTTTTACCCAGGTTGCGATGGAGATTGTTTTGAGTTATATCACACGGATCCACTTTGTATTGGTCGTGGTTGTGTTATCATCTCATCATGGATCTATGCTTGTATCTAGTAGCCATGATTGTGTTCAGCCGGTCTTGACTACCATGGATCTGCAATGTATTGGTCGGCAGCCATGTTGCGAGTTATACAGGACTGTGTTCTCAGAGTCAATTATACTGCAGCGGTATCTTCCGTCAGACAAGTCCTTGCCATCCTTCTGTCAAAGCATTTCACCTATCAAGTTCCAACAGCTTCATGCTTTGGGGGGCATTCTATTACACCTAAATCTTGCCACCATAAGACTCAGTGTAAACATCCCTGAAGTTCCCATGACTAGGAAATCAAACTGGAAGAGATACTGACCTATTTCCTTAGGGTCTAGTTAGTTCATCGCAGGTCACCCTTATGCAGCATGCACCGTCGCAGGTTGTCCTAATGCAGCTTGCGACGATGTCAGTTAAAGTGGATAAAGGGCATCTTCGAGCCATTTCTTGAAGGTGTGTGACTTGGATCTCTATCCCTAACCCATAGGAGAGCTAGCATTCGGTTCCCTAACCCTTTGGGAGGATCCCTTAGTCCTCTCCCACTATTTCTCAACCTATCCTATCCTCCTAGTCCTATATATATGAAGCTCCTTCCCATTCCAAAGGGAGGAAGGCTATAGCATCCATACGTTGGTGAAATAGAGCTTAGGAGATCATAATTCATCCATTGGAGGCACCCATTTCTCCTTTAGAGGCATTGGCTTGGCTTGTTGGAGGAAGATTGCGACGTTAGGGCTTGGTTGTAATCTTATCTCTTCTATGTATTTCCACTTTAATACAGTAATACAAAACTCTTTCCATAAATGTCTTATTGTTCATTGATATTTATAGTTTCCTTCCTTAACCGTTTACTTAAATCAATTATTGTGTAGATGTGTTATTACTGCTTGTTTGTCTCTTGCATGTTCTGACAAGTCTTGCAGCTTTGGATCTAACGACCGTGGAGCTTGGAGCGACAAGGGAGAAAGAGATCTACAGATCTGAAAGGTAAGATGCCCACATCTCTCAATCTCTAATTGCATCTAGGAAGGTAGATTTGTATTATGTCCTATTTGTTCTAGATTCACATTGAACTAGGGAGATCACGCCTTAAGTCCGCTTTCGATAGATTGTCCGATAACAATGTTGCAGATGTTCTGAAGAGATTTCGGATGGAGGACTGCAGACCCATGTCTACACCCATGACCACCAACTGGACGAAACTTCATGCTTCTGAGGGAGAGTGGGTCCTACTTTGTATCGTCAGCTGATTGGTTCGTTGATGTATCTGGTCAACACCAGACGAGATTTGAGGTTTGCGGTTAACACTCTTAGTCAATTCATGGTGGAGCTCAGGAGAGTGCATTGGACTGCTGCAAAACAAATATTGAGATATCTTGCAGGTACAATAGATTATGGTTTGGATTACAAGAGATCTGATGGAGTGGGATTGGTTGCCTTCACGGATTTAGATTGGGCAGGTAGTGTTTCGGACCGGAAGAGCACTTCCAGTTGTTGCTTCAGTTTGGGCTCGACAATTGTGTCATGGTTCAATCAAAAGTAAAAATTTGTTGCATTGAGTTCTACACACGCTGAGTACATGGCAACCAGTCAGGCTAGTTGTGAAGCTTTGTGGCTTCGCAAGTTGATGGTTGACTTATTTGGTCAAGAGCTAAGGCCTACAGTTATACATTGTGACAATCAGAGTTGCATCAAGCTCTCTGAGAATCCGGTATTTCATGACAAGTCAAAGCATATTGAGATCAGATATACTTTATCAAGGATTATGTTTAGACAGGAGTTGTACAGTTGCAGTATGTTTCTACTGATGGGCAGGTAGCTGACATTCTCACCAAGTCTTTGGGTAAAGGGAAGCATGTCTATTTCAAAGACAAGTTGGGAGTGGTGAAGAACACCTTCCTTGGTAAGAGGGAGTGTTGAAAAGTTACCTAGGAAGTGTTGTTCACCTAGTGTTGCCTTGGGGTGGACAAGAACACGTTAAATGGTGACCCTTAGTCATTATTAATTAATAAAGTGAGATGTACTTTATAATTTTAAAGTCACTTTATTAAAAGGTAAAGTCATGGTTTATCCTAAGTTCCCATTTAATGAAAAGTCATGTGAGTGATTAATTAAAAGGGGTGTTCACTTTATTAAATGACATGAAGTGCACTAAATGTCATTTATTAATTATTTAATTGAGCATTTAATGAGAACCCCTCATCTAATCTAATCTAGACCATTAGATTGAAAAGAGGAAGTTGCCATGAACAAAAAGGGACTTGGGCAAGGTAACCACATTCATTGTTCACATTTTCCAAGAGAGAGTTTTGGAGAAGAGAGGGAGCAAGAAGAAGAAGAAGAAAGGGTTTGAGAGAATCGACCTAGAGGAGAGATTGAGAAAAATTTCAACAGTGAAATCAAGAGCTTGAAGATGAGCATGATTCCCAAGAAATATTGCACAAATTCCTAGAAGAAAGCTGGCACAAAAATCGATGCATTGACTGCAAGAGAATTTGCACAGAAATCAAGGACATTCCGTACTGTATGGATCCGTACTTCTGCACATAAATCAAGGTTTCAATTGGCACGATTTTCGAGGCAAGGTACAACATTTAATGTTGTTGTCAGGTTGTACAGGGAACAGATTTCAAGGCAATAAAAGGATGTATCAGTGCACAAATTCCGAGGCACTGTCTATAATGTACTTGGTCGTACAGTCACATGTGTGAGGCACAAATTTTGAGGAGTTGTTTCAACAGTCCGTACAACAGTTTTCAGAAAGTCTTCTGACACATATTTCGAGGCAGAAATGAGATAAGTACTGGTGTTGTAATTTGTGAAAAAAATTCTCTGAAAAATAAAATCTCTCTTGAACAGGTTTTCCCTTCGGGGTTTTATCCTGGACCAATTTGGTCAAAAATATCGGTGTTAAAATTTCACGTGGTTGGCTGATTTAAATTTCTGAGTATGAGTTTATTGGCTGAAAATTAAAATTTCTGAGTTGTTTGAATTTGAAAAAGAATCTCATGTGTTTCAGTTTAGTCATTTCTATGTTAAAAATGTGCATACTGGGGTTTGGGCATTAAACCATGCAATGAAGCTATCAAGTTTGAAACCGGGTTGGGATTCCAAAAACTTTCATGGATGGATAAAAATGAGCAACTCAACCTCTTATTTAAATTCTTTAGTTGATGTGACTTTTCCCCAACAGGGCCAACTTCTTATGTACATAATAAAATATTCTTTTTTGGATTCTTCTGGGCCGACACAAGTCCTAGGGTTTGCATTGACTCTTTCAATAAGTCTTACATTATCAATTACATCAATGACATCCCCCGAAGGAGGAATACAATAATACAATAGACAAGTACATTTAGAATATCTTCCGCAATTACATTTCTTTAACACTCCCTCTTAACTAGGAAGATATTCTACGGACATCATCATCATCAACAGCTGCACAATTGACTGGTGAAACTCTATATGTCGTAGGAAGTTTTTGGAACATCATCATATGTCTGGGGAATCATCAACATCATCTACTGGAATATCATCATTAGCATGATCATCATGGTCTTCATCAGCATGGAACTGTTGGAGCATCAACATCATCATTAGCAAGGAACTGTTGAAAACATCAACATCATCATCGTCAGCAAGAAACTACTGGAACATCAACATCATCATCGTCAGCAAGAAACCGTTGGAACATTAGCAACATCATCATCAACAAGAAACTGCAGGAACATCAACATCATCAGCAAGGGAACTACTTAAACATCAACATCATCATCGTCAGCAAGAAACTGTTGGAACATCAACATCATCATCATCATTAGTATGTAAATACTGGAACAACAACATCATCAATCATTAGTACATGGATACTGAAATCAACAACAACATCAACCATCAGTAAGTAAATACTGGAACAACAACATCAAACATCAATAAGTAAATATTGGAACATCATCATCAACATGTAAATGTTGGAACACCATCATGAGCATGTAAATGCTGGAACATCATCAACCATCAGTATGTAGATACCGGAACATCATCATCATCAGCATGTGAATGCTGGAACCATCAGTATAGAAATACTGGAGCAACATCATCATCAACATGTGAATGTTGGAACCATCAGTATAGAAATATTGGAACAACATCATCATCAACATGTGAATGTTGGAACCATCAATATAGAAATACTGGAACAACATCTTCATCAGCATGTGAATGCGGGAACCATCAGTATAGAAATACTGGAACAACATCATCATCTGGAATATGCACTATGGTGGGCACTCTAGTAGACGATGCCAACTTACTAATCCTTTTGGACCAAGCAATCCTAGTCAGACATACCAATCTACCCAGGGATCAAACAAGCCTTGTCTGGCTTACTAATCCTTTTGGACCAAACAAGCCAAGCCAGACATACCAATCCCCCTGGGATCTAGCCAGTGTTGACATACCAATCCTTTCGGATCAATCAGGCCTTGTCAGGCCGACGTACCAATCATAGACTGAGCTACCATACCAAGGCTCTAGGAAACTACTCCCTCTTTCAAGGGTGATCCTTTCGGACCCATCATCTTCACTCCTTTTGAAGGAGGTCATATCGGACCATCATCTTCACTCCTTTCGAAGGAGGTCCTATCGGACTCATCATCATCACTCCCTCTTTCGAGGGAGGTCCTTACAGACCACACCAAGCTTGTCTCGAAAGTATTCAAACTTTATACAAGACAGAGGCTTAGTCAACACATCAGCAACTTGTTCCTCTGTAAGAACATACTTGAGCTTTACAACTCCCTTCTGCACCATATCCCGGATATAGTGATATTTGATCTCGATATGCTTCAATCTATCATGAAACACTGGATTCTCAAACATCTTGATACAACTCTGATTATCGCAGAGAATATCAGTCACATCTATTTCTGCATCAAACAATCCTGCCAACATCTTGCGAAGCCAAACTGCTTCACTACAAGATGAACATGCTGCGACGTATTCAGCTTCTATTGTATTGAGAGCAACACATGGTTGCTTTCTACTGAGCCATGAGATCATACCTAATCCCAAACTAAAACATCCTGAAGTGCTTTTTCTGTCTTCAGCACTTCGAGCCCAATCTGAGTCTGTATACCCGTACAATCTGAACTCACTATCTGATGCATATCCGAGTCCATAGTCCAACGTACCTTTTAGGTACCTCATCACATGTTTTGCTGCAATCCAGTGAACATGTCTAGGCTCTACCATATACTAGCTCAAGGTGTTCACAGCGAAACATATATCTGGTCTAGTGTTGGTCAAATACATTAATGAGCCAATAATATGTCTGTACATCGTAACATCTATTGTCTCTGATGAAGCATCATTCAAGAGCTTCAAGTTTGTCACCATCAGAGTAGTCATGGCCTTACAGTCCAACATCCCAAATCTCTTTAGGATCTCAACAGTATATTTTCCTTGATTTAGGAAAATCTCATCTGGAATTTGCCACACCTCAAGACCTAGAAAATAGTGCATCATCCCAAGGTCTTTCATCTCAAATTCTGCAGCAAGCCTCTTCTTACATTCAATGATGGGCTTGTCTTCTCCTATCAAAAATAGATCATCCACATACAATAACAATATCATAGGTTCATCATCTATGACCTTATAATAAAGATTGGAATCTGCTTTACTTTTGGTAAAGCCCAAGCTCATCATGAAACCATCAATTCTTCCATACCATGATCTAGGTGCTTGTTTCAACCCATATAATACTTTCTTCAGTTTACATACATGTGTTTTTTTGTCATCCGTTTCAAATCCTTCTAGTTGCTCGATGTATACTTCCTCTTCTATCTTTCCATTCAAGAAAGTTGTCTTCACATCCATCTGATGTAACTTCCATTTCATCTTAGCTGCCAAGGAAAGGATTGTTCTAATTGAAGTATATCTAGCCACAACAGCAAAAGTCTCCTCATAATCAATTCCTTCCTTTTGAGAGAATCCCCGAGCTACAAATCTTGCCTTGCACTTTTCAATACTTCCATCTGCTAAGTGTTTTGTTTTAAAAATCCATTTTGACAAAACTACTGACTTGTCCTTCGGTCTTGGTACCACATCCCAAACATCATTCTTTATGATGGATTGGTACTCTTCAATCATAGCATCCAACTATTTCTTCTTCTTTGCCGCTTCTTCGAAACATGTGGGTTCTTCTTCAACAAGGTTACACATCAAGGCTACATAACTAGAGTATGGCCTTGGTCTCTTGCTTTCTCTACTTGTTCCTTCTGGGGAACCATATTTTTCTGCATCTTGGATTATTTCTCATGCCCAAGCTGGTCTTCTCTTCCGTGGATTTATCTCATGAGGTGGTTCCTCGGGTCTTTGAGGTTTTGTCATATCACGATCCTCTGGTATATGTTGTTCTTCATTATTCATATCTGGTGCATTGTGTTGAAATATTGTAACTTCAAAGAATATTCTATTGTACTTTATTATTGTAATTTATTTGGAGATGTTTTATTCGCCCGTCAAGATGCTATTATTACATTTGGTCATGTAAATTCATTGAGGTAAATCCTCCTTTGTAAGTCGTGGCATTAGATCCCCCTAGAGTCAAATGTAATGGGGTTTTTAAGTCCCCTAGAGGAGTCAGCCCAGTCAACATTAATTGAGTGGTAAAGTTAGTTGAGGCCGACATGTCAAGTTGTAAAATTAAAGTAGAATTGAATGTATAAATAGAGAGCTAGGCTCTCTCATTTATTCATTCATTCACACACACACTCACTTGTGTAATTCGCATAGGGGAGAGAGAGAGAGAGAGAGAGAGAGAGAGAGAGAGAGAGAGATCTGCAAGGAGAAGGAGCACTTGTTTGGGGTTTTGTCTTTGTACTTTTGATCATCTATATTGAGGAAGTTTTGCTGGGTTTTCTTCCCCTAGAGGGTTTCCCAGGATAAATTTGTGTCTCTTGTGTTTATGTTGTGCTTGTTATTCTTTCAATGATCCTGTATATGCTATTGTTGTGAAATTGAATTGAATACTGATGTTATCTATCTTAGCATATTGAATCTTAACACATTGTTAGTTTATGTAACTCTAGGAGCTTCATGCTCCTCTTCATCCTCATGCGTCTTCTTAGACTTGTTGAAAGTTGTATCTTCATCAAATGTAACATCTTTGCTAAGTTCAATCTGGCAGTATCCTGGTATGTAGATACGGTAAGCCTTTGATTGCTCACTGTAACCCACAAATATCCCCTTCCTTCCTGAAGGTTCCAACTTTGATCTCTTCTCTTTTGGAATGTGTATGAATACTAGACACCCAAATATCTTCAGATGACTGACTTCGGGATTCTCACCGGTAAACATCTCTTCTAGAGTCTTGTTGCCAAGAGCACTGTGGAAGATTCTATTATGCACATAAACTACAGTTCTAGTTGCTTCATCCCATAGATGCATGGGTAGGCCTTGATCATGGATCATGGCCTTCACTGCTTCCATGACAGATCTATTCTTCCTTTCAGCTACACCATTTTTTTGTGGATTATAGGGGATCGTAAGCTCCCTCTTAATCCCTGCTTGTTTACAGAATTCTTTGAAATCACCTGAAGTGTATTCTCCTCCATTATCTGACCTTAGTATCTTGATCTTCTTTTATAAGAGGTTTTCCACAAGAGCCTTAAACTCTTTAAAATTTTCAAATACTTCACTTGTATTCTTTAGGAAAGAAATCCATGTTTTGCGAGAATAATCATCAATAAAAGAAGCATAGTAAACATACCCGCTTAATGAAATAGTTGACATAGGTCCACAAATGTCGGAGTGGACAATGTCCAATATGCCTTTTGCTTTGCTATCACTGCTTGGAAATGGGTTCTTTGTACTTTTTCCTTGTGCACATCCTTTGCACACCCCTTCATGATCAACTTGGATTTCTGGTACTCCAGTCACCACTTTACTCACTATTGGTAAAGCTTTGTAGTATACATGAGCTAGTCTTCTATGCCATAATTCACAAGGACTCATGGTACTAGCCATTAGTGTTGAATCTGCATGTCCTTTGAGTTTATAGAGTCCACATTCCTCAACTCCAATAACAACTGCATCATTGATTGTCTTCCCCTTTGGCCACATAAGAACTTCACCATCTACAAATGCAACTCTAAGACCTTTCTTATCTAATGCTGAGATAAAAAGAAGGTTCTTTTTCAAACCTGGAACATATAAGACTTCCTTCATCTTCATGGACTTTCCAAAGTCCAACTTGTAAGTAGCCTCTTCCATTCCTTTGATAGGATATTTGAAATCATCTCCAAGCTTCACTTTGTGTGGAGAATCTTTATGCATAAGGTGTGAAAGAGAGTCTTTGTATCCTGTCATGTGTTTGGAGGCTCCATTGTCTAATAACCAAGTGTCACTTCCATGAGATATTGAACCAGTGAGGAATGAAATTAGAACATATTCTTCACTGGAATCTTCATCTTCTCTGGTCTTGATTTCGCCATCATGTTCATCGTCCTCGGCTGCATGGGCATGAAATCTTTTCTTATGCTTCTTGAATTGTTCAGCTTTGAGAGGACAATTTCTTGTAATGTGTCCCATCTTGCGACAAGAGAAACATTCAAAGGAGAAGTCTCTCTTGACCCTTTTGTTCCTTTGATATCTTATGGGAGAGTGGTCATGAGAACGTATATCATTCTTTCTTTTGTTTCTTCCTTTGGTATGGGTTGCCAAAGCTTGATCCTCGTTATCATTTAGTTTCTCTTCTCTTACTGCTATCCTTTCTTCTTCTTGCACACATTCTTCACATAGTTGTCTAAACTTTATCAATCTCTTCCTAGAGCATATGCCACAAACAAAAGGTTCCCAATCTCTTGGAAGACCATTCAAGGTGGTCATCACAACTTCTGCTTCTTCTATCATGTCGCCAATAGCTTCTAATTGTTCTTTGATCTGAGATACTCTAGTGAAATATGATTGCATAGTCTCTGACTTCTAAACCTTCACACCCTTGAGTTGATTTCTCAAGGTCATCTTCCTATTAATGTTCTTTCCTTCAAACAGACTGGTCAAAGCATCAAACATTTCTTTTGGAGTCTTCTTTGAAGACACTTGAGGAATCAAGTGATCTTTGATAAAGTCAACTATGATCCTTTTAGCCTTGATCATGTTCTTCTTGTGTCTTGCTTTGGCCTCATCTCCTTCTGGTTCTGCAACTTCTTCCTTTATAAAGCCTTCTAGGTCATGTTCTTCAAGAATGAGCATGACTCTATATTTCCATGCCCTGAAGTTCTCAGCTCCTTCAAGCTTCTCATCAAGCTTGGTAGTGCTTGTCATTTTGATAATACGAGAACCTCAAATGGAAATCGAATGGAGATAGTACTTACCAATAAAGTTTCCCCTTTGAAAAACTGCTTCTACCTTGACTTAGGGTTTGGCAGAGAAACCCTAATTTTCCAACTTTGGGATCTTCGAAAAATGATTGGAGGAAAAGATGCACCTCCTCAAGGCGAGTTGAGAAATGTACTCTTTCTCCCAAATCTATAAGCAGATCTTCCAAAAACTTGATGCCCTAGTTCTTCGGGTTGCAGTGGTGGACCCATGAATGAAAATTCTCGGAATTGAATTCTGCTTCGACAAAAAGATGTGCCCTAGTGAGGCGAGTTAGATGCACCCTCTTTTTCAACTGAATTGTGGAGAGAACTCCTGGAATAAGAAACCCTAGTTTCTGCAGTTGCAGTGGCTGCACAATGTTTTCTTTCAGGCCTGCTGTGATACCATGTTAAGTTTTTACTTGTTTAGCATAATAAGATTAAACAATATAATCACTGAAAGAAATACAAGCACAACAATCACAAAGAATACAAAATTTCTCTCGGGGAAACCACAAGGGAGAAAACCCCGACAAAACTTCCTCAATATAGAATTCACCAAGTACAAGATAAAACCCCAAGACAAAACAACTTCTCTCCTTCACCAACAAACTTCTCTCTCTCTCCTATGCGAACTTGAGTGAGTGAGTGGATGGATACAAATGAGCAACTCAACCTCTTATTTATATTCTTCAGTTGAGGTGACTTTTCCCCAACAGGGCCAACTTGACCTAACTAACTGGGCCGACTTGTTAAGTACATAATAAAATATTATTTTATGGATTCTTCTGGGCCGACACAAGTCCTAGGGTTTGCATTGACTCTTTCAATGAATCTTTACATTATCAATGACATCTCCCAAAGGAGGAATACAATAATACAATAGACAAGTACATTTAGAATATCTTCCACAATTACATTTCTTTAACACTGTCAACACATACAAACTATTAATTAAAGAACAGAATACCTAGGCTGAATCAATAGTTCTGTTATCTAGATATTTGTCATTGTGGCACTAGTACTAATGAATCGATCCAAAAAGGCTCGGCCTAATTAACAATTCTTCCCAGCCAAGTCAAGGATTAGTTGTTAGACTTAACAAATAAAGGAAGTAGATTTGCAAACAGGCATCAATCAATAAACATGGTAAAAGGCAACGACAAAAGTGGGTTCTTACTTTCTTAAAATTCTTAAAAGAAATTGTGAAAACATTTTCTTGAAATTGGAGCCAAAACGGAGATGCTAGTTCTTCTCCCTAACGTATGGAAGGGAAACCTGTGTAACTGCCCTTTGGCCATGTGATGAATCATTCTTGATGTACATTTATATTTAGTAATGAAATATAAGATGCATTTTGCAACAAAGGTATCAGAAAATAACCAACAATTATGTCCTAAAAACAGACAAAATATGGCCATCCTGACTAGTGACGTGATAAGCTCTTCAACATTGACAATGAAAATTAGAAATATGAAAAAGGATATAATAATTTCATTCAGGTTGTACTTTTCACCAAAAATTTAAATCTGAGTACTTCAGAATGTTAGCAGAAATTGTGACCAGCAATAGCCAGGAGGCACATGCTTACAGAAAAAAGGAATTCAAGAGGAAAACTAATCAACCTTTTGTTTGGAGCTATACCATACAGGAACACATAACATTCCAACTAATTGCCATGTGTGATGGTAATGGTGCGCTGAATCGTAGGATGTCTGAACTAGAATACTTCTTATCAGCACTGTTTAACTGTCCAAGTACCTTGGCAACATTGGGAATGATCAACTCCCTGCAGTGTAGATGCAGCAAAGGTACCTTTGATAGAACAGTACCTTTCTCAACATTAAGGACACGGCGTTGCTTCAATCTATATTGTTCTCCTGTCTCTGGATCGATATCTATTTGAGGCATCTGTTTCCATCGCTTGTGAACATACCATCCATATTTGTAATCCCCCACAATGGGAGTCCCCAGGGCTTCAGCACAATGAACACGGAGCTACAATAAACAAAATTAATTATGTTGAGAGACATTGTTAATAATGATTATATTAGACGAGGGAAATTCAAAAGAAACACCTAGGAAAAACACATAGGTAATGCAGACACAATTGACTGTAACTTCTTTTTTTTTCTGAGGAAAACTTCAAGGGATGCCCCCTTCCCCGGAATATCCAAATGGAAGGTGGCTCAACCACCAGAAACTAACACCGAAGGACTAGAGCAGATTTGAACCTGCAACCTATGGCCTCCCCATGGACAAGATGCTTTGGGCGGATGTTTCAACTAACTGAGCTAACTCTTGGAGGTGACTGTAACTTCATCTACATGTGAGAATTTATATGTTCCCTTATGCTATTAAACTATTAACTTCCCAAAAGGTCAAAATATCAGGAAACTGGAGTCGAGCACTAACCACATGACAAGAAAATTCAGACCACTAGATTTAAATATCTCGAGTTACTTTCTCACCACAAAAACAAACAAACTGGAAACCTTCACTCCAATTTATATGGTCTTCCCTTACTTTGCAGGCAGAGCAAGAATTAATTTTCCTTTACCTCCTAAATAACTCTTATACCTATGCCTCCTCTGGCACATAGCGTTATGGCAAGCACTAAAACAAAATATTGAAGAAAATAAAGAGAAAGGATGCACTTGGAAAAACCACCACACCTGATGCTTTCTCCCAGTAAGTGGGCAGAGCTCGATCCATGAGCAGCCTGTTCAAGTAACTATTGCACGTAAATCATAGTATTTATTCCTTTAGATAACACAAATATGAAGAAAAACATGCATAGTTTCGTTGAGAAATGTCTGGCAGGAGACATCTCTCAATGACATTGCATACATTGTTTCTAACAGGCAAGGAACATGTAGAGAAAAAACTATCTAACGAAAACCAAAAGCTTCAACTGCATCATCAATATTACTTTTTAAAACATCAAAATGAAACAACCCTAGAAGTAGGCAAATGCACAATGTTAATATATTCTTTTAAATTCCATCTTAAACTATTTCTAAACTCCCCCCCTTCAAGGGAAATTTTAGACATAGCTTGATCAAATGCAGTGTTTTCACCAAAAACATTAACTCACCATGAACAAAAGGTCCCATTACTCTATACTCTGTTATTGCCTCTTGTGCACAGTCCATTCTAGCATTATTAGCAATAATAATTCTTTCAGTCTTTACACCATCAAAAACTACCTGCAAAACGATAAGATAATACTTATTTAATCACTTTAACCAAGAAATATTATGATCCTGTCAAATTTAATATTTACTAAAGAATGTCACAGCTTAATTTATTTCCCTATTTTATAACTAGACCAGTTTTTAAATAATGCATTTCCATGAAGACAAAAGAAGTTTAGTAGCACAATGGGAGCATTTATGTTTTGTAAAGAGTGTTCACAACTTCAAATAATAAATACTAATGCAGCCATTTCTCTTTTAATATTGTCAGGTGTTGTAACAGGCGGAGTTTTGTCAACAACGAGCAAAAGAAATTAACAAACAGAAACAATGCATCGCAAAGAATTTGGAGAATTTAAACTTGCATGAGAAAATTTAATTTCCTATCCTTATTAAAGACAAGTATTGACTAAAACTAAATTATACACATATTACCAACTACAAGAGGTGGATATTCTCAAACAATTCACATTTACAAGGTGCATCATCAAAATTCTACACTAATAATTTATGGAATTCCTAAGTAGACTTTGTAATTTTAGATTGATATTAAATAATGAAAACTACTTTTCTTATCTTTAATGAAAAACTGCCAAGGCTTGAGCCCGTGTCTTTTATTTAATGATCTTTAGGTTTCATGCTTCCTACAGCTCTTTGTGGGTTTTAAAACTTCAATATTCATATCTTTGTTGACTTGAGGCCAAGGGTCTATGACCATGTCTCCAATTTTCTTGTTAAAGGATTGAAATTATCTCTGTATGGTAAAAGAGTTTCTATACTATATTATTCTTAATAATAGTAACAGTAATTATAACAACAAAAAGAACAATAATGGGAACAGCCACATATAGTTATATATTGAAAAAAAAAACTATTACATGTTGCTTAAAAAGTTCACAATAATCAAGTTACAACTACTAGAAAGACTTTGTTGGAAGTAACATAGTTCTTGGGAGGAAATCGGATTTATAAACAGTGAGGGTTCAAGTCCCTCTATCACCACCCAGGTTCATAAGATAATTTCATAACTTGACCTTTGATAAATATCATTAAAATCTTAGAGGCTTTGTTGCCGCCTAATACCTAATACACACCTGGGGGAAAACATGGCAGGAAACCTTCAAGCCGCTCGGTGTGTCCTTGGAGGCAAGTCAGAGTCGAGTGTTGTCACTTGATTACTTGACTCCTCCGTCTAGGCTTACTCCTAGCAAAGCCTATTAGTTTTTGTACCTAGGGAAGTGTTCCCCAAGTGACTTTTGCCTAAAGTCACTTAGAAGGGGGGAAAAGGTGACCCTCACATTAAATGCACTTAATGAGACTTTATAACATCAAAGTCACTTTTTGATAAATTTAAGCGGGTGAGTGAAATTAATAATTTATGAGAAATAAATGGAGCATTTAATTTCAACCGTAGATCTAAATCTATCTCATCCATTGGATTTAGGAAACCCTAGGGTTTGATCAAAAAGGCATGAGGGAGGCATTTTGACTCACTTTTGCAGATTGAAGTGAAGAGAAGAATAGAGAGAGAGCAAGAGAAGAAGAGAGCACAGAAATCGAGAGAGCTGCACCCATCCGTACAGCAGCACGAGTTTCTAAGTTGCATGCATTTCGAGGAAAGGATATTTTCAGTGGGCACGATTCCCAAGGCACCAAACAGCAGAGTTCTTGGCATGGTTTTCGAGGACCGTACTGTCAGCATTTATTGTTGTTCGTACAGCACAGATTTCGAGGTGATTCAGCTGGGCACTTTTTCCAAGGTCCGTACAGCTGAGCAGTGGGCACAAAATTCGAGGACCGTACAGCACTTGAGTTGCTGTACCGTACAGCACAGAAATCGAAGCATTTATTTCTGGGCACTATTTCCAAGAAATGGCACAGTTTTCGAGGTCCATACAACAGCATTAAATGCTGCTGTACCATACAGAAATTTATGGGTAGTTGGCATAGAAATCGAGGCTGGGTTTTGCACAATTTTCGAGAAGAATTTTATGCACAGAACTCGAGGCAGCGTTGCACAGAAATCGAGAAAGATTGCTGGGTGATTTGGTTGGTTGAGATAAGTACATTTTGATTGTAAAATATTGTACTGAAAATTGCTGAAGAAAAAATCTCTCTCTCTCTCTTATTGGTTTTCCCCGTGGGGGTTTTTCTAGGGCACAGTTGCCAAAAATCCTAAGTCTGAAATTTTAATGGTGTGCATGTGTTTTTTTAATTTTCTGTCTGTTAGTATGAATTTTCAGCGTGTTTAATTGTCTCAGAAAAATTTCATAAGTAGTTTGCAGCCTATGCAAAACCGGCTGTAAATGAAAACCACTGAAATGTTGACATAAACCAACAAGCAGAAAACTTAGAAAAATTTACATGGTATCAAAGCGAGGGGGCAGAAAACAGTGATATTTTGCAGACACACAGAAATTTCCAGAACTCAGTGATTTCAGTAATTTTCTTCTGTTAGTGAACAGCACCTTGTTGGGTTGAAGTAGAGATGGCTACAAGACTTAGGTTGGAGGATAGGCTGAATGGGACAGTAAACTTTGTGCCATGGAAGGCCAGAATTTTACTGATATTAGAGGAGAATGAACTATGGGAGGAAGTGGTTAGAAATACTACAGCAAACCCGGTTCAAATTCCTGCTGCTACAGATGCAGCAACACTATCAGCCTTCAACAAGAAGGACTGCAAGGCTAGGAGGATAATCCTTGATGCAGTTAAAGACCACATAATCCCTCACATTTCAGGCAAGACTAGGGCACACTTGATGTGGATAGCTTTGACCAGTTTGTATGAGAGTACCAATGAGAACCGGAAGATGGTTCTCAAGGAGAAACTCAAGAGTATAAAGATGAATGGAGGAGAGGGAGTCACAGCATACCTCACTAGGATATCTGCAGTTCGGGATGAACTGGCAGCAGTTGGGGAGGTGGTATCTGCTACTGAGCTTGTACGTACAGCAATGAATGGGGCTTCAAATCCCTGGGGTGCATTTGTGCAGGCCATAGTGGGTAGAGAGAACCTACCGTCTTGGGAGAGACTATGGGATGACTTTGTGCAGGAGGAGACCAAGAGAGGTCTCGTACAAGGCAGTTCATCTTAGAGTGGGGTAGATGAGGAGAACGTGGCATTGACAGCAAAGGGGAAGAAGAAGAAGGGTCCCAAGAAGGGTGAGGCCAAGCAGCAGCAGCAGCAGGGTGGGCAGAATCCCTGGGGTGCATTTGTGCAGGCCATAGTGGGTAGAGAGAACCTACCGTCTTGGGAGAGACTATGGGATGACTTTGTGCAGGAGGAGACCAAGAGAAGTCTCGTACAGGGCAGTTCATCTTAGAGTGGGGTAGATGAGGAGAACGTGGCATTGACAGCAAAGGGGAAGAAGAAGAAGGATCCCAAGAAGGGTGGGGCCAAGCAGCAGTAGCAGCAGGGTGGGCAGAAGAAGGACTTGAGTAAAATCAAGTGCTATGGTTGTCAGACGTTTGGGCTCTATGCTTCACAGTGTCCAAACAAGAAGAAGAAGAAGGGACAGCAGACAGCAGCCTCAGCAGAGGTTGATGACTTTGGAGACAAGTTTCAGAGGGATTTTTCCCTATATGCTGGACAGATTGAGAGAGAGAGAGTCTCTTTAGCCACCAGCACAGATATGGATATGGAGATCGAGCATTCATTATTGGCAGGCCATCAAACGAGTCCATCCACCACTAGTACTTGGTACATTGACAGCGGAGCCTCGACCCACATGACAGGTGCTCAAGAGTTGTTCTCCGAGCTATCACAGACAGGTAGAGATGTGGAGTTTGTACTTGGAGACAATACCATTGTTAGAGCAGTTGGTTAGGGGACCATTACATTTCAGAGGGAGTCTATGAGTCCCATGATTCTGAGGGATGTGTTGTATGTCCCTGGGCTGAAGAAGAACCTTGTTTAGTTTCCACTATTGAGGACAGGGGTCTTGGGGTGTGTTTCTCAGATGGGAGAGTGCAGGTTTTCCCTAGGACTACAGGTGTATCTACCCCCATGGACATTGGGGTTAGATGTGGAAAGTTGTACAAGCTATTGTTTCATCCGCAACATGCTCTAGCACACAGCAACAGCAGTGAGTTATGTGAGCTATGGCATCGGAGGATGGCCCACCTACATCACCCAGCTCTGAGATTGTTGAGGAGCATGGTTACAGGTTTACCCGAGTTCAACACTGAGCACAGTGATGTGTGCAGGGGGTGTGCTTTGGGAAAGTACACCAAGACTGCTTTTCCAAGCAGTGACACGAGAGCAACAGGAGTGCTTGACTTGATCCATTCTAATATTTGCGGTCCTATGTCATCGGTCTCTTTGACTAGTTTTGCGTACTACATCATCTTCATTGATGACTACTCCAAGAAGACCTGGATCTACTTCTTGAGGAGCAAGAAGTCAAACCTAGTTTTGAGTGTCTTCCAAGGGTTCAAAGCCCTTGTGGAGAAGCAGGCAGGGAGGAAGATTCGGATGTTGAGATCGGACAATGGGGGTGAGTATACCTCCAAGGAGTTCGATGCTTTTTGCAGACAGGAGGGTATACAGAGACAGCTGACAGTTCCCTACACTCCTGAGCAGAATGGAGTGGCAGAGAGGAAGAATAGGTCGATTGTGGGAGCAGCGACAGCGATGCTTCATGATCAGGGTTTACCATTCTTTCTATGGGCAGAGGCATGCAGCACTGCAGTGTATCTGCAAAACAGGAGTCCTCACTGTGCTTTGGGGAGGAAGACTCCAGAGGAGATGTACACAGGCAAGAAGCCTGAGATGAGCCACTTTCGTATATTTGGTTCTTTGACTTACTCTCACGTCCCTTCTGAGAAGAGGACGAAGTTTGAGCCCACTGCTGAGAGAGGCATATTTGTGGGATATGACGAGACTTCGAAGGCCTATCGGCTTTACCTACCTGGCCAGAAGAGAGTTGTTGTTAGGCGGGAGGTGAAGTTTGATGAGGAGAGAGCCTTCAGGAAGTCGAGAGAGATGGAGCAGCGGGAGCCACCAGCTCCCACACCTCAGTTGACACAGGCTTCTTCGATACAGGTTTCAGGTCCACAGGTTTCTGGAGTGACTGGATCACAGAGTACAGGCACAGCTTCTACAGGTTCAGTGGTTCAGGTGACAGGTACTTCAGGGACAGGTTCAGGTTCAGGTTCACAGGTTATAGGTTCTTCAGGGACTGGTTCATCAGTCACTGGTCCTCGGGGTGTTGGACCTTCTGCTTCTAGGAGTTCCTCAGATGAGGATAGACCAGTTTGGGAGGAGCCTTCAAGGAAGAGGAAGCCTAAGTGGCTTCAGGATACCTTGAAGGAAGCAGAGGCATTTGGTAGACCCTAGGAGGAGATCAGGACAGTAGTGATGCCAGACAGATTGGGGATGGCTCTTGTTGCGAGTCTTCGTGACTCTGAGCCTTCCACATTTGAGGAGGCTTCTCAACATCAGGTATGGAGAGATGCCATGATGGAAAACTACCATTCCATCATGAAGAATGATGCTTGGGAGATAGTGCCGAGACCTGAGGGGAAGTTAGTGGTGACTTCCAAGTGGCTTTACAAGATAAAGCATGCTGCAGATGGCAGTGTGGAGAAGTACAAGGCTCGATTTGTGGCTCGGGGGTTTTCACAGGTTGAGGGAGTTGACTATGATGAGACTTTTGCGCCAGTTGCTCGGTATTCTTCCATCAGAGCAGTGATATCTATAGCAGCAAAGATGGGTTGGAAGATCCACTAGATGGATGTGAAGACCGCATTTCTCAATGGTCTTCTATAGGAGGAGGTGTACTTAGAGCAGCCATAGGGATTCGAGATTCATGGGAGAGATTCTCATGTGTGCGGGCTGACGAAAGCCTTGTACGGACTGAAGCAAGCTCCTAGAGCTTGGTACTCCAGGATCGATGCATACTTGACTTCGATGGGCTTTCAGAAGAGTGAGGTTGATCCCAACCTTTACTACATTGTGGTTGGTGGAGATCCTCTCATTCTTCTATTATATGTTGATGACTTGTTTATCACTGGAGATGAGCGTCTCATTGCGCATTGCAAGAGAGACCTTGCAGCTGAGTATGAGATGACTGATATTGGGCTGATGCATTACTATTTGGGGATGGAGGTTTGGTAGGAGCCTGGACATATTTTCCTGGGACAGGGGAAGTATGCAGTTGATATTCTGAAGAGAGTTCAGATGGAGGACTGTAGGCCTATGTCTACACCTATGATCACCAACTGGAAGCAACTTCATGCTTCTGAGGGTAAGTTGGTGGATCCTACACTTTACCGTCAGCTCGTTGGATCGTTGATGTATCTAGTCAACACCAGGCCAAACTTGTGTTTTGCGATCAACACTCTTAGCCAGTTCATGGTGGAGCCTAGGAGTGTACATTGGACTGCCGCAAAACATGTGCTGAGATACCTAGCAGGTACAGTGGATTATGGTTTGGACTACAGGGGTTCGGGTGGAGTCAGCTTGGTTGGTTTCACAGATTCAGACTGGGCAGGTTGTGTGAGGGATCGGAAGAGCACTTCTGGTTGTTGTTTCAGTTTGGGCTCGGCAGTAGTGTCGTGGTTCAATCGGAAACAGAAGTCTGTTGCATTGAGTTCTACCGAGGCTGAGTACATGGCAGCCAGCCAGGCTACTTGCGAGGCACTATGGCTTCGCAAGTTATTGGTAGATTTGTTTGATCAGGAGCTTAGACCTACGGTGATCTATTGTGACAATCAGAGTTGCATTCAGCTCTCTGAGAATCTGGTGTTCCATGACAGGTCAAAGCACATTGAGATCAGGTACCATTTCATCCGAGACTACGTCCAGAGAGGAGCAGTTGAGTTGCAATATATTTCCACTGATGAGCATGTAGCTGATATCCTGACGAAATCTTTGGGGAGGGGCAAGTTTGTCTTCTTCAAAGACAAGTTGGGAGTGGTGCAGAACACCTTCCTCGGTAAGAGGGAGTGTTAGTTTTTGTACCTAGGGAAGTGTTCCCCAAGTGACTTTTGCCTAAAGTCACTTAGAAGGGCGAAAAAGGTGACCCTCACATTAAATGCACTTAATGAGACTTTATAACATCAAAGTCACTTTTTGATAAATTTAAGTGGGTGAGTGAAATTAATAATTTATGAGAAATAAATGGAGCATTTAATTTCAACCGTAGATCTAAATCTATCTCATCCATTGGATTTAGGAAACCCTAGGGTTTGATCAAAAAGGCATGAGAGAAGCATTTTGACTCACTTTTGCAGATTGAAGTGAAGAGAAGAATAGAGAGAGAGCAAGAGAAGAAGAGAGCACAGAAATCGAGAGAGATGCACCCATCCATACAGCAGCACGAGTTTCTAGGTTGCACGCATTTCGAGGCAAGGATATTTTTAGTGGGCACGATTCCCAAGGCACCGAACAGTAGGGTTCTTGGCACGATTTTCGAGGACCGTACTGGCAGTATTTATTGTTGTTCGTACAGCACAGATTTCGAGGTGATTCAACTAGGCACTTTTTCCAAGGTCCGTACAGCTGAGCAGTGGGCACAAAATTCGAGGACCATACAGCACTTGAGTTGCTGTACCGTACAGCACAGAAATCGAAGCATTTATTTCTGGGCACTGTTTCCAAGAAATGGCACAATTTTCGAGGTCCGTACAGCAGCATTCAATGTTGCTGTACTGTACAGAAATTTCTGGGTAGTTGGCACAGAAATCGAGGCTGGGTTTTGCACAATTTTTTAGAAGAATTTTATGCACAGAATTCGAGGCAGCGTTGCACAGAAATCAAGAAAGATTGCTGGGTGATTTGGTTGGTTGAGATAAGTACATTTTGACTGTAAAATATTGTACTGAAAATCGCTGAAGAAATAAAAATATCTCTCTCTCTCTCATTGGTTTTCCCCGTGGGCGTTTTTCCAGGGCACAGTTGCCAAAAATCCTGAGTCTGAAATTTTAATGGTGTGCATGTGTTTTTTAATTTTCTATCTGTTAGTATGAATTTTCAGCGTGTTTCATTGTCTCAGAAAAATTTCATAAGTAGTTTGGAGCCTATGCAAAACCGGCTGTAAATGAAAACCACTGAAATGTTGACATAAACCAGCGAGCAGAAAACTCACAAAAATTTACAAAGCTAACGGGGGTGGTCCCTATGAAATTAATCTAAGGTTTTTAAACTATAAAACAATTTAAAGTCTAATCTAGGAGTTGAAATGATAAGATGGAAAAATAATACAACAAAGCATCATTTGCAAATTGAATTAATTAATTAACACCACACATGATAGATAAGCATTCACGACATTTTGTATTTGAAACTTAAAGCATGAAAATGAAAGACCAGTGCCGAAAATGTATAAGTACGATTGCAGCTATGTAGTGTTGTGAAAGTATTGCAAGAGGCTTGTTGGTTTATTTTAGATTTATTAATGGGTATTAGAGGAATGGGTTAATTCTTGGTTTGGCCCAAAAGAAGCCTAACCTCTTGAACTGAGTGCTATAGCGGCTTTACCAAGTGTCCAACAAGGCGAGGATGAACCTTCTTAAAGTAGCCTTCTGACTCTATGGTGTCCACCCACACAACCTCCCGAGTTCTTAAAGTTTGGTTCGATTGGATTTTCCTATTTAAAGCTAAGTGCTTTACACCCTTTTCTGATTGACCCAAAAGTTTGGTTCGATTGGTTTATTTTATTAATGATTGTGAAGTGGATGATTAAACTAAACTAAACCCCAAGAGTCTCTTTTCCACACACCACAAAATGGTGGAGTACTTCGAAAAAGCAAGGGGGTAAATTTTAGGTAAATTTTATGAACAATTGTATAGTTGAAAAACGCATAAGCATATGAATGATAAATTGATTAGAAAGGTCCTTTGAGGACGTTGTGTGCTTCAGTTTTGTTGTTTAATTACTACAAACTTAAAAGAAATCTAATCTAAACAAAAATAAATAAATGAAAAATGGACACGAATCCCCCATGGGGGGATTGGGGCAGGCGCTGGAATAGCCTGCAGATCTCTTTATTTTTTTATTACAATGAGAAGACTTAGGAGAAATACTGCTTGCCCTTTATCATCAGGGAACAAGTCAGTTTACAAAATTGATAGAAAGTTGAGATGCTTGAAGGGGGTTCTCCAAGTGGTTTTGGAAGCTCCAAATGCAAAGTTTTATTTAATTTTTTGTTCAAACCTGCTAGGCATGCAAAACAGACCAGCAAGCTTAGTTTGTTAGAAAAAGATAATCAAAACACTTTAAGAGTGCTTTGATAATGCTACAAATTTTCCAAATGAAAACTAGTCTAACTAGTGAATGAAAACTACTTTTCGGATGACTTCGGAAGCCTCTAAAACAAAATTTAATTGAAATTTAATTCTAAAACTGATATACATGCAAAAAAAAACAGCGAGCTCTTTTTGTCATAAAATGGTCAAAAACACTTGGAAAGTGATTTGGCCACCCATACAAAATATGCCCCAAAAAATCTATAAAACTAGCTAAAATAAATGAAATAAATAACTAAGTAAGGCAAGCTAGAAAGCTTGCCTTCTTAGGATCTTTACTTGCCTCTTTAAGAGATGGCAAGTAAATGTTTAGGCACTTAAATTGCTTGGTAAAAGACTTTGTAAAATGAAATACTCTATTATGCTTTGGATCTACCTCAAAAAAATGCCAAAATAGAGAACTAACAACCTGGATCTATATTATCAAATGAGTTCTAATTACTATGTTGCAAATTGATTTAGATCTACTCATCAATGATACTTTTTTAAGTGCAAGATCTAAATATTAAAAGGAGGGTAACCGATTTAGATGAAGATTTTTTGGATCTGGAAGTTGAAACCGTGGGGGTTTGAGCACTAAATTTGAGCAATGGAGTTGTTCCCTTGAAGGACTGGAGAGATGGAGCTTTGTTCGAAAGTTCTGGAAGATGGGCAAGCTAACATGCTTGTTACTCCCTCCAGCGTAGGTTACCTGCAAAAGATCTCACAACACTCGTACAAGGAGATTAACAATACATGTGTATGCAAGTAAAAAGAATAACAAAAGATGTAAGTTCAAACAAGAATCTATATATCTTTATTAATCCTTCTACCATTCAACAACAACAAGTAATCTATAAAGTATTACCTATGTTCTTTTTTAAACTAATTTCTCTTCAAAGACAGATCTATCTCAACAATATACAAAACATATGAAATCAATACAGATTACCTCGTATACAAAGCTTGGTACATCAACCCTCCACAGAACACATCAGGACTAGCCTCCAAAGCCTTCTTTTATTACTCAATACTTAGAAAAATATTACAACATATGGGAGCAGAGGTTCCACCTTCAGATGAGAAAAGAGGTACAAAGCTCTCTCTTAAATAGCAAGAAACATGCAGAGTAGGGTGCAAATCCGTAAGGAGGGCAACTTCCTTTGATTGATGAGTTAACTGAAAGTGATGGAGAGATGAGCTTAGAGTGATGGGGAGTTTAACTAATGAGGAATGCGCCACCTCTCAAGAGGTAGACGCACCCTCTTCCTTGATCTTATCACCTCCAACCACCATTCGCCACCTAAGAAAGTCGCCCATGCAGAGAAGAGGGCGAATTCCTTGATTGAATGTCAACTAGATCTTAACTGAATAGATTGGATCAATCTATTTCGGAGCTCAAATAACTCAATGTTGACTGTCTAGTCACTTTAGTTTAACTCCAGACCAACTCCAGACCAATCCCGCTGTTCTAGGAATTTGTCCTTTCTTTAATAAATGTCTTTTTTTACATTTATTTTGTCTTTTTTGGAGAATTTGAGTAAATATCAATTTCTGAGATAAATACTTACTCAAAACTTAGGAAAAGTGGGTTTATGGGTTAAATGGGTGCTCTGGCTTAGGAAATAAGCCTCCATTTATCAAAATCCACTCACAAACCACTTAATTATTACATTTTGAAAATTTTCAATTAAACCATAGGAAAAATGGTTTAATTAATTGAAAATTTTATTTTTTAATAAAAATTAAAAAAATTGTCCACGGCCGCGAAAATAAAATAAAAAATTAAAAGTTGATTTTAAACACCTAGGGACCTAGTATATGACCATATGACTCTATTTTAGTGTCTAGCATGTTTATATATGTTATAAAATGAAATCTAATAACCCCCCAAGGCCTAACCACCAATTTGGGCATTCCAGCTTTGGAGGTGCAGGAGAAAAACTCATCAATTATACTCGACTAAAGGCAAAGCATAATTGACAAGGGAAAAAACTCCTTGGAATACCTTCTTTGGTTGTCAAGTCCTAGGGAACTGAGTCACTCAAAGACCACGATGCTAGCACAATTTATTACAAACCCCGTGGGGCATGGTCATACACTACAAAAATGAAAAAAGGGGCCCAAAAAAGGCCTAATTTGGAACTTCTGAACTCTGATAAGCACAAGTAATTGTGCAACACTGGCGGCTCTCTGGAAGTCCAACTGAAGTGCAACTCAATTGGTAACAGGCTTATTCCCCATTTAGCACCATTAATGGCTCGCAGAGAGATTCATGTTGCCAATTATATAAAGTATAAACAGTAGGACAACCATTAAGGTGGTTGTATAAATACATTTTATTATTATTCACTAGTAGACAAAAGAGGTCAATGGAGCTAAGAGATGCATCATACAACATATCCAACAAGTTGTGAGAGTTCAAGTCCCTCAATCACCACCCAGGTTCGTAAGATAATTTTATAACTAGATCTTTGATAATTTGATGTCTTAAATTTCTGTTTTTTAATTTATTTTGGTGTTCAAATGGTATGTCATGAAAAGAATGGACCAAGAGCCCAGGTTTCAGATCGTCTGTGAAAAATATGTGGCCAAAGCCCAAAATCAGACAGGTTCTGAAATAAACGTGTGTCCAAAGGCCAAGACCAAAGACGATCTAATACCAATGTTATGAACAAACCTATTCAATAATTATATAAACATCCAATCCAAATCATAGTAGCATAATTCGAGTACGAATACGGATACGAATACGTTTTGATACGAAAAAAATACGTAATGAAAAAAATGTAGTACGAATAAAATACGAAAGTAGACTGCTTATATATAAAACTTTTAATGAAATATTCACAAATACAGCATAAATATACAAAGACATTTATATAATAAAATCAAACATATAATTAAAAATATATATATATAATCTCAACTTGGGATATGAGTGTGGGAGCAGACAAATAGTTATTAATAATTATTTTAATAAGAAAGTATGAAATTGAATGGTATTTCTATTTTATAGTGGTTAAATAATTAAAGTTTAGTTTTTGTTAATTGGTTTTCAAAATTTAATTATCTATTAGTAAGAATCTGTATTTGTTTTACACCTACACCGAATATTTGACGAATTCGAATTTGTTCTGAATTTCCATACACAAACTACCAATACGGTCGAATTATGCTACTATGATCCAAATAAGAGAGGGAAAGAAATCCAAATAATGATTGAATGTGATGATTTCCCAAGAGCTCTCGTGATGGTATAAGAACTCATTCACTAGTCATGAGATTGATGGTTTATAACCCTTGGTAATTGTTGCCACCGAAAAGCACACCCAAGGGAACGCAGCAGAAATCTTCAAGCTGCTAGGTGTGTCCTGTTATCACATATATAGTAGCCAGGCTACCATAATCTATTTTTCAGATTCCAATACACTTTTCAGCCAGTTCCCTTACATTGAGATGCCGAGATGAGCATCTATTATGGATCACTATTAAACTATGGACAACAGTTTTATTCCCCATGCCATGACTGAGTTTCAGAACACTCAGAGAGAGGACTGATGTAGCCATTTAGCCATTTACAAAGCAGTCAGTATTTCCCAGAGTTGCAGCAGCAGAGTTTCAGTGGACAGATGATGGTTCAGATATTGTGCATTCAGGTATATGACTCAGCAGGTATATTCTTGTGTTATGGTTATATTGCTTTTATATTCATTCTTGTGACATGTCTTAGCATTTAGTATCATGATCTGGCGATCATATAGATATGTGGACCTAGTTGTATCTTTATATATATTATATTGTCCCTACTCAGACTTAAAAGTTCTTGATCTATACTCATCGGTTTTACCCTCCTTAGGGAGAATAGAGGTGATCATTCCCACCATCTTTTGGCTTGCTAGTGTTGGTATCATTATTCATTGTCTCCACCCATCCATTACCTTCCAGTTTGTTTATTACCCTGACTTACTACTTGACTAGTGGCATGGAGGACCTTCCCCCACTTTAGCCTCTTTGTTGAATGAGCCTCCCCTTGTTTATTGTGTCTCTGCTCTAAGTTGCCTAGGTTGTGTTGGCTAAACCTTAAACAGATAGTACTGCCATCAATACAATATATGGAAATGAAATGTATATCTATGTGAAAGCCTGTTCTTGAAAGTGTTTTTTAACACTCGTGAACGAAAGGCAAGCCAAATGAAACTGGCTTTGGAAATCAAATGTATATCTTGTGAAATGAGCCCATTCATGTAACAAGTGTTTCTGAACACGCGTGAATGCAAAGCAAGCCTAATGAACTTGGCTATAAATGTGAATGTGAATTGAAAGCCTTAAATAAATGTAAATCCATGTAACAAGTGTTTTTGAACACACATGGATCAAAGGCAATGGAAACTCAAAGGCCCAAAAAGCAATGGTTCTTAAATGCTATATCTAAAAGATTGCTGGCATCATTTGTATTGACATGGATTGTGAGCATCTGTTAAGGTGAATAAGCACCTCTGAAACAACTTACCCATTTGTGAGACACTGCCATCCCCCGTGTTATTGTTCATCCAGCATATGCTAGAGTGTGTATTCCCTTTCCAAATCCAAAGTGTCACAGTGTCAAGTTAGTAGTCACCCCTTAGCCTAGCCTTTTTTATTTTAGCCCTCACCCTTCACTAGCAAATTGATCACAACTATGAAGTGAGTATGGTCTTGAAAGTCGGGTCTGAGTCATAATTAATATTTAAAACTCTATATATTTGGTTTTAGATCACCAGTAAATGATTGTTGGTTGTTATAATTGTTACTTGAATGAATTGTAGAGCATGTCTTAACCTTTAACACTTGCAGCATTTTGATAACAGCTTGGGCTATATTATTGGTCATGTTGACTTGGTCAAACCTAGTTTGACCAAGGTCAACTACAGGACATGAGGTGGATAAACCTCAGATGATGCAGAGATATGATATATGGTCTAGTACATGGTCACCAGATGGTTCTATGCAGTAGTTTCAGGCTTATGATGATGATTTGTGCTTTTCAGCACTATTACAGATTATTATTATTTGGTCTGTCTAGCCATATTGGATATTTTATATGATCTTGCAGAGGTCCATATGGTGTATGAGTACACACCTTAGATGGATTTGGGCTCTCTGAGTCCGAGACAGTCTGTTTCCAGTTCCGGGTAGTTACAGTGATGATTGGCCTCGGTCATCCTGGTGCAGTTTTGCCATATCAGATGGCCTATCAGAGCAGAGCGTGGATTTGATTGGTTCACCTAGGGCACTGTATCTGGAGGGGGTGGTCCAGCCACTTGTTTTTACCATATTACCCCCCTCCCAGAGAGCCTGGTGGGATCACCTTGATAGCGCAGGCACTCCAGGAAGCAGTTTGGGCAGGTTCACATTTCCTGATGCAGATAAAAAATGGTAAAAATGGCTACAGAGGAATTCGATTTGAGTTACTGAGGCAAGGAAATGGCATGGGATGATGTTTGATGATGAGTGTGATGTCTTCCACCCCTTCTCCAGCAGTTTCAGCTTTCAGTGGGGCCTACACCCATCTCTCCGACACTTTTTATGGTTTTCTGGAGCCTCCTAAGGCTCACGACTTTCCCAGAGAGGCACGATTTAGTGTCTAGCTTAGTCTTTGGATATTATTGTGCCATGGGGACACTAGGGAGGCAATTCATGACCCCCTAGACCCACCATGAGCTAGTTCTTATGTTTTATCATTGATATTTGGTGGGACCCCCTCTCCTAGGGCGATTTGGTCCATTGATGTATTATATTGTTATATTGATCCATGTACTTTATGTTGAGCTCGTCTCAACCATTGATTAGATCATGTTGATCTTTTAATCTTAGCCACCCATTCAAAAAGGTGGTTAGGGTTTTGGTATCTCTCCATCCTATTTAAAGGAGAGAGCTTCTCATTGTAAAGGGACTTTTGGCTCTGGATTATTGGAATAGAAAATTATTATTGCATCTACTTGTCTTGAGGTGGTGAATGCTTTTGGAGTTCGATTGTTTGTTCTTCCTTTGCACTGGGTTATTGGAGATTATCTTGCTATCATTTTGTTCCACGTTTTTCTCATGTACAGGTGGAGGCCGAATTTGTTCAAGGAGGACGCATTGGTAGGGGAAGACTCTCCCTACCTCTTCTTTGGGTTTCTTCGTCGGTAACAGGGAGTATTATTGTCTTAGTACCTTCTATTTCATGTTATCATTTGCTATTTGCTTGTATTTCCTCCATTCTTGATCATTTTGATTGAATCAATTTCCTTGGTTTGACAGGAAGAGGAGGGCACACGTGTGGAGCTGGGGCATCTCATTGTGGCAAGAAAAATCAAAGATTTCTCATTTGATCTCTACGGGAACATTCCTCAACAACATGGCAAGCACTTCCATCACTCAGGTATGATCTCAAGGTAAGTTTCTCATTCCATTAGTTTATCCATCTGTCATTTCATTTGAAACCCTCATTTAAAATCAACTAAAATTCTTTGGAAAATTCTCTTGATCAAACCCCTTAATCATTTGGCAAATCCTTTTTGGGTATTGTAGATCAGGTAAATCTCAAGGTGGGTTTTCAAGGGCATCACCCTTAGGGACTCCATTGGCCCATTGTCCTGGGCACTAAGCTTCTCCCTACCCTCATGACTTTCCTGGCTTGCCCAATTTTCCTATGGTTTGATCCCCGTTTGGTTGCTTGCACACTTTGACATTGTCATATCCCTTCATCAAGCATAGCTAGAAAGCCCTAACTGTCGGATCTACGTTTTGGGACACTTTCCCTGTTTTAAGGGTCACGTTTCCCAAGGCAGTTGATTTTGACCTTTTTAAACTAGCTTTGAATCCTGGAATCATACTTAATCATAGCATCACTGTGTGTTATCTATCCCTATCATTTCACATCTTTCCTAAGCCTCCACAGTGGTCCTAATTCCTTACTTCTAGGGTTCCATACCTATCACCCTACGTACTTCACTTGGTTGATTTGATCTAGTGATTGGGTTGATCTCTCCTGTCGGGAGTAAATCTGGGTCTCCCCCTTGCTATCTTGGCTTTGGTAGCAAAAGCGAAGAGTGCCTTGGTTGGCGTGACAACCATCCTTTTGGGAACTAGGGTTCTCTTGGTTCACCACTTTAGTTGCCTGTCCCCTCTACCATCCACCTTGGATCCATCTGTAGGGGCAACTACAAGATTGGTGATAACATGTCCTTGGGGGCAAGTCTCGAGTCAGGTGCTGTCACCTGATCATGACTCCTCTGTTTAGGCTAACTCCTAATGAAGCCAAGGGGGTAGACCCTACGAGAAAGAGTTGCTAAGGCTCTAATTAATTGTTTATTAGTTCAGATGGGATTGTTTTTAGGAGTTAAAGATTAAACCAATACTAAACAAGATACTGCAATATGAGACGATTAAGTTCAATAGCATAAAGATAAAACAACATTCACAACATAAATGATTTGAGCAAGATAGTAAAGTTGTAAAATAACTAGTTCCAAATGGAGTCACAAAATAACGTGTTGCTGAGATTGTAAATGTGTTTTGCAATGTACTTGGTTAGTTTTCAATTATTAAGATGATGAGTGGATTAACAGAGAAAGGGGGATTCCCAAAATACTGTGAGGTACTTGGGAACATGTCCGAATTTCACCTTATGTGGTTCCGCACAAGGATATGTTGGCTAGATGGAGTCACAGGGAGATGTCCAACACTACACCAAATGAGGGTGTAGCCTAACGGGGCCCCGCGGTCACTTTCTAGTTGATCTCGCTTCCTTAGCAAAATTTGCCCACAAAAAGGCAACTTCGATGCAACGTCGGATTTCTATTATGTTTTCAAGGACTTGATTTTATTAAGTATGAATTGATTAATTTAATGTGGAAATTATAGAATGCAACACTTCCGCTTTTGATATTCCAAAGCTCAGGCAATCCTACAATGGATAGAACATACACGGAGCGCGCCAAATGTTTATTCCTATTTTAAGATTGTAGGTAAATTGTTAGCGACACGAATCCCTTTTTTGCACGCTATTGTATCGGCCAAGCCCTTACACAGCGTGGTACTTCGGGAAATCAACTGCTAATTAATGTGATTGTAAAAGAAAGCAAACTTGTATAGAATTGTGAAAATAACCAAGTAAAAATTAAGCAAAGTTCTCTACTTACTACAACCAAGAAACTCTTTTCCCTTGCAGTACTTCGGGAAAGCAATGTTGGGTAAGTATTTATTTTGCGAAAAATAAAATGAAATAAACGGAAGTAAACTAGATCTACTTATGAAAATTGAATTTAATCTAATCTAACACGTTAGCAAAAGAAAACTATGCTAAAGAAATTCCAAACCACAAAACTGCTACGGGCTCCCCTTGGGGGGAGTGGGGGTTCTATGGGTGCTTGGTAGCCCACCTGCTTCCTTTATTATGATTTTTACCAAAGAATCACCACTTGGTCTTTACAAACTTGGATCCAAGGGTTTACAACATAATAAAAAGATGAGATGAAGGTAGGAGATTTCTGGAGCCTTTAATGGTTCAATTTTCACGAAATTTCGCCAGAGTATCTCTCTACTCTTTCGTCAAATCTGCAAAACCAGCAAACAAACTTTGCTAGAAAACGATGGCACAAACAAATAAAAGATAAAAAAAATTACATTTTGGTACTTGGAAAATATTGAAATTTTTTATAAGTATGAATTTAGCTAGCTTAGATTTAATGCAAAAAATGAAGCTATTGAAGCACTTTAAGACCTAGCTACTAACATGCTAAAACAAGATTAAGACTTTGCAAACCAAATCTACTTATTTAGCCTATGATACAAAGTAACTGGAGAAAGAAAATTTGAGTTTAAAGGGATGGACGGAAGACTTCAAGCCCCAAGCTTGATCTTCAACGAAGACTTTGGAATGCCTGCAAACAAAAAGTATTAGCTTGAAAGTGCTGAAGAGGGGAGAGGATGCAACCAAGCTCAACTCCTCCTTCAGATCTGTAACCTGCACAACTATAAGAAAACCCTTGCCAATAATGGATTGGATCTAGTGTGCATGCAAAAAAGAGATCAAGAGAGCCTCAATACAACTGAATACAGTCGACTACTCCTGTGTCTCTTAGAAACAAAGCACAAATAAACAACTTAACAACTGTAATTGTTTACTCTATGATTATGAACAACCGTGTAAGCTAGATCTAGCAACAATATTGAAGCAAAAGAAAACAAGTGGTACAACATCACCTCAATAACATAGCATTCATCAAATGGCACAACATAGACCTCCAAAGTCTTTTGATTTATTTATCAAATAACAACAGTATTACAATGGGTAGAGGTTCCACCATCCATCTAGAAAGAGTGAAGAAGCCTCACTTTTATAGATGAAATGAGAAGAGGGGGGCAAATCCTAGGTCTAGGGCTTGAAGGGGGCGCATTCCTTTGATAGAGTTAACATAGCCTTGAACTAAGCCTTAACTCATGTGTTGATTGAGTGAGGTGGCTCCCACGTCATAAGAGGGGTGCCCCTCTCCTCTTGGAAACTCCATCAACCAATCCAAATGAGCCAACAAAGAGAAGTCGCCCACATGATGAAGGAGGGCGCATCCCTTGATCTAGATTCACTCACAGTGCTCCGATGTGACTGCCAATCAGTTGGATCATGATTGATTCTATCTCTGATGTTGATTGCAATCATAACTGGGCCTTCAGTTGGACAAATTTCCTCAAATTTAGGAAATTTGATTTTCTCCATATCTTTATTATTTTAATTTTTTAATTCTCTTTAATCATTTTCGAGAGAATTTTTATTAAAGTGATTAATAATCACTCGAAACTTAGGCAAAGTGGATTTCGGGGTTTTATGGGTGCTCTGAGTTAGAAAACGAGCACCCCCATGGCAAATTCCCTATGGACCACACCTATATGATATTTTTGAGTTTTTTAATTAAAACATTAAAAAATTGACCCTTTTTAGGGGAAAATATTATTTTTTCGGAACTGGATAAAAATCCTAGGGGACCTAGTACATGTTCATAATGACTTAATTTGATGTCTAACATGCTCATAAATATTGACACATGAACTTTAATAACCTCCTAAGGCCTAACCACCAAGACGACCATTCCAGCTTTGGAGGAGCGGGTGAAAAACTAATCAATTATACATTGTGTTGCCATCAGATGCGCACTTGGTTAACGCAGCAGAGATCTCAAAGCCGCTCGGTGCGCCCTTGGGGGCAAGTATCGATTCAAGTACTGTCACTTGATCTTGACTCCTCCGTTTAGGCTAACTCCTAACAAAGCCAAGGGGGGTAGTCCCTATGGAACGTTTCTAAGGTTGTTAAGTTTTAGAAAGGTTATTTGAATGGATATTATTTTTAGGAGTTTGAGAAATAAATACAGCCCAAGTTATGCAAAATAGTTATAATCAACAACGTAAGATTAAATCATTCACGACATAATGAAAGCTTGAGAAATAAAGCAAAATAACTTAATCAGATCAGTGCCTTGGAGTCAAATACCAATGGAGTGCTTGCTGTTGTGATTGTAAAATGTTTTGCAGGATTGTTCTTGGTCAGTTTTAAATTATTAATGATGGAATTGATTTAGGGGAAGGGGAACTCCAGATATACCGTTAGGTACAAGGAGTATGTCCGGAATTAAACAAGAGTGGCTCCTCACGAAGACGTGTGGGCTAGATGGAGTCTCAGGGGGATGTCCAACACTACACCAAACGAGGGTGTAGCCTGAAGAGGCCCCGAGGTCAAGTTCCAGTGGTTCCCGCTTCTTCTGAAGAATTTCCCCACACAAGTCTAATATCGTAACGTCGGATTTCCGTTATGTTGAGGGTAGTTAATTTTATTAAGGTGGGTTTCTTAGTTAAAATGTGGAAAGTTAAAAAGGTGTTGCAACTCGTTTATGATTTCCCAACGACTAGTTAATGCACGTAGAGGGAAAGAGCATACTCGAAAATTGCAACCAAATATTTGTTTCGATTAAGCAAAAAATAAATGATTGTGACTGCGAAGTAAAGCAAATGAACTTGAAATAAAGATGTGATGCTAATTATTAAGACTATGTGTCACTTTTTGATCATCCACCACTAATCGACAAAGCCGTTAGGTGATGGACAGAGCATACTTCGTGGCAATGAGTCTGGTCCATTTTGCTTACTTGCAAAGTAAAGAAAAGCAAAATTGAAACTAACTAAACAAAGTATACAGCCTGTGAAGACAGATTGTGTGCATCTGTTAAGAAATAAAACAAAAGGTTAGAAAAAATCACTCCACGAAAAAAGAGACTGCGAATCCCCCCAAGGGGGATGGGGTGTGGGTGCTGTATAGCCCACTTGCTCTCTTTATTAAAATTATTTACAATGATTAAAAGAAATACTACTTGGTCCTTTTACACTTGGATCCAAGGGTTTACAAAACTAGAAACTGAAAGTATGAAGAAAGAAGGTCTCAGGGGCCCTAGATGGCTTGTTTTTAGCGAAATTTCGCCAGAGTGCTTCTCTAATATTTCATTAAACCTGCAAAAACAAGAAGCAAATTTTGTTCAAAAATGATGGCAAACAAAAATAAAAGATAAAAAAAATTACAATTGTGTACTCAGAAAAATTTTGGAAAATTTACCGAGTGCAAGTACAAATTTTCTAGCCTAGATCTAATAAAATATGCAAGCTTTTGAAGGCACTTTAGATCTAGCAAATCAATCATGCTAACATCAAATAGATCTAAATAATAAACTTGGTAAAAATGGATCTATTTATTGAGCACTTTTAGAACAAAGTAAACAGAAAAGAGAAGAAGTTTAGATTGGAATGATGGATGGAGATCTTCAAGCCCAAGCTTGATCTTCTATGTTGACTTTGGAAACCCCTGCAAATAAAGTGTTAGCTTCCCAAAAAGTGTGTCGAAGAGAGGAGAAGAGACAACCAAGTTCAAATCCTCCTTCAGACTTGTAATCTGCACAACTTATAAGAAAAACTTGCACAAAATGAGTTAGATATAGTGTGTTTGAAGAAGAGAAATCAAAAGAGCCTAAATACAACCGAGTATAATTGGCTACTCCCAAATCTCTCAAAAGCAAAGCACAAGCAAGCAAATTAACATCTGCAAATGCTTACTCTAAAACTGCGAAGCTAGATCTACCAACAAAATTGACGCAAGAAGAGCTTAAACAATACAGTATCACCTCATGAAAATATCATTCATCACAATGGCACGGGGTGAACCTCCAAAGTCTCCAACTTGTATTCAAAATAGCATCAATATTACAACGGGCAAAGGTTCTATGCATCCATTCCAAAGATGGAGCAAGACCCTGCATTATATAGGAAAAGAGGAAGAGGGGGGGGCACATGAGAGAAGGAGGGCGCATCCTTGAAGGAAGGAGTGATTCACTCCTTGATTGATGGCTTAATCCATATGACATGGATGAGATGGTAGCTACATCATAAGAGGGGCGCCTCTCATCATCTTGTTAATTCCTCCCACTAGTAACGAGCCGCCACATAATAGAGAAGTCGCCCAAGTAGAGAGGGTGCAACCTCCAAGAGATGACAACTCGCCTTGATTGAGATCTCAACCCAAATCACCAATATTTGATTGATGTTTGCCTCCAATTTGATTGCCAACTTAACTGCCTCTTCAATGAGACCAAATTCCCCTAATTAGGAATTGGATGTTTCTCATATCTTTATTTTTTTTAATTAAATAATTCTCTTTTATTATTTTGGAGAGAATATTTATTTAAGTGAAAAATAATCACTTATAACTTAGGAAAAGTGGGTTTAGAGGTAATATGAGTGCTCCGGGTTAGAAAACGAGCACCCCCATGGTGAATTTTACCTCCTAACCCATTTTCCATGAGATTTTCAACTTTTTTAATTAAAACATTAAAAAGTTGCCCATTTGCGAGAAAAAAAAATTATGTCTGAAAAATAAAATAAAACCTGGGTGGACCTAGTGCATGTCCATATGACTCATTATTGATGACTAGCATGTAAAAATACATAGACACTTAGACTTTAATAACCTCCCAAGGTTTAACCACCAAAGTGGATACTCCAACTTTGGAGGTGTGAGTGAAAAACTCATAAATTATACATTGATGAAGCGCAACACGTAATTCCTAAGGAAAAAACACTCTAGAGTACCACATTGATAGATAAACCTAAGGTAAGCCAAGCCTGTTACAAAAAGGATTATGCTAGACCAACTTATTACAATAACCCCAAGGGGCATGTACATCAAAATTTTTACAAAAGGGCCAAAATTGGCTTGATTAACTTCTGAACTCTAGCAATGAACAATGTATGTTGTCCAAGTCTTACAAGAAATCCAACTAAGTACAACTTAGTGGACAACACATCGCTTATTCGACATTCAATAATTGACAATGGAAAAAACACCATGGAATGATCGGATTGATGTCTAAGTCCTAGGGAGCCAAGCTCTTTACAAAAGACCGTCATGCTAGTACATTTTTACAATATCCCCAAGGGGTATGAACATGCAATTATTAAAAAAGAGGCCAAAATTGGCCCTGAAAAGACTTTTGAACTTATGAGCACAGATAATTAACAAATGGATTGTTCACAACTTCGGTGGCTCACAGGAAATCCACCTAATGTACAAATTAGGAGGTAACAGTAATTATTATTATTATTATTATGTACTCTTATATAACATAAATCCTATGTTGCACAAGTTTTCGGAACGCGGGAACGTAGGGAACGTGGGTATGAGTATCCGATATGTCTAGAAGTTTCCCCCAAATTTGCAGGAAACGGCAGGTTGGGAACGGCCATAAAATATTTTAAAAAATATATAAAAAATATAAAAATAAAATAATTAAAAAAACATGAGAAGAGAAGAAACATAGAGAAGAAAAGAAACATTAACACAAACCAGCTGACTGAGCTTATCCCTTGTATGACGGTTGTAACTAGAACCTCTTAGCAGATGAAAATGGCAATAAAATCAAGATTACCATCCACGTCATTGATTTTATAAGGTAGACTCTTTCTAAAGTGTGGACTTTTAGAAGTTATAGTCCCCATATTTGTGGCTATATGTATAGAATAAGTTTTCAGTTTTGTGTCAACTCTAATTAAAATGTATTAGAATATTATATGTTTACAAGACATTCTATGCTAGGGTATTTGCAAAGGTGTATACATAGTCAAATTTAAATTATTATAAAATAAAAATCAAGATAATTTGTATTTAAATATAATAGATGAATCTAGTTTTAAAGTAAGATTTAAACTATTTCCAATTAGTTAAAAATATTTGTATTCATAAAGTAAAGATAAAGTAAATAGTAAAATATATAAATTCACTTTCTTTTATTTAATATATAAAAAGTCAAAATAGATTTACATTTATTATTGATTAGCGGTAACTGCAATTCAGCATAAGGACGAGTGAATACTCTAGCACGAGCGGTAGACAGAGATCAGTGCCCCAACTCGACAAGACGAAATACTTTTATTGCAACTTAGTTTTCCAGAGAAAAAATTCTGAGCCAACCATGTATATGTATGGTCGCGAGGAAATAGGACAATCCACATGGCAATCATGAATGTGTGGAAGCTCCCAATGAAAGAAACGCACAAGAAAAAGTCCCCAAGTTCCCGATTTTAGAGGGTAAAAGTTCCCAATAAGTTCCCAACCATCTGGAACGGTTCCCGCTAGATTTGGAAAGTTCCCAACAAGTTCCCTGGAACGTCGGAACTTCGGGAACGAGTTTCCTAAAAGCTGGGAGCGGTTCCCGTGCTACATCGCTGATAAATCATACATGTCAATTTAGTCTAGATTGGGCAGTTGAGAGTAGAAATTGTTATCTTCCTCACCTGGGTTCAAATCCCACTTATGGCATGTTCTCTCTTTGTGAGCCCATTGTTGACTGGGGCTGGCAAGGTACCAAAAATCCCATTCGCAATTACAGGCTTGAGGGTGGGAAAAGATGTTACATGTAAAAATAAAATGAGTAATTTTTACATAATTTATCTATCTTACATTCTTACATCGTGACAACAAGCATGCCTTCAATTTTTCACAAGAAATACCATGATGTTATTGACATGCCAGTAGACTTTATAATCATCCAAGAAAACTCTTTTCTTGTTCCATAAATAAACTTAGTTCTGAAATCTTCAAACAACTTGGTTCAAACTTCATATACCTTTATTGAAATGTTTATTTCCATCGAATGGAAATCTCTACAAAAACAGGTGATCTTTGACCACCTCAAAACCATTAACATTTAGATAATGATTCCATACTTAGATGATATGAACCTGTTATCACACAAGTTGTAGTTGTCCCTAAAGGTATCCCATCCAGGATGGTAGAGGTGTTGGACAACTAAAGAGGTGACCCAAGAGATGCCACGGTTCCCAATGCAAGCTAGGTGTCACGATAACCGAGGCACTCTTCACTTTAGATCAAGACTAATCAAGATCAAGGGGGAGACCCTAGCCAATCAATGAAGATTAGTTAACCCAACGGTTCCTAGGGAAATGTGTAAGTTGAGTTACGGAAATCAATGAGTGAGTTAGATTAAGTGGACCCAAGAGTTTAAGTGTGGTTGAAGAGGCTTATGAGGTGACAAGTGTTTCAACCAATGAATGACTAGGGCCACTTATGAAGCTCAAATGGATAGATCTAGTACCATGAAAATACACAAGTGGGGCCCACTCCTTAAAAAGAGGAAAATGGTCCAAGTGGAGCCCACAAGGTGAAGTTAGGGGTGGGATGGCACTAAGGGGTATGCAATGATGTGGATCTATGGATCTAAGATGGGATAGGAAACACCCACATATGGGATCTAGGAAAAGAACACTGACCCCAAGGAATGCGAATTGCCCCAAGGGAGACTAGTGCCTTAGATCAAGGGCCAAATGGAGTCCAAATTTCACCAAAATGTAGATCGGGGTAGTTAAGGCAATTATCAAGGTGGGTTTGGAAAGGCATGCCCCAATATGAGCTAGATCTCCATAGATATAAGATTGAAAATGCATCACCAAGTGACCCAAGTGGGGCTCAACCCTCAAACTGAGGAACGGGCCCACAAGGTGAAGCACTGGGGGTAGGTTATCAAGGTAGATCTATCCAAATCAAGTGGGATCTCACCTACCCACAACTTGGAACTAGCCCCACTAGCCTTCCTCAAGGAGTGCGACCTCCCTTGGAGAGGCTAATGTGCCTTGGGAAACGAGTCAAATGGAAGCCAATCACCACCAAACTATAGATCCGAATTGTCGTGGATGCTATAGAGGTGGGTTTTGAAGATTATCCCCAAAGCCAAGCTAGATCCAAGTAGATCTAGAAAAATAGAAAAATGAGGGTTTTGTGATCTAAGAGAATAGATGGGTAGGATAGAAGAATTTCATATCTCATGGAACATACCTGGAAAACGAAGATGGAGGTTGCTTGTGACGAGGATTACTTCCCACAAAGATCAAATGCCAAACTTGATGAAGCCCTTCTTACCAACGTTTTGCCTCCTTCAACCAAATCGGCCTCCCTATTCCTGTCAATCAAGGACACAAAGATCAATCAAATAATCAAGAATGGAAGTAGATGCAAGCAAAAGAGATGAAGAAACATGAAATTGTTGGTACAAAGACAAAATAACTCCTTGTCACCCAAAACGACTTGTTGAAACGAGCAGGGTAGGCCTCCCCACCAATGCGAATTGCCCCAAGACATCTTCTTTGCCTGCAAAAAATGTTAGTTGAAGATAAAATCCAAGATGGCCACCAATGTCTGTCAGTGCAGAGGAAGAAGCATTTACAATCACCACAAGCATTCCAACTCCAAGATCCAAGATGCCCAAGAAAGCATTTTTATTCCAATAGCCAAGAGCCAAAAATCTCTAGATAGTTTTTACAATAGGGGGGTCTCCTCCTTTTATAGGATAATAAAGACCAAAACCCTAAACCACAAAACCACTTTTTGAAACTAGTGGTTGAGATCAAAAGATACAACATAATAATCAATGGCTAAGATGAGCCTAACAATATATCACATGGATCACTAAAGTGAGGGTGACGTCATGCCTCAAAGGGGGCTAAGTAACATGGGCCCACCATATATGACATGGACAATACTCAAAAGACACATGGTGGGGCAAGGAGGTGTCAATCCTTCACTAGCTCGTCCCCATGGCACAATAATATAAAATAATAGGACCATGACATGTCCAAATAACACAAATGATCAAAATCCTGCCTCCAAAATTGAGAGAGACAAGCAGTAAAAGGCCTCTGGTGGCCACTGTGGACCCCACTGAGTGATGCCAACTGATCTGGGAGATGGGGGGTTCACCATAGATGACCTCTGAGAAGACCAAGTGCCAAAACCTTGCCTCAATTGCTCAAATCGAATTCCTCAGTGACCCTTTTATTCCATTTTTTAATCCTCTTGAAAACCCTGAAACTGCCCCAAACTGCCACCCAGGGTGCCTGCACTGTCAAACTGAGTGCACCAGACTGTCTGGAAGGGGGGTATAATGGTAAAATAAAGTGGTTGGACCACCCCCTTCCTACACGATGCCCTAGGCAACGACTGGCCTCCAAGGCCTCTGCTGGACAGGCTGGATCAGCATGCCCAAACTGGTCAACAGGTGGATAACTGCTACTATCATCATCAGAAGTGACCAAAACTGAAAGATAAGTGTCTCAATGGATCCAGAAGACCCAAATCTACTAGAAATGAGTACTCATACACCATGGGTTGACCTGTGGAGTCAACAGTAGGGCCCACCATACCCGGACAGTGTAAAATATGATGATCTGGAAATAATAATAAAACTGACCATCTGCATCAATCATCATCTAAAGCATATGTCCAACATATGGAATCATCAAAAAGTGTATGTGGGACCATCAACCATCATCCATAAGCACAAGTGGTCCATCTCATCACGGATCCCAAGAATGACCATGGTCAAACTATGTTTGACTAGGTCAAAGTACAACCAAAGACTAGATTATATCAATAGACTAAGACATGTTCCTTTAATCACATTCACAGCTTAACTTAAAGTACAAACATCATTCAGTGGCAGTTCATACATATATATATATATCAATGTTATTTATAATTTACTTGCACAGAAGCTTTAAAAACATAATCATTCAATGGACATGGCCTAACTGCTAGCAAAGGGTGAAGGCTAAGCAAAGGGGATGACTTGACCAAACTCAACTAAGTGATATTTTGGACGGGGAAAGGGGGAGCTACACTCTATGCTGGACAAAGTAACAAAGAAGGGTTGTGCCTCACAAATGGATAAGTTGTTTAGAGAGTGTTTATTGAACTTAGGCATCATGTCTACATCAAGTTGATCCAGGTTCATTAGGATCATTCATTTCATTTCCATGGCCTTTTTGGCCTATATGACCCCTCTAGGATTTCACATGTGCTAAGAAGCACAACTAATAGCAGCTTGCATCTAGGGCATATTTACATTCACAAAGTCAGCAATAATAGATATAACTTTTGATTAACCATTGCTTTTTTGGACCGTTTTATACCCTTCGCGGGGTATTTTAGCAGTTTATTGCTATAGCCTTTATTCACATGTGTTAAGAAACACATTCTAGAATTTTAAGTTCACAGGCTTTCATAATACATTTCCAATACAAGTAGTACATGTGCTTTCAGTTTTAGCCAACAACAACTCAAGTGACTAGGGGGAGTTCTGCACAGTGCCAAACATCGAGACAACCGACCAGAATGATTTAGGCATACAATCCAACTCACCAAAGGCAAGTTCTGTCACCAACTCAGAGCCGAGACACAAAACAAATATGGATGCGGTCCAACACAGAGGTAGAAATGGGGAAGTCCTCCATATCAAAAAGTCAAGAAGGCTAGTCAGGGTGAAAGCCAAATAAGGAAGGTCATGGATGGATGGAGTCAAGTGAAAGTGGTGCCTAAGCTAGCAGACAAAGGTGTCAAGAAAGACCATGTTTATGCTCATATGAAGGTAATGAAACCAATGGGTATTGTCAGAAAACCTTAGTGTGCAAGTAATACATCCAATTTTATATTTATAACATCATCCAAGATATTTCATTTCATTATTTTAAATAGTACTGCCACATCATGAATCATGTACCAAGTCAATGCTATGAAGGTGACTAAAACAACAAGATAATAATCCAATGCTAATAATCACAAGTCTATAGGTCACATCACATCATAATAATCATCCATAAATAACTGAAACACTGCTGCAATAATACAACTAAACACTGAACTGGAACTGTATGGAACAAAGGATCACATCGGTCATCAAATCTAAGCTCTCAAGTCTCAGCCTTGGTACAAGGTCTAATCAATATCTGATACATATACTGCTCTGATCCATAAGTGATCTCAAATGAATATGCTCATCATAGTTGATCTCTGTAAAAGCAAAGCTCTGAAAAGTGCAGTTATCTGCTCAGCAAGACTAGTAGCCCAGCTACTATGGTGTGATAACAGAACCATAGCAACCAAACTCTGTCATAAATATGATATCATCAAGCAATTTCATATATTGCCATTGTCTATTGGAAATAGTGCAACTTCGGAAGTTATTCTTATTATATTATTGTTGTACCTGCTACGGGAGAAGATATTGATGTATTTGATCATGTAAACCCTTGAAAGAATCAATGTAAACCTTGGGGTGAAAACACACAAAGAAAAATATATTTAAATGTGATTTTATCTTCCCCCAAGACAAGTCGGCCCTGTCAGTTAGATAGGTCGACCCAGTGGGTAAAGTGCCCCAAAATAGTGGGCAGTCTGTCTGCCCCAAACAATGGGCAGAACTGCCCCAATTAGTTCATCCCAGTAAGGAAAAAAGATGTGTATAAATAGAGAGGTTGAACCTCTCATTTGGACATTCACTCAAGACAAGTTCGCTCTACTAAGATGGGTTCGCTACTGTAACTAGGAAACTGATTTTTGGGGTTCTTCATTATTGGATAAGTTTTTCTATTATTTTTCTTGTGTTTGCACTACTATTATCTGGATGTACATTGCTCTCTACTGGAAGGTGTGAGCTCGGGGGAACCAAATAGCTTTGTCATGGGAGATGATTGTTCTTATCATCATGGTTAAACGAGTTCCACACTCATTTTGTTTCTGTGCTTTTCCATTCTTTTAGTGATCTTGGTTATGCTGCTATAAAAACTAACATGGTATCAGAGTAGTACTGGAAGAAGCCATTGCCGGAAACTAGGGTTTCAATTTTTGGGGCCTTCCCTTATCAGTTTGGCTTGAAAAGAGCATTGGAAACTTTTCCATAGGGAAGGCGCATCTTTTGGTGAAGGAAAAATCCAGTTCTAAGAAGTTTCATTTTTTACCTAATTCTGCAGCTGCAGCAGTTACTGCAGCAATAAGGGTTTCAAGTTTTGGACTGTTCGGTACACAGTTTTGGCTCGATCTTACCTTCTCTCAACTCGCCTCGATGGGGCGCATCTATCTGTGGAATCAATTTTGCAAGAATCCAAACTTCAATTTTGACCTAGCTCCTGCTAGGGTTTATAGTCCAAATTTGCAGTCAAGATGATTGGAATGAAGGTTGAAGATAGACTTGATGGGGCTTCCAACTTCATTTCTTGGAAGTCTAGGGTTCTTCTGATATTAGAAGAAAATGATCTTCTGAAGTTCGTCAACGAGAAGGTTCCAGAAGCAGAAGCAGAAGATGACAAGTCTCAGTGGAGAAAGAATGATGCAAGAGCAAGAAGAATCTTGGTGGACTCAGTCAAAGATCATTTGGTTCCTCAGATCTCACAAAAGAAGACAGCTAGGAAGATGTTCAAAACCCTAAAGAAGTTATTTGAACACAGTAGCATCAATGTTACTCTCACATTGAGGAATCAACTATCGAATCTGAAGATGTCAAAGTCAGAATCGATTGTTGAGTACTTCATGAGGATCTCAGAACTAAGGGACAATCTAAGTTCTAGTGGAGAATCCCTTGATGATAAGGAGCTTGTCATAACCACTTCAAATGGTCTCCCACCCTCTTGGGAATCATTTATCCAAAGTATAAGTGGACGAACCAAGTTGCCCAAATTTGACAGGTTATAGGCAGATTGTACTTAGGAAGAGACGAGGATTGCAGCAAGGTAGAAACTTCATGGCCCTTAATTGGAAGAAAATCAAACATTTACAACTCATGTCAAGAAAGGCAGAGGAAAAGGAAGAAATTTTCATAACCATAAGAATCAAGAGAGGAGATCAAGTCCTTCTCCAAACCCGAAGAAGAAGAAGAAGGATCTCTCGCATATTCAATGCTTCAAGTGCAAGACATATGGCCATTACGCCAGTAAGTGTCGAAGTTCAAACAAAAGGAAGCATGAAGCCTCAATTGCTAATGTTGATGAGGACACTCCTCACAAGAAGTCAAGGAACGATGATCGTTCGGAGTTCTTCTTCTAGTGCTCCCCATGTTGAGGTGATGACATGAAGATTCAAATTGTGATGGGATCCCAGCAAGAAAATGAAGAACAGAGGTCTCTCATGGTTGTTCCCACAAGAAGGCAATGGGAGCCCACCCACAAAAACAGTAAAAGATAAGTATTTGGTTTTATTGCTCACATAGATCTGTTTTGTCTTATACATATCAAATTATATGCATATCTATCAGGAAGTGTGTTGAGCATTTGATATAGTTTACTTATTGATGTACCATAGGCTATTGTTGTATTTGTTATGCATGTGAGCTGCACAACATTCCATGAACACCTGATGGAGCTAGTTTAGATGGTATCTCCTTCTTACATGCTCAGAGTAGTGCACACTCTTGATGGCATGTTCTAGTGGAGATAGCAGACATCTAGATAGTTACCATATGTTTTGGGGAGACATGTTTATGATTGTTGTGCCGAAGCATTAGCCAAGATGCCTAGTGTGTTTTGCCATTGCATAGAAGTAGAAATTGGTTAAATTTGATTATGCAAGGTCACTAATCATCTGACGGCATTTGACTTGTAGGGAAAATACATATGATATGGCCTGCAAGAGAAGGACGATGAGACTTGTTCCAATGAACAAATGATGGACACATGAATCCCATTGAAGTTCAGATTAATCAAGCAAGAAGCTTCTAGGAGTATGACTCGCAGCCTAGAAAGATGACTCCTAGACAAAGCAGTTAGATGGAAGTCATGACTATACAGCAGCGAACAGACGAGGACCCAACACATCTAGCTATGTTTGATACATAACTCACAGGCCCAGAGGATCCGATCTAAAGATCGAGGATGAGGAGCTGATAGATCATAAGGAGATGAGATCATCTCCCCCTCCAGCAGTTCAGAGGGAGTTATCCCTTGAGTTGAGGATCTTGGCCTATTGATGATGTGTTGAGATCTTCCTAGGATAAGGAAGAACACAGTTGAGATCCTGAGCAGATCCAGCATGATGACTCTGGGTACCTGGCTATACTGATGGTGTTGTTGGTTGCTTCAGACAGACAATTGAGAGGATCCTTGATGTACCTGGTCATCACCGGGATGAATACTTAAATCTTAGTAAGGAACTGTGCTCGTTTGCACTGTGCAAGTTGGTGCTCAGATTGGCACCCGAAGTGATAGGCTGATGGACTTACCTGTAGATAGATCTAGAGAGGGAGCATGATGCTTAAATGCAGAGGGAGTAGGACACTCCAGCACAGAGGGAGATGTGATGAGCATTATTGCAATATCGAACAAGTATTAGCCATGTGTCTTGGCTAAGGGTGACTGGTTCAATGGTAGTACCATATTTTCTCCTAGACACCCTGTGATGGGGTGGGGAGACTAGGTTCTTGATACTCTCCCATACAGGTGCATGAATTCTATCATGTGATTTGTTATTATCTCATTTATTTGCATTTCATGACTATAGTAGGGCAGGACAAAAATGTTTGCCCCGATATATTTGATGCCTCTGTTAGTTGATATGTGTGCAGGTATTCTCCAGATCACTCTAGGATAGAGTGAGGAGATCTCTCGGGCATCCTGATTGGATGGAGAGGCCACTACATTCTCCGAATCACTCTGGGATAGAGTGAGGAGATCTCTCAGACATCCTGATTGGATGGAGAGGCCACTGCATTCTTCAGATCACTCTAGGATAGAGTGAGGAGATCTCTCGGACATCCTGATTGGATGGAGAGGCCACTGCATTCTCCAGATCACTTTGGGATAGAGTGAGGAGATCTCTCGGACATCTTGATTGGTGGAGAGGCCACTGCATTCTCCAGATCACTCTGGGATAGAGTGAGGAGATCTTTCGGACATCCTGATTGGATGGAGAGGCCAGTGCACACTCCCGGACACTCTGTAGAGTGGGGATATCTCTCAGATATCATGGGACATGATGGAGAGATTTAGTGCATTCTCCAGATCACTCTGAAAAGAGTGAGGAGATCTCTCAAACATCCTAAGATGGGATGTAGACGCTGGTGCACACTGACGCACACTAGTACTCTTGGACTCACCAAAGGACTGGTTGAGTTAGTGCATGTTCCTCGAAGGACTGGGTTGAGCCAAGGCATGTTATCCTTGTGCATGTTCCACGATGGACTGGATTGAGCTGAGGCCATTGTATTGGTGCATGTTCCCTGATGGACTGGGTTGAGCTAACACACACTGTATGGACTCACCAATGGACTGGTTGAGTTGGTGCATGTTCCTCGATGGATTGGGTGGACCTGAGGCACGTTGTCCTTATGCATGTTCCCTGATGGACTGGGTCGAGCTAAGGCACAATGTATTGATGCATGATCCCCGATAGACTGGGTTGAGTTGATGTATGATGGACTCTTCAATGGATTGTGCAGAGTTGTTAAGCTGATGCATGATGGACTGTGCAGAGTTGTTGAGCTTAGGCACTAGTGACTCCCCTAAGGATAGGGCAGATTCGTGGAGCTAGTGCATGCTCTCCGATGGACTGGATTGAGCTGATGCACGAAGATTGATTTGTTGACACTTCTCGACGGACTAAGATTGTATTGGAAGACCTTCCTTATAATATAGAGAGGTTAGAGATAACCGTGATGTACAGATGATATCCAGATACTGATGATGCCTCCCTAGTTAAGAGGGAGTGTTGGAGTAGTAGCTGCGTGAGGAATCAACTTATAGGTCGACCCAAGAATGAATAAAATTAGAATACCTTCCTTGTTGAGAAGGAGTGTTGGAAATAATGCAACTTCGCAAGCTATTCTTATTATATTATTGTTGTACCTCCTACGGGAGAAGATATTGATGTATTTGATCATGTAAACCCTTGAAAGAATCTATGTAAACATGGGGTGAAAACACACAAAGAAAAGTATATTTAAATGTTATTTTATCTTCCCCCAAGACAAGTCGGCCCTATCAGTTAGACAGGTCGTCCCAGTGGGTAAAGTGCCCCAAAACAGTGGGCAGTCTGCCCCAGACAATGAGCAGAACTGCCCCAATCAGTTCTGCCCAGTTAGGGAAAGTCAGGTCGGCCCAGTAAGGGAAAAAGTCACTTTTGATGTGTATAAATAGAGAGGTCGAACCTCTCATTTGGACATTCACTCAAGACAAGTTTGCTCTACTAGGAGGGGTTCGCTACTGCAGCTAGGAAACTGATTTTTGGGGTTCTTCACTATTGGAGAAGTTTCTCTATTATTTTTCTTGCGTTTGCGCTACTATTATTTGGATGTACATTGTTCTCTATTGGAAAGTGTGAGCTTGGGGGAGACAAATAGCTTTGTCTATGGTTGGGAGATGATTGTTCTTATCATCGTGGTTAAACGAGATCCACACTCATTTTGTTCTATGCTTTGCCATTCTTTTAGTGATCCTGGTTATGCTGCTATAAAAACTAACATTTTTAAAGTCATCAGCATACAATCTTACAATTTCACTGCATCAACTTCTCCACTAACTAGCACTAGTAGAAAATTGAAAATGTTTATCAGATTAGAGAGATCAATTAGAAGTCTAAAAATTTATAGATTCCGAATCTACTCCACTGAAGGCATTACTTCCAGACAGTTTTGGAGTTGAAATCAGGTGAAGATAAGATCCACCAGCCAGAGCTCAAACTAAAACATAGACCTTGAAAAACACTGTATGGGGAAGATATGGCAAATTATTGATATGCTGAGTATGCATGGCTCTCATCTGTCCACTGGCACAGAGCTATACCCCATTGAACACTATGTCTATTTGGTTATCAGCCAAACCATCCTTCATTCCCTGCCTTCAGGCATAGGAAGGTGCAGATGTTATCAAACATAATACCATCTCTTCACTCACTGGAAAGAATGGACAAAGAGGATGCCGATGGCACCATGCTAGATGGTTTTCAAAGCATCAGAAAATCTATTTATCCTTTTTATATTTTGGTTCCTTTAAAGGAATGCATTTTCTTTGATGCAGTTCATGTTACTCGGTAGCAGTAACAGATCAAACCTTATTTGCTTAGTTTTAAACTAGTACGTAGCCATTATGATCTGTAGTTATTGTAAAATGATCATTACTTTTGACCCAAGAAACCAGCTGGTTTTGTTAAATAAATTTTCCACTTTCAAAATTAATAATGTTCCTGTTCAGAAAAAAAATGGAACCTTTACTCTGTATATATTTGTGTAGAATTACCAGATTATAAAGAAAAAGCCAATACCTGAACCTTTGTCAATGGAGCAGAAATAACACCGTGTTTCTGTTTTGGACAGCCGATGACCAAAGCCCAATATCTTCGCTCTAAAGTCCTCTGACAATGAGTGAAATCCTAAACAGATAAAACAAAAGAAATACACTATAGCTGAAAATATAATTCCATTGCAGCCATTAAGAAAAAATTTAAACCAATTCCTAGATCTCATAGTGACACACAGACCCAGTTGCATAAATTTATCAATAGAACTGAGATTTTAAGGACGTATGTAATATGAATGCACCTTGGGTGTAGATGCTGCATCTGTATTCTCTTGAAACAATCTGTGAAGAAGTTCAATACTTTCCTGTGTCCTCCCCATGACCAAAATGCCACTAGTTTCCCTGTCAAGTCTGTGCACCTAACATCAAACCAAGCAACTGGTTATGATACTAGAATATTTTTTTCACTTTGTTTCAAGGCCTTCCAGGATCCAAATGAGGCAAGACTTCCATACAATTTGCTCCTATACAAATTACCACATTCATGATTGAAATATAAACAAAAATAAATTTCAGTGGAGAATAAGCAAACAGAGAACTGATAAATGGTAACAATAAATGAAAGCCATTACCCTTTTCACTTGTTCCCTTAAACAAGTACATAAAAAAGACCAAATATTAAAGAAAAAAAACAAAAGCATCTCAAAAAGAACAAATCGTCCACCTCAAAAAGCATCTTTTGAAGGCCGTACCAATCTAAGGAGGAGGGTGTTGAGGGCAAAAGACATATGTTGGGGTTAGATGGGGTATGACGTCCTCCATCCAAGCTCAACTGTTCATCATGTTGAAGCATATCATTAGTTTTGATCGTTATTTTATCTCTTATGAGGTTTAGTCCCTAGATTGTGGATGACAAACCCTAAAAAATCATTAAAAGTCAATTTAAAGACATATTAGGTAGGTCGACCTAGAGGAGGGATAAAGTGAACCTTTTCTCATATAAATAAGGCGCCCTCCTCTTGTAAGCAAGATCATGGGATGAAATATGACTGAATCATATTTTTACTTGTGTATATGATCACTTAAGTGGTGCACACCTCTATTCTCAACTGTTTTAGGGTTTCTAAGGATCGAATCTTGGTGTTTTGAGGTTTCTTTACAATCTTTCAAGACTATTCTAAGGTGAAAGGATTCTTGAGGCTCTTTCTCTTCTCCTTTCTCTCTCAATTGTGGTAAGATCTTGAACTTCTTGTCTTGCACTACCAGAGGCATCCAAGGTAGGAGCAATTTAGAGTTTTATGCATGATAGTTTAGTTTTGTTGGGTGAGACATTCCTCTTGAAGTATCTCTCTTGTTTGGGCCTTGACATCTTGTTTGCCCTAATTAGGTCAAGTGCTCACATAAACTAGGGTTTCTTAGCCTTGCCCTAATTCATTCATATATTGAATTGCAGATTCTTGGGAGAAACACTCGCCCCAATTTCTCATTGCCCAGTGGAATAAGACCTAAGTCTATTTCCCTCATCTTCACATTTCAGTTTTACAAAATTATCTGTACTATATTGGAAAAAATACAAAAAAAGCCAAATATATGAAAATGCCCTAAAAATTAAAAAAAAATATAAAAATCCAAAAATATTGCGATATTGGAAAATCTAATCCATTCAATTGATGCGCCCTCATTATTTTCATTGTCAATCTTGAAGGCATCCTCTTTCTGTGGCTAATTTGAGATATTTACGATTATCTACAAATGCTAGTGTGCTTTTCTAGATCTGATTTGACAGGTACAGCCATTAAAATTCATCTTTGGAGGGTCTCACAAGCTAGAAACAAGGTCTATTACCAACCCTACTCTCTTGGGCATTCATCTAGTGGTTCAAGTTGGCATTCTTGTGGTTTTGGGGGGCTGGCTAGGGCATAAACCAGACCTGGTAAGTCATTTTCAGATTTGTATTACTCATTCATTTATTGCCCAAAGGTGAGATTCTTATCCCTCTCCATCAGGGATACCTTCTGTTACCTAGTAACATGAACTGCATCAAATATAAGAAGTGTGACCCAATGTCACCTCAATCACAATTCTAACTTCTTTAGAGTGTTGGAACCTCCAAGGGGAAGGACCTGTTATCACATATATAGTAGCCAGGCTACCATACATTATTTTCTCATTCCAGTACACTATTCAGCCAGTTCCCTTACATTTGAGATGCTGAGATGAGCATCTATATTGGATCACTATCAGATTGTGGACAGCAGTTGTGTTCCCCATGCCATGACTGAGTCTCAGGACACTCAGAGAGATGACCGATGTAGCCATTATACCATTGGTACAGAGCAGTCAGTAGTGCCCAGAGTTGCAGCAGCAGTTTCAGAGGACAGATGATGGTACAGGTTGATGAGCATTCAGGTATATCATGGTGTTATGGTTAGATTGCTTTTATACTTATTCTTATAGCATGTCTTAGCACTTAGTGTCATTATCTGGCGATCATATAGATATGTGGACCTGGTTGATCTATTATATATATTATTGTCCCTACTCAGACTTAGAAGTTCACTATTCATACTCATTGGTTTTACCCTCCTTAGGGAGAATAGAGGTGATCATTCCACCATACCTTGGCTTGCTAGTGTTGGCTCCATCATTCATTGTCTTCATCCATCCATGACCTACCTTTTAGTTTATCACCCTGACTTACTACTTGACTAGTGACATGGAGGATCTTTTCCCCACTGTAGCCTCTGTATTGGATGAGCTTCCCTGTTTATTGTGTCTCGGCTCTGAGTTGGTGACAAAACTTACCTATGGTGAGTTGGAGTTCCTTGGAATTCCCCCTAGTCACTAAAGTGGTGTTGGCTAAACCTGAAACTTTTAGTGCTGCCATGAATACAAAATCTGGAAAAAATGAAATGCTATATCTTGTATGAAAAGCCCATTCATGCAATGTGTTTCTAAACACACATGAATGAGAGGCATACCAAATGAAAATGGCCATGAAAATAAAATGTTATATCTTTTGGAAATGTAAATACCTAGGTAAACAAGCTGTCCATGACACACCTAGAAGTGCTCAGGTAAACAAGTGCCTTAAAAACACACCTGCAGCAGAAAGCCTAAAATAAATGTAAATCTATGCAATGTGTTTATAAACACACATAGATCAAGGCTATGGAAACTTCAGGCCCAAAAAGCAATGGAACTTAAATGCTATATCTAAACAATCGCTGGCCTTATTTGTATTATGGATTGTGCACATCTGTGAAGGTGAATAAACCCTCTTTGAACAACTCATCCATTTGTGAGACACCGCCATTCCCTGTGTTGTTGCTCATTCAGTATATACTATGGTGTGTATTCCCTTTCCCTTGCCAAAGTGTCACAAAGTTAAGTCAGTCAAGTCATCCCTTAGCCTAGCCAATTATTTCAGCCTTCACCCTTCACTAGCAAATTGATCACAGCTATGAAGTGAGTATGATCCTGAAAGTCTAGTCTGAGTAATAATAATAATTAACGACACTATATATTTGGATTTAGATCGCCAGTTATGATTACTCTGTGTTATAATTGTTATTTGAATAAGTTGTAGAGCATGTATTAACCTTGACACTTTGCAGCAGCTTTGGATGATGGTCTGAGTTATATTTGGTCTTGGTTAGACCCAGTTTGACCATGGAGGACCATGGGACATGAGATGTTAGACCTTATGATGATATGGATAGATGATATATGGTCTATGTATACATACATGATGATTCGATGCAGCAGCTACAGGGTTATGATGATGATTCTTGGGTTACAGCAGTGTTTGGTCATTTACAGATCATTATTATTGGCCTTGTTCCGGTATATTGGATATTTATTTTGATCATGCAGAGACTCATATGGTGTATGAGTACACATCTTGGATGGATTTGGACCTTCTAAGTCCAATGGGACAGTTTGTTTTCAGTTCCGGGCACTTACAGTGATGATTGAGCCTCAGTAGGCTGTCCCAGTGCAGTTTTGGTCTGTCGGAGGCCTTGTCAGAGCAGATGTGATTTTTATCCGGTTGACCTAGGGCGCTGATGATGGAGGGGGTGGTCCAGCCACTTGTTTTTACCATATTACCCCCCTCCCGGACACACTGGTGCCCTCACCTTGACAGCGTAGGCACTCCAGGAGGCTGTTTTGGGCAGTTTCATGCTTCCCGAGGCATTTCAGGATTGGTAGAAATGGCTATTGAGGAAATCGATTTGGGCTACTGAGGCAAAGTTATGGCATGGGATGATCAGTGATGATAGATCGGGGTCTTCCACACCTTCTCCAGCAGTTTCAGCTTCATCGGGGCCCGCATCCATCACTTATGGCACTTTCTGTGGATTTCTGAGGTCTTTTTGAGGCCTACGATTTGACTATGGTGGCACGATTTGGTACATTCATGATTATTTTATGATTATTGTGCTATGGGGATTGACCAAGGAGGGATAAAATTACCCCTTGGACCTACCATAAGCCTCTTATGATATTTTGTCATCATGATTTGATGGGATTCCCCTCTTCTAGGGCGATTTTGTCCACTTACATAATATTTTATTAGTGATCCATGTATTTTATTGTTGAGCTCATCTCAACCATTGATTAGACATTTGTATCTTTTAATCTTAGCCACTCATTCGAAAAGTGGTTAGGGTTTTGGTGCCTCTCCTTCCTATTTAAAGGAGAGAGCTTCTCATTGTAAAGGGACTTTTGGCTCTGGATTATTGGAATAGAAAATTATTATTGCATCTATCTCCAGTGTTGTGGTGAATGTTTTTGGTGTTCGTTCGTTGGTTCTTCCTTTGCACTGAGTTATTGGAGATCTTGTTTGCCATATCTTTGTACCATGATTTTGCATCTACAGGTGGAGGCCGATTTGTTTTGAGGAGGAGGTATTGGTAGGGGAAGACTCTCCCTACTTCTTTGGAGCTCTTTGTTGGTAACAGGGAGTATTACTGTCCCAGGACCTTCTATTTCATGTTATTATTGCATTTCTCCTGTATTTCTTATATACTTGATCTTACTGATTGAATCGCTATTCCTTGGTTTGACAGGTAGAGGAGGTCGCACTTGTGGGCTAGGGCATCAAATTGGCAAGCAAATCAACAATCTCTCATTTGATCTCTGCGGGAATCTTCCTCAACATCAAGGCATCTCATTCACATCACTCAGGTATGATCTCAAGGTAAGTTCTATCTCCATGATCTATCCAATTGTCTAAAATATTTAAAAACCCTAAATATTTCAAAACCCCATTTTACATTTTCTCAGATCTACTTAGATCTAGTGGGTTGTTGGGCATAATATTGAAAACCCACCTCTATAGCATCCACGACATCCCGAATCTATAGTTTGGTGAGGATTGGCTTCCGTTTGACCCCCCTCCCAAGCCAACTTAGCTTCTCCCAAGCAAGGCGCACTTCCTAGTTTGAGCAAGTTGACCTAGATCTAGTACATGGGTGGTTGAGATTCCACTTGATTCGTAATCTACACATCAAATAACATACACCCAGATTGTTACTTTTCTGAAATTCACCTTGTGGGCCCTATTCCACATTTTAAGGGATTTAATCCCCATTTTGGACCACTTGGAACACTTAAACTCAGATCTACTAAGATCTAGCCGTTGGATTGCCACGAAATTATAGATCCATACTCCTACTTGACTAACCTACCCAGATCTAAAGTTTGGATGCCATCCGACTTGTCTTGACCTACCTAACCCTCATTTTTTACCTCCTTGGGCAAAGTCGCACCACCTTGGAGAAGTGAGTTGACTCACTTCCAGGACATGGGTACTTGAGATTTTTGGAGATTTGGAACCGGAATAATTCAAAACCTAGGTCTAGAGTATCACTTTGTCAAATCTTGCCTTGGGGATAGCATTCCTTGTTTTAAGGGATTGTGGTCCACTTGGGTCAAACCTAGATCTAGACACATTCATCCATCAAGACCTCTCTTGCCCACTTGTCCCATGTACTAGGAGTCCTAAACCACAAGTCAACCCTACTTTGACTCCAATTCCCAATTCCCAAGGCACTGGTTTCTCTCCAAGTTAATTCGACTTTCCTAGATTGTTGGATTGACTTGTGGTTTGACCTATGCATGGTGAACCAAACCCTTGAAGCCATCATGTACCATGGTCAAGCTTGTCATATGTACTAGTTAGCCCCAATTCAACCCTTAAAAGCCACCTTGCATTGGACACGGGTCCCAAGGCAGTGTATTTTCCAACATTGAACTAGTACTCTAACCCTAGATCCCACTTCAGACATCTTAAGTCACTTTCACATCAACCATGAACCAAAGCTATACTCATTGAACCCCTCACTTGGCTTGTGACTTCATCCTAAGGTCTAGGATAAACCATACACCTTACTTCATTTAGAAACAACTTGATTTGGTGTCTTGGTTTTGATCTCTCCTGTCGGGAGTAGATCGGGTCTCCCCCTTTGTTGTCTGGGCTAGATAACATAAAGTGAAGGTTGCCTCGACTGGCGTGACAACCATATATTGGAGGTCGAGGTGATCGTGGTTGCACCTTTTGAGTTGCCCTTCCCTAGTGCCATCCATGACTGGATACATCCATAGGGGTAACCACAGTTTAGGTGATAACGGGACCCTTTTGATACCCTGTAGGACACTGATGTAACAAAGACTATATTCTCTATGCAATTGTTAGTTTTGACCAGTGCCTTATGGAGTCAACATATTCAAGGTGTCTGTAAATGTAATGTAATTAGTGCAATAAGCAACAAAGACAATCAATGGTGTTTTAATATATGAGAAAAATCATCAGTCAATAATATAACCATAGATCATCCAGCTATTAAGGCTAAACTTCTAACACCATTAACGTATAAAAGATCATTTGCCAATATTTATGTAAACATGCGTTATTAACAAAAATGATCAATTCCAATACCTAAACAACTCCATGGTAATGAATAGCCCTTTTACATCACACTAACTTGCAAATATATAAACGACACATATAGGTCAAGACAAGAATGATGGCACACTTCTTGGGAAAAATCTAATCACCAAATGAAGAGATGTTGTATGTAAATATCATTGCAATGTAGCAGCAGAGATAACCATCCAACTCTTACGTCATTCACTAGTTGTCTTTCAATGCTCATCCACTAAACTAGTATGCAAAAGACTATAAAATCTTTCGGAAACACCACCAGTATTACACTCAGAAAGTAATAGTTCATTGTACGTTATCTCAAACTATTAGAAACATTAGGATGGTTGTATCCACGTCAGTTTATAACAACTGCCAAAGAATGGATAAAGATAAGAACAGAAATCACTTGCACTTTTGGTCCAACTCTATGCTGTGTGGGAGCGCCCCCCACCCCCTCGCTCTCGCTCCCAAAACGCCCCCAGTTTTGGGAGCACGCTCCCAAGGCGCTCCCTACCTTTCCTATACTAAAAGCTCCTATACTAGGTTAATCATTTGATGACAATGTTATGGTACCTCCCTTCATTGCTAAGCTCATATAAAAGTAGTTATGGTTGATCATTTGATGATAATGTTATAAGTTATAACTACTAGATGATTGATGTTATATGGTTTAATCCGTGTTTTATATAGCTAATTCAACATCCTACATGTTTTCTAGATATAAATCCATCAAAATATATACTATATAAAAAACGCTCCCAGAACGCTGCCAAAACGGGAGCTTTTGAAAATTTCGCTTTTTGCTCCGCTCCTACTCCCCGCTCCCAACAGCATAGGTCCAACTTCACCACCAAGTATACATTGATGACAACTAAGAATTCTAAACACTCCCAGTAGTATGCTCAAAAAATAATAGTTCACTGTATGTTATTTCAGATTTACTGGCAGCATTGGAAAATAGGATTTACAGTACTCAGAATGATCTATGCTTTACAAATTTCAAGACTAGAATGCATGCTTATGATGAAGACATTCAAACAACAATTCTTAGAAACAAGGTCTTAATATGTAATGAAGACCTCAGACCTGCAGTATGTAAAAAAAAATCAGAGTTGTATTTACATAGAAATTTGTCATAAAATTTATACACAATTTAACCTTCTTTTTATTGGAATGTACAGCTACAGGGTAAGGTGTTTGGGAAAAGGGATGGACAAGGAGGAAGCGAAGGTTTTGAAAGGGAGCTGGGACAGTCCTTGTTGGGAAGAGAGCAACCCTAAAGGAGGTAGCCCGTGACCAAGGTTTTGTAGCTAGCTCGAGTGGAGGAGAAGGGTAGAAGGAGGAGTGTAGGCCGAGCTTGAATGAAGGTTGAGCGAAGGTGGAGGGAGGAAAAAGGATGGGAGACAAAGGTGTAGGGTAAGGGAAGGAATTGGGAGGAAGGGTGAACGAAGGTGTGGAGGAAAAGGGATGGAGATGGAAGAGAAGGTGGAAAGGGAAAGAGAGAGGGAAGAGGAGGAAAGGAGGATGAGGAGGGAGGAGATGAGGAAGAGATGAAAGAAGGGAGCGAAGGGGAGTTGCAGCCAAGGAGGAGGGCAGCGAGCTAGAGCTGAAGGGGAGTGAAGAAGAAGAGACGAGGGCGAGGTGGAAGGAGGAGGGAGCGAAGGTCTAGAAGTGAAGAAGGAGGGAGACCGAGCTGGAAGAGAAGGAGAACGAAGGTGATAGAGGAGGAAAAGACGGAGTCGTGGGACTCTTTAGGTCTGCAGCTAAGGCAAAAAATCAAAAAATTAGGGCTCTTTTCTGTTTTTTTTTAAATTAATTTTGTGCAAAATAAATGTAAAATAAAAGACCTAAATCACGTCAAACTAAAAAACTAACCTAACATAATATGTTCAAAATAAACAAAACTTGGAAAATTAGGTTTTTAAGAGGAAGAAGAGCAACCTAGGGTTTTCAAGAGACTTTACCCTAACCCTAGGGCATCAAGGAGGATGGCCCTCCTCTTGAGATGGCACTTGCCAAGTTTGGAAAACTAGAGTTTCTTCAACAACTACAAAAGTTGGTTGGAGTAGCAAAAGAGTAGTGGGTTCCTTATCTCTAATCTGATATTGCATTTCCCCACTAAGTGCTTCAATGTAGTACACCAAGATAGACTGTGCAGTTGGCTTGTAATCGGTATGGATGGCATTTGATAAGTCAGTGAATTTCTTGTTGAATTCATCCATAGTCTCGTTTTCACTTCTCTTTATGTTTGTTAAGGCAACTAGTTGATGTCGAGGCTCCTTTTCACCAAATTTGTTGGTGAAAGCAGTCATGAAAGTGGCAAGGGTTGCAAAGGAATTGTCTGGCAGATTGTTAAACCAATCACCGGCATCCCCGTCCAAAGAAAGGGCAAAGAGTTTCATGTACACATGTTCATGTTGATGTGCAGGATCACTGATAAATGCGTTGATACATCTGGAGAAATTTCTGAGATGAAGATTTGTATTGATAGCATCAGTGCTAGTGAACATGGGAAGTTTTTCTACAGCTTTGTCTGGTAATCTGTGGGGTTGACCTGCTATCTGAGAAAAGTCAAGAGGGTTGAAGTATTCACCCATTATGTCGGAAAAACAGTTATTATTTTCAACAAGCAAACTACGGATGTCTAAAACAGACTTAGATCCAAGATTCTCAAGGATCCTACGAGAAGCTAGCTTATTCAATCTCCTCCTATAAACCTTTTCAAGTTCGGGGATGAAACTAAGTAAGCCTTCAAAGTTTCTTCTAGTTGAATACCTTGGTAAGTTATTTGACAGTGGAGTCGCCAGATGGATTCAAGTCTAATTTCAGAGAGTTGATTAAACTAAAAATCTATCAAAAGGTAAAGGTAGAAAACTAAGTTAAAGTCATCCAAGAACAAAAATTTTGTCCCCGGCAACGACGCCAAAAATGTTGTCCGCCAAGATGCACACCAGCAGCAGAAATCTTTCGAAAGTTGTTTCCTCATGAAAAGTGGGAAAGGTGTGGCCTTGGGGGCAAGCAAAGAACCAGGTGTTGTCACCTGATCCCAACTCCTCCGTTTAGGCTAACTCCTAACGAAGCCAAGGGGGGTAGTCCCTAAAAAAGGGTTGTCTAAGGCTCTTTTGTTTTAAGTTAAAGTGTTGATGATGTGGATGGGTGTTATTTAGGAGTTTTTGTGATCACGGATTTACAATAATTGAGATGTAAACAACACAAAGGTATACTTGCAATAATACTTTAAGAAATACACCACGGATTGATAACTTAACAACTCAGATATGAAGCATCCACAATGATATAATTAAAGGAAATGACACATGCACTTCAGATATAATAATCAAATGAAACAACTGATGAACCAGTGCCTTATGGAGTCAAAAATGTATTGGGATGTTGAGATACAAGAGTTCAGGATTGCTTGATACAAGTGTTTGTGGTGTGTTGAAACTGTTTTGCAAGTGCTCTTTGTAAATTTTATTATAAATTTTCGGGTGATCTTGATTATTAAGGTGAAGGAAATTTCCAATATACGCAGAGGTGTTGGAAATATGTCCGGAAAATGCTCTAGGTGGTTCCGTACAAGGACATGTTGGCTATCCAAGTTTCCAGCAAGGTGTTCAATAACTTACCAGCCACTGGAAATCGAGGTATAGTGATCCAGCGCCCCCAGGAAGAATTTGCCCACGTTAGAGTATTGACGATCAACGATGGATTTTCGTTGGTTATGGGGTATAAATTTTATTATGGTTCAAATTGGATTAAATGTGAGAAATTAAATAGTCTATACTGTTTCTGTGTATCCCAGGGTAGGGTAGAGCATACGCAGCATAGAAACGATAAATTCCAATTTTAGGGGATAGTTTGTTGTGAAAGTGCAAGAAGTGAAACAAAAGCAACTCTCCGACAGAGAGCACTCTTGATCCGCCTTATGGCAAGATTCAAGAGATTTAAGATGCACGGAATTAAAGAACTGAAATAAATATTTATTCTACCCAAGAATCTCTTTCAGGTTTTAAGGCCTTACTCGGGAGAGCATGGGGGTTAGTAAACCAAAATGAAAAGCAGAAATGACTCTCCGATAGAGAGCACTCTTGATCCATTGTTGAGTGAGATTCAAGAGATTTTATGTTCATTTTAAGTTTATCAATTTATATCAAAAAAGAAAGCGTACTTAAGCAATGATGAGCAACTAGCAATTAGTGGAATGGAACTACTCTAAGAAAGTAAAACTAAGCTAAGTATTGAAATCAAATCTAAGCTAAAGATGCAAAAAAGGCACACCAAACACAACACACTTCCCCCAAATAGGGGAAGTAAAAAAGAAACGTGAGAGCCGTAATCCCACTAGCTTTTTAAAAGTTACAATACTTTGGGGTTTTTATCCCTTGAAAACTTGAGAAGAAGTGAAATGAATGAAGCTTTTAAAAGCTTTTACAAAAAAGGAGATTTGTTCTTGGGTTTTATTGGATCTTCATGGTTTTAGCTTCTTCTTGTTTGTTTCTTCAAGTCTTTTGACTTGTCTTTGATTGATCTCTTCTTCAAGCACCTAAGACAAACACACTTCAAGCACCCATTATTTGTTAATCAAATCAAAGCTTGAAAACTAAATCTAAGATCTATATGCAAAACTACAAGTTAAAATGAACTAAGATCTAGGATAAATGAACTAGATGCAAACTTTGATTTAAAATGGATGCCAACTAACAAATCTAAACTATCAACTTTGAAAAGATGAAGAGTTAACTAAATGCAGTATGAGACTTGGAAATAAACTAAATGCAAACTAGATTTATAAAATGTAAACTAGGAATGCAAATTTTGAACTAAGTATGCACTAAATACAAAGGAAAATTAAGTTTACAAGCAAAAGAAAAGAGAGACTAAAGAAGAGCAAGAAGAGAAGACAAAAAAGGGGTGAGGAAAGAGGGGTAGATGGCTGGAAAAAAGATGCACAAAATCAGAGATAAAAGAGGGACAAACAGAAAGAAAAGAAGGCTTGAAAAGAGGAGACAAAGGTAGGAAAACAGTGAGAGAAAATCAGTCTTGGAAGAGGCAATAGAAATGGGCAAAAAACAGTGAGGAAGGGACTTCCAGCACTAGAGGAAGAAGCTGCAAACAGTGATTGAAGTGGGCAGCAAAAGAAGGTAAAAAGAACAAGAACAAAACAGAGAAGTAGGGCAGCCAAAAAGAGGAGAAAGGAGGGAGCAAAGCAAGGAAAGAGTGGGCTGTAAAAAAGGTTTACAAAACAGAGATAAGGGGCAGCGAGCAAGAGGATGAAGATTAGAAGTTCAAGGAGAAAGCATGCCAAACAAGGCAAAGAAGACAAGGAGCCAAGGATAGATCTTGAAGAGTTTAGGGCTTCTTGTTATAGTAACCAGTAACCAAGGATTTTAAAAGATTGCTTGCTTCTTGATGAGATGAGGAGCAAGTTCTCTTGAGCTTCTTCTTGGAAAATACTTCAAACACTTGTAAATCCTGTAATCACAAACATGTTAAATAAAAACTTGAAGATGTTGAAGCATGGGATAGAAGCAGCTGAGCTCACACCCTTCTTCACTTGGAAAAACCTAACCAAAGCACAGGCAACTCAATACGAAGTGAGATCAAAATAAAACCAGTATGCTAAGAAAATCAAGATTATATCAATACTAGTATAACTGAGTACGTCCTATTCATATAAATCTTGATAAACATTGCATAATTAACCAAGTTGAAAACTACAGATGGTTAATCTCATGGACTAGAATATAGACTTCTTAAGCTAGCATTTGATCAAAGCACATAAGTATTGAGAGAAGGGCTTGGAAAGAGATCACCTCAACAAGAGATGCATTCACCACAATTGAGAAGACGCATAGACCTCCAAAGTCGAAATTTTATTCCAAAATAAAAGCAAAAAACATGTTACAATTTTTAGCAGAGTAATCTTGCATCAACCATCCATCCTGAGAATGAAGGCAAAGCCTTGATTTATAGCACAAGAGAGATCCATACGAATTGAGGAAGAGATATAGGGTTAAAGAAAACGTAACCATCAACAAGAGGAAGCCAAGCTCCTTGATTGATGCGATTTGGTTGGTGGTGATTCGTAGGTGGAGTTGGTGGGGATGAGGTGGCTGCCACCTCATGAGAGGGGCACCCCTCTCCCATAGTAACCAACGCCCACTATCTTGCTTTAGTCACCCACCATCAAATCCGTGATCTCATCCACGTGAAGAGGCCCACGCCCTCCTTCAAGCTTACGTCATTTCCCTTTGTTGATTAGTATATCCAAAGCTCAAAAACACATGTGCTTTATATCCTTTAAGTGGTCGCCCTCCTCCTTGATTTATTCGGTACTGATTGGAACCTATTATCACCAATCTCGTAGTTGCCCCTAAAGATGGATCCAAGGTGGATGGTAGAGGGGACAGGCAACTAAAGTGGTGAACCAAGAGGGCCTTAGTTCCCAAATGGATGGTTGTCATGCCAACCAAGGCACTCTTCACTTTGGCTATCAAAGCCAAGATAGCAAGGGGGAGACCCAGATCTACTCCCGATAGGAGAGATCAACCCAATCACCAGATCAAATCAATCTAATGAGTTACGTAAGGTGACAGGTATGGAACCCTAGAAATGACGAGTTAGGACTACTGTGGAGGCTTAGGAAAGGTATGATATGATAATAAAAGATGACACACAGTGATTCAATGATTAAGTATGATTCCAGGATTCAAAGCTAGTTTCAAATGGTCAAAATCAACTGCCTTGGGAAACATGACCCTTAAAACAGGGAAAGTGTCCCAAATCAGAGATCTGACAGTTAGGACTTTCTAGCTGTGCTTGATGAAAGGATATGACCATGTCTAGGTGTTCAAGCAGTCAAACCACAAGCAAACTCAACAACCCAGGAAAGTCGTGAGGGCTTGAAGAAAGATCAGTGCCTTGGAAAATGGGCCAAATGGAGTCGGATGTCCACCAAACTGTAGATCAGGGATGTTGAGGTGTAAGGCTAGGTGGATTTCAAAAATCAAGTGCATCCAATGGCTAGATCTCAGTAGATCTGAGATTCAAAGTGTATCACTAAGTGACCCAAGTGGGGCTCAACCCTCAAAATGAGGAATGGGGCCCACAAGGTGAAAATCACCAAAGTGAGACACTAGGGGTAGGTTATCAACTGTGGAGATTAAGGATCAAGTGGGATCTCACCTACCCAGGTGTTAGATCTAGGAAAACTCACCCAACCAAGGAGTGCGACCTCAATTGGAGAGGCTAAGCTGCCTTGGGAAAGGGGTCAAATGGAGGCCAATCCACACCAAACTATAGATCCGATTTGCCGTGGATGCTATAGAGGTGGGTTTTCAATATCTTACCCAAAAGGCCACTAGATCTCAGTAGATCTGAGAAATTGTAAAATGAGGGTCTTAACTTATGAGGGTTTTTAGTTACTTACACAAATGGATAGATCATGGAATGAGAAATTTACCTTGAGATCAAACCTGAGTGAGGGATGAGGTTGCCTTCTTGTTGAGGAAAGTTCTTGCAGAGATCAAATGGGAGATTTTCGATTTCTCTTGCCTTGAGATGATGCCCTAGTCCACACGTGCGCCCTCCTCTACCTGTCAAACCAAGGAAAGTCGATTCAATCAGAATGATCAAGCATGGAGGAAATACAAGTATAAGCGAATGATAACATGAAGTGGAAGGTACAAAGACAGTAATACTCCCTGTTACCGACGAAGAAACCCAAAGAAGAGGCAAGGAGAGTCTTCCCCTATCAATGCGTCCTCCTTGAACCAATTCGACCTCCACCTGTAGATGAAAAATACATGGACAAAAAATATAGCAAGATAATCTCCAATAACCCCGTGGATGCTATAGAGGTGGGTTTTCAATATCTTACCCAAAGGCCACTAGATCTCAGTAGATTTGAGAAATTTTAAAATGAGGGTTTTAACTTATGAGGGTTTTCAGTTACTTAGACAAATGGATAGATCATGGAATGAGAAATTTACCTTGAGATCATACCTGAGTGATGGATGAGGTTGCCTTGTTGTTAAGGAAAGTTCTCGCAGAGATCAAATGGGAGATCTTCGATTTCTCTTGCCTTGAGATGATGCCCTAGTCCACACGTGCGCCCTCCTCTACCTGTCAAACCAAGGAAAGTCGATTCAATCAGAATAATCAAGCATGGAGGAAATACAAGTATAAGCGAATGATAACATGAAGTGGAAGGTACAAAGACAGTAATACTCCCTGTTACCGACGAAGAAACCCAAAGAAGAGGCAAGGAGAGTCTTCCCCTACCAATGCGTCCTCCTTGAACCAATTCGGCCTCCACCTGTAGATGAAAAATACATGGACGAAAGATATAGCAAGATAATCTCCAATAACCCAGTGCAAAGGAAGAACCAACGAACAAACTCCAAAAGCATTCACCACAACACAACAGATAGATGCAATAGTATTTTTCTATTCCAATCATCCAGAGCCAAAAGTCCCCTTTACAATGAGGAGCTCTCTCCTTTAAATAGGAAGGAGAGGCACCAAAACCCTAACCACTTTTTGAATGGGTGGCTAAGATTAAAAGATCAAAATGATCTAATCAATGGATGAGATGAGCTCAACAATACAATACATGGATCACTAATAAAATAATACATCAATGGACCAAATCGCCCTAGGAGAGGGGGTCCCACCAAATGTCAATGAATAAACATAAGATCTAGCTCATGGTGGGTCCAAGGGGTAATTTCTAACACCCTTGGTCAATCCCCATGGCACAATATCCAAAAATAATCAAGCTAGACACCAAATCGTGCCTCTCTGGGAAAGTCGTGAGCCTTGGGAGGCTCCAAAAATCAATATAAAATGCCGGAAGTGATGGGTGTGGGCCCCACTGGAAGCTGAAACTGTTGGAGAAGGTGTGGAAGACATCCCACTCATCATCACAAGTCATCCCATGCCAATCCCTTGCCTTAGTAGCCCAAATCGAATCCCTCAATAGCCATTTTTACCATTTCTGATCTGCCTTGGGAAGTGTGAAACTACCCAAACTACCTCCTGGAGTGCCTGCACTATCAAGGTGAGGCCACCAGGCTCTCTGGGAGGGGGGGTAATATGTTAATAACAAGTGGTTGGACCACCCCCTCCATGCACAGCGCCCTAGGTGAACCCATCAAATCTCATCACTGCTCTGACAAGGCCTCTGATAGGCCAAAACTGCACTAGGATAGCCAACTAAGGCTAAAAATCACTGTAATTGCCCAGAACTGAAAACAGACTGTCTCATTGGACTTAGAGAGCCCTGTTATCACACCATAGTAGCAGGGCTACTATTCTTGTACAGCAGATATCTGCACATTCCAGAGCTTCCATTATTCCAGAGCATGGCTATATATTTTGGATCACTCATGATCAGAGCAGTATATTATTCAGATTTATGTATGACCTTGTGTCAAGGCTGAGCCTTGAGAGTTCAGATTTGATGATTGATGTGACCACTTATCCCATACAGTTTCAGTTCAATGCCTAGAGATGTACTGCAGTAGTGTTTTAGATGATACTCATTATTATGATGATGTTGTATGATCTATGGATATGTTATCACTGATTGTGGATTATTATCTTGTTGATTTAGTCATGATCATAGCATGTGCTTGGTATACTATTCCTGATGTGGCAAACTATTTAAAATGAACTGTAAATCATAAAATGGACAATTGCTTGCACATTTAGGTCATTTAACAAAACTCACTGGTTTTTCACCTTACATAGATATGGTCTTTCCCGACACCAGTTGTTTGCTAGTGTAGGCTCCATATTCACTTGACTCCATCCATACATGACCTTCCTATTTGACTTTAGACCTTGACCTGTCTCATTTGACTTTCTGATACCGAGGACTTCCCCATTTTTCTACCTCTGTGTTTGGACCGCATCCTTGTTTATTCAGTGTCTCAGCTCTGAGTTGGTGACAAAACTTGCCTTTGGTGAGTTGGATTGTAGGCCTAAATCATTCTGGTCGGTTGTCCCGATGTTTGGCATTGGCTCGAACTCCCCCTAGTCACTTGAGATGTTGTTGGCTAAAACTGAAAGCTCATGTTCTACCTATGGAAACTTGAAAAATTCGCCCGTGGAAACAAAAAAGGGCAAGAGCGATGAACAGCTAAAAATACTCCTCGAAGAGTATAAGAAAGGTCCAAAAAGCAATGGCTCTTAAAAGTTATATCTAAACAATTGCTGACCTATTATAAATATTTGAAAAACATGCCCTGGATGCAAGCTGCAACTAGTTGTGCTTCTCAGCACATCTGAAATCCGAAGGGTTATGTAGGCCAAAAAGGCCATGGAATAAAATTGAATGATCCTAATGAACCTGGATCAACTTGATGTAGACATGATGCCTAAGTTGAATAAGCACTCTCTAAACAACTTATCCATTTGTGAGGCACAGCCATCCCCCGTGTTCTTTTGTCCAGCACAGAGTTTGTAGCTCTCCCCTTTCTCCCAGTCCAAAGTATTTTTGAGTTAAGTTAGACAGGTCAACCCCTTGGCCCAACCTTGTTCCTAGCCTTCATCCTTCACTAGCAGTTTGACCATGTCCAATGGGTGAGTTTGTCATCTGAACTATTGTGCAAGTAATTTTATATAACAACGGAATGTGCTAACTTAATTAATGCCACTGAATGGATGTTATACTTTGAGCTTAGCTGTGAGAATGATTAGAGAAGCATTGTCTTAGTCTACTGATGTGATTTATCCTTGGTTGTATATTCTTGGGATCCGTGATGATGTGGACCATGTATGGATGATTATTGATGATGATTGATGGGTCCACATGTTTGATGATGATATCATATGATGGACATATGATGCAGATGATGTTTGATCCAGTTCAGCAGGTTTATTACTACTTCAGATCAGCAGATTATACATTGTCCATATATGGTGGACCCTACAGCTGGCCCATTAGGGCAACCCATGGTGTATGAGTACACATTTCTAGTGGATTTGGGTCTTCTGGATCCAATGAGACACTTATCTTTCAATTCCGGGCACTTCTGACAGTGATTGATGCAGTTTTACACTTGTTGACCAGATTTGGGGCTGATTTCCCAGCCTGAGCAGCAGGGGCCCTGAGAGGCCAGTTCACCTAGGGCGTTGATGATGGAGGGGGTGGTCAAGCCACTTGTTTTTACCATTTAACACCCTTCTGGAGAGCCTGGTGGGCTCAGATGGACAGCGCTAGCACCCTAGGAGGCAGTTTTGGCACTTTCACAGTTCCCGAGGCAGTTAAAAAATGGGATAAAGTGGTCACTGAGGAAATCGATTTGGGCAATTGAGGCAAGGTTTTGGCATTTGGTTTTCACTGAGGTCTTCCAGGGTGGCATCACTATCTTCCAGTCAGTTTTCACCATGTGGGTATGCCCAGATTGATCACAGGAGAACATTTACTGCTTGACTGTCATGGATTCTAAGGACAGTTTTGGTCATTTACATTATTTTGGACATATTTTATTATTTTATTGTGCCTTGGGGATGAGCTAGTAAGGATTGATGCCTCCTAGCCCCACCATGAGCTGATATGGTCATGTCCTAGTCACCATGAGGTGGATTTTGGTCCTTATGTTTCTCTAGTGGATGACGTCACCCTCTTATTGTACCATTTAGTGGGGGCGCTATTGTTATATTGAGTGATCCATGTGATATATTGTTATGGGTCATCTTAGCCATTGATTGTATGATGAGATCTTTTAATCTCAACCACTCATTTGATGTAGTATTGTAGAGTGGTATAGGGTTTTGGTCTTTATTATCCTATATAAGGAGGAGACCCCCCATTGTAAAGCTCACCTTTGGAGCTCTGGAATATTGGAATAGAAGATTTTTTGTGGAGCACATCTCTCTTGCATTGTGGATTCTCTTGCATATTGAATATACAGTATCTCTTCTATGTATCATTGTGGATTTTGGTGCTTCTTCTAATCTTTTGACAGGAAAGTCGAATTGGTGGAGAGGTGGGCGACTTCATGAGGGTTATTGTTGGAGGGATCCACATATTCTCTCTTGGGTTGATCTTGTGACAAGGAGTATCATTATTGTATCTTTGTGACATAGTTGATGCTTTCTATTACATCTTTCTACCATTTTCATAATCATCTTGCTTGACTTGTTTCTTTGATCTTGTCTTGTAGGAGGAGGACGATTTGGCTATCTTGGAGAAGGACGTTTTGGTTGAAGCTCTTGGATCTCACTCTTGAATATACACATAGGAGAATGCTATCAATTTGCAAGGTGGCCATAAGCAATTGAGGTAAGATCTACAAGGTATGTGCCTCTTTCATCCATTCTATCTTCATTGGTCATAAAACCCTAATTCATTAAAACCCCAATTTTTGTATTTCTTAGATCTACTTAGATCTAGCCTTGCTCTTGAGAAGATATTGAAAACCCACCTCTATAGCATCCACCCCTAGTTGGATCTATAGTTTGGTGGTGATTGGCTTAAAATTAACCCACTTTTCAAGGCAAGAAGCCCTCCTTGACCCAAATCGCACTTCCTAGTGAGAGGCTTGTTTGGTTAGATCTAGCACATGGGTAGATGAGATCCCACTTGATTTGCAATCTAGACACTTGATAACCTACCCCCAGATTCTTACTTTGGTGAAATCTACCTTGTGGACATCTCTCCATGTTTTAAGGGGTCAAAACCCCCTTTTGAATTTATTTGCACCTCAAAACTCAGATCTACTAAGATCTAGCCCTTGGATTGACTTGATTTTTGGAACATGCCTAGATCGGGGTACTAGCTACTTGGATCTACAATTTGGTGGCCATTGGACTTGATTTGGTCCACTTAACCCTTGTTTTAGCCCTCTTTGAGCAAGTCGCACTCCCTTGGGGAAGGTGAGTTTGCCCACTTTGAGGAAGTGGGTAGTTGAGATTCTTGTGGATTTGGAATGCCCATACCTTGAAACCTAGGTCTAGACTGTCTTTTTGTCACGATCCGCCTTGGGGGTAGCATTCCCTGTTTCAAGGGATTGTGGTCCACTTAGGGTTATTACTTGAAAAACCTAGATCTAGCAAAATCCAACCATTGGATCTCATTTAGCCCACTTGATTTGGCTTCTAGGTGTCCCGATCTACACTTTGACATACTTCTTGACCCCATTAGCCCATCTAACAAGGCACTAGTCCTTCTCTAAGCAAGTCGCACTCCTTGGGAATAGTGTCAAACCCTAGATCTAGCATGTGGGTACTCCTAGAATCAACTTAGATTCATAGATATAGTCTTCATCCAATCTATAGTACCAACTTCACACCTAGCTTCATCTTGTGGGCCTACCTAGAACCATTTCACGCTTCCCAAGAAAAGAAGACCCACTTGTGTAAACATATGGTACTATACCTAGTCATCATACTCCATCATGTGGCCTAAACCATACATAGGTTGAAACACTAACAATCCATTACATCACCTTCAACCATACCTCAACTCTTAGGTCCATTTAGCCTTGCATTGGTTTCCGCAACTCCTCATTTAATTACCCTTAGAAACCTTTGTTTGGGTCTGATCAACTGTGATTGGGTATAGGGTCTCCCCCTTGGTCTAGTTACACCTTGACCTAAAGTGAAGAGTGCCTCGGTTGACGTGACTCCCACCTTGCATTGGGAACCGTGGCATCTCTTGGGTCACCTCTTTAGTTGCCTGCCTCCTCTACCGTCCCGGATGGGATACCACTAGGGGCAACTACAAGTTGTGTGATAACAAGCCCAAATCCATCTAAGATGTGTACTCATACACCATATAGATCTCTGCATGATCAAAAATAAATATCCATCATATCCGACAGATCAAATAATAATAATCTGTAAAAGTGCTGAAAAGCACAAATCATCATCATAAGCCCGAAACCACTACATAGAACCACCTAGTGACCTATACCAGACCATATATCATATCTCTGTATCATCTGAGGTCTGCCACCTCATGTCATGTGGTTGACTTTTGGTCAAACTGGGTTTGACCAAGTCAACATGACCCAAATATAACTCAAGCTATCATCAAAATGCTGCAAGGTGTCAAAGGTTAAAGCATGCTCTACAATTCATTCAAGTAACAATTATAACAAGAAGTAATCATTACTGGCGATCTAAAACCAAATATATAAAGTCATTAATTATTATTATTATTCAGACCAGACTTTCAAGACCATACTCACTTCATAGTTGTGATCAATTTGTTAGTGAAGGTTGAAGGCTAAAAATAAAAAGGCTAGGCTAAGGGGTGACTACTGACTTGACATTGTGACACTTTGGAAATGGAAAGGGGATACACACTCTAACATATGTTGGACAAGCAGATAAAACGGGGGATGGCAGTGTCTCACAGATGGGTAAGTTGTTCAAAGAATGCTTATTCAACTTAGGCACCATGTCTACTTTTATAAAAGATGTTCCAGTTTCATTAGGATACATTGATTTCATTTCATGGCCTTTTTGGCCAACATAACCCTTCGGATCTCAGGTGTGTTGATAAGCACAACTAATTGCAGCTTGCATCTAGGGCATGTTTGTACATATACATATAAGGTCAGCAATCATTTCGATATAGAGTTTAAGAACCATTGCTTTTTGGACCTTTCATTATACTCTTCAAGGAGTATTTTTAGCTTTTCATTGCTCTTGCCCTTTACTCGCGTGTGTTGAGAAACACATTCTAGAGTTTACAGTTTCCTGGGCGAATTTACATAAGTTTCCATAAGTAGTACATGAGCTTTCAGTTTTAGCCAACACATCTTAAGCTTCTAGGGGGACTTCGTACTAGTGCCAAACATCGGAACAACCGACCAGAATGATTTAGGCCTACAATCCAACTCACCAAAGGTAAGTTTTGTCACCAACTCAGAGCCGAGACACAATAAACAAGGAATTTCATCCAATACAGAGGCTACAGCGGGGGAAGGTCCTACATGCCACTAGTCAAGTAGTAAGCCAAGGTAAATAACAAACTAGGTAGGTAATGGATGGATGAGGACAGTGAATAATGAGACCAACACTAGCAAGCCAAAGTATGGTGGGAATGATCACCTCTAATCTCCCTAAGGAGGGTAAAACCGATGAGTACAGGTCAAGAACTTCTAAGTCTGAGTAGGGACAAAATAATATATATATAAGTACAACCAGGTCCACATATCTATATGATCGCCAGATCATGATACCAAATGCTAAGACATGCTACAAGAATGAATATAAAAGCAATATAACCATAACACCAAAATATACCTACTGAGTCATATACTTGAATGCTCATCACCTGAACCAACATCTATTCTCTGAAACTGCTGCTGTAACTCTAGGCAATACTGACTGCTCTGTATAAATGGCTAAATGGCTACATCGGTCATCTCTCTGAGTGTCCTAAAACTCAGTCATGGCATGGGGAACAAAAACTGCTGTCCATATAATAACATGATCCATAATAGATGCTCATCTCAGCATCTCAATGCAAGGGAACTAGCTGAAAAGTGTACTGGAATCAGAAAAATAATGTATGGTAGCCCGACTACTATATATGTGATAACAGAACCTTCACTAAGACCTTACAAATGCCCACGTGAAGATTTAATCAAATTTTTCAATTTTGATTTTTATATCATATGCCTTCTCCCTTAAAATATTCGTACACCTCTAATAATCTATAATGCCACCCTTTCCATGTAATTTTTTAATGAATTTTGACTTATTTGATTTTTTGGCCATGGTGCATTTTGTCTTTTTCTTGCAATTAAATGCCAAAATCATGCATTTTTAGCCAAAACTCCCCCAGAGGTGACGTAATCGCCCGGAATCTGAAGAATCAGGGTGCCAGGGTAAAGAGGACCCTCTGAGCGTCAAAACGAGCCTCCCCACACCAAATTCTGCCTCCAGATGAGGTTTTTATCACAACTTGAAAAATTCCATTTAAACCATTAAAAAATGGTCTAAATTACATGAAAAAAAATATATATATTCTCGAAATCAAACGAAACTCCTAGGGGACCTAGTGCATGTTCATACGACTCAATCGAAATGGCTAACATGTAAAAAATCCTAGACACAAGACTCTAATAACCACCTTAGGTTGTGAGTGAAAAACTCAGGAATTATACACAACTGAAGCGCAATGCATAATTCCTAAGGAAAAAACACTCTAGAGTATCCCCCTGACGATTAAACCTAAGGATAACCAAGTCTTTTATAAAAGGACCCCGTTTAGACCAAATTTTTACATTTTCCCCATGGGGGTATGAACATGCAGTTATTACAAATGGGGCAAAATTGCCCTGAAAATGACTTCTGAACTTCTGAACACTGAACATGTTCATGAAACTGGCGGCTCACAAGAAATTCAGCTATTGTACAAAATAACTGGTAATAGGAGTAAAACGTAACTCTTACCTAGATGAGGTCTTCAGGAATGGTAGCTCCTGTGTCGTAGCAGAAAGTAGGTGGGATAAAAACTGAGACCTTTTTGGACCATCATATGCCTCTTGTTTCTCTCTCTCTTTCTGTAACTCGGGTTTTATGTTAGTGTTGTAATCATATGTTGTTCAAAGACCAGATTATCTCTCTGCTATTCACAGGGATGTAGACTTCCCTTTGGTAGGTTCTAAACTGAGCTAGGAGCAGGAATGTGACCTCTCACTGGTTCTCTTTTATCCTACTGTAAATACTAGAGATTCAAGAATTGTTGTTCTCAGACTTGCTCTGTTTCTGGGATGATGATCAATATCATAATTGATTCTTCAATTTACATGGTCTAATGAATTGTCTATAATTACATATGATTCGGTTCATTCAACATTAGTATGAAGGCTGGATCCATTTGATTGGCAGGTTGAATCTTTTATTTGATTATATATGTGAATGTTCTCCATCACCCCTCAAGGCCTCTCTATGAAGATTTGGACTCCATAACCCAAAGGGGTAGGCCTCAATTCTTGTTGGATCCATCAATATTCATTGAAATATATTTTAACTTCTTCTGCTATTTTAATCTATCCTCTGCCCTCCGAGCCTCATTTGCAGGTTGTTACCGAATGAACTAGCAGGGCTAGTCACCAATGACAAATGTGAGAGAAGTGACCACTGTCACCTTAGCCAATTCCCTAACTTCTTCGGAGAGTCAGAACCTCCAAGGGGAAGAGCCCTTATGTGGCCTGCAAAACACCTTAGAACAAGGAAAGTTAGGTCTTCTTTGACAAGAATATTAGTGACCAGTGCCTTAGATAATGAACTTAAGCGAATGAAGAAGATATCTACTTGGGTTGTAGTGCTTGTAGAAGCAAGATAAGATGCCAATATTTAACCCAATGATGTAAATGATTAGTACTAGAGACAATTGATTGTGTTTTAGTATATGAGAAAGATCTTCTGTAACCATAGGTCACCCAATAAAGTGTAAGAACATCTATCCAAGCATCAAGGTCAATCCACTAAAACCATTAACAATACAAGAGACTAGTTGCCAACATTTATCATGTAAGTGTGTGTAACCAATCCCAATACCAAGACGCTTTTATGGCAGTGAAGTAGCACCCTATATTACATCAGCTTGTAACAAACACTAAAGTATACCATAGCAGTGCATATAGATCCAAATCAACCTTAGGAGACAAGAATGATGATATTTCTTTGAAGCCAATCTTATCACCCAATGCAATATACGCTTGAGGAATGTTGTATGTAAATGTAAGTACAGTATAGCAGCAGAGATATCAACTCACAAAGTGTCACATGTAAGGACATAAAAATGCTTAAGTATTAATTCTTGCACCATTAATTGTTTATTCTCCAACCTTTATCTACTCATTTGCAATTATATCATAAATCTAGCAGTATAGCATTGTATTAACAACAATAGAACAATACTATATGTGGATAGAAATCAGTGCAAATATAAAATAATGTCATTCATCACTTTCAAGTATTTAGAGTAAGAACATTTTATGCATAAGGAACCAATAATCAGACTTCCACTGATGTTTTTCAGACCTCTGTAAGCAGATTTCAGACTTCTTTCTTATACTATGACAGCCTTGCAAATGTCAATAAAATGGCTTAGTCGTTAACCCTTAAGTTTTTTTTGCATGTGCAAGTAAAGGGCATAAAAAAGGAGCTCTGCTTTAGTGAAGTTTACTGCCCTATCAGATGTATAAATAGTTAAAACGGGCACAATTTTCAGGTTGTAGCAGCCCTAGGTAAGGCCCCAAAAATGGAGACCGAGACCCTCCTAGGTGAGGGCCGAGGGCATAAGATTGAGGAGGGATGAAAGGCGAGGAGGGAGGAGAAAAGGGGAAGGAAGGAGAAGGGAGATAAATGGAGAAAGGAGGAAGGAAGAAGGGCCAGCGAAGGGGGATGAAGGAGGGAGCGAGGTAAAGGAGGGAGAAGGTGAGGGTCTAGAATGATAGGAGGGAGCGAGATGGTAAAGAGGGAGAGCGAATCTAGAGGAGAGATAAAAGGAGGCCGCCAGGGTAAATAAGGCTGCAGCTAGGGTTTTCTAGGGTAGGGTTTAGGTTTTGAATTTTAGTTTTATAAGGTTATATATACATAAAAAACAAAAAAATCATACCTAAACAGATAACAAACTAAACTAACCTAATACATGCAAAATATACAAAAATAAAGGCATGCAATATTCGAAAGAGGAGGGTCAAACTTAGGGCTTCAAGGTTTTACCCTAACCCTAGGGCATCAAGGGAGATGGGCTCCCCTTTGAGAAGGTACTTGCAAAGTTTGGCAAACTAGGGCCTTCCTTAATAACCACAAGAGTTGGTTAAAGGAGACCTAGTTAGGGAAAAACTTGAAGACCTAAAGCTCAAGCTTTAAAGCACTCCTTCTAAAAGGATGTCTCTCACAATGCTATGGTGACTAAAGGCTGAAAATGACCTAGTTTAGACAAAATGCAGCATTAATGACTACTATTCAACCATGAACAAGCATCATCATTCAACATTTAACAAAGAAACATCAATAGAAGAGCATAGATACCTCCTTGTGCATGTGTTAAGCTAACAACTCTAGCGTCACCTTAGCAAAGAGCATGAACAAAAGACACTTTAAGAAATTTGCTTCAAAACCAAAGAATCTCCTTCTCAAGAGGTGCGCATCAATCCAAGAGCCCTAGTAAGGGTGAAAAAGTAGCATAGTGTTTTATCCCATAAGTTGATGTCTAAAACCCTAATTTTTGTGATTTTGTACATATTATGTTAGATTAAGTTTTAGTTTTTTAATTTAGGTCTTTTTTTACTTTTATTTTTCATAAAATTAATTTTTAAAAAAGCCCTAATTTACTGCTGCCTAACCCTAGCTGCAGACCTAAAGTGCCTCCCTCTACACTCTCTCCTACCTTGTAACTGGTCTGCAATAAATTGCAGACCTAGTTCCCTCTCCCTCCGAACCCTTAACCCCTACACACAACAAAACAATCAAAGGGTTACGAATTGGGGTACTGTGGTAATATGTCAAGCACAGAAATTTCATCCACACAGGTCTGATTTTTTTGCTTACACAAGTTTGAAAGGCAGTTTTACATTCTGATATATATTGCTCATTGATGATGTATTTGTTCATAATTTGAGGTGCTCCTTGCACGCTTAGTCTCCAATTTGTATTGCCATGAATCGACTTCAAAGGGAAGATATTTTCACTGCTGATATAAGCTTTCTAATATTAAATGTTGTTGATGATCAGTAATGTATTGAATGCTAAAAGAAGTATCCTCACACCTGTTATACTCTACTGTTGTTATAGACTGTGTCAATGTTGAGTGGGACACTTAGTTGATGTTAGAGATAAGTGATCATCTTTGTTACTGATTTGCACTAACATTTACATACAGATCTGAAATTGATGTATTCACTGCTTTGGAGTGGGTACAAGCTTGATCTTATATGGTGGTGTTTATGGTTGATGAGAGTAGCATTGTTCTAAAACTGATCTTGGTAAATAGGCTTGGTATTCCTCCTGCTATAAATCCGCTATGATAGTTTTCCGAGGTTGATGTCTTGAAAATTTTATCATAAGCATACTATTGATTATTAACTTTATATGCAAACCTGAAACATTATCCACTTTTGACTGTCATAAGTGATAAAGGTTGAAGTGGTTTGATGCATGGTGAAGCTGGTTGAATGCAAAGTTATATTCCTTCCATATTAACTGTTGTTCACTAGTGTTTGGGATTGTCATACCATAGCTAATATAATTACACCAGCCCTCTCATTTGTTGTTGGAGAAGTCTTCGGTTGATCATTTAATGCTTTTACTTGCACTCATGTTAAATGGTCTATGATTACATGTTTAATTTCATGAATGATTTCTTATGCCAAATTGCTATTGCCTGTATCTTGAGTTGCATTACCTTCGTAATAGTCTCTTCAAGTACGTTGTTTAATTAGTATATTTTCTTCATTCCCAAATTGACTCCATGTAGGCACTAGTCTAACCAAACCAATAGTTGCATAGAGAATATAGTCTTTTTGGCTGCATCAGTGTTCTACAGCCTATCAAAAGGGTCCTGTTGTCCTCCGAAATGGCATGCGTGTCGTTTGAACGCCCAAAATGCAACACACCAGCTGGAATGACAACTCTCTTAGGAGAGAGGCCAATGTCACCACACTCCTCTCCTCTTCGCTTTAGGTTGGCTCTTCGCCAACACTAGGGGGGTATCCCCAAAATAGGATCGCTAAGGCAAGTACAGTAACAGGCAAGGTGAATGGAAGAGACTGCCTTAGAGAAACGGAAGTAACAAAAGATAGTTTTAGATGGGTGATGAAAAAGAAAGGAAGATCAACCCTCAGGGAAAGACCAGTGCCAGTATCAGAGAGGGGCGAATGGAGTAAAAGGAGAACTCTAAAAGGGCCTTGCTGCCAGGTGAATGTAGTGACCAACTAAGAGCTCTTATGCTCGAGCATACCTAAAAGCCACAAATCTTAAGAGAAAAGCATGGGTCAAATAAAGTTGTGCTAGATTGTTAGCCCTCCATTTAAGTGATCCTAGCTTAAGAATAGAAAGTAAAGAGCTAAGAGAGGTATTGCCTCAGACAAAATGAAAGATGGCACACAAAGAAAAAAGGCATACAAAGGGAAAAAAGAGCTCTAAATTTATCCAGAGAATCCCGTCATGATATTTTTCATTTAGTTCCGGGGAAGAAAACTCCCAAAAATTTTTCCATCCTTACAATAGGAGGCTGGCTCCTTTTTATAGGCAAAAAGACTCTTCAAAAATAATAAAATAATAATAAAAAGTGACATCCACCTTTTTCTCCTAAACGAATACACTAGAACTAAAACGTAATCAAGATGACTCCTTTGTTCATGCGATTTAGAGAACCCCTAGTTCGCTAAAGTGGAGATTAGTCACTCCATGCCACGATGCCAACAACAAAAACAACCCACCAACACAGTAGACTTGGAACTCCGAGGGAGCAGTTGTCAAGGGGAGAAGGTGATGCGTGGGCCAGCAAAGCTGATGGCGTTGCTTCAGAACTTCATGTAAACGCCCAGTTGGTGCTCTAACTCCAAGTGGAAACTGGCCCTATACCCGCTTGTAAAATAGGAAAAAACGGATCCCCTCGACTGTAACCTCTGTTCAACCATAAACTCTGATGTCAATGGCGCGAACCCCTGCTGCTTAACCTCCATCGAGCTGTTTAAAACACCGAACATCGAGCTCAGTTTGTTGTTCGCGGGCTCGATATCGAAGCTCTGCTGTGTGCGGGTGATCGAAGAATCGGCTGCCAATGCTAGAGATGACCACTGAATCACCGACGCGATTGGGCTCGTTTTAGAAATTTTTGAGTCAGAGCCTCCAGGCGAATAATTCCATAGACCGTGATTTTCATCAATAATGACGCACATATTTTTTGTGGAAAAGTCGGCAGTCTTCCAAACAATGGCGGCCATGTCACAAAAATGGCGAATCCTTAATATTATTCCTCATCAATGGTCTTGACGAGTTGCTCGGAGAACTGAACACACAGATGATGATGACGATGGCCCCTGATTTACTTTAATTGAACTCAAACCCAAACTCTGGCGTTTGAATGTAACTTTGCATCAAAGAAATCGCTTGCTGAAATGCAATGATAACCCGAGCTACCCGAAGCTTAATTCCTTGAATCGCATTCGTCAACGTGGAGCCCCCAAAAAAACTGCTGTATAATTTGGGTGAAAGCTTGATGATTGGAGCCCGAGCCTTGATGTAATTTTTTGTCAACAAAAATGTGAATCCAGTCTTTTAACACGACGGACTTCGACTTACCGTGAAGTCGCACTAAATTTTGGACGGATATATGCGAGAGTTGCCAACAGAGTCGATGAAATAGTAGGTTAAAACCTTATATTTAAAAGAAATTTGGAAACGCAGTCAAATCATGTCGAAGAATGGAGCTGTCGACGCATCCTTCTGAGTGATGTTGATGATCCACGAGATCGCGTGGTAGGTGAACTCGGTGCCTTCACTGATTAATGAAACTCTGTCTAATTTGTGTTTCAAGATTTTTAAAGGTTTTCATAAAAACGCAGAGTGATTTCCGTCATCCTGACTCGGGAATGCTTGCAGCTTCGAAGGCTTCGCTCTTTAAATACTACTGACAATACTCTTTACATCTGGAAGTGCTGTATTTCCAATGATAGAAGGCTTATTTTCATCTATGCTCAGACGAATAGCCTGCAACTCAGCTAATGATAATAGTTGAGATGGATCTACTTCTCCATCGGGGCATTGCAATTGCTTGCCAGCAGAAAACAAATAATCAGAGTAGACTGTGAGGAGGAATGAGGCACTTGTCACAAAATGCAGGTTGTTCCATTTCTTCCAACACAATAGCCCACCTGGTGTTCGCTGTACACTATAGCCATTCTTCTGAAGGCACGCACATATGAAAAATTCAGCTTTTTCTTGGTATTGCTGCATTACTTCCTTGTTTTCCACTTAATGACACTCCACGAGAGCATGGTGATAGTGTATGCCGTTGGAAAACCGAATTTCACATTGTCACCAGCATCATAGTATCCTCTAACCAAACTAACAGGTGTTTCCATTGCAAAAAAGAATTAATATCTGAAGCAGGTGATTCTGCATTATGTCCCTAATGATCCCATAGTTGTCAAGGTACCCTCCTCGGCCTTCAGCTCCAAAATCCTCAAAGGAAATCAATTGTACATTCCTTGTATATTGCCCTGACAACAAGGGTTCAAAAACAAGATTGGAAAACCGAAGAGCAGAAAGATTTTCAACAAGTTCCTTTTCCAGCTATCAGCTGAAGATGAAGAGCAGTTGGCACATTTCAATGTGGACACCCCTGCCAAAATGGAGGGTAACAGGTCCTTCTCCTTGGAGGTTCCAACACTCCGAAGAAAGTTAGAATCGTGATCGAGGTGACATTGGGTCACAATTCTTATATTTGCTTACTGGGGACTAGTCCTGCTAGTTTGCCTGGTAACACCTTCCAACTATAATCTAAGACTCTTACCTTCTTTTTAGTAGTTGCAAGGTCACCCGGTCTGTCTTAACTAAGATGAAACATGAAATCACCTGAGAATGCCTTCATGAAATATGATAAGATCATTGGGTCTGGAGGCTTGCAATCTGCAGGGAATTCCTTTACAATTCTATGAAACCTGCGATCAAACTCTTCAATATTTTCATTTTCACTTTGTTTAATAGTCATTAAAGCATTATTCAACATCATAGGATCTTTCTTTTCTTGCCATCTCTCAAAGAATTTCGTCTTCAAATTAGCATAATTAGCAATACTTTGAGCAGGCAAAGATTTAAACCATTATGCGGCTTCATCAATTAAACAAGAGGCAAAATCTTTAAACTTAACATCTAGATGAGTAGTGTTAGTGAGCATAAAACAACGTTCTATGGCATCCCAATGTTGGGCAGCGGTAATAGCATTTGAGCCAGAAAACACAGGAAATTCCCTAATGTCCTTAAACTTCAATGCTTGGTTAGGATAGCCAGGAATAGTAGTGAAATCAAAAGCAGCAAATGCCATGTTAACTTGATTGTAAGAATCAACAAAGAGCTTATGTATATCAAGCAGAGTATCAAAGGTTTGTTGACCACTTACTAACCTCTCCTACACACAATTCTTTCTTTTTATCAATATATGACTGAGATCGAGGAGAAGCATACCTTTAAAATTAGCCCTTGTTGAATACCTTTTTGAATTTTGTCTAGGTGGAGTCGCCAGGAGAAACCTGCAAAGTCAAGCTAAGCAAATCTCACCGAGGTATGGAACAAGGGACGTACCTAAGTTCTTGGTAGAGTCGCCAGATAAACCTGCCAAGTTATTCCTTAAAATATATATGTGTTTCAAGTATGAGGACATACCTTGAAGATTACCAATATGTCGTCCATGCACGGATTAGTCACCTCAATTTGATTTTGAGGTCCCCCACAGCGGCGCCAAAAATGTTACCAAAAATGAGAGAAGTGACCACTGTCACCTTAGTGAATTCCTTAACTTCTTCAAAGAGTCGGAACCTCCAAGGGAAAGAGCCCTTATGTGGCCTGCAAAACACCTTAGAACAAGGAAAGTTATGTCTCCTTTGACAAGAATATTAGTGACCAGTGCCTTAGATAATGAACTTACGAAAATGAAGAAGACATACTACTTGGGTTGTAGTGCTTGTAGATGCAAGATAAGATGCCAATATTTAACCCAATGATATAAATGATTAGTACTAGAGACAACTGATTGTGTTTTAGTATATGAGAAAGATCTTTTGTAACCATAGGTCACCCAATAAAGTGTAAGAACATCTATCCAAGCATCAAGGTCAATCCACTAACACCAATAATAATACAAGAGACTACTTGCCAACATTTATCATGTAAGTGTGTGTAACCAATCCCAATACCAAGACACTTCTATGGCAGTGAAGTAGCACCCTATATTACATCAGCTTGTAAAAAACACTAAATTATACCATAGCAATGCATATAGATCAAGATCAACCTTAGGAGACAAGAATGATGATATTTCTTTGAAGCCAATCCTTTCACCCAATGCAATATACACTTGAGGAATGTTGTATGTAAATGTAAGTACAATATAGCAGCAGAGATATCAACTCACAAAGTGTCACATGTAAGGACATAAAAATGCTTAAGTATTAATTCTTGCACCATTAATTGTTTATTCTCCAATATGTAAATGTAAGTACAATATAGCAGCAGAGATATCAACTCACAAAGTGTCACATGTAAGGACATAAAAATGCTTAAGTATTAATTCTTGCACCATTAATTGTTTATTCTCCAACCTTTATCTACCCATTTGCAATTATATCATAAATCTAGCAGTATAGCAGTGTATTAACAGCAATAGAACAATACTATGTGTGGATGGAAATCAGTGCAAATATCAAATAATGTCATTCATCACTTTCATGTATTTAGAGTAAGAACATTTTATGCATAAGGAACCAATAATCAGACTTCCACCGATGTTTTTCAGACCTCTGTAAGCAAATTTCAGACTTCTTTCTTATATTATGACAGCCTTGCAAATGTCAATAAAATGGCTTAGTGGTTAACCCTTAAGTTTGTTTTGCATGTGCAGGTAAAGGGCATAAAAAAAAGGAGCTCTGCGTTAGTGAAGTCTGTTGCCCTAGCATATGTATAAACAGTGAAAAAGGGCACAATTTTCAGGCTGTAGCAGTCCTAGGTAAGGCCCCAAAAATGGAGACCCAGACCCTCCTAGGTGAGGGTCGAGGGCATAAGAAGGAGGAGGGATGAAAGGAGAAGAGGGATGAAAGGTGAGGACGGAGGAGAAAAGGGGAAGGAAGGAGAGGGAGATAAATGGAGAAAGGAGGAAGGAAGAAGGGCCAGCGAAGGTGGATGAAGGAAGGAGCGAGGTAAAGGAGGGAAAAGGCGAGGGTCTAGAATGATGAAAGGAGAGGAAACAAGCTGGTAAAGAGGGAGAGCGAAGATAGAGGAGAGATAGAAAGGAGGCTGCCAGGGTAAATAAAGCTGCAGCTAGGGTTTTCTAGGGTAGGGTTTAGGTTTTGAATTTTAGTTTTATAAGGTTATATAAACATAAAAAACAAAAAAATCAGACCTAACCAGATAACAAACTAAACTAACCTAATACATACAAAATATACAAACGTAAAGGCATGCAATATGTGAAAGAAGAGGGTCAAACTTAGGGCTTTGAGGTTTTACCGTAACCCTAGGGCATCAAGGGAGATGGGCCTCCCTTTTGAGAAGGTACTTGCAAAGTTTGGCAAACTAGGGCCTTCCTTAACAACCACAAGAGTTGGTTGAAGGAGACCTAGTTAGGGCAAAACTTGAAGACCTAAAGCTCAAGCTTTAAAGCACTCCTTCTAGAGGATGTCCCTCACAATACTATGGTGACTAAAAGTTGAAAATGACCTAGTTTAGACAAAATGCAACATTAATGGCTACCATTCAACCATGAACAAGCATCATCATTCAACATTTAACAAAAAGACATCAAGAGAAAGAGCATAGATACCTCCTTGTGCATGTGTTAAGCTAACATCTCTAGCATCACCTTAGCAAAGAGCATGAACAAAAGACACTTCAAGAAATTTGCTTCACAACCAAAGAATCTCCTTCTCAAGAGGTGCGCATCAATCCAAGAGCCCTAGTAAGGGTAAAAAAGTAGCATAGTGTTTTATCCCATAAGTTGATGTCTAAAAATGAAGTGAGGAGAGTTTATTTATAATCTCTCACACTCACTTTTACAAAATAACCAGGCCCACATGCCTTTTAAAATGTCAACTTAGAATTATAACAAAAATAATATACAATAATCAAATATATGGATAACTTGGGGCATTTCCCCAGAGTTTACCCAAAAGTGACTAAAATAGCTGAAAATGAGCAAAACACTCTGATCTGAAGGCTGGAGTGGCGAGGGGGGGGTCATCATGCCCCATCTAACCCCATTAGTAGTGAAAATCCCTCAACGCCCCCCCCCCCAATCAAGCAATGTAGGCTTGGAAGAAGGATGACGTCATCATCAAAAGACACCCAATGAGAGAGCGTGTTGTTGAGCTGGAGGACTAGGAGGGTGTGGATGGTGGCTTGGAGGAGAGGCATGAGCCTCAGTGCTAACAGAAAATCTACCAGGATGATAAAACAAGGTGGGGGTCATGTGACCCAATGACCCACCCCTGGGAGCCATAGACACCAACCTCGGGGCTTGAAGCCCTTCCATGAGGCAGTCAGCAATGCCACTAAGCCATAGTACTCCCAAAAGAGGGACCAAAGGATTTGGCCATAACCTCCACTCTGAAAAAAATTGGAAAACACCCCTCCAAGTCGAAAAAATGACCCTCTCTCCCTGGGGGCATATCTGAAGGTGCGTTGGTAGTAGTACCATGTAACACATGCCAAACAGTAGCATTAGGGAATTCCCCCCCAACAGCTGGCATGCACCAACTGTGAAGTAAGGGAAGCAAATGTGGTGTTGATAATGGGCACTGCCTCCAACGTTGCACCAGGCTTGTTTTTATGTGTTAGGGACTTGATATTTCCCAGTGCAGGTTTGGCTGACGACAACATTCCATAATAAGTAGTTGCTTGAACTTGTTAGTCTCCAGATAGTATGTCATGAAAGAGGACTTTATACAACTTTAAAAAGTGAAAAAGAAACAACGAATTAATTGCATGTTTCAATGTGAGGGCATACATATCCCCTTTGAAAATTGGCTTGTGAAGCAAACCCATAGCACAACAAAGACCTCTTTGAAATATCTTTCTCCATGCTCGCACAAGAGCATAATCTATATTATAGGAATACTGCATATTTCCTAAAAAGAGCTTAAAAAAGTTTCAGTTCTGCAACTTTTCCTTCATTTCAAGAGTCATCTGAAAAAAATTCCAGGAGTAAACCATTATTTTTCTAACTTTATTTAAAAGCTGGGTTCTCTTCCTAAATCACATAAGCTTCCAAATTAATCTTCGCATCCAAGAATTTTCACCTTAAAGTCAAAATAATTGCAACCATATCATATAACAGCAAAAACTCAACTACTTCAAACAGAATTCACTTGGCCTTTAGCATACAATGTCAATCCAAAACAAGAGATTTCAACAAACAACAAAAGTAGATGCTCAACATAGATAAGAAGCAAACAATGGAAACTAAGAATCATAAGCATGTTGACAAAATAAGGAATAGAGCAGAATACAACAAATAGAATAAATTACAATGCAAGATGAAGTTTACCAATCTGGGGCCCTCTTTATAATCATATGACAGTGCTGCAGCTGCCAATGCATCCATACTATTGTGGACATCTAGGCTGCCCTGCACTGACAATATCAGGATTGATAAGAAAATTCAAACATATCATTTAGCCTGACACAGATACCAAGTGATTCAAAATTTGAATCAAATAAATGTATTCATAAATGCCTACCTGAACTGGTAGCTGAGGAGGCTTGTTAAGTAAAAGTATTGCCGGATCCTTGAAATTGTTATCATTGAAATTAGCAAGAGACATAAACACAAACTACATTTATAGATTGAATAGCTGATGTAGAAGCTGATTATTAACAACTTGCCTTGTATAACACAAGACGCCTAATGTATTTTATCTCATCTGCATTTGGATAAAGTGTTCCTCTTGGTATAGGATCATATCTCTTATTAACTTTACTTGAATAGGCTGTCACGGGAAGATATATGATGGATCCATCCTTCATAATATCTCTTGTTGAAATCTGAAATTAAACTATGAGGTGAACAAAAGGGCACAACAAAAATGAACAAAACAACTATAATGCAACTATAATTGGAAACACAGAGGCCTTTTTGAAGGTTTAATAAAGACTGTTGACCACTTTCAGAAAATTCAAAACTAAATATGAGACTCGGGAGGCATTTATGGTTTCACATTGACATTATTATTCTAGCAATAGGATGAAACATACCCATTTCTGGTGTGGCTTATGCTCTTCCTGTCTCGTAATAGGACATACATCTGAGGAATTTGCATACTCCATCCAAACCTGTAGTTGCATCATAAAAATTTCACCCGATTTAATAACTCTGCAAAACACAAGTTCAATATCAAAAAACGTCCACTCTCATCGAAAACCAAAAGGCAGTGAACAGACATATTGAGAAAATGAAATCAAGAAAAAAATGGCACTAAAGTCCACCAACAATGACACGGATTGTTTTGAAGACATCGGAAAAGGAAATCTAAAGCATAAGAAACAAGGAAATTATAGAAGTGCCTATGCAATGCAGCAGACTTTGAAATTCACAACTCATTGATCATAAAGTGAATATGAAAGGCATCACAAGTAGTATTGAGCCAACAATCTAGGTTTTTCCCTTGATGAGCTACCAAATCCTGACCAACTACATTTAGATGTAGGAAGCACAACAATTATCAAGTCTTCCATTTTCAGTAGTAGGAACACTCCATCAGCATAAATATATGGTTACTATAACAAACATTCACAGAATCCACTAGTCACAACTTATCCTTTTCAAATTTCTTGTTCAACGTGAAGAAGTAATGCCTCATAGTACATAATAAGGCAGCAACAAGGTTATAAGACACCTTTAAGTGCAAAGGGATTGTGCTGTGATAATCTTCTAAGAACTACACAGCTTATCCACAATGTACCATCCATCTTGCTAGTTAGATTTTGTTAGCCAAGGGTGTATCCACTTGACAAACCACTCAAGCCAACCCTATTATGCACTTGTTACATATCAGTCTTCCTTCACCCAGCAACCACAATTTCCTATGCACATGTACAGATCTGTCTTCCTTCAACTTGCAAGCACAACTTCCTATGTATAGAGAAGACATGTAGCCAGCAATGAGCATACACAGATGAAAGATCTATATTTAGCTCGGTGGGCCCACATGAAGATATCGGTTATGTTTGGACAGTGTTGAGCCCTAGGAGGCTTTCATATGACCCTGATTGGTATGACCTCCTTGATCATCCTTTATTTACCCTGGGTTTGACTTTTCACTGTGTGGTAGAGTAGACTAGAAGCCACATGCCCTTCTAGAAAGATTCCTTGTGCTATTTTGAGATGATTCGCCTTGTTATTCCAGTCCTTAGGATAACATAGGATAAGATGAGATGATCTGCCTTGCTTAGAGATAGGGTTGCTATTTTTATGCCTTATCCTTTCCTAAAGATTAACTTATTCACTTTGCTATTTTTTTTATTCTATTTTTTTGAAAAATACATCTTATATTCACATAAACCTATTTACAAACAGAGAGTGAAAGGGTATATACAATGCCTATCACAGCCTCTTCCTCAAGCTAACTAATGCATAAATAAAGTCAAAATATACACCAAGAGCCAAATCCTTGATCAGCAAAACTCCCTTAGCCAACAATTGGTGACGCACCTCATCTTTCCATAAAGCAACAAAGGACAGCACTATACTTATCTCTTAGTCAAACGCATACTTGCACTTGAGCTTCCAAATCACAAATAGCGTGGAAATTTGTAGACAATACCATAGACCAAGAAAGAAGTCCCACACAAGAGCTCGTCCCTCCCCAAAAACAACACCTCTCCAATATAGCTTGTTTTGGAACAAGCCAGGATGCTAATCCTCAATGTAACTCCAAAACTGCTTGTTAAACCTCCAACTCCAAAAAATATGCTTGACTGTTATTGATCACTGACATGCTAGGCACAAACCATCCCAAAGACTAGTCTTAGCCAACCTGGCCTTAGATGGAATCCCTTGATGGATAACAAGCCAAGCAAAAACACACAGCTTATAAGAAAGACACATAGACATGTTGTCGCTGGAAACACACCTGGGGTTAACGTGGCAGAAATCTTCAAGACACTAAGTGTGTCCTTGGGGGCAAGCCTCGAGTCAAGTACTATCACTTGATTCTCGACTCCTCCGTTTAGGCAAACTCCTAACGAAGCCAAGGGGGGTGGACCCTAAAGGTTGCTAAGGCTGATTAAGCTAGCTAGTTCTGGTAGATGAGTTAGTTTTTTAGGAGTTTTTTTTTATAAAAATGAAATTGATACAAGAGATTTGCAATGTAAATGAAAGCATAATAGCATAAAGATTAAACATGTTCATCAATCCATTCAACATATGATGGAAATTAAATACAGATTAAAATGATAAAGCAAAAAGACTAGTGTTGAAAATGGATTCAAATAAAATGTTGTTTGCAATGCTTGAAATGAAATGTTGTGCAAATGTTCTTGGTCAATTTTAAATTTATGTGAAGATGACTAGATTATTAGGGGAAAGGAGATTTCCAATATACCGTGAGGTACTAGAAATATGTCTGGATTATGGCAAGGTGGCTCCTCACTCAGAAATGTGGGTTGGATCGGAGTCTCTAGGAGGTGTTCAACACTACATCAAACAAGGGTGTAGTCTACGAGATCCCGAGGTCGCTACCCAGTGGTTCCCGCTTCCTTTGAGGAATTTCCCCACACTATACCAAGAATCGATATGCCATATATTCGTATGTGGGAGGTTTATTAGGAAGTGTTAGACTAATTACTAGTCACTAAGTCCCTTTCTGGTTTGATCAACATGTTCAGTCAAGTTGCAGTGATCCAGAGCATACTTGGGACAAAGCCTTGTTAATTTTAAAAGTTTTTGAACACGGTTTTCTTGTTTATTAAGAACCCCAAGAGTTTCTTTTCCGTCCAGTACTCGGGCAAGCCCTTATCCTGAAATCATACTTCAAGAAAGCAAGGGGGGTTAATTGCAAAGTAAATGACTGAAAAAAATGAAATGTTTTGTAATTACTACACTACCGAGGTAGTGGGTTAGTATCCGATTTACTTTTTTTGCAAAAGATGAAACAATTTGTAATAAAAAAAGTATACGATCTGCAAAAACGAAATAAAAATGTTCCTAGGTCCTGAGAGAATTAATGGCCCAATATTTGGATTGGACCACGACGTTAGATTTTAATTTAACTTGGTTGATTTTAGTTAATCTAATCTAATATGAAAATTATTAGGTTTGAAAAATTGACAACCATCACAAAAATTTGAACCGACACCAATCCCCCCTGGGGGGATGAGAAGCAAGCTATGTGAGCTTGCTTCCAAAATACTTTTTATTACAAGTTACAATGCCAAACTGGAAAATAAAGAACTCCTCTTTCTCCTTATAGATCTTGGAGAAAAGAGGTTACAAATGATGAAGGCAAAGTAGGGAAGGAAAGGCAAGGTTCAAGGAAGGTTCTGGATCCTCCAATATGGTCAAAGTGAGTGCTTCAAAACCTTCTATATGTTGTCATAAAACAAAAACCAACAAATGATATTAGTAGAAAAAGTGCCCAAAATCACTTTAAAAGTGACTTGGGCAAAATCAAAAAATACTAGAAAATTTTCAGTTAAAACTAGCTAATCTAAAGTAAAGAACTAGGATGGATTGGCTAAAAAGCCAACCTCTTAGGGTCTTGGACAGCCTTGAAAAGGCAGCCAATGAAGCACTTGATTGCTTGATATAAACCTTAAAAATTTTAAGACAAAAATCTTTAAAAAATCTAAAATTTGACTTGAAAAATTATTTAAAGACCATTTTCCAAGCAAGACCCAACAAAGAAATGATAACTTTGAACTACCTTGGATCTATGGATAAAAAAATCAGATCTGATTTTTATGATAAACTTACTAAACAAATCAGATCTGAAATTGTCACAGAACAAGTAACCAAGAAGAAAGTAATTTTGATGAGAGAAAGAGTAAGGAGAAGAGAGCTTGTTGCCAAAAAGATCAAGTAGAGAAGGCTTCTTTGTGGAGTGCTGAGGGACAATGTTCTTGACAGTTATTGAAGATGGAGTGGAGTCAAACTTGATCCAATCCTCCTCCAAGCTTGGCAACCTGAAAGCTAAATCACAAAAACTTGCATACCCATGAGATCTTGTAAACACATATAAACAGAAATTAAAATAGCACGAAAATAAACTTATTTAACATGCAAAATTTTTATTTCTAATCATACATAAAAATATAGAAATGAAAGTAAACTTACTTACAATTCCTATTCCTATTGCTATATGATTAATCCTTAAGACAAGATCTATATCAAGAGTAAACAAGAAATTTGCAAGAAAGGGAACAAGTTACCTCATGAATAGCATCACAATGTTGATCCACACACCAAGGCACTACACATTTCAGCCTCCAAAGCTTCTTTATTCTCAATGCAAAACAAAATAGCAGATTACAATGGCAATCCTTCTCTCATTCCAACTCTAACTAGTTTGGAATGAGAGAGGTGCTCTCAATTTATAGAAAAGAGAAGAGAGGGGAGGGTGCACATGTTGAAATATTGTAACTTCGAAGAATATTCTATTGTATTTTATTATTGTAATTTATTCGAAGATGTTTTGTTCCTCGTCAGGATGTTTGGTCATCATAGAGTCATAAGGTAAATCCTCCCATGTAATTCGAGGCAATAGATCCCCTAGAGTCAAATGTAATGGGGTTCTTAAGTCCCCTAGAGGAGTCGGCCCAGTCAGCATTAATTGAGTGGTAAAGTTAGTTGAGGCCGACATGTCAAATTAAAGTAGAAGTGAATGTATAAATAGAGAGCTAGGCTCTCTCATTTATTCATTCATTCACACACACACTCACTTGTGTAATTCGCATAGGAGAGAGAGAGAGAGATATCTGCAAGGAGAAGGAGCACTTGTTTGGGGTTTTGTCTTTGTACTTTTGATCATCTATATTGAGGAAGTTTTGTTGGGTTTTCTTCCCTTAGAGGGTTTCCCAAGATAAATTTGTCTCGTGTGTTTATGTTGTGCTTGTTATTCTTTCACTGATCCTGTATATGCTATTGTTGTGAAATTGAATTGAATACTGATGTTATCTATATTAGCATATTGAATCTTAACATGGTATCAGAGCTAGCCTGAAGGAAGGCAATGTAAGGCATTTACGACACTTGTTTCACTTCCGACAATTTGAAAGCTAGGGCTTTGTAAAGCAAAACCTAGTCATCGTGGAACTTTCGCTATAAATCACTTTTGGCGAAGGTTCAGGATCTGAAACTTGGACAGGCCGAATATGACATGTTATTGTACCTTGTGTCCGAGTTTCAGGCTCAGATTCGTTGTACTTTGTGAGATATGATCCGTACAAGTTAGGGTTTCTGCCTCTTCTAGAATGCAGCCCTAAACAGGTGACCTAGGAAAAAAGGTCATATCTCGGGCTAGGAAGCTCCAAATGGAATTCCGTAAAAAGTGAAAGTTAGGGCACGGACTGTAGTTTTCACAGGTCCGAGTATCAAAGGCCGAAGTTGAAACAGTAACACATGGCACGCCGTACAACTTCGCTATGTTGTTTCATCCCATAAACAGGTCATGTTGGGAAATGTAGCATATCTCTCTGATGGAGAATCCCATGAAGCTCAAACCTGTGGGGTTGGAAATATGAAAGGTTAGGATACCACAAGTCAAAGTTTCAGACCCTAAGGATCCAAAATTTCAGAGATACACTAGAAACAATACGGCACATATAAAATGGCTCAACGATGGAAATCAAAGAAGAGGAGGAAGAAGTTCTCACTTAGGGTTTTCAGTTTTTTAGGTATGGAATGACCTGATACAATGTTGGAGACACCTGATGCAACATTGGAAACTTTGAAAATGGATTTGAAATCCATTCATCATAGATATTAATCTTCCATCAAAATGTTGTGGGAGGAAGGAGATTGAAAATTAGGGTTTCCAAGTAAGAAGAAACCCTAGCAAAGTTGGGAGACTCATAGGGCAGCAATGAAGGAGGTTTAAATGGCACTGATATTCTATCATCCTAGCACCATGAACATATATAAGATTTTTACAAGTGATATACCTTGGATGATTAGGGTTTTACCCTTATAGAGAAGACTACAAGCAATCTCGACAGGTATGACTTGAGGAGATGCAGGTATGTTTTGAAATCTGTTTCATTTATTTGATGATTAAGTTCATGATATGTTTGTCTTCGTATTATTGAGGTTAGTACAATCATGATTAATTTTAGACTTGTCTGATCACCTTAGTAAAAGTATGAATTCATGTGAATGATAGAAGACATTCATTGATTAGGGTTATGACACTTATGATTGTACTAATGCACTTGTGGTGTTGTATGAGGATGATATTGTTTGCTAACATGAAAGGTACATCAAGAAAGACAGATCAAGTTCTAGATCAAAAATATATGACCATGATGACATGAAGACAAAGACTCATCCATAGTATTTGATCACATAGAAGCTCTAATTACGAGGTATGTATGATTTGGTTCTACTATGCTTACCTTATGAGATATGCAGGTTACTAGCACAAGGTCTCTAAATCATTGAAGAGAACAAAGAAGATATTGTTTGAGTATGTTAGACATAACTAGCAAGCATGCTAATCCAGGTATGTTTTCCTATATCGAGTAAGAATCCTACTTTGTGTTAGGATCTTAGATAAGTATACTTTTGTATGATTGATAATGATTATTCTTGAAGTTAGAAGTTTAAGTAATCAAGGGTTTATGCATATTATGTTTCTTAGTTTGATTAATGATATGAAAAAATAGAAGAGTCTTATGGACAAATAAGAATATGCATGAATAAAAGAAGTACTCCCTGAAACCTTGAATACTAACGCTTGTGATAAATTACCTATGTATGAAATGATCATGACCATATATGTTTAAGATTATTTAGGATTATAATATTTTGATAGTATTGAGATTATACTAATGAATGAATGATTATGTATGAGATCTTGAGGATGACACAATGATGAAACTAGTGCACACTTAAGCATGCATAGTGGTACAGGATGGATAGAAGTTCAAAGACATATAATCATGATGCTATCATAAAGGGAAAATAGAGATCAAGAGGGAGGCAACCACACAAACATAAAAGATAAGTATTTGAGCTGTTATTTGAATTACTTCTTGAATCTCTGAATAGTTAATGATATTGCTCGTAATAGTTGTATGCATATTTGTATTCCTAGAATATATCATGCATAGTGTAAGCATTCATATAGCATTGAACAATATAGTACTAATATGCATATGATGGGTAAGTTGGACAAACATTCCATTGTTGCTTGTCTAGAATGAAACCTCTTTGCTAACATGCTGGGAGCTGTGCACGCTCTTAATAGTATGTTCTGGTAGAGATGGAAGGCATCTAGATAGCCATTGTATGCATGCAGGATATGGAAAAGTGTTGTGCCAAAGTATTGGTCAAGATAGTTGCATAACTATGTGAATCATATCAGTATGCATAATAGGTTATCATTGAAATGTCAACATGATTTGATAACTATAAAGTGTTACTAATCATGTAATTGAATTTGATTTGTAGAAAAGATCGTGTGCTATGATCTACAAAAGAAGTATGATGAACACTTGTTCCGAAGAATAAGTGATGACTGTTCAACAAGAAGACTTACAAATCAAACATACTATAGAAGTACAAAGCAAGGCTCGTGGCTAGAGGATTCTCTTAGAAAGAGGGAGAGGATCATGATGAGATGTTTGCTCTAGTGGCTAGACACACTTCCAGAGATAGATTACACCCATGGATGACAAGACCGTTCTCTTGAATGGTGTAATCGAGCAAACTCCCAAGATCTGAAAGAGAATCACATGATTGAAGAAGGATTTGTACGGGTGCAACAAGTACCCAGGATCAATAGTCATTTGACAAGCTTGATGATCACCACGGCTGATGCGGATTTCAACCTTTGCTACAAGGTTGAAAGTGGTTCTACAGTTTACAAACAGATGACCAGTTCGTTGATGTATTTGAAGAATACCAGGCCAGATATATGCTTTGCTATGAACACCCTGAGTCAGTATCTAGTTGAGCCTAGACGTGTTCACCCTGTAGCTGCAAAGCATGTGATGAGGTACCTGAAAGGTATGATAGACTTTGGTCTGTACTATGCTAGAGATCATGACTACAGATTGTATGGTTATACAGATGCAGATTGGGGTGGAAGTGTCTCAAAAAGAACTGGCACTGTGGTGGAAAATCCTAGATTTGATCTAGGTCACATCTAGTATGAAAAAGGACTGGCACTGTGGTGGAAAATCCTAGATTTGATCTAGGTCACATCCAGTATGAAAAAGGACTGGCACTGTGGTGGAAAATCCTAGATTTGATCTAGGTCACTGTTATCACACAACTTGTAGTTGCCCCTAGAGGTATCCCATCCGGGACGGTAGAGGAGTTAGGCAACTAAAGAGGTGACCTAAGAGATGCCACGGTTCCCAATGCAATGCGGGAGTCACGTCAACCGAGGCACTCTTCGCTTTAGGTCAAGGTATAACTAGACCAAGGGGGAGACCCTATACCCCAATCACAGTTGATTGGACCCAAGCAAAGGTTTCAAAGGGTGAATAAATGATGAGTTACGGAAACCAATGCAAGGCTAAGTGGACCTAATGTTTAAGGTATGGTTGAAGGTGTAATAATGGATAGTTAGTGTTTCAACCTATGTATGGTTTAGGCCACTTGATGGGGTATGATTACTAAGTACAGTACCATGTGTTTACACAAGTGGGTCTTGTTGCCTTGGGAAGTGTGAAATGGTTCTAGGTGGGCCCACAAGATGAAGTTAAGTGTGAGGATGGTACTATAGGTTAGATCTAGGTTAGATCTATAAGTTAGAGTTGGTTCTAGGATTACCCATGTGCTAGATCTAGGGTTTGACACTAATCCCAAGAAAGTGCGCCTTGCTTGGAGAAGGACTAGTGCCTTGTTGGATGGGCTAATGGGGTCAAGAAGGATGTCAAAGTGTAGATCGGGACATCTAGAAGCCAAGTCAAGTGGTTTGGATGAGATCCAATGGTTGGATCTTACTAGATCTAGGTTTTTAGTTGATGACCAAAAGTGGACCACAATCCCTTAAAACAAGGAATGCAATCCCCAAGGCAGATCTTGACAAACAGACAGTGTAAACCTAGGTTTCAAGGCATGGGCATTCCAAATCTCTGAAAATCCCAAACACCCACTTCCTAGAAGTGGTCCAACTCAAATCTTCAAGGGGGTGCGACTTTCTCAAGGAAGGGCAAAAGATGGGTTTGGTGGACCCAATCAAGTCCAATGGCAACCAAAATGTAGATCCGGGATGTTAGTACCCCGATCTATGTTCCTTCAAAGTTTCAAGTGAATCCAATGGGTAGATCTTAGTAGATCTAAGTTTTAGGGTACCAAGAAGATCAAGAGGGGGTTTCAACCCCTTAAAACGTGGAGAGATGTCCACAAGGTAGTTTTTACCAAAGTAAAGATATGGGTATAGGTTATCAAATGTCTAGGTGTCAAATCAAGTGGGATCTCACCTACCCATGTGCTAGATCTTACCCAACAAGCTTCTCTTAGGAAAATCGATTTAGGTTCAAGAAAGCTTTTTGCATTGAAAAGTGTGTCAATTTTTAGCCAATCACCACCAAACTATAGATCCAACTAGGGGTGGATCCTATAGAGGTGGTTTCTTAATATCTTTTCAATTTCAAGGGTAGATCTAAGTAGATCTAAAAAATACAAAAAATTGGGGTTTTGATTTAATTAGGGTTTTATGACCAATGAAGATAGAATGGATGAAAGAGACACATACCTTGTAGATCTTACCTCAATTGCTTATGGCCACCTTGCAAGTTGATAGCATTTTCCTATGTGTATATTCAAGAGTGAGATCCAAGTGCTCCAACCAAATCGCCCTTCTCCAAGATAGCCAAATCGTCCTCCTCCTACAAGACAAGATCAAAGAAACAAGTCAAGCAAGATGATTATGAAAATGGTAGAAAGATGTAATAGAAAGCATCAACTATGTCACGAAGATACAATAATGATACTCCCTGTCACAAGATCAACCCAAGAGAGAATATGTGGATCCCTCCAACAATAACCCTCATGAAGTCGCCCTCCTCTCTCCAATTCGACTTTCCTGTCAAAGGTTAGCAAAAACACCAAAATCCACAATGATACATAGAAGAGATACTGTATATTCAATATGCAAGAGAATCCACAATGCAAGAAAGATGTGCTCCACAAAAAATCTTCTATTCCAATATTCCAGAGCTCCAAAGGTGAGCTATACAATGGGGGGTCTCCTCCTTATATAGGATAATAAAGACCAAAACCCTATACCACTCTACAATACTACATCAAATGAGTGGTTGAGATTATAAGATCTCATCATACAATCAATGGCTAGGATGACCCATAACATAATATCACATGGATCACTCAACATAACAATAGCGCCCTCACTAAATGGTACAATGGAGGGTGACTTCATCCCACAAGAGGGGTAGAAAGTACAATAATCCACCTCATGATGACTAGGACATGATAAAATAAGCACATGGTGGGGCTAGGAGGTATAAATCCTTGCTAGCTCACCCCAAGGCACAATAAAATAATAAAATATGTCCAATATAATGACAATGACCAAAACTGTCCTCAGAATCCATGACAGTCGAGCAGTAAATGTCCTCCTGTGATCAATCTGGAGATACCCACATGGAGAAAACTGACTGGAAGGTAGTGAGATCACCCTGGAAGACCTCTGTCAAAACCAAATGCCAAAACCTTGCCTCAATTGCCCAAATCGATTTCCTCAGTGACCACTTTATCCCATTTTTTAACTGCCTCGGGAACTGTGAAAGTGCCAAAACTGCCTCCTAGGGTGCTAGCGCTGTCCATCTGAGCCCACCAGGCTCTCCGGGAGGGGGGATAAATGGTAATAACAAGTGGCTGGACCACCCCCTCCATCATCAGCGCCCTAGGTGAACTGGCCTCTCGGGGCCCCTGCTGCTCAGGCTGGGAAATCAGCCCCAAATCTGGTCAACAAGTGTAAAACTGCATCAATCACTGTCAGAAGTGCCCGGAACTGAAAGATAAGTGTCTCAATGGATCCAGAAGACCCAAATCCACTAGGAATGAGTACTCATACACCCTGGGTTGCCCTAATGGGCCAGCTGTAGGGTCCACCATATATGGACAATGTATAATCTGCTGATCTGAAATAATAATAACCTGCTGAACTGGATCAAACATCATCTGTATCATATGTCCATCATATGATATCATCATCAAACATGTGGGACCATAAATCATCATCAATAATCATCCATACATGGTCCACATCATCACGGATCCCAAGAATATATAATCAAGGATAAATCACATCAGTAGATTAAGACAATGTTTCTCTAATCATTCCCACAGCTAAGCTCAAAGTATAAATTCCATTCAGTGGCATTAATCAAGTTAACATATTCCGTGGTTATATAAAATTACTTGCACCATAGTTCAAATGACAAACTCACCCATTGGACATGGTCAAACTGCTAGTGAAGGATGAAGGCTAGGAGCAAGGTTGGGCCAAGGGTTTGACTTGTCTAACTTAACTCAAAAATACTTTGGACTGGGAAAAAGGGGAAGCTACAAACTCTGTGCTGGACAAAAGAACACGGGGGATGGCTGTGCCTCACAAATGGATAAGTTGTTTAGAGAGTGTTTATTCAACTTAGGCATCATGTCTACATCAAGTTGATCCAGGTTCATTAGGATCATTCAATTTCATTTCCATGGCCTTTTTGGCCTACATAACCCTTCGGATTTCAGATGTGCTGAGAAGCACAACTAGTTGCAGCTTGCATCCAGGGCATGTTTTTCATATATTTATACAAGGTCAGCAATTGTTTAGATATAGCTTTTAATAACTATTGCTTTTTGGACCTTTCTTATACTCTTCGAGGAGTATATTTTTTTAGCTTTTCACTGCTCTTGCCCTTTTTTGTTTCCATGGGCGAATTTTTAGTTTCCATAGGTAGAACATGAGCTTTCAGTTTTAGCCAACAACATCTCAAGTGACTAGGGGGAGTTCGAGCCAAGGCCTACAATCCAACTCACCAAAGGCAAGTTCTGTCACCAACTCAGAGCCGAGACACTGAATAAACAGGGATGCGGTCCAAACACAGAGGTAGAAAAATGGGGAAGTCCTCAGTATCAGAAAGTCAAATGAGACATGTCAGGGTTTAAAGTCAAACAGGAAGGTCATGTATGGATGGAGACAAGTGAATATGGAGCCTACACTAGCAGACAACTGGTGTCGGTGGAAAGACCATGTCTATGTAAAGGTGAAATACCAGTAAGTTTTGTTAAATGACCTAAAAGTGCAAGCAATTGTCCATTTTAAGATTTACAGTTCATTTTAAATAGTTTGCCACATCAGGAATAATATACCAAGCACATGCTATGATCATGACTAAATCAACAAGATAATAATCCACAGTCAGTGAGAACATATCCATAGATCATACAACATCATCATAATAATCATCATCATGCAATATCTGAAACACATCTGAAGTACATCTCCAGGCACTGAACTGAAACTGTAATGGGATAAGTGGTCACATCAGTCATCAAATCTGAACTCTCAAGGCTCAGCCTTGACACAAGGTCATAAAATCTGAATAATGTACTGCTCTGATCATAAGTGATCCAAAATATATAGCCATGCTCTGGAATAAGGAAGCTCTGGAATGTGCAGATATCTGCTGTACAAGAATAGTAGCCCCGCTACTATGGTGTGATAACAGTCACATCCAGTATGAAAAAGGACTTGCATTATGGTTGGATTGTATCATCCTTGGACTTCAGTCCAGAACTAATCCAGTGACTTTTGTCCTTGAGAATGTGGTTGGATTGTATCATCATTGGACTTATGTCCTAAAGTGAAAGGGATTGATCATCCCGTAACTGGATCATGTGTTGCAAGTCATGTTGTTGCTGATCGAAAGATCAAGATGATGTTGTTGAATGAGAGATCAAGTTTTGTTGTAGACGATCGAGCGATCGAGTGCTGCAGAAGATGAAGACCAAAGATGAAGACTCAATGCTATAGAAGATGATGCTCCAGTACTGAAGATATTGAAGATATTGAAGATGTTCCAGTAACTGTTTCAGTTGCTGATGCTGTAGAAGAAAACTTCCAATGATTTATAGATGTATTACCTTGATCTTGTTGATGATGCTCTCTCTCCTTGCTCCTACAGTTGATGTTGATGTTGTCAGTAGAATACCCATCTCGTTAAGGGGGAGTGTTGAAATATTGTAACTTCGAAGAATATTCTATTGTAATTTATTCGGAGATGTTTTATTCCTCCGTCGGGATGTTTGGTCATCATAGAGTCATGAGGTAAATCCTCTCATGTAAGTCGGGGCAATAGATCCCCTAGAGTCAAATGTAATGGGGTTTTTAAGTCCCCTAGAGGAGTCAGCCCAGTCAGCATTAATTGAGTGGTAAAGTTAATTGAGGCTGACATTCACATAGGAGAGAGAGAGAGAGATCTACAAGGAGAAGGACCACTTGTTTGGGGTTTTGTCTTTGTACTTTTGATCATCTATATTGAGGAAGTTTTGCTGAGTTTTCTTCCCCTGGTTTCCCAGGATAAATTTGTGTCTCTTGTGTTTATGTTGTGCTTGTTATTCTTTCAGTGATCCTGTATATGCTATTGTTGTGAAATTGAATTCAATACTGATGTTATCTATATTAGCATATTGAATCTTAACAGCACACGTGAAGGAGAAACTCAAGTCTTGATGAGTGGCTTGATTAGGGCTGCCTCCACCTTTTGGGCTGCCCAAAAATCAGCCCAAACAAAGCCTAAATTACAGCTGCAAATCTCCATAAATGAAGGAGCTTCTTTCTTGGGAAATGTGCCCCCCTTTCATGGGGAAATGGGCCCAAGTGATGGGAAAAGGATCCCATGTTTGTAGCTTCCCAAAAAGTGTCATAAATCATGTCTTACATCTTGTTACCAACTATTTTGTACAATAGTTGAACTTCTATTGAGCCGCCAGTTATTGAACATAATTCATGTTCATTTCCAGAATTCAGAGGTTCAGATGTTCCAGACTTGGCCTATTTTGGCCATCTTTTTAATTTTTGTTTTGAAATGACCATGCCCCACGGGGTTTGTAATAAAGTGTGCTAGTATGGTGGTCTTGAGTGGCTCGGTTCCCTAGGACTTGACAACCAAATAAGGTATTCCAAAGAGTTTTTTCCCTTGTCAATTATGCTTTGCCTTTAGCCGAGTAATAATCGATGAGTTTTTCTCCTACACCTCCAAAGCTGGAATGCCCGAATTTGGCGACTAGGCCTTAGGGGATTATTGGAGTCCAACTGTAAAATATAAACATACTAGATACTATTGGTGTGTTCTGTGGTCATTTCCTAGGTCCCTAAGTATGCTAAAGCATTGTCCGAAAAAAAATTTAGCGAACGTGCGCAACTTTTTTATTTTTTTATTTTTTAATTATTAAATTTTTCAATTAATTAAACCAATTTTTCCTATGGTTTAATTGAAAATTTTCAATTTGTAATAATTAAGTGGTTTGGGGGTGGATTTTGGTAAATGGAGGCTCATTTTCTAAGCCAGAGTATCCATTTAACCCCTTAACCCACTTATCCTAAGTTTTTGATGATTATTTTGCACTTAATTGAATATTTCCTCAAAATTAATAAATGAGGAATATTTAGTTAAAAATAATTAGAAAATAATAAAATGGAGATAATCCAAATCTCTCCAGAAAAAGCCAAATTGAATAAAGTAAAGGGCTGAATGACATGGCATGGATCAAAGAGGAATATTCCAATCGCACCTACTTGATTTCAATTAGCCCTCGGAGCACTGCAGACCACTTCTACTTGGGAATTGCGCCTGTTGTCCGCCAATATGCACACCAGCAGCGGAAATCTTTCGAAAGCTATCTCTTCACTACAAGTGAGAGAGGTGTGGCCTTGGGGGCAAGCAATGAGCCAGGTACTGTCACCTGAATCCCAGCTCCTCCGTTTAGGCAAACTCCTAACGAAGCCAAGGGGGGTAGTCCCTAAAAGAGAGTTTCACTAAGGCTCTTTAAGTGTTTTTGATGTAGTGATGCGGATGGGTTTTTTTTAGGAGTTTTTTGAGATGAGAGACAATATAAAATTTGAAAATAAAACAAGATAGTGCAATCCACGTTGCAAATACAAGATGAAAGATACACTTGAGCAATAAGTAAATCACTTTTCACGTAAATATAAGCAGATACTCCAATGTTGATACTTAAGCAAGCAAAATATAAGATGAAGGACCAGTGCCTTATGGAGTCAAAAATAAAAGTGATTGTAGACTTAATGCAAGTGCTTGAAATGGAAAGTTTGTGAGGACGTTGTGCAGCTTATCTTGGTAAATTCAAAGTTTTAATTGTCTTGATTATTAGGGCTAAAACCAAGGATGTTCAAAGAGTGTCCGAAAAGTGGTTTTAAGCAGCTCCTTTAAGAGACCTGTCGGGGCCTGTCTGGAATCACGGCGAGGCGCGCAATGCTAACCAGCCACCGTGTCGCAGATTGGGCGGTCCGGCGCCTCCCCTGAGAACTGATTAAAATACTTTATGACAACGCCGGTTCGTTGGTTATGGGGTGAAAGTTTTAATTAGATTTTCACTTGTAAATTAACAAGTCTTCCACCTTTCTGAGTACTAGCCCAACCGTTTCCGGTTGACAGAGCATACGGGTGTAGGACAGAAACCAAGATAAATTAATTAAGGGGTGTATGAGTGGAAAATTTTATTATTAGAGAACCTTGTTCAACTCTCCGACAGAGAGCGCTCTTGACTCGATCTTATAACCAAAGTTCAAGAGACTTGCTAAGCTTAAAATGCCTAATGCAGGGATAATGCAAAACTAAAAATGCCCTCCGACAGAGGGTGATCTTGACTTGGATTTGGCCAAGTTCAAAAGACTTTGGTTTATTTTAAAGAGGCAGAAAGTAGTTGTGAAAGCAATGTACTTCAAATTTAAAAGATTAAACCATGTAACAGCTCGAACATATATGAAATATTGCTAACAATACTACTTGCAAGATAAAATGAAACTTGAATCAATCTAGTGTTCTACCACATGAATTCTAATCTAATAGGTGGGATCAATCTCCGAACAAGATCAACCGCTAGAAGCCACCAGTCCTGGAAACCTTCCAGCTAGCTGGATGTCCACAAGAAGCTGATGGGGGAACGAGTAGCTACCACAAAGTTATGTGGCCTTTGGGATACAATCCCAAAGTTAGCTCTACTCTAGTCAAGGTTGGAAGAGAGCTACAGAAATAAAATGCTAAGCTAAGATGCAGATTATAAGCAAAATCACTTTGATAGGAAAGTAAAGTGCAAGTAAACAGTTGATTAATTTAACAATGTAAATGATTGATGTACTTGCAATGCATGAGAGATACTGAAACTAAGATAAACTAAACTAAGTACGGAAAGAAAACAAACAACCAACAAACTTCCCCAAATGGGGAAGTTGGGAATGGGGACTTAAAACCCCACTCAAAACGATCTTTTATTAATGAATTACAAACGCCTTGGGATTTTAACCCTTTGAAGGACTTAGCAGAAAATAAAGACTTAGATTACAATCACTCTTATGAGTGCACAAAGGAGAGTGAAAAGATCTAGCCTTCTTGGTTCAATAAAATGGTTCAAGCTTCCTCTTGGGTTTATGTTTCAAAATTTTGCTTTTGCTTAGGAAGATTTCCCTCTTGCTTTCCTACACATGAAAAACAACTCAAGCACCCATTATTTTTGTTAATCAAAACAAAATGAAGCTAAACTAAAACTAAGAGAAGCAAAATATTCTAAGATGACAAGCAAAAAAATTAGGATGCAACCTAACATGCAAAATGCAAGCAAAGTAGCGTGCAATGCAACTAAGTGAAGCAATCTACTCAAGCAAATGCACTAACTATCAATGCAAGAATATACAAATAATGAGCAAATTCGCTAAGCGAAATAACAAATGCAAATGATATGCAATGCAACTAACTAGATGCTAATGCACATAACTAAATGCTAATGCAAATAACTAACTCCTACTAACTGTTCACAATTGTTTTGTGTGTTTTTTAAATGTTTTTTAAGGTCTTTTTAAAGGATTTAAGGAGATGGTGAAAGGGTGGAGGAAGGCTAGCAAAAGAGAAGAGAAGAAAACAGGGATATAGGGCAACAAAAGAGAGTTTGGACAGCCAATAGATGGCTGCCAAACAGTGGTGAAATGGCTGCAAAAAATGAAGGGTGGACAGTCAACTCAAGGGGCAGCTCAAAAGCAAGGACAGTGGGCAGCAAAATGAAGTGGACAGCGGACTCAATGGGCAGCCAATGAGTGGGAAACAAACAGTGAAAAGAGGATAGGAATGAGGGCCAAACAAGGCCAAGTAACCGGTAACCAAGAGTTTGAAGTTTTGTAATGAGGGGATGGAGTTTAGGAGTAAGATCTCCTTATGTTTTATCCCTTCGAAACAAGCCCAACTATATAGATCTTGAAAGACAACAAAAGTTTAGAAATTTCTTATGATGATGGAGATGAGATCGATGCAACCGAGCTCTCACTCTTCTCCAAATGATAGATCTGTCAAGACAAACAACTTGAAACCCCGTGAGATCAAAAGATATAACTAGTATGCTAGGAAAAGTCAAACCAAGATCAACACTTCATATAACCGAATACTTGTATTCATCAAATTATAACAAACTTTGCATAATAATCCAAATTGACAACCGCAAATGGAAAAATCTTATGTTCTAGAAATAGATCTCTAAAGCTAGTTATTTGATCTACACATTAAGAGACAAGATTGAATGCAAGAAGAGATATCACCTCATAAGAATCACATCCACCAATGAAGAACGAATCATATAGACCTCCAAAGTCGAAAAGCTTTATTCCAATGAAAGATGTTTACAAATTTAGCAGAGTTTCTATGCCCAAAAGATCCCTCTCAAACAAGAGCAGAGAGCTCTTATTTATACAAAAATGAGAGAAGAGGAGAGCCAAATTCGAAATGCATGAGAGAGGGAGCCAGGAGGGCGCATTCACCAAACAACTCTAAGTCTCACGCACGACTGAAGGAGAGACTGTCGTGATTGGTAGCTTGGAGTTTGGAAGTAGGCGTGATTGGGGTTAGTGGGGTATGAGGTGGAGCCCCTCTCCCATTGAAACCAACGCCCCCCATATACTCGTGAGCTTGCATATGTGGAATGCCAACGTGAAGGGCCTCACGCTTAAACTTCATGCTCACGTCATATGTATATCCCATCCTTTATTTAAATCAATTCGTATATAACCAAAGTTTTGGTTTATGATATGTGCACTTAACCCTTGAGATGGTCGCCCACCATATTTGCTAACCCGTGAGCCAATCCACATGAAGAGGCCCCACGTGAGGAAAACCGTACACTCATTCTAATTCAATTTTTTGATTTTGACTTTTGGCATCATGCTCATCATTCCTTAAAGTGGGTCGTACATCTCATTAAAACAATATGTCACCCCTTCCATACTTTAAAATAATCAATTTGGACTTAGTTGATTTATTGGCCATGGTGCATTTTGTCATTTTCTGGCAATTAAATGCCAAAATGATGCATTTTTAGCCAAAACTGCTCCTGGGGTGATGTAACTACCCGAAAACTGAAGAATGAAGATGCCAGGGTGAAGAGGATGCTCCGAGCATCAAAACGAGCCTCCCCACGCCCAATTTCGCCTCCGGATGAGGTTTTTATCACTTCTTGAAATTTTTTAATTAAACCATTAAAAAATGGTCTAATTTTATGAAAATTTTATTTTTGCCGGAATCAAACGAAACTCCTAGAGGACCTAGTGCATGTTCATACGACTCAATCGATGTGGCTAACACGTAAAAAATCCTAGACACAAGACTCTAATAACAACCTTAGGTTTTGACCACCATGGGAAATACTCCAGCTTTGGAGGTTTGAGTGAAAAACTCGGGGATTATACGCCACTGATGAATAGCGCATAATTCCTAAGGAAAAAACACTCTAGAGTATCCCCCAAATGGCTAAACCTACAGACAGCCGAGTCTTTTATAAAAGGACCCCGTTTAGACCAACATTTTACAAATTCCCCATGGGGGTATGAACATGCAGTTATTACAAATGGGGCAGAATTGCCCTGAAATTGACTTCTGAACTTCTGAATGCTGATGATGAACATGAATCATGTTCAATAAACTGGCGGCTCATCGGAAGTTCAACTATTTGTACAAAATAGGTGATAACAGCGCCCTCCTTCACTAGCTTGGGCGAATTGATGAGTTGGCAATTGTTTATTGGTTGATTGATGATTACAAGGTAGAGTGGTGGGCGCCTTGCCTAGGTGGAGGCCACCTCACCACTCCTACTTACCAGAAGACTCAGTTTAACTCTCGATCAAGGCACCAAAGTCCCTCTTGGTTGGTGGATTGCGCCTAGCTTGCCCTAGCTCCATGCCAATTCGAATTAGGTCTTCAGCTCTCTCAATTTTGTATAAGTATGAGGCTCTTGCTCCATATTTGGGGTGGATGATTTTTGCAGAGAACCTCTGGTGAAATATTGTAATGCTTGTTGCTTTCATGCAATTATTTGAATAAAGAAAGGCTTTGGAGGCTCATGTGGTGTGGTTCTTGGATGCACATGCTTTGGTGAATGAGGTGATACAATTTCAAATTTTTCTCTTGCTTTGTTCATCTGTGGTTATTGATCTATGCTTTAGAGGGCTTACATAAGCACATAAGAATAAATATTTGTAGTCTCAAGTTATATACTTACTTATTTACTTATAGAGATCTAAAAGAGCATTGTCTTATTCAGTTGTATTTCATGCCCTTTTGATTTCAATTAGTAGATGGTACATGATATAATACTCATTTTTGCAAGTGTATGAGTTCTTTGATTGCAAATCACCCTACTAAGTAAAAGGTTGAGCTAGTTTGCATCTCATTTTCTTGGAGCCAAGTATAAATTTCAAACAACCATTTGCTAAGTGAGATCCAAGGTTTTTTCAGTTAGATTCAAGATCTAAAGGGTTCCAACTCTCTTGATTCACCTTTAAACTTTAAAAAACCAACCTGTTCCTTTGGTTACTAAGCTAAAGTTTGGATCTCTTTGTTTTCACCAAGCTTTCGCTCTCCTTGCTTTTGCTTCTTGTTTGCTCCTCTCTTTCTTCTATTTGCTGCTCCTTTCTCCTTTCGTTGTTTTTCTTTTTTTGTTTTTTCACTGCTATTCTTACCTACTCTTTGGTTGCCTTTCTTGTCTTCTTTCGCTGCCTTCTTCACTCTCCATCTTTGGTTGTCCTCTCTCCTCATTCACAGCCACCTTTTAGCTCTGTTTGCAGCCCCTTCTTCATCCTTGTTCGCTGCCCTCTTTCTCCCTATTTTGCAGCCCCTCTTACTTATTTTTGCAGCCCCCTTCTCTCTCTTTTTGCAGCCCCTTCCTTGCTTTGCCTTTGTTGCCCTCTTTCTCCCTGTTCGCTGCCCTCTTTCTCCCTATTTGCAGCCACCTTTAGCTCTGTTTGCAGCCACCTTTAGTCCCTTTTTGGCAGCCCTATCCTTACCTAAGTTGGCTGCCCTCTTTCACTCCCTTTTGTTCCTTGTTTCGCTCCTCTTCCTAAGCCTTCCTTTCTCTTGCTTTTTCCTCTTCACTTGTTGCTTCACTTCTTCCTTGCTTCCACTACTCTAGATCTTAGTTTAAACACTTAGTTTCAATTTTAAAGTTTTGTTTTATCTTGCTTTTAGTTAGCTCATTTTCCAAGTTTTCTAAACTCATTCTTAAGCTTGCATCTAGTTTTATTTGTTAGTTGCATTAGCTTAGACATAGCTTAGTTCCATTTGTTATTTTACTAACTCTTAACAAGTTAGTGTTTAAAGCTCTCATTTTCAGAAATACAAGCTTCAACTCGAAACAAAAAAAAAGCCCAAAGGATAGAAGCACAAGAAGAGCAACAAAAACCAAGACTCCTTGAAATCACTCTCTTTCTATTTTCCCTCTTCTTTCATTCTCCATCTATTCTTTGTGCTTTCAAGCGAAGACAAAAAACAAACAAGCATTGTAACAATTAATAAAGAGCAAGTGGGATAAAGGCTCTCACACCCCACTTCCCCCATTTGGGGGAAGCTTATATCGTCTCTTGTCCCTTTTTGCATTAGTTTAGTTGTTATTTTTGCAAGTAGCTTAGATTTATTTGGTAGAGTAATTTCATTTTTCAATAGATAACTAGATCTTAGATTTATTTTTCAAAGTTCTAGTTTAATTTCAATTTGATATAACTACTTAAAAAGAAAATAAAATCTCTTGAATCTCACCGAAAGGTGGATCAAGAGGGCTCTCTGTCGGAGAGTTCATTTGCTTTTCTGTTTTATTTTTAGTAACCCCCTTGCTCTCCCGAGTACGGTCCTAGACCTGAAAGAGAGTCTTGGGTAGTTTAGTTGTTTATTTCTGTTTAGCACTTCATTTCATAAGTCTCTTGAATCTTGCCATAAGGCGGAACAAGAGCACTCTCTATCGGAGAGCTCTTAATGGTTCTTGTTCATAACATTTAATAAAATTGGAATTTACATTTTCTACACTGCGTATACTCTGCCCACTTGTGGGATACTCAGAAACAGTGTAGACTTATTAATTCTCCACATTTAAATCATTTCAACCACCAATAAAACACTCTCCCATTTAAACCAACGAAAATCCGACGTTGATCGTCAAATAGTCGAAAGTGGGCAAATTCTGCCTGGGAACACTGGAACCCCTAGACCGAAACCTTAAGGGCATCGTTAGACTACATCCCTGATTGGTGTAGTGTTGAACACGCTCTAGAGACTCCGGCCAGCCAACATGTCCTTGTACGGAACCACTTAGACTATTTTCCGGACATATCTCCAGTACCGCAAGGTATATTTTGGAGATCCCCTTCCCATTAATAATTAAACTCATCCAAAAATTTACAATAAAATTTACCAAGAACACTTGCAAAACATTCTCAAGCACACCCAAGACTCGTACTCAACATCCCAAGCACAACCTTGACTCCATTTTGGCACTGGTCCTGTCACTCAGCATTTCATTTTGCTTATTATCTATCTGGAGTACTATTTTATCTGCTTAAATTGTATCATGTTGTGGATGTTTTACATTTAAATTGTTATTATCAAGTGGTTGTGTATCTTTACTTAATTTTGCAAGTACATGCTTGGATCGTTAATCTGTTATTGTAAATCATAAAAACTCCTAAAAAACACCCATCCGCATCACACGTCACAAAAACACTTAAAATCAAGAGCCTTAGAAACTCTTTGTAGGGTCTACTCCCCTTGGCTTCGTTAGGAATTTGCCTAAACGAAGGAGTCGGGATCAAGTGACAGCACCTGACTCTTTGCTTGCCCCCAAGGCCACACTTTTCCCACTTGGGAAACAGCTTTCGAAAGATTTATGCTGCTGGTGTGCACATCGGCGGGCAACACATCTCCCCTAACATAGCTGATCCAAAAACTCTTACAAATCCCCATAATTTAGGATTTTTATTTTTGGGATTTTTCACTTTTTTGCATTTTTTCTCTCATTTTTTACTTTTTTGGCTTTTTGCAAAATAGATGAAAAATAAAGTGTCCAAACACTTCGGAAAGTGGGTTTAGAGTAAAGTGGGTGCTCTGAGTTAGAAAATGAGCACCCCCATGGCCAAAAAGACCCCTAGACCACACTTTTTCAATTTTTCAACTTTTTTCTATGTTGCTCGGGGACCCGTCCCCCCCAAAAAAAAAAGCCACGTACCCGTCGTCCCCGCATTTCGGGGACTTGGGGACCCCTAGGAAACGTCCCTAATCTTTTGGGGACTTCAATAGGGACTTGGGGACTTGTTGGTCGTACCCAAAACGTCCCCAACAGATTTTGGGGACTTCTGGGTAGATTTCAGAGATGTCCTAGGCAGATTTTGGAGATGTTTTGCCCATGGATCTTCAGTTTTGACAATGGGCATTGATGATTGGGAAATATGATCATTTATTCCTTCCACATTTTTGGTATTATTCTAAATCTAAATCTATACAAGTTGCAGCTCAAAATATGGGTTGTGTATGATGGATTTTGATTTGGGTTTCTGGTGATTTAACAAGCAGCAAAACCTCCATGTCAACAAACTAAGGAATGCAATAACTCAAAGGTTTGATCCTTTTGGGTATTGATTTTGTTCTTCTCATTTTTAAGGTCATCTTAACTTTTACATATTGTACATAGGTGTCCAAGAGTTATTCAAGCCAACTCTCCCCTATCCCAACCTCAAGCAGTGTGAAAACAATTGGATAGTAAAGAGTTAGATTGGGTACTAAACATTTGAATAAATTCCTATTCAATATCCTTATTAGTCTAAAATATGTATCTAATCTCTTTATAGAATGCAAGCATGTATATCCCAAAGTGTTTTTTAGTGGTTTTCAACAACGCTGTAAAAATCTGCAGAACCTGTTGTGAAGGGAATGCTTTGTAACCCAATCATTATAAACAAGAAATTTAAGGAAGAGGAGTTGTTATAGAGATAAACATTCTTCTCATAGACCCTTCATGGACCTTAGTGCACATTGAAAATAGTTAAACTTAAGTTTCCTAAAGCTAAACTACATTTTGCTCATGTTCAGATACCAATAATGGTCACCCAGTGCTTTTCTTATTTGCCTGAGGTTTTTCAAAATTTGCTAGTCTAAGGGATGTGCATAGTACTATAAAGAGTAGACTATTGTGATTACAGGCAACTACAATCTTTATGGTGAATTCTAACTTTTAAAACTTATATATATAATTGTTGTCCCCAACCTGCCGTCCCCTGAAAAACTGGGGGTGCGCTCTAGCCGTCCCAGGGACTCGTTCCCCCGTCCCCCCCGTTCCCTCATCCCCAAAGCTAATGCAACATAGATTTTTTTAATCAAACCATTGTTTTTACGGAAAAATATTTTTTTCACGAAACTAAAAAAAAACTAGGGGGACCTAATACATGTCCATACAAATAAAAAATAATGCCTAGCATGGTTTAATACATTGATACTTAGGCTCTAATAACCTCTTAAGGCCTAAACACCACGCTGACCACCCCAACTTTGGAGGATTGAGTGAAAAACTCAAAAATTATTAGTCGTTTGTTCAACAACAAAAATTTCCAAGGAAAAAAACACTCTGGGCTAGTCGAATTAATGTTCAAGTCCTAGGAAGCCGAGTCTTTTACATAAATATACCATGCTGGTACATTTTATTACAATTTCCTCGAGGGGGTATGAGCATGTGGTACAAAAAAAAGGCCCTAGAAGGCCTAATGGACTTATGAACTCTGATAATGAACACTTTGACATGTTCAAGCCTTCGACGGTTCACTCGAAATCCACTAGGTGCAATTTTAGTGGATAACATCTGGCTCCAACTGCGGGATGTGTGCTTGATCTGGCCTTCAGGCAAGGAAAGGATGCGAGAGCACCGGAATCTCTAGTTTATACAACCTGTAAAAACATCTCAACTTGACAAGAAAACCCTTCAGCAGCACAAGTTCTATGAAGAAGCCAATGAATCACAAATTGCATTTATTCATAAAAACTAAAACTAACTAAGGAAAAAAGTTATTATTTCTAAGCACTAGAAAAAATGCTTAAAGTAAATGCTCACTTTAAGGAGCTTATTTTCCTACTCTAAGCATGATATAAAGCAAAATGTTAAATGTAATCATAAATCCAATGTAACAATCTAAGCATTTTATCAATATAACAGTTTTTTGCCTTGTCTTTGGTTACCAGCCAAAGCAAGGATACGTTTATCAGAAAGTGCAAACATGCATGGATATTCTGGATGGGAGGGTTGGATGGGAAATCATAAGCATGTAATAGATCATTGAAGTGCTTCCCCAAATGTTAAGTCCTCCTGCAGGCCTCTTCTATCAATGATTGGATAGGACTGAGAAAAAACTTTGAATGATGAGGCAAATGAACTACTTCATCATATTGATCTGAAAGACTCTTCTGATAATAACTTTCTGTGAAAGCATAAGCCCCAAGCTGCTCCAAATCATAAGGAACCACTATATATGAAGATGATTGTTGAGACTGCTCTTCAATTAGCTGCATCTGATATGAACCTTCATTGTACTACTTCTTCAGGTCTTCCTTGTTGATGCTCATGCATGGTTCATACCGATCATATAAAAAGTTAGCATGTTCCTCCTCCATAACAAGGCTTTCCCAAGTCTCGAGATCAACACTCCCTTCTCTGGATGAATCATAAATTGGTCTTCCATAAATTTCTGTATAGATACTCCCCTTTGCTGGACATATCATAGATGGGATTCTCAATAAGATTTTCAAAAGTATCATAGGTTGGATTGTCAATGAAATCCCAATAGTCATCACCCCCATCTATGTCAGATATGAGAGAGTCTTCATCACTTACATCAAGCTCCAAACTATACTTGTCCTCCTCGTGTTCATAATTATCATCTTTAGAAGGATTGGTTTCAAAAGTATCAAAAGTGAATGCATTTACCAATCCTTCATCACCATGTGGAGCACATGAAGCAGTATCATCATACACATCCCAAATTATATCATGGATTCCTTCATGATCTTCTATAATAGTTTCTTCTTGAGGTAGATATGGCATACATATGTGATCATCTTCATAATCCTGAGGTAGCTCCAGATCTTTAATATTTTCTATTACAGCCACACAAGGAGGAGCTTCAATAATATCTCTTTGATCTTCAGGGTGCTTTTCTTGAATCTCTTCTTTAGTTTTTGAAATAGCTTTTGATTTAGGAAGGATGGCAAGGGAATTTTCTATAAATTCTTTCATGTCAATCTCATCATCGTGCCACCATCCAAGAAACATCTCAAAGAAACTTGAAATGGAGGTAATACATTTGTCAGGACGGTCATAGAACCAATTCACTGCATCCCCCACCAAGGAGAAAGCAAAAATGGTCATCAAATCATCCTCATGAATAACATTGAAGTCAACCACCAATTTGAGAAAGGAAGCAATATGATCCATGGCTAAATCACCACTATTTCCACAGAACTCTGGAGCCACACTATATAGCCCATGATGATCATTGCAATCATTGGGAAACCCATGGATATTAGAGAAATCTATTGAGGGGCATGCCTCCAACAAGTGAGCACAAAGCCCTTCTTTATTAGTATCCATGGCATATTTCAATAGCTTAGATCTTGCACTGAACAAGTGGAGTTGTCAAATCATGAGTTTTAAAGGTTTTCAATGTGTCACATGTGCTCATCAACACACAACAAATCTTCACAAATTTATGAGAAACAAGGGTTTTATCCCTTCAATGGAGTTGCAATGTGAGAATAAAAATATGCATTTAAAATACTCACAAATATTTCTATTTTTTGTTTTTCTTTGAAAATTTATATAAAAAGGAAAAAAAAACAGTTACCGGAGTCACCAAATGAAAATAAAAAGATCTATTCTAAACATTCATCAAACAAAGCAAAAAGAAAAAAGAAAAGTCGTACCCGGGAATAAAAAGATTTATCCCCAGCAACGGCACCAAAGAAATGTTGCCGCTAGAAACACACCTGGGGTTAAGGTGGCAGAAATCTTCAAGCCACTAAGTGTGTCCTTGGGGGCAAGCCTCGAGTCAAGTACTGTCACTTGATTCTTGACTCCTCTGTTTAGGCAAACTCCTAACGAAGCCAAGGGGGGTGGACCCCAAAGGTTGCTAAGGTTGATTAAGCTAGCTAGTTCTGGTGGATGAGTTAGTTTTTTAGGAGTTTTTTTTTATAAAAATGAAATTGATACAAGAGATTTGCAATGTAAATGAAAGCATAACAGCATAAAGATTAAACGTGTTCATCAATCCATTCAACATATGATGGAAATTAAATACAGATTAAAATGATAAAGCAAAAAGACCAGTGCTGAAATGGAGTCAAATAAAATTTTGTTTGCAATGCTTGAAATGAAATGTTGTGCAAATGTTCTTGGTCAATTTTAAATTTATGTGAAGATGAGTGGATTATTAGGGGAAAGGGGATTTCCAATATACCGTGAGGTACTAGAAATATGTCTAGATTATGGCAAGGTGGCTCCTCACTCAGAAATGTGGGCTGGATCAGAGTCTCTGGGAGGTGTTCAACACTACACCAAACGAGGGTGTAGTCTAACAGTATCTCGAGGTCGCTACCCAGTGGTTCCCACTTCCTTTGAGAAATTTCCCCACACTATGCCAAGAATCGATGCGCCAGATTTCGTATGTGGTAGGTTTATTAGGAAGTGTTAGACTAATTACTAGTCACTAAGTCCCTTTCTGGTTTGACCAGCATGTTCAGTCAAGCTGCAGTGATCCAGAGCATATTTGGGACAAAGCCTTGTTAGTTTTAAAAGTTTTTGAACACAGTTTTCTTGTTTATTAAGAACCCCAAGAGTCTCTTTTTTGGCTAGTACTCGAGCAAGTCCTTATCCCGAAACCGTACTTCGGGAAAGCAAGGGGGGTTAATTGCAAAGTAAAGTAAATGACTGAAAAAAAAAAAAAAATGTTTTCTAATTACTACACTACCAAGGTAGTGGGTTAGTATCCGATTTACTTTTTTGCAAAAGATAAAACAATTTGTAATAAAAAAGTATACGGTCTACAAAAACGAAATAAAAATGTTCATAGGTCCTGAGAGAGTTAATGGCCCAATATTTGGATTGGACCACGACGTTAGATTTTAATTTAACTTGGTTGATTTTAGTTAATCTAATCTAATGTGAAAATTATTAGGTTTGAAAAATTGACAACAATCACAAAAATTTGAACCGACAGAAATCCCCCCTGGGGGGATGAAAAGCAAGCTATGTGAGCTTGCTTCCAAAATACTTTTTATTACAAGTTACAATGCCAAACTAGAAAATAAAGAACTCCTCTTTCTCCTTATAGATCTTGGAGAAAAGAGGTTACAAATGATGAAGGCAAAGTAGGGAAGGAAAGGCAAGGTCCAAGGAAGGTTCTGGATCCTCCAATATGGTCAAAGTGAGTGCTTCAAAACCTTCTATCTGTTGTCATAAAACAAAAACCAGCAAACGATATTAGTAGAAAAAGTGTCCAAAATCACTTTAAAAGTGACTTGGGCAAAATCAAAAAATACTAGAAAATTTTCTAAGTTAAAACTAACTAATTAATCTAAAGTAAAGAACTAAGATGCATTGACTAAAAAGCCAACCTCTTAGGGTCTTGGACAACCTTGAAAAGAAAGCCAATGAAGCACTTGATTACTTGATATAAACCTTAAAAATTTTAAGAAAAGAAATCTTTAAACAATCCTAAAATTTGACTTGAAAAAATTATATAAAGACCCTTTTCCAAGTAAAACCCAACAAAGAAATGATAACTTTGAACTACCTTGGATCTATGCATAAAAAAATCAAATCTGATTTTTATGATAAACTTACTAAACAAATCATATCTGAAATTGTCACAAAACAAGTAACCAAGAAGAAAGTAATTTTGATGAAAGAAAGAGTAAGGAGAAGAGAGCTTGTTGCCAAAAAGATCAAACAGAGAAGGCTTTTTTGTGGAGTGTTGAGGGACAATGTTCTTAAAGGTTGTTGAAGATGGAGTGGAGTCAAACTTGATCCAATCCTCCTCCAAGCTTGGCAACCTGAAAGCTAAATCACAAAAACTTGCATACCCATGAGATCTTGTAAACACATATAAACAGAAATTAAAATAGCATGAAAATAAACTTATTTAACATGCAAAATTTGTATTTCTAATCATACATAAAAAGATAGAAATGAAAGTAAACTTACTTACAATTCCTATTCCTATTGATGTATGATTAATCCTTAAGACAAGATCTATATCAAGAGTAAACAAGAAATTTGCAAAAAAGAGAACAAGTTACCTCATGAATAGCATCACAATGTTGATCCACACACCAAGGCACTACACATTTCAGCCTCCAAAGCTTCTTTATTCTCACTGCAAAACAAAGTAACAAATTACAATGGCAATCCTTCTCTCATTCCAACTCTAACTAGTTTGGAATGAGAGAGGTGTTCTCAATTTATAGAAAAGAGAAGAGAGGGGAGGGTGCACATGTGAAGGAGAAACTCAAGCCTTGATGAGTGGCTTGATTAGGGTTGCCTCCATCTTTTGGGCTGCCCAAAAATCAGCCCAAACAAAGCCTAAATTACAGCTGCAAATTTCCATAAATGAAGGACCTTCTTTCTTGGGAAATGCGCCCCCCTTTCATGGGGAAATGGGCCCAAGTGATGGGGAAAGGATCCCATGTTTGTAGCTGCCCAAAAAGTGTCATAAATCAAGTCTTACATCTCCCCTAACATAGCTAATCCAAAAACTCTTACAAATCCCCATAATTTAGGATTTTGATTTTTGGGATTTTTCATTTTTTTTGCATTTTTTCTCTCTTTTTTACTTTTTTGGCTTTTTGCAAAATAGATGAAAAATAAAGTGTCCAAACACTTAGGAAAGTGGGTTTAAGGGTAAAGTGGGTACTCTGAGTTAGAAAATGAGCAATCCCATGGCCAAAAAGACCCCTAGACCACACTTTTATCACTTTTTCAATTTTTTTAATCAAACCATTAAAAAATGGTTTGTTTGTACGGAAAAATATTTTTTTCACGGAACTAAAAAAAAAAATATGGGGAGACCTAATACATGTCCATACGACTCAAAAATAAAGCCTAGCCTGGTTTAATACATTGACACTTAGGCTCTAATAACCTCTTAAGGCCTAAACACCACGCCGACCACCCCAACTTTGGAGGATTGAGTGAAAAACTTGAAAATTATTAGTCGTTTGTTCAACAACAAATTCCAAGGAAAAAAACACTCTAGGCTAGTCGGATTAATGTTCAAGTCCTAGGAAGCCGAGTCTTTTACATAAAGATACTGTGCTATTACATTTTATTACAATTAACCCGAGAGGGTATGAACATGTGGTACAAAAAAAAAAGGGCCTAGAAGGTCTGATGGACTTCTGAACTCTGATAATGAACACTTTAACATGTTTAAGCCTTCGACAGTTCACTCGGAATCCACTGTGCAATTTTAGTGGATAACAAGACCAAACATTGTGAAGACAACAAACTCACCTCATCTTCAGATCTAGCAAATCCCACTTCGCATTAAGCACTAGCAATAGAGGGTGCCTCTAATGAAGAGTTGAATAGATACGACAAGAATCATACTTAATCAGTTGTTTACCAAAACTCCACTCCCAATCCCTCCAATAAGGTCTAGGAATCTCAATATTCATTTTAAACAACTCAAAGTCCGGAATAAATGCACGCAACTTCATGATCGAAGGACAATTAGACGTTGGGAACCCAAACTCCTGAGAAAGAGATTGCCACTACTTCCACGCCTCGTTCCCAAGGTCCCATAAATCACACCAATAAAAGATACATTTCCAACTCTATGGATGTGCCTACAACTACGAAACATCTGTGATGCAAATCCCCTTTCATGCCAACTCTAAATCAAACAAGAGGCAAGATCCCACCCCACCCAACAGCCCTACCAATTCCACCGAACGAAACCAAACACCAATCTCCAGGCCGCCTTGACACTCTGAAATGAAATAGACCCACTAACCTAAACTAGGGAGGGGGAAGAGATGATGTCACACAGACTAAAGCCCCCCCAAAATCCAACCAATATGTTGCACTGAGAGGACTCTTGCTAGAACAAAACCTACCAAGGCATTGACACCTTTAAACATCTCACTACCAACTTGGCAAACAAAATACTACCTCGGATTGCAACATCAATCAAACCTAGCCCCCCTTCATCCTTGGGAATGGTGCAAACATCACAAGCAACTAAGGGTAAACCTCTAGCACCTCTATACTTCAACCATAAATATGACCGGAGAATCTATTCCAATTGACGAAATTGTGCTCTAATAGGAAACCAACTACACACATAATAAACATGGGAAGCCTAAACAATACAATCCAATCGTCCGCTTTCCCGCAAAAGGAAGATCCTTGGGATGCCAACCATGAAGCTTGATCTAGAGTCTCTGCAGGCAACAATCCCGCGTAGCCATTGGTGATAAACCTATACCAAACAAGATTCCAAGATATCTAAAAATCATCCCCAGATGGATGTAAGACCACAGGATCCAAGAAGGTGGTGAGTCCAACCCAATCAACCAAAAATCAATCTTGTGAGGACTAACGATGGAACCTAAAGCACAACAAAAAGCACCCAAACAAGCAAGGACCCCATCTACTGAACCCTAATCAACCCCAACAAATAACAAAGAATCATCCATAAAGTGGTTATTAACCATCTCAAATCCATATGGAAGCATAGTACCCTTGATCTTACCAGTAATGTGTGTTGCTTTCTGTTACGTGGTACCAGTACCAATGCACCTTCAAATGTGCCCCCAAGGAGAGAGGGTCATTTTTTTAGACCAGGAGGGTTGTTATCCAGCATTTTCTGAGTGGAGGTTATGGCCAGACCTTTTGGTCCTTCTCTTAGGAGTACTATGGCTTAGTGGCATTGCTGACTACCTTATTATAGGGATTGTAGCCCTGAGGTTGGTGTCCGGGGCTCCTAGGGGTGAGTCACTGGGTCACATGACCCACCACTTGTTCCACAACTCCGGTGACAGTTCCGTCTGCTATGAGGCCCTTGCCTCTCTTCTAGGTCACCTCAGGCACCCTCCTAGTCCCTCTGCAACATAGCGCCCTCTCTCCTTGGGCCTTTTCTAAGGATGACATCATCATCCTCACCAGGTCATATTACTTGTTCTGGAGGGGCGTTGAGGGATTATCAGCACTGTTGGGGTTAGATGGGGTATGACGCCCCCCCCTGCCTACTCCAGCCTTCAGTTTGGAGTATTTTGCTCAGTTTTAGCTATTTTAGACATTTTTGGGTAACTCTAGGGAAAATGCCCCAAGTTACCCACAGATTTTATTATTTTATATTATTTTATGTTATAATTTTAAATCTAAGTTGCACGAAACGGGGAAACGAGGAAACGTTGGAAACGCGACCCCTCCAAATTTTGGAAATGGGGAAACGCGATATATATATATATATATATATATGAAGAAGAACAAAATTATTATAAAACATAAACCATAAATTATTAATTACATTTATCTGCAAGCAACATTGCCAAGTGATAAATGTTAATGATACAAACAAAATTTAAATCATACATGTAACATCACATTTTACTCATGAACCCAAGTCTATATCATTTCATTCGTGCAAGTAGTAATATCCAAAAACAACCTTTATAAATGAGGCTATATACTTTATATCCAAAATTAGCCTTTATGTATTAGGTTGCAAGTACAATGTATCAAAATGTGAACAATGAGCATACTAACATAGAAATAAAAGTAAAACCTGCGCTCATACTAATAGTCATCCTCATCTTCATAGTCTTCCTCAAAAATAAAACAGGAAGCACGCTCAGCAGCAGAATGTAGAGTGGAAGAAGTATTTCGAATTCCACTTCTAGGTTCCTCAACTTAGTGCAGCAAGAGAGAGGTCCAAGTCAGCAAATTTTGACTCGGCATCCCAATCTGCACAAGGCCTATTGCTATATTCTGGGACCTGAGTGTTGAAGTTGCTTGTGTGAGGAGAGAATGAAGTGATGTTCTCTTTATAATTTTCTTCAACCTAATTCGAAGCATCTAGAAATAAATTTTATTTTAAAATTTAATGTATTAACCCTTAATTAATGAAATATGTGGGCGGAAAGAGACTTTACGAGCTGGTTTTTTAAGTAATGAGCTAATATTTGGCAAGAAACACATCGTACAAGAGAGGAAACGTGTTTCCGTCCATACGAACGTGTTTCCCATTTAGGAAATGTGTTTCGTACAAACGGAAACGAGTTTTCGTCAAGTACCATACAGGTTTCCGAGTTTTAGCGAGTTTTCGAGGGTGAAACGGGTGCTAGACCCGAGTTTCCTGCAACTTAGTTTTAAATTGACATTTTAAGGCATGTAGGCCTGGTTATTTTGTAAAAGTGAGTGTGAAAACATATAAATAAAGTCTCCTCACTTCATTTTCACAACACAACTTATGTGATAAAATTCATTATGCTACTCTTTTACCCTAGAAGGGCCTTATGAAGTGATGCGCACCTCTTGGAGGGATGATTTTTCTTGCTCTTGGATGAAGTTGGATGCTTTCTTTGTCTTGCTAGTGCTTTGTGGATGCTAGAATGGTTGGAATAACTCATGCTCAAGTAAGTCTTTACATCTTTAAGGTTTGTTTGATGAATGGTAGGTAAATTTTGCATCTTGAATGATTGAATGGTAGCCCTAGGGCTACATTCTCTTTGAATAGGGATTTTGTCTGCCTTTCTATCATCATTGCATAGTAAAAACACACCCAAGAGGAGGTTTTTACAAAGTTTGGCCTTGGAGCTCCAACTTTTCCCTAGGTTAGTCTCTTGAAACCAACCCTAGAGGTTGTTCCAAGAATCTCTAACCTAGTTGACAAGGAGAATCACCTCCAAGAGGAAGGTTGGTCACCTTCCTCTAAGACTAGGGTTTGGGGTAACATCCATTAAAACCCTAAGTTATCAACTTTTGATTAAATTTCACTTGCATTTTCATAGTAGAAGGATTAGAATTAGGTCTGCAATTTTATGTTAAAAAACCCTAGAAAATCAAAAAATTAATGTTTTCAATTTTTTGCCCTTCCTAAAATTTCGGCCCTCTCTCTTACAATTTCGCCCTGCCTTCTTTAGCCCTAAAAACCCTAAAGCAAAATTTTAAGAAGCCCTAAAAACTTAAAAATATAAAAAAATCCTAAAAACCCTAGAAACTACTAAAAATCAGACCTAAAATCTAAGCCTAAAACAGTCCTAAACTGCCCTAAAAGTTTAAAACCCTAGCGGCCTCCTTCTTTTCTCCTCTCCATCCCTCCTATCCTTTTCCCAAACTCTCGGCCCTCTTTTTGCTGCCCACAACAGGGCTGTTACAGTCTTTAGGCATCCCTGAAACCCTGCTGCCACAAGTCTGCAAATTTTTACAGACTGTCATATTTGACAGTCCTCCAAAAACTTGCTACAACATCACATCAAAAACAGTATTCAAGGATTAGTAAATTGTGAAGTTTGCTGCTGTTGAACAAGGATTAATACAAGGTCTGAAAATACTTTGTAATAGCTTACATACAGTCTGAAACATTCAATTATTGCATAAATATTCACTGTCATACATTGCTAGTGGCTGTGATAAAGAGATCTGAAATTTACTTTAAATAAAGTCTGAAAATTTGTGTTAAATGCAAGAATAAAGTGGTTGAAATTTGGATGCATATAGTTCATGTTGTTTCACATATTGCCAAGTATATTTCTGTTGTTATAAATGCTATTGTGGTGACTATCAAACTGTTGCTAACCCACTTATATACTGTCTGCACCTCACTCTTACTTGGCTGATCTAAACGTGGCTAAGTGTTGTTGGCAACGTTGGATATTTTGACCCTTTGTTACATGCACTTATCTTGCCATTTATCACACTGACATCATACTGTATCGATTGTGATATCATATCATATTAGTCTTGGCATGTGTTAGTGGTGATTGGTCATTGAATAATTTATACTACATTGATGAATGATCTCTTTTATTGGCGATTGTCCTATTACTAGTTACTACATCATTGGGATAATTCTTGCATTACTACATTGAATGATTACACTTATCACCTACAAGCACTTTCTATGACTAGTGTGTCTTCTTCCTTTGCAAAACCATATTGATTAAGGCACTGGTCTCTAATTTGTTTGCCTAGGAGGCATAGTTGTTGTTGTCACAAGTGTTTGCAGGTCATTAAAGGGATCTCCCCTTGGAGGTTCCGACTCTCCGAAGTAATTGGAGGAGTGGCTAAGGTGACAGTGGTCACTTTCTCCATGCATTTGTTCATCGGATACTAGCCCTGCCAGTTCATCTGGTAACACTTTCAAGTTTTCAACAAGTAACCCATGGCATCCCTTGTCGGAACATACAAATATGGTGCCAGAGGGAAACCCTGTCTAATAGACCAGTGCAAAGCAATCCAAGGGGGCAAGGCCTTGTTCACTAACTCAAAGGTTGAGGCCCATTGGAAAATAAAGTATTCACCATGCCTTCACGGAGTGAACCAAAATCCAAGCAAGTCAACATCTCAGAGATAAAGGTCCAATCCACCCGAGCATAAGCTTTATCAAAGACATATACTGTTGACATGTCTCTCTCGCCCACTCCATAACCTCCTAGACCGAGGCGACTCTATCAAGAATGAACCTCTACTAGACAAACTAGACTGCTCATGCTAAACCACATACTTTGCTACTGCATGGATTTTGAAAGCCAGTGCTTTTGCCATGATCTTGTATGTGACTAAAAGCATTAGCAATGTGCTATGCCTCCACCCACCTATGAAGTCTCACGTTGCACTCTTGGGAACTAACTTAATCAACCCCTAATTAAGAGACTTGGAAAGGTGACCAGAACTTTTATGACCCTCCGAGTCATAACAATAAGAAAATACTTCAACTGCTAAACAAGAAAGTCATCCCCAACACAATCCCACGTGGACTTGTAGAAATCACAAGGAAAACCATCCAACCCCGAGGATTTTCCATACTTCATGGACATTAGCATAGTGAAATACTCATATCAAGAAATATCCAAATCCAACTCGTCCCTATCACCACACGAGACCTTACGAGGGACTACCCTACGACAAGCATCTTGAGCAACAATCGCGCCATCTGAATCAGAAGATGATCCGAACCTATCACATCCATCAAAACATCCCCCCGACGAAGCTTGCCAAAAAACACAATCTCCTCTCTTAGTCCATAAAACTTGTCCAATCTCACCTGTACCCTGTCCTATCCCTAACGATAATTGGTCCATGTGAACCACCCACCATAGTCCAATCTACAAAGTCTAAGTGAGACATATTCAATTTAAAACTTTAAACACTAAAATTAATGGTGCATCAGAAGAAAGCCCAATCAAGATATAGGAGCACTATCACCACTTGCAATCAAAAGAATATCATTAATACAAGAGATCTTTTTTAGGCAATCAAAATAGAGAGCTATGTCCACTTGCCTCATCAAGGGGGCAACTTCCAAGAGCAAAGCTCAAAATACAATAACAATTCTTAACAAAACATCACATAGCTTACTACTCTATATATAGTGCTTCAATAGCCAAAACCCTAAATATGTGTGGTCCTACTATTAATGAGGATCAACCACCTAGTGGACCTTATTCAAAAAAGAGGACCCTTTTACATTAAGTCACTACCCACTATCTAATGGGCATGTTAAATCCAAATTTGACCTTATAAATCCAAGTGTTAATCTTCAATACATATTCATGGATATCATTCGGAGTGAGCTCTGTTGCCGCCTAATGCACACCTCGGGTCACGTGGCAAAAATCTCCAAGCCATTGGGTGTGTCCTTGGGGGCAAAAGCCAGAGTCAAGTGTTGTCCCCTAAAACTCGACTCCTCCATCTAGACTTATTCCTAGCGAAGCCAAGGGAGGTGGTCCCTATTAAAAAGGAATCTAAGGCTTGTATTCTAACAAAAGAAAAGCTAAGAAAATCTAGGAGTTAAATATTTTAAGCACAAGAACAAAATAACATCAATCTTTAAAGCACTGAACTATTTATCATCATCATTAGAGCATAAAAGTTTCAACATACAGAATATCAAATTAAAAGACCAGTGCCGAAATGAAATGCTTAAAAAAAACAATGTTGTGCAATTGTTCTTGGTAAATTTTATTATTAAAAGTGATGGTGATTAGTGGGTTTTTTCTTGGTTTGGTCCACTAAAACTCACCTTCTCAAACTGAACGCATAAGCAACTTTACCAAGTGTCCAACGGGGAGAGGACAAACCTCATGAATGAGTATCCCCCTAACTCTATGGTAGTCACTCTTTGCAAGCTCCCGAATTCTTTGCTTATGTGGATTTTCCTATTAAGCTAGTCACTCTAATCCCTTTTTGGTATGACCAACTGATCGGACAAGCCACAAAGGTCCAAAGCATACGGGAGTAGAGTCTTGGTTCATTTTATTAATTTAAAATGCTTGTGGACTTGCTTAACTAAACTAAACCACGAATCTCTTTTCCACGCACCACTTACTCGGGCAAGCCCTTTCGACTGGTACAGTACTTCGGGAAAACGTGGGGATTCCTTTTATTTGCAAACAAAAACAAATTATGAGAAAAGTAAACTAATTAAGTGATGTGCGTTTGAAATAAGTGATTTAATCTATTGTTAATCAAGAAAAACAAAACTAAAGCAAAAAATGGAAACCGCATGCCGTGACAGGAGACCACACCCATCCCCCCTGGGGGGATGGGATGCAAGCATTGGGTAGCCCGCTTGCACTCTTTATTATTTTTATTACAAGACTCTTTTATTTTTTGGGAATGCCACTGGTCCTTTATAATCAAGGATCCAGACAGCTTACAGTGGTTCAGTAAAATGATCAAAGGTATAGGAAGGTGTCTGGAAAGTCTTGAATGCTTCAAATTTCGAAAAATTGGCTAGAGTGCCTCTCTACCTGCTCATTAAATTCTGAAAATCAGCAAACAAATGTTAGTAGAAGACACCCAAATGACTCCTCTTGTGTAGTGACTTCACTCTAAATGAAGATTGATACAGCAGATGTCGACTTCTCACACCTTCCAAGAATTTAACCAGACTTGCTCACTTTAAGAGTGCTGAAAAGATGATTAATCATCAGTGATCACCTCCCTGCCTTTGCAAGGAGACGGAGCAGACCATCTCTATTTCATTGACTAGGGTTTACCTTTTGGTTTGACTCTTTTGTATCTTTGTTTTATCTCTTTTATCCAGGAGACCCCTTTGGCACTCCCACGTTGCCACTAATGCTTGATGTACTTTTGAGGCGCATTGACCTATTTTGGTCATGTATAGACATTAATATAATTTTTTTCTTTTTTCCTATGATGGTTTTTTCTTTTCTATATGGTACAAGAAACAGGGGGTAATGATACACAACAAAAGCAAGAAACTGCCCATTTTCATTACATGACCTATGGAACTGATCTTTTATTATTTTGAACTAGCAAAGCTAATAGCTCAAATGTAACTCCATGCTCACTAGGCACCCATGTTCTCACCATGGCGTGGAAGATCGACGCCATGTCTTGGGAGGTCTATACCAGCTGCTTAAGGAAATATTTATACCAATTTGGAGGCAATCAATGAAGTAGTTTTCATCTGAGTTCATGGTCATGATTAGGGAGTATGCTAAGGAAGTGAGTATGGATTAAAGGTCATCAGGTGGTAATTGAAACAAACAATCATGGTTTCCAAACCCGTGAAGCCATTAAATATTGATCAGAAACACCGATACACTAATCTATGTTATCAGAAAAGGGAAAGAGGAACAGATCGAGAAACGGTTGTAGAGGCTTTTGGAGGAAAAGAAACGTAAACCCACCACCCCCTTCCAGCGTACAATATAAATATAAAATTGACTCGTAATGTTATACTGCAGTGTTGAAATGGGAATTATAATAGGGATGGGAATGAATGAAAAACAAGTCTCGTGGTCAGGTTCCTCGTAACAAAGATCCAGAATTATCTCAACAAAGTAGGGTTTTACAACTTGGGGAATTGAAGCTTTCCATGGTATGAATTTAAAGCGTTAAAGAACTGAGTTTACAGGGCCTTGAAAAATCCACGGCACACGTATTTTCACTACACTGTAAATGCGTCTTGTCAGATGCAGTGCTCACCTGTTTTTTGCTGAAGAACTTCAGAATAGCACTCTGAGAAAGGTCAGGACAGCAATAGGAAATCCATTTGATGGCCGTCAGTCCGTTGCGCCGGCCATCCAATCCGAGCAGCTTCCGTGCCAACGACCCATCACGAGACTGCTCAGGAAATGGCGGAAGAGCGAACCACTGTTTGGTTTTGGGCATTTCATTAGGGTTGGCCTCTGGGGTTTCAATACCATGTGACCCTGTGGCTTTAGTTGTTAATCCCAGAATGTAAGAGAATTGTGCCGAGCAGCGGGCTGTCCAAATCCTGTGAATTAAACCAAGCCTTGTAGAGGTAAACATTCTTATTGCTAGTGCTTATGAGGCAAAGCCAAGGTTCACAACAAATATTATATTTCCATGGCTTTCGTGAAAGCTTTTCTTCCACTTGTTGATCGTGTCTATTATTTCAAACTGTTTGAACTTCCAGGAATGCTCGTTTGGTAGACTATGTTTGTGAAGCTGGAGTCTGTATTTTGCTGGCTTCACTGGAGACTGGAGCACTATCGAATTTAGCAGATATCCGATTTTATTGAATCGAGATTCAAATTCGTCCAACTTGCAGTCAGTAACTTGCAAAGAGTTTTACATTCGCGGGGTTATTTGAATCATTAACACCGTAACGCCCACCTTCTAAACCATAGTAAAAAATTATTTAATCCAGTATTTATGGTTATCATTTTATTAATCACACCACGTTGCATCATCACTACAATAAAATGAGGTGTGATAAGGATTATATCAGGAATGGTGAAGCCATGATTAACCGGTGGAGAATGGACTAGTTCAGTTGAATTTGTGGATGGCATAGTTAGCGGGCTTGAAGTCAAGCTATCCAACCCGGATGGCCTAGTACCAACCAAGTAAAACAAGTGGAAATTTGTATTCTTGAATCCTACTACTATGCTCTTGTCTGTCGAGTTTGGGTGTGGTTTTTCTGTGTGTGTGTGTGTGTTTTCCTTGCCTACTGCACTCCAATCGGGGGTGACCTTCTTGGGATGGTCTCCAGTTTTTATGTGTGTTGTTTCTATTATCACGAGCGAGTTGACGGTGGCTGGGTTTTCTAGAAGCCATGACACTAGTCACGTGATACCTAGGCGAGATGTTTGTTGGGGTTTCACTTGTTCGAACACGGGAACCGGGGGTTGCTAGCTCCAGCGGTAACGAGTGGTGTATCATTTGTAAAGGTCCCCCTCCTTCCCCCGATAATAGCACAAGGATTTGGACAAACCCTAGTGCACAGATTATCTTTTCCCCCTTGTCAAATGAGGGTGGCGGTGGTGGTCAACTGGATTCTGGACAGGCAACAGAAGGTTTTTCACAACCGGAACCCTCCTCTCCTCCGGTTGTTTCAAACTAGCGCATTGATATTATTCAGGGGGGACCTCATCCGTTAAGAGGTGTTAAAGCGAGACTTCGCCGGAAGAGCAAAACTGGAAAGGCTAGGAAAGGAAAAGGACTCTGCATGTTGGGTAAGGATATCACCATTGACATGGTACAGGGACTCTCATCCCAAGCATTGATGGGCAGATTTGAATATATTAGACTCAATCTAGTGGATATTATTGAGTGGGTCTCTCGAATGTGGAAACTGTTGATTAACCATATTCCTCGAGTTATTATGTTACCTAACGGTTGGATTTACTTTCATTTCCTGTCGGAAGAGAGTAAACAACTCATTGCTTCTAAGTACTAGGTTATCGGCCACGACTCACTTGTACTTTGTAACTGGCACTCGGCTTTTAATGCCTAGAAGGAGAAACATGTCCGTAGACACCTGTGGGTGTTGTTCCCGGGGTGGCCACTACAGTGTTGGAGCTTCAACGCTTTTCTGGCACTTGGGAATGCCATTGGAAATTTTATTATGGTTGAAGATGCGACTCTTTTTTCGAACGAAGAAGATGCCATGTATCCTGGTAGATGTTGACATGGTTGAGGGCTTGATGGAGTCTATTGATGTTGTTGGCACGAGGTTAGACCGCATGAAGTGCAGAAGCCGACAGCAACAAAGAAGGACCATCCGCGGAGAACAAGGGGCCGACGTAAGCGCAAGATTAGTTTAGTTAGTTAGAAAGGGTCATTTTGACCATTTTGTAACCACCATAGTTGGCTATAAATAGGACTATGAATGTAAGCCTAAGGGCATCCTAGCATGAGAGCACAAGCTGATCAATAACCGAGCGAATGACTTGTGTGATGTTTTGCTCTGTTTTCGGCAAGTTTGTATGGATCTGCGATGAGGTGTTTTGAACTGTCCCTGCAAAGGTTATCCCGCAGGTTTTTGATAAGTTAATGCATAAAGATGTTCGGATCTGTCTCTGTTATCTTTGTTTATGTCGAATGATGAATACTGTGTCATATTTGAATGATGTTGTTATGTAATTTCTGATTGATGCAATCGCCAATTTTAACTTGTTAATGTGAATGTTGATTACATAGCGAATATGCAAATGATGAGTATATAAAGCATGTTGAGAAGGTAAATATCTAGTTTCTATAGCAATAGAGTCTAAATAGGTGCATGTCCTTTCCCCACTGCAGAAACCTGGTTCCTGCAACCCCCATAACCATCTCGGGTGAGACTTCACTCGCTTCGCGGGTGTTGCTGGAAAGGGTAAAACCTTTATGTGTCGATGCTTAAGGGTGTTTGGTTGGTGTTTGTTGATGACAGTGCGAAGTGAACCCCTGTCGACAGAACTGTGTCAACAAATGGTTCTGTTGTCGGGACCCTGAAGAAGAAAGAAAATGACATGTTGTGGCACCCGACGAAACCGGAGATTCAGGATTGGTTTGACAAGAAGACAGAAGAATTCGCGGAAGGAGAAAATCGGAACCCCGGGAAGACAACAAGCAGTTGGTTGGAAAAGCATATCTATTCTGATATCCACGAGGTTGGCGCAACTTACCTTTCAGAAGAACCATTGCCGAGGAGGTGAACCTAACCACTGGACTCTAGAACTAATCCAACAGCTAAAACGGGTCGACAATAGGGTATCAAAGGCCGTTTACTTCTGGGTAGACAGTATCCAAGAGGGATACATCACTGAGTTTGTCGTTGATACGATCAAATCATACAGCGACGCAGAAAGGAAAATTTTCAAAGGGCCTAGAGGGAGATTCCTGCTATTGCTGAAATTGTGGATTAAGATGCTCATCTGCGAAAAGGGTATACTAAGGATGAATTTCGACGAGTAGAAGATTAGTGTGCAGAAGTTGTGGATACCGCGTGAATGCGGGTCCGATAGAAAGATGCGGGGTAGATGGACATGAGCGACGACGAATTTCTAAGGGAGGCTGAAAAAGATTGTGGTACCTTAAGGAGTGGGGTGATATTCCGGCAACCAAAGAAGAAGAGGAGGACTGAGAGAGAGTCTCCTGAGGGGACCATAACGGAAGACTGCGAAACAGGACCACAAGGGACGAAGTGACCTTATTACGACGAAGAAGAAAGTGAACAGGCTACCCCAAAAGCTGAAGAAGGACAGACCCTAAGCTACAACGTACCTTCAACTCCGCTCACTACTCAAAACTTGATAGGACGAAATACAAGTTATTCGCAGAGCTGTCCTACGTGCCAGAACAATAGTAAGAGTAGCGGATCAGTAAATAATAATAGTAGAAGCACAAGAATGGCAAGTGACGACGCAAAGATGCCAACCTTCCAGGGTAATGGGACCAAGGATCCCGAACAATACTGGTTTTTGCGTGAGGCAGTATGGACCATGAAATAGGTTCAAGACGAAAACATCAAAAAGGGATAGCCAGCGACGACCCTCAAGGGCCGTGTGCTAGACTGGTATATGAAGTTTACTAAGGTACCGACGGGAATTCTAGATAAAACATTGCCACAAATCAAGGTGGGGATGATCGATGAATGGAAAGTCCGCATGCTTTTGCCTCAACCCCTCTCCTGAACAGAATCCAACTTGCTACCTTTTGGTCACTTATGGACTACCTAAGCCAACTTAGCCAATTCGTGACCTCTACCTATGAGTTGGAGTTTGATGTTTCCTAGATGCTGGGATTTTTGTTAGTCTAAGCCTGCCACAAGTGAGCTTTTCAAGTTGTCTCCAAGGCATTTGAATTTCCTTCACTGGATGTATTATATATTGTACTCTTATTACACATTAATAAGACGATGAAGTATTATCCAATTGAGTTCTTTCTTATGTGTTTCTAACTCACTCTTTTCTCAATTCACTGCTAAATCTTTGTTGCAATTCTTAGTGAAGATCACATTTTGCTTAGATCCTTAGCTATGGAATTCTTGCATGCCATCAGGCCATATAATTATGACATGGTATCAGAGCTTGGGGAGCCTAAGGAGCATACATGCTTACAGTAATGCACCAGAAGCAGTGGAGTTACCACAAGAATCCCGGGGAAATTGCCTGAGTCCTTTGACTTGCCATTGGGGTCTACCCAGGTGTGATGCACTCTTGAATGTGCCTAATGACTTAAGAAGATCTCATTAGAATCAATTAATATTCCATACAAATCTTCAGAGTGTTATTTTCCAGGTATTGAAAAACAGTGGCAGAAATCTCAACACAAGTTCGAATGGTGAAAGTCTCCTTGAAGTGGCTCCTTCTCAAGTTGCAGTATAAGTTTATGAGAACTTTGCTTTCTCCTCTTCGTATGCAGCTGATCCAAGAGAAGACATTCGAACTTCATCATGAATAAGAACTCATAAACTTCATCCATCATCAGTGTTCTCCTCTCATACTTTAGATATTGAGGATCCTATGTGAGTCTTTAGTGTGCAAGAAGGTGATCTAATGGTTATTTGGAAGTCCAGTATGCAGTGTGAGGTTGTTTGTTTCACTCTCACTTCCACTGTCTATGCTCCTGCCAGTTCCTACATGATTGCTAGCACATTTCCTCAAGAATTTGGAGACACCTCTTTGTTCTCTCATGATTCTTCTAATTTGTATTATGAAGATCATCAACTAGTTGTTGTAGCTCATACACACTCAGAACCTCTCATTGGTTCGAATTTTGGTGTGTCATTGGATGCTATAGAGGAAGAATTACAGTATGGATTCGTTGCATTCCCTCTCACTGTCGTGCTTTTGATCCACTGCATGATTATGATTGGCACATGTTCTCAGAGTTGCACAAAAGATGGAGGACATCATCAAGTCTCATTTGGAACTTATCTCAGGAAGTTCAAGTCTGGTGAGCACACTCCACTTCTTCCCAAGAAGAAGATTCCTCTAGACATCATGCCCAAGTTCACATCTACTTGGAGTTTGGAGAGACTTCTTATGGTGTATTTCATGTCCATTTTAGAGGGGGAGTTTTCTTCCTAAGTGGTTTTTCCTTTTTACCTCAGTTTACATGGACATAATAATTGTAAAGGGTGACCATAGCCTTTGTTGTTGGGCCTTATATTACGCTCACACAAGTTAGGCTTAAGGAGGGGTGTTATAATAATTAACCCATCTATACCTTAGTGTATGCATTTTTTATGTTTCCTAAGTGTTTGACCATGGTTAGTTGGCTCCTAGAACATGTCTTGACCCACATTTGTGATGTTTATCCATCATAGTGCCCTCTTTTTGCTTTTAAAGCAGCTTTTATTAGCTAAGAGCATCCATACTGCTTTTGTCCAGCTTTTCCGAGTTAAATCTAGCTTTGTTCTGCTTTTCTCATGGATAAGAATGAGTAGGTGCGCTAGGATGAACTTGGGCAAGTCTGCATGCTTTTGCCTCAGCCCCTTCCTGCTTTTTCTCCTAAAAAGCCTCCAACTTGTTTCCTTTTGGTCACTAATTGCCTACCTAAGCCAACTTATCCAATTCGTGACCTCTACCTATGAGTTGGAGTTTGATGTTGACTAGATGGGGGGATTTTACTATTCTAAGCCTGCCACATTTGATATTTTCAAGTTGTCTCCAAGGCATTTGAATTTCCTTCACTAGATGTATTATATATTGTACTCTTATTACACATTAATAAGATGACGAATTATTGTCCAATTGAGTTCTTTCTTATGTGTTTCTAACTCACTCTTCTTCTCAATTATCTACTAAATATTTGTTGCAATTCTTAATGAAGATTACATTGTGCTTAGATCCTTAGCTGTGGAATTCTTGCATGCCATCAGGCCAGAGAATTCTGACAGGTATCATATTCATGAGGATGACTCCTAAAGCATCTCATATTAGGTGTAAAGGAATGTGGTGGACGTGTTCCTATCAAATTGGGAGCCATTCATGCTATAGGTAATGACAATATGGCAAGTGGAGCAGACTATTAGGCATGGGAACAACAATTTCCGTGTCATGGATTCAACATTTTCCACAAACAAATAAAAGGTATTTTGGTTTCCACTCACCTTCTTTACCAGGTTGACATTATTATTCTATGATAAGAATTCATCAAAATATTGTTTATAACAACATGATTTACCAAGGTTGTGTCGTATCTTTGTTATATAAATTAATGAAATCTTAATTTAAGTGGTCATAATTGCCCTATTGATGAAAAAACTATAGAGTAAATAGTCAAATCATTTTAAACTTCCAAACTAGAAGAAGGGAAAAAAATGCTCTACTAGGGTCTTGGTATTCATGGTGATTTGATGACCTGAAGATAGTAATGTTTTGGCATGTGTGTGTGTTTGTATTGTCATGGAAGCATTGACTACAACCTCACTAGTCTACCAAGAAAACAATCATTTTGTCCTAAGGCGAGGCATAATGGTCACTTGTGACCTATCCCTCATTTTGCACAATGACATTTCTCAAGCTACAATTGGTGGTGCCACCCAAGGCTCCCCAGAAGTGCATTATGAAGCTTTACCATGAGTTAATGATGATCCTCTTGCAAGTTTTAAACTTGTGAAGAGAAGCCATGCATACAGATTCTTTTAAGCAAAATAGAGAGTACACCACAACATACGCATAATACACAAAGATTCACCCTGGAAACCATTAAAGGGGAAAACCAACAAAACTTAGAGCTACACATCTATATTTTTCATTATGATTATTAACCACTCACAATACAATATGTAGGTATTCTGCAACATCAAAAACCCTAAATCGTTAACCTAGATTAGAAATAGAACCCAATCCCTTAACCAAGATTAAGTTACACATTTTTAGGAAAAACCCCAAAATAAGCCAAAATAGCCCCAAGAATTTTGAATTCACCTTCGGCTCATATCAACAATGAGATAATGTCCATTGTTGATGTCTTCTTTGTGGAGCAAAGGGAGGGTGCCGATGCAACCCCCCCATGATCCTCCCTAATCCAACACCTGGTGCATATGAAAGAGCACTACTAAGTGGGGATTGTCAAATGACAATCCCCACACACACATCTAGAGAATATAACACATACCCAACATTCTCCCACTTGTTGTTTTCTTTGCATAACAATGGGCCATGTATTGATAGGGTCATAGGTTCAGGGAATCAATGCCCATAGATTCTCTACTCCAAGAGAACTTCTCAGTATTGACAGACTTCGTCAATGAGTCTGCAACTTTTTCAAGGTGTCAACCTTTCCCAACAACACCTTCTTGTCTTCGACCATATCTATCACAAAGTGATATTGCACATCAATATGCTTTGTCTTATCATGATAAGCAAAGTTCTTTGCTAGAAATATCGCACTTTGGTTGTCGAAATCTAACCTTATAGATTTCTATACAAACCCAATACCTTAACATAATATCTACAACCATACAACTTCTTTACTTGCATTGGCGGCTATGTTGTATTTAGCTTATGGAGTTGTTGGGCCTGGCCCAAGTGGGGCATTTTTGTGCAAACCAAGTTTTGACACTGCGAATTTAAGTGCAGTAAGGTTGAAAACTTTTTGAACAAGTTTGTTTTGGGAAGCTGTGAAGTTGAGCGCAGCGCAGTGTCGGAAGAGCTGTGAAGTCCAGCGTTGCGGAGGAGTACAACACTGCGATGAGCCCGATCTACAGAGATCCAGCAAGGCAGAATATTGGAAGGAAGATGGCATATATTCCGGTTAGACCATCGATGGTCTATTTTTGGTAAAGATGCTCCATGATTACCAAGTGGCGGGTAAGGAGTAAAGCGGAGGAAAGTGACTGGTCGCACAAGCAAGGAACCACTACATGAACCAGTCGCATAAGGTCGTTAGAGAAGGAACAACTGGGTGAAAGTGACCTGTAGGCATGCGTGCGACAGGGGGGATGATAGCGACGTGACCATGCGTAGAGGATGGCCACGATGGAAGATTCACTACCAGAAGCCAGCAAGTCCGGTTAAAGGAAAACTGCAACAGTTTTGGGAAAGGGTTTTTTCTTGCATATTGTAAAGACATGATCTACGAGCATGATCTATAAATAGGCACCATTTTGTAAGGGAAATGGTTGTTTGGTTGTTGATCTCTCGTTGTTGATTGGGTTTAATTCTCATTGTATAGTCTTGAGCAAGACCTGTTTTGAGTTTGCCATTGCAAAGGCTCTACAAGCTATGTGCATAGAGGCCTACTGAGAGAGAAGAGAGTCTACAGCTGAGTGCGCAGATTGGAACTGTTGTACCCTTCCCTAAGACTAATATAATAGCAGTTCCTGTGGACGTAGCTCCCATCCTGGCGGTGAACCACGTTAAATTCCTGTGTTATGTGATTGTTTACATGTTTGCATCTGTTTATTTGCTTACCAATTAATGCGTGAGATCTTGCTTATCAGTTTATGTGTTTACTTTTATATGTATTCGCCATGAGGATTGAGATGGGAATAATATGTTACGTTCGCATATGTGATTGAAGGCTAAATGCATGAGTATTTCTAAGTTGTGAATGTATGAATCGGTTGGGAAATCACTTAAATAGATAAGACATGCACATCGCACATCACCGAAAGTGCGCAATACTTTGAGTTTCGTTACTTGCATAAGTCATAAGATCAATAATCTAAGGCAGTTGATGAATAGGTAGATACTAAGTATAACTTGTGGAAGTTGACTAAGTCGAAAGAGGAAGCGCAATTATCTATTGTGCTATCCTGTGTTGAGTTACTTCCGAGCCGGGCAGTCCTTGGATGTGCGAGTTGTGCAAGTGCTTGGCCTTGCAGAAGTGTTAGCTGTGACGAAGGTGATCGTCATGCAGTCCTCAGTTCCCAGCGCATCCTCGCAGTGCGTTGCTCATCATATCTGCTTAAGAACTCATCACGCGGTTGTGGAAACTTGATTCCACAACCCCCCACTATTTCGCCTCAGGTGAGACCTAGGTCTGTTCGCAGATCATTGCCTAAAGGGCCGGTGAAAAAGGGGTTTTGTTGGTTCCTTGAACCGCGAAGAACCTGGGTCTTTATAGAAAACCTCAAGACAGTATAGTAAGCCAACAAATGGTTCCGTTGCCACACTAAGAATCCGTGATGAGTTGTCGCGCTTGAAAGAAGTGATGTGCTAAGAAGAAAAGGTTCCGTTGATTTCAGAAATTTGGCATCCGGGCAAGAAAGAAATATGGGCTTGGTGCGATAAGACAGAAAGAGACTTCGCAAAGAAAGAAAATACAAATCCACATCTGTCTGACATAGATTGGTTGAACAAATACCCATGGAAAGATATGCACAAAATTTTTTGGGCATCTTTTGGAAACAAGTTGCACGAGTGGTTATCGTAGCTCGCAGAGTGCAAGAATTGTTTCGTACCAGAAGTACCGACCGAGTGGACTCCAGAGCTCATTGCGAGGTTCAAAGCAGTAGATAGTCCATTTTCGAGAGTAGACGACTTTTGGGTTGACAGTATCCTAGAAGGCTTCGTGATAGAGTTCGTTGTGGACACCCTGAAGTCCTACAGCGCAGCCGAAGCAGAGTTCTTCAAAGGTTTCAGAGGTAAGTACCTGAACAGTTTGAGTTTATACATTAAAATGCTTTTAGCTAAAAAAGGTATTTTAAAAATGCAGTAAAGATTCCTAGCAGTTTGAATTTATAATGGTCAATAGCATTTATAGTGATTCTGACAAAGAGACACATAATTTGAGAACTGGAAAAAGATATAAGTGTACCACTCAGAAGACTGGAGTCCGCGTAGATATTGATTTACAACACTAGCCTGTTAGCCAAATTGCACCTCTATCTGCTACCTATGAGCCTATTACACCGCAGAATCCACTGGTTGCAAGTACTGCGCATCCTATCTCTCGGAATCCGCCAGTTCAGAACCCTCTTGTTGTTAATATCCCTCATCCTCAGAGTGTTGATACCAGTAACATCGTGGGAGTAAGTACTCGAATCATTCCGACTCAGAACATTCCGCGCAGTACCAATTTTACTTTTGCCACTCAGAATCCTCCGCAAAACACTACACCACCTAGGAGAAGGATGACAGATGATATTAAGCTGCTGATATTCAAAGGAATGGGTCTGGAAGACCCTGACCAGCACTGGTTTCTATGTGAAGCCATCTGGAGTGTTAAGCAGGTCTAGGATGATGATGTGAAGAGAGCGCATCTCGTCACCACGTTCAGAGAGAGAGCATTAAACTGGTTCATGAAGTATTCTCAGGGACAGAATAGAAGCTTAGCAGAAATCAAGGCCGCATTATTGAGAGAGTTTAAAAAACCGAAGTCAGAATCGCAGTGTATCACAAAACTAAAAGAGATTAAGCAGAAACCTAATGAAACAGTCTGGGAATTTGACCAGAAATGTAAGACACTGCTAGACCAAGTAAGTTTTCTCATAGCTCCGCAACAACACCAAGAATGGTTTGTAGCTGTGCTGTTGTCTCATATCAGACTGTTGTTGATGCAACAGAAGGTGGCTTCATAGGAAGAAGCCTTGGAGATTGCGATGAAGTTGGAAGCTTCACCAATTGGAGAAACTAGCACTGGGATGTCTCAGATTCAAACCCAGTTAGCTACCCTAACATTACAACTACAGGATATGAAGAAGGGAAAATAAGAGAGATAGGAAGTTTGGTGCACAAGATGCAAAGGAAAAGGGCACACTAGAGAGAATTGTCCTTTATTTCAAGAGTATCTTAACGGTGGAGCACCGAATCCGCTAAATCAGAATCAAGCACCATGGTGTGAAATCTATAAAACGTGAGGCCATAGGCCTGAGGACTGTTATCTCATACAAAAGTATGTGCGCACCCCTAAGAATCTATATTGCAATTTTTGTAAATCAGTTGGACATGATGAATCCAATTGTAGGGCATATGAGCTCATGCAAGAAAGGAAGCGAGACATGGAGCGTATGCGTGATAGTGGAGTATACAGAGTACAAGAACAAACCCTACCAAAGCAAGATAATGCGCAGTATGACCAGGGCGCATATAGAGGTCGTGGAGGATTCCACGAAAGAGGAAGAAATACTGGTCCAGGACAAGGAAGGGGAAGAGGCCAGATGATATGTTACAACTGTGGCCAGGCAGGTCACTTATCCAAAGATTGTACCAATGAATGTACTACTTGTAATTACTGCAAATATTTTGATCATGTTATTGAGGTCTGCCCAGTATTAGTTGCAGAGATGGAGAAAAGAAAGCAAGATGCACCGAACCCGAATATTCAGTTGATCGCAGCAGAGAGAAGGCCTGCGGATCCAAGTATCAATGTAGTGACGCGAAGTGGCGCTACAACAGGAAGAGATAGAGGAGAAGAAGCTTCGACGTTTGGAGGCTTTGAAACTAAGCAGACTCCTCTTGGAATGATTTGGATTAGAAAAGCTACTGGAAAAAACACCTCCCTTCAATCTAGAGAAAAATAAAGGAGTATTTGAAGAAGCGCGGGACATTTTCAAAGGATAAGTACCTGGATCACTAAGAATCTCGTTGCGCAGTGAAATACCACATATGGAGGATATGCCGGCCGCTTATGACAAGACGTGTCACGCAGTAGAGACAGGATCACCGCATATGGAGGATATGCCGGCCGCTTATGACAAGACGTGTCACGCAGCAGAGACAGGAACCTCTATTGCGTAGTTCCTACGGAGCTGCATGAAACTATTAAAGAGTCCAGATGCTATAGAAGAATTACAAAAACTATTAGACCAGTATGAACCACGCAGTGAGATGGAAACTGCCCAGAGCGCAGTTCATCACATCGGGAAACACAAAAGAATAGGCAGAGAAATGAGACTCAGTGCGCAGATGGGAGACTATGAGATGGATGAGATCATTCTTGATCTGGGATCTGAAGTAAATGTCTTAACTAAACAAACATGGCAGCAGATGGGGGTACCAAAGCTGTTATGGTCACCTATACAGTTGAGAATGGCCAACCAGGAGAAAGTCATACCTTTTGGAAGGTTAGCCAACTTTATTGTTGACATTGATGGAGTGCGAAGTCATGCTTACTTCGATATTATCGATATTGTGGGTGATAGTCAACCTTATCCTGCATTGTTGGGAATTGACTGGGCTATGGATAACCTCGCCATCATAAACTTGAAGATGAAGAAGATGATCTTTGAAGGAAAGCACCTCAGGGTCACTGCACCACTGGACCTTGCAGACAGAGACAGATACAGTGAGCCCATTTAGGAAGAATCCAGAGCGCAGTATCTTGACCTCCTTTACAAGATGACTACATTAATCCCGTTGCGGATGGAACACTCAGTTGGCGATGCGACAACTCTTGCATTTCAGACTCTAATGCAGGACTGGAGAACTGGAAAGGTCATATGCATGAAGTATCTGCCAGGAGATGCGGGCAGATTACAAAGTCGTTGAGATTGGAAAGGAGGTAAGTCTAATTCCCACTTTTGATGGTTCATCTAATGTTTATTCATTTATCCGAGAATATACTACAGCAATTGCAGAAGAACATCGCTTGCCGGCATTAGACATGGTGCTGCGTGAGACACTTGCCAGATGGTGGGATGCGCATAAGCACACATTGACCACATGGGATCAATGCAGAATCAAGATGCAGATCAAGTTCACTGACAAGGTTGCACTGCCCTTTGAAAAATATAATGGACAGACGGATCCTAGGGATCATATTGAAATCTGTTCACAAGGATGGGAGGAGAGACCGCAAACAGATTGGGTTGATCTGTTTGTGCACACGTTGGAGGAACAAATTCCAAAGAAGTGGTATCTAGACATGGAGTTGCGTAGAGAAACTATAGATTGGCCTACCCTCACTGCGAACTTCCAGAAGAGCTTCAGTTTTGAAGATGACAATCCTAGTATAAATGAAGCTTTGCAGATCATGAAAGAGAGAACATTCAGACCATAATGCCCAAGTACAAACGAGGCATTGGAAGAACTCGAAGAGAGAGTCTTTGAGGATGTGAAAGTACCACTCAACCTACAGCCAGAATGGGAAAGAACGATTAAGCAGGCCCTTGAATGCTATAACCTTGTTGAGAATGAAGATAAATAAGAAGAAAGTGACGAGGAGGATCCGCGCAATGTCAATATACCTAAGTCCGAAGGTGCGCGCGATGTAGAGGGACCTCCTATGGAAATTCCAGACATGAGTGGACCTGTGAAAACAATAAAAGTTAACACTGGCACAAGCGAAGAGCCGAAGTTCTCATCTATTGGAGACTACTGGGATGATCAGACAGTCGTGAAGATCGTAGACCTACTGCATGAATATCAGGATTTATTTCCAACAAAGTTCACAGAAATGAAGGGTATTTTGGGTGAGTTGGGAGTTATGAAAATACCTCTTAAGCCAGGTGCGAATCCCATTAAGCAAAGGCCGTATAGATTGAATCCTCGATACAAATAAAAAGTCAAGGCAGAACTTGATAAGATGCTCGATGCGGGTATCATTGAGCCAGTTGAAGAATCAGAGTGGATAAGCTCGATGGTTATCCAAGACAAGAAAACTAAGGGTGAGATCAGGATCTGCGTGGATCTCAGAAAGCTGAATGACGCTTCGCTACATGACCCATTTCCCACTCCTTTTATAGATTGAGTCTTAGACAATGTTGGGGGAAATGGGGCCTACTCTTTCACTGATGGATTTTCTGGATACCATCAAATAAGAATTGATCCAACAGACAAAAACAAGACAACCTTTGCTACTAAATGGGGGTCGTTCCAGTATACAGTCATGCCTTTCGGTTTGAAGAACGCACCTGCCATTTTTTCTAGAGTTGTTGTCGCAATATTTAAAGATTTCATGCATAAATTTTTAGAAGCATACTTTGATGATTGGACTGTATTTGGTTTACTGAAGAACCATTGCGAAAACCTCAGAATGATGCTAGAAAAGTGTAGACAGCATCAGATATCTTTGAATTTGAAGAAGTGTGTTTTTTTTGTACCTTATGGTATTATGTTAGGACACATTGTGTGCAGACAAGGCCTGATGGTGGATCCTGTGAAGATCGCAGTGATTGTGAACTTGCCTACACCCACCTTAGTAAAGGAGTTGTGCACAACATTGGGCCATACGGGTTATTACCGAAAGTTTATAAAGGGTTATGCTCAGATAACAGCGCCGATGGAGAAGTTGTTGAAGAAAGACGCGCAGTTCATCTGGAACGTAGAATGTGAGCAAGGTTTTGACACATTAAAAGAGAAAATGGTAACTGCGCCGATTCTAGTTTTTCCACACTGGGAGAAGCCATTTCATGTCCATGTTGATGCTTCACGTATAGCATTGGGAGTTGTACTTGCACAAACAGGAGAGGGAGGTATTGACCATCCCATTGCATTTTCGAGCAGGAAGCTCTCATCTGCAGAAAATAATTACATGACCACTAAGAGAGAAGGTCTAGCTATGGTCTACGCACTGCATAAGTTCAGACACTATTTGCTTGGTGCGCACTTCTCTATGTTCACTGACCATTCTGCTTTGAAATACATGATCAACAAGCCAATGTTAGGGGGGAGAATCTGCAGATGGTTGTTACTCTTTCAAGAATACGACTTTGAAATAGTGGTTAAGCCTGGAAGATTGAACTTAGGACCTGATCATCTGTCAAGGATCGAGTCAGGAGAAGAACCTACGGACCTTGAAGACAATCTGCCCAATGCGCAGTTGTTTGCCATCCAGATAGCTGATGAATACTATAAAGATATCATAGACTTCTTGACTATTGGGTTGGCACCCATTGAGTTCACTACGCAGCAGAAGAAGCAGCTGGTAGTGTGATCAACAGACTTCACCATCATCGCTGGACAACTATACAAATTGGGACCGGATGAAGTGCTACGCAGATGTGTTTTAGAGCACGAAAAGCCATTTATTTTGGTTGAGGCACATTTAGGTATATCGGGAGGTCACTACGCAGGAAGAGCCATTGCATAGAAGATATTGCGAGCAGGGCTATGGTGGCCTACTATTCACAAATATGCAAAAGAACATTGCCAGAGCTGCGATGTGTGTCGAAGGACAGGGAAGCCGTCGCGAAGAGATGAGATGCCTTTGAATCCGCAGTTGACACTTCAGGCATTTGTGAAATGGGAAATTGATTTTGTGGGACCTGTAAAACCATCGGGAAAAAGAACTGGTGCGAGATATATTATTACTGCTACTGATTATCTCACCAGATGGGAAGAAGTGAAGCCAGTGAAGGATTGTAGCGCAGTCACTACCGCACAGTTCATTTTTGAAAACATCCTTACTAGGTTTGGATGCCCGAAGATTTTGATGAGTGATCAAGGCACTCATTTTTTGAACAGAACTATTGAGGTAGTGACATAAGAGTTCCACATTCATCATCACCTAAGTACGCCGTATCATCCGCAAGCAAATGGAACTGTTGAAGCTTTCAATAAAGTACTAGAGAATGCGCTAACTAATATATGCAATGTGAATAGGGATGATTGGGATCTGCGCATTCTAGTTGTACTATGGGCATACAAAACTACTTGCAAGAAATTGACTGGCCACAGACCTTTTAGATTGGTCTATGGACAGGAAGCAGTGATGCCTATGGAGTATATTGTTCCCAGCTTGAGAATAGTTGCATTTACAGGCATGGAAGATCAAGAGGCACTAGATGAAAGGCTTCTACACTTGGTTGGGTTGGAGGAAGATCGGTTCATTGCGGGCTTCCACCAGCAAGTGCAAAAATATAGAGAAAAAGCGTGGCATGATCGCCACATCAAGAACAAGTCCTTTCAGGTAGGTGATCTAGTCCTCCTGTATGATAACAAATTTATGAAATTTCCTGGAAAGTTTAAGATGCATTGGCTTGGTCCATATACTATTGTACATGTTACTAACGCTGGCACAATTCAGTTAGCCACGTTAGCTAGAGATGATCTACCTAGATTAGTCAATGGAAGTAGGCTAAAACCCTATCAGAATAGCTCTACTTAGCAGAACCCTCTGTAGAGTGCATCCAAAAAAAAAGAGAAAAGAGAAAAGAGAAAGGAAAAAGAGAAGGAAAAGAAGAACCGCACAACGCGAAGCTCAAAAAGGTAGCTGCGCAGATCCACTGAAGCAGAGAAGGTTCAAGTTCAGAACCGAAAAGCTCGACACGGCGAAGCAACTACGCTGGAGTAGAGATGGTCCGCCGCGCAGCTCGCCGCAACAATCCAGAAAATTAGCCATTAGAATGCCGGTCGCAAATATAACCGTTATATAGTACTTTTTCCAACAACTGCTCAAGCATTTAATGTAGAAATAGCCGTTCTGAACAACTTAATGAAGGAAAGGACCCAAATATTCACCGGATTTGGCCAACGGATACCGCATTTAATGCTTATCTAGCCGTTGAGGGGCGCAAAGGAGGCTAGCTACGCATATAAATACAGTTGTATTTGGACTCGTGGGCGTTACCGAAACCCTTGAATTTTCTTGCGAGCAATATTTTACGTGTCTTTACAACAACTTATCAGAAATCCCGTTGTTCTGTCCAGACCTATCCAGTGAATGTCTGAGAGGTCCTCTATTGAGCAAGAGTTCACAATCCAAGAGACTGTGAAGGTGTTTAAATACGGGGGAATCGAAGGGTTGATGAGAACTCCCGTCAATAAAATTATAATAGAGCAAGGTCAGAGTTCTCGAAGATCACCAAGACACGCTACAATAATGCAAGATAAAGGCAAAGAACCAGCGACGCCGAAGATGAAGCCAAAAGTGACGAGTTCTACAGTACCACAAGCTTTGCTGGCCAACAAGGAAATACCATTGAAGCTAACCCCTGAGTATATCTCGCCGCGTGCACAGGACGCACCGGCCATCAAGCTATTAAAGAATGCCAAATATGAGATTCCGCTCTCACCTATGTCGAAGCATGTCGAAGTGGGAGGAAATCTGCTGGGTCAGATCTTGGAGTGTAAGTGGGAAGACTATGACCTGCTTCAGACGCAGAAGGACCCCAATGAACCTAAATATCCACAGTTCCAGCCCGACCAATACATGTGCTGGAAGAAAGACGTAAAAGGCAATCTTACCTTGGTCGCATAAAGTTGGTTGTCCGGAGTAGTCGGGTCAGGACTGCTCAACTTGTTAAGACTCCCACACTTCGACAAGACGCCAGAGTTGAACACGGTGGTGCGCACTCTCATGGCGCGCATGCACCAAGGATATCTGTGGCTTGATCGCAATATCGACCTGAACATTGACTTGATCCACTAGATCACTAGATTAAGTAAGAGAGGCGAATACCCGAAGCAGTTTTTTCAAGGGAAGAGCCGTGACAAGGAGGTCGCTGCGAAGATGAAGAAAACGCAAACTGTCCTCAAAGGGAAAAGAGGCTTTGTCATGGAGGACATAGATGATGATGCTACGTGGTTTGTTACACAACTGCTAGCCGGCAAAATTCTGAGGAAATCAAGACCATTGGAAGTACCCGTGGGCACAGTGCTGCTGGGTGCAAAATCCGCGGAGGGAGGAAGATTCAACTGGTGTCAATACTTGTTGAATAAGTTCCTGGAGGAATTGAATGATACACATACACATGGTGGTAATTTCCACTATACATGGTTGATAGTGCTGATTGCGTTCGTAGGATGGAAGGACCCGAAGGATTACATTGGCGTAAGAACCAACAGTGGCGATTGCAGAGGACCCCGTTATGCAAACCTCTGGGCGAATTTGAATTCAGAAAGATAGCACACGACAACTGAAGTCTTCTATACCTACTATGAGCAGTTGCACGACGCCATTATCATCACGCCGCGGATAACAAAAGAGGTAACATCTAAGTACATTCGCACTGTCAATTTTTATGCTGACATGCGTGCCATTCATATTTCAACCAAGGCATAGAAGAAGAACCCTGAATGGTTCCAAGGAAGATACCACATGAATGAAGAAGACATAGATACCATCATGAAGGAATGGCCTACTAAATTTAGAGTCGAAGTTGTGGAAATAAAAAGTGACTCTGCGGAGAACAATCCCATTCCTACACCCATTGTTGAAGAGCCGTGGACAGGGATAGGAAAAACGAAGGACACTGAGAGCCCTGTACTGCCAAATGTACAGAAAAAAGAAGTAGAAATCCAGTAAGGGACAATTAGAAGCAAAACTCCATGATGACGATTACGAGATGATCGCGTCTACAATCACATCACAGATGGAAGATCTGATGACCGAAAAAGATAAAAAGAATGAGGCAATTCAACAAAGTCTGTAGAAGAATCTAATCATGCTGCAAGGAATTACAGAAAAGATCGAGGAAGTACAACGCATATTACCTTTGTCGCGAGACTCCGAGTCAGAAGGAAAGTCAGGGGGCACTTCGCATCTGAAGACAGCGCCTATAGCCTTGACCTTGCCTGCGAAGTCCCACATCGTCAAAATTGATCCCTTGAGTGTAAGGCTACCACTGCCAGAACAATTAATCTTGGGTACGAAGGACTTAGAGCACGTGGACCTCGACATTGCGAATATACCACTACCTGGTCTGCACAATCTGCATCTGCATGTTGTCGAGGAGATTCATGGGCGAAGTGTAGACGCTCTGAGGCAACACACTGAGCTGCAGACAAGTTATAAGCAGTTGCAGGAATCCAGCTCGCAGAGGGCTATGGAACTACAAGATGAACACGATCGACGAAAGAGACTAGAGTCTATGGTCGCCGCGGTTGCCGTGGAGATATCAGAATGCGACGAGCAGCCAGAGGCTACAGACACTGTCATTAAGATCGGTGAAGTGGTTAGCGATATTAAGGCGGATATGAAGGATATGTAGATCAACTATCAAGCAAAGATTGTTGCGTTGAAAGCACAGACTCAGCCGAATACACCACTTAACCAACAACAACTGAGAGCCACAGAAGTGAAATCTGCAGCAGAAAGTATAGCCAGTGAAGTGGCTAAGTGCCAAACCTTGTTAGATGAGGCAACAAAAACATTTACTGCCCTGGAAGAGGATCCAGAGTTGCTGGAAATCCAAAGTGCTTTCAAAGATAGGCAAGCTGCATTGGAACTGCTGGACACAGAGGTCAAGGCTCTGTCGACCTCTGCCGCCAAGGGACCGAATCAAGAGATTTCTAGAAGTTAGGGGATTGAAGAAGCAACTGCAAGAATTGCGAGATAGGGAGAATGAAATCGGAGATAAGTCGCAGCCCCTGTAAGAGGAAGCCCACGAGGTCACGCAGAAAATTGAAGAAAATTTGAGAGAGCTTCGCAAAGGACATGATTCAGTACAAGAGAAAATGGATGATGAAATAACAGCTGATATGTTAGAAACCATCAAACAAATTGAGCAGGACACCAAGGAAGACGTTGCAAAATTGACTACAACATACCAAGAGCTAGTTGCGAAGTTAGCTCTGCAGGAGGAAGAACAACTAGGAGAAGTAGAGGTTGAAGGTGGCTCGGGGACGAGCCACATGTAAGTGTTAGGGGCCTGTTGGGCCTGGCCCAAGTGGGGCGTTTTTGTGCAAACCAAGTTTTGACACTGCGAAGTTAAGCATAGTAAGGTTGAATACTTTTTGAACAAGTCTGTTTTGGGAAGCTGCGAAGTTGAGCGCAGCGCAACGTCAGAAGAGCTGTGAAGTCCAGCGTTGCGGAGGAGTACAACGCTATGATGATCTCGATCTACGGAGATCCGGCAAGGCAGAATATTGGAAGGAAGACGACATATATTCCAGTTAGACCATTGGCGGTTTATTTTTGATGAAGATGCTCTATGATTACCAAGTGGAGGGTAAGGAGTAGAGCGGAGGAAAGCGACCGGTCGCACAAGCAAGGAACCACTACATGAACCGGCCACATAAGGTCGTTAGAGAAGGAACGGCTGGGTGAAAGCGACCTGTTGGCGTGCGCATGACAGGGGGGATGATAGCTACGTCACCACGCGCAGAGGATGGCCACGATAGAAGATTCGCTACCAGAAGCCAACAAGTTTGGTTAAGGGAAAACCGCGACAGTTTTGGGAAACCTTAGGGTTTTTTCCTGCATATTGTAAAGACATGACCTACGGGCATGATCTATAAATAGACACCATTTTGTAAGGGAAAGGGTTGTTGGGTTGTTTATCTCTTGTTGTTGATTGGGTTTAATTCTCATTGTATAATCTTGAGCAAGACCTGTTTTGAGTTTGCCATTGTAAAGGCTCTGCAAGCTGTGTGCGTAGAGGCCTATTGAGAGAGAAGAGAGTCTGTAGCTGAGTGCGCAAATTGGAACTGTTGTACCCTTCCCTAAGACTAATACAACAACAGTTCCTGTGGACGTAGCTCCCATCCTTGGGGTGAACCATGTTAAATTCCTGTGTTATGTGATTGTTTACATGTTTGCATATGTTTATTTGCTTACCAATTAATGCGTGAGATCTTGCTTATCAGTTTATGTGTTTACTTTTATATGTATTCGCCTTGAGGATTGAGATGGGAATAATATGTTAAGTTCGCATATGTGATTGAAGGCTAAATGCATAAGTATTTCTAAGTTGTGAATTTATGAGTCGGTTGGGAAATCACTTAAATATATAAGACATGCACAACGCATAGCACCGAAAGTGCGCAGTACTTTGAGTTTCGTTACTTGCATGAGTCATAAGATTAATAATCTAAGGCAGTTGATGAATAGGTAGATACTAAGTATAACTTGTGGAAGTTGACTAAGTCGGAAGAGGAAGTGTAATTATCTATTGCGCTATCTTGTGTTGAGTTACTTCCGAGCCGGGCAGTCCTTGGATGCGCGAGTTGTGCAAGTGCTTGGCCTTGCAGAAGTGTTAGCTGCGACGAAGGTGATTGTTGCACAGTCCTCAGTTCGCAACCCAGCCTTGCAACGCGCTGCTCATCATATCTGCTTAAGCAGTCATCACGCGGTTGTGGAAACTTGATTCCACAACCCCCCATTATTTCGCCTCTAGTGAGACCTCGGTTTGTTCGCAGATTGTTGCCAAAAGGGCCAGTGAAAAGGGGTTTTGTTGGTTCCTTGAACCGCGAAGAACCTAGGTCTTTATAGAAAACCTCAAGACAGTATAGTAAGCCAACAGTAGTTGAGAGTGCAACTACAACCTATCTCTTGGTCATCCAACTGATAGCTCCTCCAAATAGGTTAAACACATAACCACTAGTAGATCTTCTACGATCAAGACTCCAACCCAGTCCACATTGACAAATCCTTATACATATATTACTATGTCTAGTCCAGGTCTTCCTTGGTAGTAGATTGCATAATTTGTGGTACCACACAAATATATGAAGACCCTCTTTACAATTGTCCAATGCTCCTTCCCTGATTTTGACATATATCTGCTCGAAACTCCCATGCATGAGCAATGTTCAATCTAGTACAGACCATTGCATACATCAAACTACCAACCACACTAGCATAGGGAACTCGTGACATGTCTTCTTCCACTTATCGTGTCTTGAGACACTAATATGCAAAAAAAATTACACCTACAGAAATAGGGACCTTGACCGACTTACTTTCCTACATAATAAATCTATGTAGTATTGTCTCAACATATTTTCCCTGGTTCAACCAAAGTTTCCTCTTTGCATGATCTCTTTTAATCTCCATTCCTAGTATGAAGTTTGCAATACTGAGATTATTCAAGTCAAATTTGGAGGATAGTTGTGACTTCACCTCCCTTATGACATTCATGTTGTTTCAAATTAGTAACATGCCATCAACATACAATACTATATTAATGAAGTGATCGCCAACCTACTTGGAATTAACACAGTGATCAACCTTGCTTCTAAGAAACCCCAATCAAAGGGTGTATGTGTCAAACTTTTGGTACCACATCCTTGGGCATTGCATTAGACCATAAAGGGGCTTCTTTAGCTTACAGACCCTTCTGGTTATTTCATGTAGATTTATTCTTCAATATCCCCATGCAGGAATGATGTCTTCACATCCATCTTCTCTACTTCAAGATCAAAAGCAACAACAATAGAAAGAAGGAACATGATAGAAGTTAATTTAGCAACTGGAGAAAATATTTCACCAAAATGAATTCCCTTTACTTGGGAATATCCCTTTGCTACTAAGCGTGCTTTGTACTTCTCAACTTTACCTTTTGCATTCAACTTCTTCTTAAACAACCACTTTCTACCAATTGCTTTTCTTCCATATGGTAACTCAACAAGATCCCAAGCTTCATTTGTATCCAAGGCATCCATTTCTTCAACCATGGCATTCTTTTAGAGATCGATTTCCTCTAAATCAACAACTTCCTTCACATGTCTCCGATCATCATCAGTAATAGATAAAGCAAAACAAGACCGAAAATCAAGAAGGGAATACCTTTTCGATTTGCCTTCTTTCTCGAGATGGCAGGTGGAGCAGGCTATTAGGCATGGGAACAACAATTTCCTTGCCACAGATTCAACATTTTCTACAAACAAATAGAAGGTATTTTCGTTTCTACTCACCTTATTTACCAAGTTGACATTATTATTCTATGATAAGAATTCATCAAAACATTGCCAAGGTGGTGTCATTGCTTTGTTACATGAATTCATGAAATGTTTAATTCAAGGGGTCATAATTGCCATGTTGATGAAAAATCTAGAGAGTAAATATTTGAATCATTTGGAACTTCCAAACTAGAGGAAGGGAAAAAAATCTCTACTAGGGTTTTGGTATCCTCGGTGTGGGCATGGGCAGATTCCTCTTGTGTTGAGGAAATGGGAAAAGCTACATCAACTGGGGCCAATGGTTGGAATCCCAAGCACACCTAGAAAGGGTTGTGTCTAGTAGAGTTGTGAAGGGATCTGTTGCAGCTTTGTTGAATACATGGAAGGCTCTCATCCCATATTCGGGGATGTTTAGAATTGTACATCCTCAGAATATGCACAATCACCCTATTGACCACCTCTGTCTGTCCATTGGTTTAGGAGTGGAAGGCAGTTGATTGTATGAGTTTGGTGTCCATTAGTGACCATAATCTAGACCATAATGTACTCAAGAATATACTGTCCCAATGTGAAATGATAGTTTGTGGTAGCTCGAAATGAACCCAAACATGTTTGAAGAAGAGCTTAGCAATGGCTTCAGGAGTGATGCTCTTCTTGCAGGATGTTAGAATGGCCATCTTAGAGAAGCAATCCACAACCACAAACACACAGTCATTACCATGTTTTATTGAAGGTAGTCCTAACATGTAGTCCATGGAGATGGACTCCCAAGTCCCATTAGGAGTAGGCAAAGGGGTGTACAACCCTTGATTCTTAATGGTAGGTTTTGAGATGGCGTAGGCAGTGCATGATATGAAATACCTGTCGATACCTTATCAAGCTTTGACAAGGAAAAATACTTTTGCAATACTGCTACAATCTTTTATATGCCAAAGTGCCCCGCCACCCGACTATAATGTGCTTCCTGAATCAGCTTCGAACGCTCGCTTGAAGGAACACAAAGATGAACCATATGGCGTAAAAATCCTTCCTGGAGATGAAATTCTGCCACTAGTGTGCTTGCATATAATGCTCGAAAGGTGGAAGAAAACTAGAGATCATTATCATATAGTTGATATCACCCGGAGGTCTCATGGCCACAAGAGTTGAGCACCGTAGTCAACACTGCCACTGGTGGTCGAATGAGGCAATCGACGAATCGATTGGTGTTACACTTCTTATACTTGATGTTTAGGTGGAATTGCTACAAGTATGTGGACCATTTTTGGTGGCGATCATTCTGTAATTTCCCTTGTGTTTGCATGAACTGCAGGGGCTTGTGATGAGTGTGGATGACTATCTCTTTACCGAGAATGTAATCCTTCCATTGGTGGAAAGCTTAGAAAATGGAATACATCTCCTTGTCATAGGTGGGGTATTTGTAAACTACATCTAAGAGTGTCTCACTGTGATATGCCATTGGATGGCCATCTCGAGTGAGGATTGTGCCAATAGCATAGTCTGAAGTATCTGCCTCAATTTCAAAGGATTGTTTCAAATTTGGTAAGATAAGGATGGGTGTCGAACATAAGCATTGCTTTAGCTCCTCAAATGCTTGTTGTTGTGACTTGTCCCACATAAAATTGGCCTTATATCCTCCTTTGGTCACATGGATAAGGGACTAATGAATATGAGAGAAGCCTAATACAAATCTACAATAGAAGTTGGCAAGGCCTAGGAAGTTGCGAATCTCTATGGGAGTCGTTGGGTTCGGCCAGTAAAAAAATGGCTTGGATCTTGGCTGGATCCACATGCACACCATGGTCATCCACGATGTATCCCAAATACTGAATTCTCTCTATTCCAAATGAGCACTTCTCTAGATTGGTGTATAGCTTGTGTTGTCGTAAGGTGCTAAGGACCTGTTGAATATGTTGCAAATGTTCTGTTGTAAATGAGGATGTCATTTAGATATACGACCACAAAAGAATTGGTTAATGGCCAGAGAATATCATCCATCATCCTCATGGAAGTCGTTGGAGAATTAGTCAAGCCAAAAGGCATCACCAACCACTCTAAAAGGCCTTCCTGATATTTGAAGGAAGTCTTCCAAACATCAGTCGGGTCAATTGGTACCTGATGATAGTCGGACTTCAGATCAATCTTACTAAAATATTTGGCACCCTTGAGTTGGTCAAGAAGGTCATCAATCCGGGAAATGGTATACCGATTCCAAACTGTGATTTTGTTTAGAGCTCTATAATAAATACAGAGACACAAAGTCCCATCTTTCTTCTCCACAAACACAATTGGGCTCCCACAAGGTGAGGAGATCAACTGGATGTGCCCCTTTTGGATTATTACTTGAATCAGTCTCTTGATTTCTTCATTTTCCTTCAGGGAATGCTTGTATACAGCCCCATTAGGTAGAGGTGCCTCAGGTATCAAATCAATTAAGTTTTTGACCTGGCAATGTAATGGCACCCCGACAAGTGTGGTGAAGATGTCTCTATGTGCTTCCACGATCTTGTCCACCTGCATCTACTATGTAGAGAGACCATGTGTGGAGGCAGTGGATGTTGATGTGATCTTCTTCAGAGCGAATCATAAAGAGGACAAATTTTCCAGTTTGGAAGATTACCTTCCTGCACTGATTAGCTGTGATCAGAGAAACTACACTAGTGGGAACTACCTCCCGTATCTTGTAGAGTTTTTTTCCCAAAGTAATAATGAAACTACGAGGTCTAGATTCATACACATCATGATACTTCCACATATATGGCTCTCCTAAAAGAACATCACAAACTTCGAGTGGGGAAACATCACATATTACCTCATCTTTGGAGGGATTGATGCTGTAAGGTAGGAAATATTGTTGGCTGATGTAGATGTCATGTCCCTACTTGAGCCACCCAATGTTGCAGGGTTGCGGGTGTGGTGTTATTGGAAACTTCAACCATTTGATGACCTCTGTCGAAATCAAGTTCTTTTGACTTTCGTTGTCAACAATGAAATGTAGTGGATTTCCCTTTACCCACATCTGCTAGTGGAAGAGGCACTCACCTTCCTTTGGATCCTCTGGATCATCGTGCTAGATCCTTGTGGTAGAAACGGTGACACTAGGTTCTAAGTCAATGATTTCCTTTCCCCTGCCTATGATATCGGCGCTGAGTTCCGAATCAGATTTGGAACCGTGATTTGACTTTGAAGCTTTGATCCTGACCACCAATGACTACTTTGAGAGACATTCATCAGTGTTATGCTAAGGGATCTTATGGAACTCGCACCATTTCTTGGTGTCCTTCTTTGTTTTCTTGTTCCCATTATTTGCTTGTGGCTTGGATTGGTTGTCCTTACTATTTCCTTTATTCTATGAGCTATAGTTACCCTTTCCTTGCTTTTGCAGTGGATTCCCAAGTCCAAACTCTCACTTGTTCTTCTACTTGAATTTTTGCTCAATCTTGACAACATATCGATAATCGGATCCTAGTGAAAGGATGTCCAAAAAATCCATTTCAGTTTGGATGTATCTATGTAGTCCCCCATAGTATTTTAGAAGCAGATGTTGCCCCGAGTCTTTGATACCTAGCTTGATGTGCAAGGTATGGAAGGTATTTGTGAACTCTGTCACTCTTTGGTCCCTCTCTTCACATAGTGTGGTCCATCTCGTGTACTAGTCATCATAGTTTCTCACAGGGTAGTATTGTTCCTTAATGACATCTATAAAATAGGCCCAAGTGGGATTGGCCTCAAAAATTCCAAACTCCCCTGTTAAGTTTTGCTCAAAATAAGTTTCCCCCCAATTTTTGACATGGGGGACAACCTTAAGGAGCGTAAAGGTGACCTTTTCCCTGTCAGAGAAATCATGGATAGAGAAATACCCTTCTAGTAGACTCAACCATTTATCTAGGGAATCAACATCAATCTAGCCTTCAAATAAAGGGATATCAAAGTTATCTTGTACCTTGAAGGGTGTGGCTCCTTCGAAGTGACTGGTTGTGTTGAGATATTGTAATTTCAAAGAATATTATATTTGTACTTTATTATTCCGGAGATGTTTCATTCCTCCGTGAAGATCTTATTGTATATCCGGAGATGTTTATTCCTCCGTCGGAATGTGGTAACTCGAGTTATTAGACTTCCCCAGTGGGGGTCGGCCCCTGTATGTGTTATGTGGGTCAAAGGGTTATTAGACCACCCTAGAGGGGTCGGCCCAGTCAGTTATAATGGGGTATTTAACCTAATGGTTAAATACGAGCCTACATGTACTTGTGTAAAATACATATCAGAGTAGTGTATAAATAGAGGAGGTGTGTTCCTCATTATACACACTCACTCACTTGAGGATAGCGCACTTGTGGAGGAGAGGTCTGCTATTGTGGAGGAGGAGATCATGTCTCAGGGTTTCATCTTTGTATATTTCTGGTCATCTATATTGAGGAAGCTTGCTGGGTTTTCTACCCCATGAGGGTTTCCCAGGATAAATCTCTGTCTCTTGTGTTTATGCTGTGCTTGTTGTTTCTTCAGTGATCCTGTATATGCTATTATTGTGAAATGGAATGTAATGCTACTATTTTCTGTCTTATCATATTAAATCTTAACATGGTATCAGAGCTAAACTGAAGGAAGGCAAGGTATGGCACTTACGACACTTGCTTTACTTACGACAATTTGAAGATTAGGGTTTTACATAGCAAAAACCAGTCATCGTGGAACTTTCACTATAAATCCATTTCTACGAAGGTTCAGGGTCTGAAAAGTTTACAGGTCGAAGATAACATCCCCAGGTACCTTGTGTCCAAAGGGAACCCTCAGATTCGTTGTACTTTGTAAGTTATGATCAGTACAAGTTAGGGTTTCTGCCTCTTCCAGATCTCAGTCAAAATCAGGTGACCTAGGAAAAAAGGTCATAACTTGGGCTAGAAAGCTCCAAATAAAATTTCGTAAAAAGTGACAGGTAGTACAAAAACTGTACTATCTCCATAAACGTTTTCAGAGGCCGAAGCTGAACTAGTGACACGTGGCATGCCGTACAAGTTCGCTCTCCTGTTTTATCCCATAAACAGGTCATGTTACGACACTTGGCATAACTCTCTCTCAGAGAGTCCAATTGAGGTCAGACCTGTCAATATGGAAAGATAACAGGGCTAGATATCTCAGAAAAAGTTTTCAGAGGCCGAAGTTCAAACAGTGACACGTGGCATACCGTACAAGTTCGCTCTCCTGTATTATCCCAAAACAGGTCACGTTGCGACATTTGGCATAACTCTCTCTCAGAAAATCCAATTGAGGTCAGACCTGTCAGGATGGAAATATGACAGGTCAGGCTACTGCAGAAATTTTTTTTAGACCCTGTGGAGCGAAAATTTCAGAGTTATAGTAGAAACAATCAGGTACATATTTCTATCAAAACAGAATTATTTTTGGAGCACCTTTATTCATGGCTTCCAGAATTTAGGGTTTCGGAGAAAGTTAGAATTCTTGGAATCGGAATACACGGCTGAATGCTACTCAGAAAAATTGAAATTTAGAGACCAAGATCGAATTTTTTGGTTGGGTAGAAGACCGGGCTTGATTAAACCCTAGCTCGGGATTTTGATCGGAAAGATGGAAAATTAGGGCTTAAACAAAAGTTGGAATTTTTGAAGTTTGTAACCACGGCTAGAAGCTCCTCAGGAAAATAAGAGTTTAGAGCCTTGGATCAAACCTTTTCAATGAGCAGAAGGGTGGGATTCATCAAACCCTAGTTCGGGATCCTGTCTAGAAGATCCAGAAGTTTCAAAGGCAATTTTGAGGGGTCAAATTTTGGAGATTTCAAAATTGAAGTATGCTAGTTTGATCAGCCCAGCAAGACACATCCTTCCATTCATTCGGAAGTGTGAAAGTCAAAGATTGAATTTTTAGGGTTTCTCCAGCAAACTCTAATCAAGCTCCAGATCAAGTTTCAGGGGGAGTTGAGGCTAAGAAGAAGTCTCGACAGGTATGACTTCAGGAGGTTCAGGTATGTCTTGAAATCTGATTCTTGATTAAGTTCATAATGTGTTTTGTCTTCATGTTATTTATTAGTACAATCTTGATTAATGTTAGAATTGTCTTATCACCCTAGTAACAGTATGAATGCATGTGAATGATCGAAGACATTCATTGATTAGGGCTATATGATTGTACTAATGCATTATGGTGTTGTATGAGGTTGATGTTGTTTGCTAACAAGATACAGGTACATCACAAAAGACAAATCAAGTTCCATGACCATGACATCATGAAGACAAAGACTCATCCATAATCTTTGTTCTACTTACGAGGTATGTATGACTTTGTTATATTATGCTTAACCTATGAGACATGCAGGTTCTAGCTCAGGATCTCTAAATCATTGAAGAGATTGTTTAGGTATGTTGTACATAACTAAGCAGGTATACTAATCCAGGTATGTTCTCCTATGTCATGTTAGAATCTTACCTTGTATTGGAATCCCTTATATAAGTATACTTGGCATGATTAGATATTCTTATTCATAAAGTTAGTAATCAAGGGATTATGCATATTATGTCTTTTATCTTGATTGATGATATGCATGAGTACAAGAAGTCTTCCCTGAAATCTTGAATACTAATGTTTATTATTTATGATCGTGACTATACATATTCAAGACTATTTAGATGTTTTGATAATGTTTATAATATACTAATGAATGTATGTTTGTGTATGAGATCATGAGGATGACACTAGTGCACACTTGAGCATGGACAGTGGTACAGAATGAATACAAGTTCAAAAGACATATAGAAGATCAAGCGGGAGGCAACCACACAAACATAAAAGATAAGTATTTGAGTTGTTATTTGAAATACTAAATGATATTGCCTGTATGCATATTTGTATTCCTAGAATATATCATGCTGAGTGTAAACATTAATAGAGCATTGAAAATTATACTACTAATATGCATATGATTGGTAAGTTGGACAAACATTCCGTTGTTGCTTGTCTAGAATGAAACCTCTTTGCTGACATGCTAAGAGCTGTGCACACTCTCGATAGTATGTTCTGGTAGAGATGGAAGGCATCTAGATAGACACTGTATGCATACAGGATATGGGAAAGTGTTGTGCCAAAGTATTGGTCAAAATAGTTGCATAACTATGTAAATGATATCTGTATGCATAATAGGTTATCATGTCAATATGATTTGATGATTATGAAGTATTACTAATCATGTACTTAATTTTGATTTGTAGGAAAGATCATGATGAATGATGAACACTGAACAAGCGATGGATGTTAAACAAAAAAAAAAAAAAAGATTTTCAAATCAAACACACTATAGAAGGCTTGTGGCTAGAAGATTCTCTTAGAAAGAAGAAGAGAATCATGATGAGATGTTTGCTCCAAGTGGCTAGATAAGACCATTCTCTTAATGGTGTAATTAAAGAAGAAGTGTGAATCAGGTTCTGTATGGGTTCCCAGGATCGATAGCAATTGATGAGAATACATGTGAGGATTGCATCATCCTTGAACACAAGTTCTAAAGTGAGCCGTAGACAAGTGTCTCCGAGAAAGAAGAGGGATTGTATCATCCTTGAACACTTGTTCTAAAGAGAGCTGTAGATGTATGTCTTCGAAAATGAAGTCCTTGGTGGACATGAGAGGATTGGATCATCCCTGGACTTCAGTCCGAAAGAAGAGCCGTAGACATATGTCTTCGAGAATGAAGTTCTTGGTGAACATGTGAGGGGATTGGATCATCCCTGGACTTCAATCCGAAAGAAGAGCCGTAGACGTATGTCTTCGTGAATGAAGTTCTTGGTGAACATGTGAGGGGATTGGATCATCCCTGGACTTCAGTTCGAAAGAAGAGCCGTAGACGTATGTATTCGAGAATGAAGTCCTTAGTGGACGGTTGAGGATTAAGTCATCCTTGGACGTAGTCCTAAATGTATGGTTGAGGATTAAGTCATCCTTGGACGTGGTCCTAAATGTACGGTGGAGGATTAAGTCATCCTTGGACGTGGTCCTAAATGTACGGTGGAGGATTAAGTCATCCTTGGACGTGGTCCTAAATGTACGGTGGAGGATTAAGTCATCCTTGGACGTGGTCCTAAATGTACGGTTGAGGATTAAGTCATCCTTAGACGTGGTCCTAAATGTACGGTGGAGGATTAAGTCATCCTTGGACGTGGTCCTAAATGTACGGTTGAGGATTAAGTCATCCTTGGACGTGGTCCTAAATGTACGGTTGAGGATTGAGTCATCCTTGGACGTGGTCCTAAATGTACGGTTGAGGATTGAGTCATCCTTGGACGTGGTCCTAGATGTACGGTTGAGGATTGAGTCATCCTTGGACGTGGTCCTAGATGTACGGTTGAGGATTGAGTCATCCTTGGAAATGGTCCTAAATGTACGGTTGAGGATTGAGTCATCCTTGGAAATGGTCCTAAATGTACGGTTGAGGATTAAGTCATCCTTGGACGTGGTCCTAAATGTACGGTTGAGGATTGAGTCATCCTTGGACGTGGTCCTAAATGTACGATTGAGGATTGAGTCATCCTTGGACGTGGTCCTAAATGTACGGTTGAGGATTGAGTCATCCTTGGACGTGGTCCTAAATGTATGGTTGTGGATTAAATCATCCTTGGACAGTAAATCCAGTAATTCCTAAAGGAAGGATAGTCCTAAATGAATTGAGTGGATTAAATCATCCTTGGACAGTAAATCCAGTAATTCCGAAAGGAAGGATAGTCCTAAATGAATTGAGTGGATTAAATCATCCTTGGACAGTAAATCCAGTAATTCCGAAAGGAAGGATAGTCCTAAACGAATTGAGTGGATTAAATCATCCTTGGACAGTAAATCCAGTAATTCCGAAAGGAAGGATAGTCCTAAATGAATTGAATGGATTAAATCATCATTGGACAGTAAATCCAGTAATTCCGAAAGGAAGGATAGTCCTAAATGAGATTGAGTGGACTAATCATCCTGTAAATAGATTGGGATTGCCTCGTCCCTAGACATGGTGAGATGTCTTAAAGTGATAAGGACTAATCATCCTGTAAATAGATTGGGATTGCCTCGTCCCTAGACATGGTGAGATGTCTTAAAGTGATAAGGACTAATCATCCTGTAAATAGATTGGGATTGCCTCGTCCCTAGACATGGTGAGGTGTCTTAAAGTGATAAGGATTGATCATCCTGTAAGTTGATCTGGATTGCATCATCCATAGACATGAGAGTTGTCTTAAACCGAGAAGGACTGATCATCCCGTAAGCAGATCAGGATTGTATCATCCTTGGACCTATGTCCTAAAGTGAGAGGGATTGATCATCCCATAATTGGATCTTGTGTGTTGCAGGGTATGCTGCTATTGTGTATACTTGTATTGATGAGGATACTTGTATTGATGAGGATACTTATATTGATTATATGTATACTTGTATTGATAAGGATACTTGTATTGATGATGTGTATACTTGTATTGATGAGGATACTTTTATTGATGATGTGTATACTTGTATTGATGAGGATACTTGTATTGATGATGTATATTTGTATTGATGAGGATACTTGTATTAATGATATTTATACTTGTATTGATGATGTTGTTGATCGTAATGATCTAGATGATGATGTTGTTGATCGTGATGATCTAGATGACGATGCTGCTGATCGTGATGATCTAGATGATGATGCTGCTGATCGTGATGATCTAGATGGCGATGTTGTTGATCATGTGATGACGATGCTGATGATCATGTGATGACGATGCTGATGATCGTGTGATGACGATGCTGATGATCGTGTGATGATGATGTTGATGATCGTGTGATGACGATGCTGATGATCATTTGATGACGATGCTGATGATCGTGTGATGACGATGTTGATGATCGTGATGCTAATGACGATGCTGATGATCGTGTGATGACGATGCTGATGATTGTGATGCTAATGACGATGTTGATGATCGTGTGATGACGATGCTGATGATCGTGAGATGATGATGCTGATGATCATGAGGATCCAGATGTTGATGTTGCTGTAGTTGTTCGAGTGCTGTAGAAGATAAAGACTCAGTACTGAAGATGTTGATGTTCCAGTATTGAAGATGTTCCAGTAACTGCTTGAGTTACTGATGATGTTGAGAAAGCTTCCAATGATTTATAGATGTATCATGTATGATGTTGATGACTCCTTGCTCGTGTAGATGCTGTTATAATATCCTTCTCGTTAAGGGGGAGTGTTGAGATATTGTAACTTCAAAGAATATTATATTTGTACTTTATTATTCCGGAGATGTTTCATTCCTCCGTGAAGATCTTATTGTATATCCGGAGATGTTTATTCCTCCGTCGGAATGTGGTAACTCGGGTTATTAGACTTCCCCAGTGGGGGTCGGCCCCTGTATGTGTTATGTGGGTCAAAGGGTTATTAGACCACCCTAGAGGGGTCGGCCCAGTCAGTTATAATGGGGTATTTAACCTAATGGTTAAATACGAGCCTACATGTACTTGTGTAAAATACATATCAGAGTAGTGTATAAATAGAGGAGGTGTGTTCCTCATTATACACACTCACTCACTTGAGGATAGCGCACTTGTGGAGGAGAGGTCTGCTATTGTGGAGGAGGAGATCATGTCTCAGGGTTTCATCTTTGTATATTGCTGGTCATCTATATTGAGGAAGCTTTGCTGGGTTTTCTACCCCATGAGGGTTTCCCAGGATAAATCTCTGTCTCTTGTGTTTATGCTGTGCTTGTTGTTTCTTCAGTGATCCTGTATATGCTATTATTGTGAAATGGAATGTAATGCTACTATTTTCTATCTTAGCATATTAAATCTTAACAGGTTGATGATCGCTCCATTACAGCTGGCATCCATCGAAGGATTTGGGTGAAATTGTCTATCATATTGTTCCTCTGTCACACGAGGGATTCCTCAAGCAAAAAATTGATAGGATCTCTTGCTCCGTCATCTCTCTTTCATCGGCTATGGGAGAAATTTTGGGTGACTAAGGGAGGTCTCTCTCAAGCTCAACTAGTTCAAGACCCAACTGTCTATATCTTGACCTCGTTGGGGACATGCATGGAGAAATAACAAAAGGGTAGACTACTCTAATACCACTGATCCAGATTTATGTGAGAACTAAATGAAAGACATATATAGACCATATACACATATATATTGCAAGTAACATAGTGATACAATAAACTCATATTCTATTAAATGAATGAAATAGATTCAATAGACTGTAAAATAAAAGCAGCTAGAATGGTGGTAGCTATATCTTTGAGAAGAGATGTGGCAGCTATGCTCATTCGTAGAAATCTAATTACAAAAGGAGTAAACATCATAAATATGACCCTAGATAAACATGAGGGGAAAAACCATAAACATAAAAAACCTAACCCTAGGATATGAACCGTAAAAAGGTTTGATGGCCCTGAGGTGGTTAGTTGAGGTGTCAACTTCTCAGGGGCATAACTTTTGTATACGATCTTTATTTAGGGTGCTATGTAGCTCGTTGGAAAGTTCTATTCAAGAAGTACACATTCTTCCCGTAAAGTGCCACCTTAGTCCACATTTGGTTGTGACATCGCCAAAAATTTCATTTAGGGCCTCAAAACGACCCCAAAACGTTTGGACATGAAAATCCGTAAAAAACTACCAAATTGGAAAAACTGCGAAACTGGAAAAACTGCGAAATTGGAAAAAATGTTTTGAGCCAATGGAATAGGTGGGTGGCCACTGATATCCATCCATATCACCTAGGACCTCAAGTAATTTTTTTACATTTAGGTTGGTAACCATGTCCATCGCTAGCTAGTTCGGTACATTAACCTACCCAATACCTACTTTAGATGCCAAAGCCCTAACCATTGAACTTGGGACTATCCGATCATGATTCATTCAAACACTAAGGTGACTATGCCCACCCAATCCACTCTTCCCACTCAATCGTCTCGAGCTTCTAAAGCAGCTGATTACACATGAACAAAATTCATGCAAGAGGGGAAGGAGCCAACGTGGCCAAAAACCAACCTATGATTATCAACCCTTAAAATTGAATCAAAAGAGATGGGTTTTGGAAATACTCATACTTTATTTATTTAAAATACCCTTATGATGGGACAACACCTTACAATGATCATTTTATGAAAGGAATTCACTATCATTCACTTCCTTCTTAAGGTAGGGATACCTCTGAATGAGCTAAGCTCCATACAAAATAATCCAACACATGCATCATGAGGAGGATTCCAACCTTATGCATAGTTATCTATGAAACCCTAATCATAGCCACATCCTAACTATCTAGTGGACCTTCTTTAATTGGGCTACATTACATTTATCCCATGTTAACTAACTACCAGGTCTTATTAATAAAAAACAAACATAGTGGATGTAGTCCACTTTATATTGAATGGCCACCATAACTAAACTATTTATTACTCTAGTGGCCCCTTTAGTCCCCCCATTACAATGTCAGGGGTAAGTTCAACATTCCATAACCCTTCAAAAAGTGTTTCCCTCAACCCTTATAGTGATGATGTACAACCATAAACAAGGGTCCTACGTATGGGTGTGAATTACAATGTTGAAGTAGTTAGCCACAATGGTGAAGTAGTCAGTGTCCCATGTACAAGCACTACTCTCAATGCTAAAGTGGTCTAAGAAGCTCATTCATAAACCCGGGTCCCATGTCCAGGTGTTCATGTCAAATCCTAAAGTCGTGAGCTCAACAAATGGTTGAGTATTATGCTCAAAATTCCCACAATGGTAATGTGGATCCAAATAGGGATCCCCACTAGGGGTGTAATGGAAGTTTGGCGGGGGGGTGGTTGGAGCAACATGAAAGGGACCACTAATGTAATAATAGTGTGGTTATTATGTCCATTCAATGTAAAGTGGACTAGGTCCACTGTGTTAGTTGTTCTTAAATAAGGTTCGTTGGTTACTCAACATGGAGTAAAGGTAATGTGGCCTCATCAAAGAATTCCCACTAGATAGTTAGGATGTGGTTAGGATTATGATTTCATTGATAGCTACAAATAAGGATAGATTCCTTCTTATAAGAAAGTATTGGAGTGTTTTCATTGGATCTTAGCTTATTGAGAGGTCACCTTATCTTAAGTGGCAAGTGAACATGAGTGGATTTATTCCATAAAAGGATCATTGTACGATGTTTCCACACCTTAACAATATTTTGATAAATAAAGTGTGAGAATTTATGAATTAAAAAAAAATCCTTTTGGGCCCCAAGAAATATCTCTAACACCAATTGTTATATACCTTATATCTGATAACGATACCACTTGTTATGGCCCTTAACCCAAGAAATTGAATAAAAAAAGAGATATTATAAATTCTCCACACTTATTTATCAAAATATCCTTAATGTAGGGTAACACCATACAATGGTTATTTTATGGAGGAATCCCACTCGTGTTCACTTGCCTCTTAAGGTAGGGTGACTTATCAATGAATTGAGTTCCAATACAAAATATTCCAATATAGGACCATGAGGAGGAGTCCATCCTTATTCATAGTTATCTATGAAAACCTATACATAACCACCTCCCAACTATCTAGTGGACTTTCTTTAATGAAGCATGCTACATTTATTTCATTCTAACTAACGAATGAGCCTTATTAAATAATAACAAGCATAGTGTACCTAGTTGACTTTACATTAAATGGCCACCATAACTACATTATTGTCACTCTAGTGAGCCCTTAAACCCCCCCATTATAACCCTGGGGAGGATCGTAACATTCCATCCCCCTTTGGAAATCATTGCCCTCAATGCTTGTAGTGAGGATGTACAACATTAAATTGGGGTCCCATGTACGAGTGTTGATTGCAATGATAAATTAGTCTAGGCTAGAACTAAAGTCCCATGTACAAGAGCTAGTTGCAACATTGGAGTAGTCTAAAGGACTCATCCATAAATTGGGTCCCATGTACAAGTGTTAACCACAATGTTGAAGTCATCTTGGGAGCTCATCCATAAGCAACAGTCCCATGTATATGTACTAGTCTAATTATTGAAATAGCCCTAGAATCTCATCCATAAATCCAGGTCACATGCCCAGGTGCTCATGCTGACTCCCAACTGATTAGTATTGAGCTCCAAATGACCACTACTATCGTGTGGATCCAAATAAATAAAACCATTCATGCCTAAAAGGTATCCACATAGTTGTAAAAGGTTGGTCATGGATATAGAAGTAACATTGTCATTTGGTAGTTATAAGCAACTTGCTTGTTTCCTCAGTGATGTTCTCTTCATATGATTAACTAGAGTCATCAAAGAGAAGGTGGAAGCATTTGTCTTCCAATTAGTGATAACTGTCCATATACCATTCCTCGCAAGCCTTCTCTAAATCATACCAGGCATAACAAGTGTCACTTGTATACTACTCTTCAATATGACTCCAAATTTCCGTCGTTTGGATTGCATCATTGGATTCCTGTATTTTTTGTATTAAGTACTCCATAACAAGTCACTATATGAATACTCCTTTAGCGGGTGAAAACTCTTCTACTTTGAGTCACCATTGTTTGATACGTTTCTAAGCCCTATATATTGTGACATTGCATTTCTAGTATTATATTAGTATTGCCTTTATCGGTCGGGACATTAATTGTAATTGTATGGTTAGCTAGAATTGTAATTGTACACTTTGTCTCCTATATATATACCAAGGAGACCTTGTTTTAGGATCATCTCATATTGTCTTGTGAATTTGATACATTGTATAAGGAGGTTTCCCCATCGAAGATGCTTCTTATTCATCTCTTTATTTCATTCTCAAGGCATTGGGTAACTCTTTCTTTCTACTATTATGCTATTTTGGGAATTTGGTGCATAACATTTGGTATCAGATCCATTTCCCCTATAAATTTGTTTGGGGGAAATCTCAAACATAAAAATTTCAAAAGCCTTAGAAGACATAGTGAAGTACATGTGGTAAAAAATTTAGGTCTTGGTCATTATAAGTTTGGAGTTATAGTTGGTGGAAGTTAGGGTTTTTACTAGTCTAAAAACTAGTCTTAAACATGTGTTGTAGGTAAAACGTGTTGGTTGTGGAGCCCGATCTTCCAGATTCAGAGATGTTATTCAGTAGTGTTTGTACCCCAGGCCAATAGTTTACGGGCCCATGGTTTTGGGTAACCCGTGGTATTTTCCCATTGTATTTCCCCTACAAAAGAAAGACATTGTAACACGGCTAGGGTTGATGTATTAGGTATTATGCATTGTAAAGATATCTGAGATCATAAAGAGAGAGACGGTGAGACAGTGAAGAGGAAGTGCAGTGTGCTGCAGGTTGTATCCCTTCACTTTGCTGGACGATATAATAATAAGTACTGGCAATTTCAGTGTGGACGTAGCCCATCTTGGGTGAACCACTATATATTGGTGTCTCTCTTGTAATGTGTTTGTGTGATTATATTTGCATTTCTGTTTATTTTTATTGCTATGCGATCCTGCTTTTCTAACAATTGGTATAAGAGCCAAAGGTCTATTTGGCAGTTAAACCCGCAGGAAACTAAAGTTTCTGGTTCGAGTGGGAGCAATGGCAAAAGAAGGAAAGTTTAAGGTCAAGAAGTTTAATGGCCAAAACTACCAGTTATGGAAGATGCAAATGGAGGACTATCTGTACCAGAAAGATATATTCCTACCGTTGGGAGGAAGAGAAAAGTAGCCGACAACCATGAAGGACGAAGAATGGGAGGTTCTTGATAGAAAGGAGCTGGGGACAATACGACTATCCCTGGCTTCGCCGGTGGCTTTCAATATCTCAAAAGAAAAAAAAACGGATATTTTGATGAGCGCATTGGGTAAGTTGTATGAAAAACCCTCGACCTCCAACAAGGTATTTCTAATGAAGCATTTATTTAATATGAAGATGTCTAAAGGTGGATCTGTTACTGATCATTTAAATGAATTTAATACTGTTACAAATCAACTAAGTTCTGTAAGTGTGAACTTTGATGATGAGGTTAGGGTTCTTCTAATCTTGTGTTCATTGCCAGAAATCTGGAATAGCTTGGTCATGGTTGTAAGTAACTATGTCTCTGGTTCAAACACCTTGAAATTTGATGATGTTATTCTTAGCGAGGAAATACGAAGAAAAAGCACATGTGAGACATCGGGTAATGCGTTGACCATGAGGAGCAGGGGAAGACAAAAGGAGAGAGGAAAGAGCCAAGGTAATCGTGGCAAGTCTAAAACGGGCAGATCCAAGTCCAGACTGGGAAAAATAGAGTGCTGGAACTATGGAAAGAAATGACATATGAAGAAAGACTGCAGATCTCTAAAGAAGAAAGGAGATGGACAGCAGGAAACTACCTAGGAAGCAAATGTAGCAGGTGACGTGTTACAAGATGCTTTGATTCTTGCATTAGATAATACTAGTGATTATTGGGTAGTAGATTTAGGGGCTTCATGTCATGCTACACCACATAGGAAATATTTTCATGATTATGTTCCAAGCGATTTTGGACATGTTTTATTGGGTGATGATGAGCCATGTAAAATTGTTGGAATGGGTAAGGTATGGATAAAATTTAAGAATGGAACTGATTGGTTGCTGAAAGATGTAAGGCATATTCCTATTATGAAAAGAAATCTAATATCAACAGGGCAGTTGGGAGATGGCAGCCGTCTATCTACATTTGGAGAAACGTGGTGGAAGATCACTAAAGGATCAATGGCGATATCAAAAGGAGACAGGGTAGGTACGTTGTATTTATGTCGTCATAATACTGATCATTCTATCTCTTTAGCTTCCACAGGAACATATACATCATTGTGGCATCATAGGCTTGGCCACATGAGTGAGAAGGGGATGCAAATTCTCCACTCAAGGAAGTTGCTGCCAGATTTGAAGCAGGTAAGTTTGGAATTCTATGAGAACTATGTTTATGGAAAACAGAAGAGAGTCAGATTTCTTAGGGTTGGGAAACAAAAGAATAATGAAAAGTTAGAGCTTGTGCATACAGATATATGGGGACCGGATCAGGTACAATCTCTTGGTGGATCTCATTATTATGTTACATTTATTGATGATGCAACTAGAAAAACTTGGGTTTATTGCATTAGACATAAATCTGATGTGTTTGCTACTTTTAAGAAGTGGAAAGCTTTGGTTTAGAATGAGATAGGAAAAAGGTTGAAGTGTTTCAGATCTGATAATGGAGGTGAGTACTGCGGCAAGGAGTTTGATAGTTACTGTTCATACCATGGGATTCATAGAGAGAAGACAGTCCCAGGAACACCACAAGAAAATGGTGTGTCAGAAAGAATGAATAGAACGATCATGGAGTGTGCAAGGTGTATGAGATTGCATGTAGGGTTGCCCTTATAGTTTTGGGCCGATGCTGTAAATACTGCTGTTTATTTAATAAACAGAGGACCTTCAAGTGCTTTGGATGGTGGTATTCCAAAGGAGGCATGGACAGGTAAGAAGGTAAACTACTCATTTCTGAGAACATTTGGTTGTGAAGCATTTGTCCATATTGATAAAGATAATAGAACAAAGCTTGAAGCTAAATCCAAGAAATGTACCTTTATTGGATACGGGGTTGATGATTTTGGTTATCGCTTATGGGATTATGAAAATAACAAAATCATTAGGAGTAGATATGTGATATTCAATGAAAAGGTCATGTATAAAGATCAGTTACAGGGAAAGAAACAGGAAAATGAAAACACAGAGTACACAGTACTTGATGAAATTAAAGAAAATGAAGTTCCAAAGGTGCCAAAAAATCAAGAACAACAGCAAGTACTTGAAACTCCAGCAACTGCAAGGAGATCTACCAGGTTAAGTAGACTCCCTGAGCGATACTCTCCTTCAATGTATTATTTATTAATGAATGATGCTGGTGAACCAGAATGTTATGAAGAAGCAATGCAGGTGGAAACTAGAAAGAAGTGGGAGCAAGGAATGCATGAGGAGATGGACTCACTGGTAGGAAACCAGACTTGGGATTTGGTTCAGTTGCTTGCTAGTAAAAGAGCATTGCAAAACAAATGGATTTACAGGTTGAAGGAAGAAGAAGGAGGAAAGAAGCGGTACAAGGCTAGACTTGTTGTAAAGAGGTTTGCACAAAAGAAAGGTATAGATTTTGATGAAATATTTTCTCCTGTTGTTAAGATGACTTCAATTAGGACTATCTTAAGTCTAGTGGCGGTAGAAGATTTGCATTTTGAAAAGTTAGATGTAAAAACAACCTTTCTCCATGGGGATTTGGAGGAAGAGATATATATGCAGCAGCCACAAGGGTATGAGGTCAAAGGGAAGGAGAATTTGGTGTGCAGGTTGAAAAAGAGCTTGTATGGCTTGAAGCAAGCTCCAAGGCAGTGGTATTTAAAATTTGACAGGTTTATGACTGAACAAGGTTATAGTAGATGTCATTCTGACCACTGTGTTTATTTCAAAAGGATAGATAATGGAAGTTATATTATCTTGTCATTGTATGTGGATGACATGCTTGTTGCAGGGTCTAACATGCAGGATATAAATGTGCTGAAAAGGAAGTTAGAAAATTCATTTGTGATGAAGGATTTAGGTGCTGCAAAGAAAATCCTTGGTATGAGAATAACAAGAGACAGGAAAAATCGCAAATTGACATTGTCTCGGGGTGAGTACATACAAAAGGTGTTGGAGAGGTTCAAAATGCAAAATGCAAAACCAGTAAGTACACCTTTGTCCATCCATTTCAATCTAAGTAAGGAAATGTGTTCCAAGACACAGGAAGAGATAGATTACATGTCCAAGATTTCCTATCAATCAGCAATTGGCAGCTTGATGTATGCCATGGTGTGCACAAGACAAGATATTGCACAAGCAGTGGGAGTTGTGAGCAGATATATGAACAATCCAGGTAAAGAACATTGGAAGGAAGTACAGTGGATTCTCAGGTATTTGAGAGGTACTACCACTCAGGCATTATGTTTTGGAGGTTTAGACATTGTTCTACATGGATATGTTGATGCAGATATGGCGGGTGATAAGGATAGCAGGAGGAGAACCACAGGGTATGTGTTTACTGTAGGTGGAACAACATTAAGTTGGATTTCGAAACTACAAAAGGTTGTTGCACTTTCAACAACAGAAGCAGAGTGTGTTGCTGTTACAGAGGCTAATAAAGAGAAGATTTGGTTGCAGAGGTTTATGGAGGAATTGGGTAAGAAGCAGAAGGATAGAAGGTTGTATAGTGACATCAAGAGTGCCATTCATATTGCAAAGAACTCAACATTCCATTCTAGGACTAAACATATACAGCTCAAGTACCATTTCATATGGTCTGTTCTGGAAGATGAACTGTTGAAGCTGGAAAAGATACATACTAGCCGGAATCTTGCAGACATGTTTACAAAGGTAGTGACCAGAGAGAAACTGAGTTCCTGCTCGGTTTCAGACTTCAGTTGGCCTTCTAGCATGAAGGTGAAGATGAGAAATTTGCCAAGTCAAAGTCCAACAAGTGCAGCAGCGGTGGAGTTGTTGTGATCAGTCTCCAAGTGGGAGATTGTTGGTTGTGGAGCTTGATCTTCCAAATTCAGAGATGTTATTCAGTCGTGTTTGTACCCCAGGCTTACTGTACACTCGTTCCCAACAGTTTATGGGCCCATGGTTTTGGGTAACCCATGGTATTTTCCCATTGTATTTCCTCTACAAAAGAAAGACATTGTAACACAACTAGGGTTGATGTATTAGGTATTATGCATTGTAAAGATCTCTGAGATCGTAAAGAGAGAGACGATGAGACAGTGAAGAGGAAGTGCAGCAGTTGTGTTGCAGGTTGTATCCCTTCACTTTGCTGGACGGTATAATAATAAGGACTAGCGATTTCAGTGTGGATGTAGCCCATCTTGGGTGAACCACGATATATTGGTGTCTCTCTTGTAATGTGTTTGTGTGATTATATTTGCATTTCTGTTTATTGTTATTGCTCCGCGATCCTGTTTTTCTAACAAAATGGTTATATCTTAAGCTTGTGAGATCCAAATTGAGTGCCTCCTATTGTAGATGAAGGAATATGGAACATAGTGCTCGCGGTAAGTATTTCAGAAGAATAAAAGGAAAATCAGACACGTGTTAGTCCATACAAGTTCACTCTCTTGAAAGGGACAAACACAAAATTTTTTGGGAAGTCACCATAACTCTCTCTTGGCACATCAGGATTGGGTCAAACCTGCAATATTGAAGAGAAGGAATACCAAACTACTACAAAATGAAATTTCAAACTTATAGGAGCCAAAATTTTAGAGATAGATCAAGAGCAAGGTCGACTAGCAAGACAATATACAAACTAGGGTTTTTAAAGGTATGTTAACTTCAAATTTGCATAAATTTTCATTGGAATATATGTTTTGGGTGATTTTTATGTTTTTTGTAACTAGGGGAATCGACAACTGGGAAGGGGCTGGGACTCGCGTGACATGGGGTCCAAGGATCCAATCCCGTTCGCTACCACTATACCCCTAGGTGCACCCACACAGCCCGCAAGCATGGGACACGGGTAAGCCGGGGTGATTTGAACTCGTGACCTCCATTTACAACATTTCCTTCATATCAATGGAATCACTAGTTGAGCTACACCCCTGCGGGCCTGGGTGATTGAAAAGTTACGATAAAGAGTAAATAGAGAAAAAATCTAGTAAATAGGAGTGGGATAAAATGGAAATAAATGAAGAAAAATTTATTATTCCCAATAATCCACCAAAAAGGCTCATCCATGACACATGATGAGCATGATGATGTATATTTTGGGTGTCCAAGCTCACCAAAAGAGTAGATAACATGGAAATGCAATGCAAAGAAAGGTGGGTATCATGAATATGTTAAATAAGGATGAATTCCAAATATTCAAAGAGGATCTCGAAGTTATGAAGGGGGTAATTTTGAATGATATGAGACATCCCTTTCCTCATAATTCAGATCCTCAAGAAGAGGATAAGGAGAGAAATAAGGACTTATCCTAGTCATAGATTGAGAAAATTGAAAAAATAGTTGAAGAATAAGAGGTTCGAGTCCCTAACATTTGATCATTCATCACATCATCATGGCTTCAACTCAATACCAAGGAACTATTTCATTCCTAAGATTTATATGAGAAATTTTGACATGGGTATTCCAAATGTAGCAATTCTTTGATCTATACCAAGTGCCAACTTTACAAAAGGTAAGTATTTCATCCTTGTGTTTAGAACATGATCAATTTGTATGGTACCGATGGCTTTGTGATCATAAAAAGGACTTTGTTGTCTCCCGGTCTATATTTATAGATGAATTGATAGCATACTATGGAGATATTAAGAGAAACACCTTCTTTAGCAAATTAATAAGTATCAAGAAAAAAGGTCTAGTTACAAATCACATTAAGCAGTTTTAGAAGTTGAGTCTTAGAGTGAAGAACATTCAAGAGGATAATTTTTTGGATATCTTTATGGGCACTTTAAAGGAGAGCATTCAACACGAGGTACATCTATTTGAACTTAAATAATTGGAAAATGCTTTTAGTTTGGTAAGGAAAGTCAAAAGTAAAAATATGGCTACTAGAAGGTCTGCTACTAACACTTATAGAGAGGGAAAGGTTTCCTCCCCCCAAGCTTACTCAACCTACAAGGTTGATGCCTCAGCAAGTGGAGGAAAGAAGAGAAAAGGGATTATGTTTCAATCATGACAAGAAGTATGCTAAGGGGCACAAGTGCAATGAGAAGAAATTATTCTACATAGAACGTGGACATGAAGAATATCCATAATTGGAAGAATCTCAAGAGATAGATTTAGAAGATACTAATCCAACCATATATTGCCATGCATTGCTCGACATTAGCGCTCTGAGTCAAACTATTGATATAGAAGGATATATAAAAAAGAAAAGGTAATAGTGTTGGTTGATTTCGATAGTACCCATATCATAATTGATTGCAAATTAGCCAAACTTCTCAATTGCTTTGTATATCCAACACTAGAATTTCAAGTAATGATTGCAGATGGAGGTACCATAAATTGTTTATGGAAGTGCCATAGTATTAATCTTACTATGGGGGAGTATTTATTATATAGTCCAATGATTGAAATCCAAATGGGTGGCGTTGATGTTGTACTAAGGGTCTAGTGGCTCTTAAATTTCAATAATTTTTCATAATATTCTCTTCACAAGGAAAGGAAATTGAGCTCAAAGGCATTCCAAGGAAACCCTCGAAAGTGACAAGCTCTAACAATATGGAAAAATCACTAAAAAGGGGACACCATGGAGTAATTGCACAATTGTTCTCACTATACGTTCATGAATAACTTTGATAAACCTGCGTAAAGGAAAAACAATACCAAATAGAATATAAAACAATTAATAATGGCTCACACACACATTACATAGAGATTTACTTTGGAAACCCAAAACTAAGAAAAACAACATTCTTAGGAGTTTCTCCACTCTCTATCTCATTGTATTATCGTTTATGTTTTCAATACAATATTATAACATCCAAATCCCTAATCCATTAAGTTGGATTAGATTACAACCCCAATTCCTTGATTGAAATTAGTTTACAATGGGCCACAAAACCATGGGTTGAAGACAACTCAAAACAAACCCAACATTTTTATAGTGAGGGGCTCATTGCCCCCCTAGACCCCCCTTGCTCTAGGAACCTACAAAGACTACACCACATGTCCAACAATTCAAGCATATAAACCCTCTAATCTAGTGGATCACCAACAAGTTATTGATAAACATTCCAAGGTATTTGGAGAGATGCCTAAAGATATTCCACCTACTCGAGATCATGACCATGTTATTCACTTGCAATCATGAAGTGTACAACTTAACATCATACCCTACAGTTACCCATATGCACAAAAGAGTGAGATTGAAAATATGGTTCGATAAATGTTAGATGTAGGAATCATTCAACCTAGAAAAAGTGCTTTGTCTACACTAGTGGCGATGCTTTACAAAAAGGAAGGTTGATGGCATATGTTTCCATACTATAGAGCGCTCAATAAGATGACCATTAAAGATAAGTTCCCTATTCCTATCATTGATGAATTATAGGGAGATTTTTTCTTTACCAAGTTGGATCTTCATTATGGATATCAAAGAAGACATTTTAAAAACAACCTTTAGAACACATGAAGGTCATTATGAATTTTTGGTAATGCGATTTGGACTTACCAATGCACCTTCAATGTTTCAAAGCTTGATGAATTCTATTTTTAATACCTTCCTCATAAAATTTGTGTTTGCATTTTTTGATGATATACTAATGTATAGTAAATCTTGGGAAGATCATGTACAACATGTTGACATGGTCTTAAAACTTTTGGAAGAGCACCAATTGTATGCCAAGCCTTCTAAGTGTGCCTTTGGGGTTTAGGAAGTGAAATATTTGGATCATATTGTTTCTCATGAAGGTGTGAAATTGGACTCTAACAAAATTAAGGTTATCATGGAATGGAACATTCCCAAAACCTTGAAGAATATTAGAGGATTCATAGGATTGACATGGTACTACCACAAGTTTTTCAAGAATTATGGTCAAATAGAAGCAACTCTAACAAGGTTATTAAAAAAGGATGCATTCTCTTGGACTCAAGAAGAAACCAAATATTTTGAAAAACTTAAAGTGACTATGTGTACAACTCATGTATTAGCCATGCCTTATTTCACAAAAATCATTATTAAGCAATGTGATTCCTCAGGGCATGGCATTGATGCAATTTTAATGAAAGAAGAAAGGCCCCTTGCTTTTGAAAGTTGCCAACCTAAAGGAAAAAAACTTACTCAAACAATTTATGAAACAAAAATGTTGTCCATACTACATGCGATTAAGAAATGGTGCCCTTACCTAATAGGAAGACAATTCAAGGTGAGAATAGAACATGACAGTCTTAAATACTTCTTGGAAAAATGACTATCTTTAGAAGATCAACAAAAATGGGTTACAAAGATGCTTGATTGTGACTTTTGAATTATCTACAAAAAAGGAAAACATAATGTGGTGGCAGAAACACTTTCAAGAAAAGAAGATGGCACATAAGGATTAACTTTGTGTTATTTCCATTATGAAATCTAATTGGGTGGAAGAAGCAAGGAAATAATGGAAATAGGACCAGAAGGTATTAAACATAATTCAACAACTACAAGAGGACCCTAGTTCACTAGGTAAATTTGTGTGGAAGAATGATTCACTATGGTACCATGATCACCTACATTTATGTAAGAATTCTCAACTCAAATATAACATCCTTTTTGAATGGCACACTTCTCCTATAGGAAAACATTCATGGTTCTTGAAAACTTACCATAGGATCAAGAAGGATTTTTTTTGGGAAGGTCTTAAAACTAATGTCCAAAAATTTATGGTAGAATGTTTGGTTTTCCAACATAACAAAGGAGATAAAATCAAGACACAAGGTGTCAAACCCTTGGATATGAGGAAGCCTTAAGTGTACCTCACACCCATGATAGTGATCTCGGTTGGTGGCGCGACCAAAGACGAATGTGAGAGTTGGGCGCATTACCCCGTTGATGAGACCATCATTCAGTTGAAGACATCGTGAGCACAAATAGGTTGACACCTTGCGTGGACTTGGTAAGGTATTCCCACAACCATAAGCACATCCAATGAGAGTGGATTGAGCATATCGATCATGAATCCCATTGCATCAGATTGGTTGGGACCATGACTTGAGAGGTTGGAGCCACCTCAGGTTGGAAGCCAACAATGAGAGGATGTGACTACATCGGTTGGACATTGGCTTGATGCATGAGAGTCCATGTGCCTTGACTTGGGATCCTAAGCATGTTAAGCTGGAATGACAAACGATGGAGCACGAAACACACACTTATGAACATTGACTAAAGATGGCAAGTCGGCTCAACTTATGGAGAGGCATGAGTGAATGGTCACCACCCTTGGTCACACCTCTTGGCATGTTTGGACTCATATAAATAAGAGGAGCCTCATTTGGAATTTGACACAAAAAAAAACACAAGTTCACATGTCTTAGCATTAAGAGGAGTGCAACTCCTCTAGGAGAGGCCCACGAGAAGAGGAGCACTTGTCTTGGCTTAGGGAGGAGCACTTCTTGGAGAGACTTGGAGAGGCATATGTCTTGGGTCTTGGGGAGGCACACATATTGATATTGGAGAGGTGCAATTTCCTTGGTGAGGCATTGAACCTTCGTGGAGACATCCCGTGGATGGTATAGTGTGGTAAAATGCACTGAGACTAGGTAGGAAAAGTGTGAGGAGCTACGAGGAGGTAGACTTATAATTTTGTTGGAAGATTGAAATATGTACTTCTCTCTAGGGTGTGGCTGAATAAGAGAGTTGTGCAAGGACATGTTGGACACAGCTAAGGTTTCAGATGAGCGCTCCTAGTCGAGGATAGGGGGAGAAATCCCGTGACGTGTGCTGCAAGTAGGTAGATTTGTGGATTACAACAAGGAGGACATTGTGATTGTTCTATGATTGTAATAGTTGAGGACACATTCTAGGAGAGTTGTTGGTATGTGGCATAAATCCTCTTGTTGTAACCAATATTATCTTATATGATGATTTTGGGCACACTCGATTGAGGTGTTGCCAGTGATATCTTTGTGTACTGTTATTTATTTGTTTCCATTTGTTTACTTACACATGTTCATGGGTTTACATATATAATGGTTGAACTAAGGACACACACATCTGAGATATAATCGAGAGGTGTAGTCTAGAATGATTCCTCTAAGCTGGTCATGCCCCTACTAGTGAGGTTTGGGTAGTTCTGCATGGTATAGAAGAAGGAATGAAGCTTTGGATTTTGGTTGGATTTATAGCCGTGTGAGAGTTGATATCAGAACAAAAAGGTTTCCATAAGAAGAAGGATTTGGGAAAGGTGCACTCAGGATGTACCAGTTTGTGAGGTGACAAGGAAGAAGTGCGCCTGGCATGCCACACTTCAAGAGTTGCCCAAGATGAAGTGCGCCCGAGACGCAACACTTTGGGAGGTTCCCAGGAAAAAGGACACCTGGGACATAACACTTTGAGGTGTGCCCAAGACACAATGCACTTGAGACACAATGCGCTTCGATAAAGAAGTGCCCATCACATTACATGCTTCGTAGAGAAGCACCCAATACACTGTGCACTTCAACAAAAGTGCGCCCAAGACATAGTGTGCCCATAATGAAGTAGAATAAACTTGGTGCATCAAGTAGTTAAGGAGTTTCATCCCCATGAAGTTGGATTTTTCGATGGTTTTAAGAGATCCGTATGGATAAAGAAAGAGGCAAGTCATGGAAGATGGGAAAGTAGAGACGACATGCTTGGAACAATGGAAACATGAGTTCCACCAGTTGTTTCAAGAGCGTGAACACAAGGCAGAACATAACCACTTTCGAAGAAGGACTTGCGCTCTGAACTTGTTTGAAGCTTACAAGCTATTGAAAAAACAATCACTTGAGGAAGCAAGTGACATCGGAGAAGACATGACATTGTAGCCATAACCAACCATGAAAAAGAGATCTTGGGAAGAGTCATTACAGTCTAGATAGAGGCCATAGCCATGAGATAGGCACATCAGGTTGAGGATATCTCCAAAGGGTTCCTAGACCATGTGATGCAACTAGAGTAAAATAGCGTGCAAGCCAAATCTTAGGCTCAGGAATGGACAAACCACCAAGTGAAGACTTGGATGTTGCGAATTGAAGTTCGTAGAAGTGAAGAGGCTGAAATTGAAACATGGGTACAATATTAGTTGGATGAGTTTGTGAAGGAATGGTCACTTGTGAGATGATTCTTGTGGAAGATCCAAGTGGAGGCCTTGTGGTATTTGTGGCCTTGACAACCACCCGCCATACCTTTGTCACTGTTAAGAGCCAAGGATGGCTCGCTTCCTAGAAGCATGCATTGGAGCCTTGGGAACTAATGAAAGTGCTTGACACATAAGAGTATCGCATGGAGAAGAGACTACTTGGTTTGATAGAAGGGTGAAACTTGCGATGGCATCCAATCTTGCTAGCCATCCTCTTCTTGCATGGAGGTTGCTTTGGGAAATCAATGTCCACTGGGCAGGACAATGGTAAGACATGAGAAAGTGTTGAATTGTAGGTGGTGACTTGACATGCTTAAGAAGGAGGCACACAACCATCCTTTGACAACAAACAGTAGTTGTTCCAAAGCAGAGAATGCTTGCTTGGGTGGAGCAAGACAATTCATTTCCTAGAGACATGATCGAGGTAGAAAATATTCTTCCATAAAAAAGGATGCATCACACCATGAAAGGTTATAATGGAAAGAAGAACCGATTGGCAAGTCCATTTAAGTGTATGGGAACTTAGAGAGTGGAAAAAAGGTCAACATGGGAGATGCTTGCATACCTTTGGTATGGGACTTAGGTTATGGTGGAGACTTCCTTTGGAATAATTGATAGAATGAACTGATTGGTTGAGGATGTAGCCAAGTAGTGGTGCAGACATGTCTTGCATGGAACTCTTTTCCTTGCTCATCATGATAGGAAGACTTTGGACCTGTTAATGAGGGAAAAAATTCACGAGGGATAGGTTTCTACCTCTTTACATTCAGGATTGTGGAGGTCTTGGATTGTGATCATGGCTTGATGGTTGAAGGAGGAAAAAGATTCCTTACTATTGAGGGAAGTTGGATTTGATGTGTTGGAGGAAATGGGGATTGGGTGAAAGATAGACTTGCTTCAACCGGATTGCAAAGACAAACAACATGGCTACACACCAGTGTGAGATCCACTTTATATAGGTTAGTGTTGGGACCTAGGAGTGTAGAAGGTGCTCAACCCAACTAGACTATCAGATGCATTGCAGTAGCACGATGGAGGAGTAATATGTAGAACTTTATGTAGGTTGTACGCACTTCTACTTTGAAAAGCTTGGAAGTTCTTGAGAGAGACTTTGGTGAACTCTTCACCAGTGTCACTCCCTTGATAGGTGGTACGAGAGTGACTTGTTGCATACCTTGAGGACTTGATAATCAATTCAAGGGGAAGCAGTAGATGACGGTAGTCCCTTTGTGATGGTTTGAGGTGAGAAAGGTGACCATACCTTCTTGTCCAAGGGGAGTTATGCAGACATATGGAAAATATGAAGGTAAGTGATCATATGCGTAAGAATGTACACTCTTGGAAAGTTGGAAGCATATTGCAATGAGTACTAGAGATGGTGTATGGAGACATGGTGAGAGGATCAAGTGCCAGAGTGTTGGAATATCCACATCATCACTTTTGTATTTTGCATGCATGCATGCAAAACTGCATGCATCTAGTCATCATCATGGTGGTCTCCCCAGCACCTAGAGCTTGTTTCTAGCTCTCCAGAGCCTGTCTACAGCCCCCATTGAGCCTCCTACCTACCTAATGCACCCTTCTTGAATTTTGTGCATGTCAAGTGCGCCCTTCTCACCTACCACTGTCAGTTAGAGCACTCTTACTCACCTACCTTCAGTTATCACTCAGTTAGGGCGCCTTATCTCACCTACCGGGAGTTATTCTTCAGTTAGTGCATTGATTGAGTAGTTCTTCCACTGATTGCTCATACTGACTACTTGTAGCTTCTATTTAGCTAGTTCTGGATTTTTACTTGACTATTTGACAGCCTCATGTGCCCTCCTTGGAGTCTCCATTCCCTGATTTATGCCTAGATGGTTCTGTTAGATTCAGTTGGACACACTTGATTGGCTCTTACCATTTATGACTGATATTGCTGATTGGATGATGTCTCCATTGATCTCCAAGCTAGACTCTGAGCTCAGATTCGAATGCCCTACTTGGCTAATTCGAATCCTATATGATGGATCATCACTTATCATTGTAACACATTCTCTACATTCATTATTCATTGTATGATATTGACATTGTCCATTATTCTGTGTTTGTGAGTGATTATTGAATGCATGCTTCTTCTTCTTTGCAAATAATCTCTAGAGTTAGATTGTGAGTTTGTTACAGTTTCTAGATCCCTGCAGATTATCACATGGTATCAGAGCAGTAAGCAGCTATTCGAATTGCAGCCATTGCAGCAGTTGCAACATTTCTTTGAGCAGCTATCTTTTCACTTGTGCACCAGAAGCCTATGAGTTTCCACAACAAACCCTGGTGCTATTACTTGAATTCATTGGAGAAATCCAGTGAGGTCTATCCAGGTGTGAAGGACTTAGTCTATGTGCCAAGTGTCCTTAAGCTAGTGTTCAGTCGAAGTGTAGCATTCTCCATTAGCAAAAATTCTCTTGTTTTGCAGGTTTATTCACCCGTTTGGAATCTTCTTCAACTATTCGACTTTCTCTGTTTCAGATGGATCTAAAGCTCACATCTTCCAACTATGTTGAATGGAAATCCAAGATGGCTCTCTTCATGAGATCCAAGAGCTTCACCCGAATACTCAACAGAACGATGGTAGAACCTCTCAGTGCAGTTGAAAAGTCCAAGTACTTGGACAGGCTTGATGAAGCAGTTGGTCTCCTCCTTCTCTCAATTTCTGAAGATCTTCACTTCCATGTCATCGATCTTACATCTCCTAAAGAGGTTTGGGACAAGATTGAATCCCTTTTTGGATAGAAAGATGATATGAAAGGACACAAATTGGAGAATGAGCTCAAATGTTTGAGGCCTGACAGTTTCGAATCTATCAATGCCTTCCTCACCAAATTCAAAAGCTTGATATCACAGTTGAAAAGATATGAGCCTAGTGAAAGAAGACAAGCAACTTATACTTTCCATTCTCTCAAAGTTGGGGGCAAACTTCTCAGTTTTTGTCTCTACTTTCCAGTCAGCTTGGTTGTCAATTCCAAGATGGAAGTTTCCCTCACTTGATGATTTCATCCAATCTCTTACTCAAGAGGAAGAGAAGTTGATCTCTATGGGAATGATCAAACCCAAATTGGATTCAGTCCTTACAGTTGCAGAGAGAGCGAATGGTAAAGGAAAGAAAAATATTTCTGACAAGAGATCAAATGGTACAAAGCATACAGATACTCCATATCAGCCAGATGGGGCTTCGAACTCTAAGAAGACCAAGCATTCTCAGAAGAGAAGATCCAAGTGCACATACTGTCATAAAGGGTTCCATCTTGAGAGTTCTTGCATGAAGAAGACTGTAGATTTGATGGCTCAGCTACTTGAGAAGAACAATCTTCCTGTACCTGCATGTACAAGGAAGAAAGATCCTGATACTAAACCTTCTAGATCCGAAGATAAAGAAAGATGTCATGCACTCATGACAAGTGCATCAACAGATTCTTCTTTCATTATAGACTTAGGAGCATTAAGACACATGTCTTCTTCCAAAGATCTCTTCTCCAGTTTCGAAAGCTCAGTTGGCCCTTCCATCAGATTGGGCAATGATTCAGAAGCCTCCTCTCAGGGAAGTGGAAGAATCAATCTTGACTATGGTTATTTTTCTGATGTGCTTTATGTTCCTTCTCTTGCAGCAAATTTAATTTCAGTGTATCAAATGACTCATATTGGAGAGCCCAAAAGAGTGATGTTTTCTCCAAATGAAGTCGAGATACAACACATGGTTTCAGTGGAAATCATTGCAAAAGGAGTTGCAAATCGTACTTCAAAACTCTATGAGTTTTCACACTTCTTACCGCTCTCCAAGCCATCTACTCTCCATACTCATGCCAATGAAGAAAGCAGATTGTGGCATGAGATATTTGGACATCTCAACTACAAGCGTTTACAGACCAAGATGTGGTTGAAGGCCTTCCAGATGATAAGTTTGCTCATGGTACCTGCAAAGGTTTCCTAAAGAGAAAAGATTCACAAAAGAAGATGAAGAAAAAGACTCTTGAAGAAGTGCAAATGTTAGATCCAAATCTACAAGAACCCGAAGATCTAGCACCTAAAGGTTCATCTCCTATTGCTACATGGGCCACCACAGCTCCTATCTCCACCATTGATCTTGTCAATGTGAAAATCCTCACAGCAGATCTAGGAGATGATGTGTACCTCACAAGAGTAATTATGATTAAGCAGGAAAATAGAAAAAGAGTGAACAATACAGTATAATGAGCAACAAAATAATATGGTATAGTATAACTCATATAGAAGCAATAATACTTCACACACACTAGTTAATTAATCACAATGTGGACTAATAAAAAGTACAATGGTAGAGGGGATTCGAATGCCCAAGGTGGCAATTCGAATTAGCGTCTCAGAGTGATCATAAGATCAATAGAGTGTCATCGAAGCACAACTAGGTGTCCTCATGATCATTGAAGCACAACTGGAAGTCTTCATCATCATCAGTGGATTCATCAATGCTCAAGTAACTGTCAACCATTAGTCAAACTGAGTATGGTAGGTGTAACTGAGTGTAATTAAGTGTAACTAAGTGTAACTGAGTGTAACTGACTGTAACTGAGTGCAACTAAGTGTAACTGCGTGTAGCTGAGTGTAACTAAGTGTAACTGAGTGTAACTGAGTGACAACTGGACTGGTAGGTGAAGAAGGGCGAGTTGCTTCCTAAAATCAAGGAAGAAGGGCGCATTAAGCAACTGGAGGGCTAAAACTGAATAATGAGAAGCTCTTGGGGGCTGGCTAACTGAGGGATAGGTGCTGGACTGATGACTGGGATGCATGCAAACTCTAGAATGCATGCAAACCCTAAAAGTGCATGCATGACTGAAAATGTAAATGATCAAAATACTGGTGGGACTAGGATGGAGTATAGGAATATCCTAACACCCCCCCTTAATCCATCCTGGGCCCTGGTAACTAATACCAAAGGTCACCCAATACAATGAATAATAACAATCAATAAACCAAGGAAGTGGGAAAATTTCATGGGAAACATACCCCCTCCTCAAAAAACAGATTGTAAGGCACACACAAAAAATAAATGCTCCAAACTCAAGCATGTGTGATGCTTAGTCATATGTCTGGAGGTATCTTCTTCTTGGGAAGACGTGGATCATGCTCAAAAAGCATGTGCTTGTACTTGCTCTTCAGATTGAATGTGATGAGAACAAATCCAACAGTATGAGAATGATCCTTGAACCTGTGATTCGAATCAGCTGAGGTAGAATCAAATCTGTGAAAGTGCATATAGTCTTTTGTCTTCTCCTTCGAACCACCATGGGTGAGATTATGCCAAAAATAACTATTACATGTTTGCTTGAAATCAAAATCAGATTTAAGACTTAAAAAACAGTTTCTTGAGATCTCCTTTGAACCAGCAGGGGTGAGATCAAAACTATCATATGCATGAGAAATTATCCCAAGCAGTAATTGCTTAGAACCCAATTTAGATACAAGACTTGAATCATGGTTTCTTGAGATCTTCTTTGAACCATGAGAGGTGAGATCAAAACCAGTAGATGCATGAGAAATTATCCCAAGCGAATGGCAATGGCCATATTCTTCAATGACCTTCTGAAAGCATGGAATTATGATCATATAGTAGTATAAAAGAGGAGATAGCTGGAGAGGAGCGAATGCATTACCTTCAATAGCTGTTTTGACCTCCGAAATAATCCTGTGATCATGATGCAAACCAACAGAATCTGGTGCAAGAGAGGATTTAGGACCTTCTGCAATATCTAGAGTGTGAGCTGGCACAGAATTCGAAATAGAAGAAATTTGGAGCATGAGTGTAGAATCTGCAAGTTCTTCTTCTTTGTGGACAACTTCAATATGAGATATGTTTGATACTGATTCATGATCAATGAGATCATCAAGGAGGGCGAATGCATCACTTTGCTTTCTCTCGAAAGGGTTTGGACCAATCCCTTCATTTTGCTTGCCAAATTTTTTCTCTAGGTGGGCCCATATCTCTTTTGGAGATTTAACATATTCATTAAGGGAGTAGAATGCCAAGCTTCAAGACATAGAAAACATCATGGCTGCAATAGCTCTTCCACCTTCATCTAACCAGTCATTCTCTTCTTCAGAGGATTCAAACTCTCTTTCAAAACAATAATCAAAGAGATCATGTCTCTTCAAATATGCTATCATTTTTGGTTTCCATTCAACATCGTTGAATAGATAAAGAGGAGGATCTTCTAAAAACATTGAAGCTGTAGAAGACCTGCAAAAACAATAGAGAATATCTACAACTGCTACTGCTGCAAAAATGCAGAAACTGCTGCAACTGCCGCACTCAAAATCTTGATAATAACCTGCAAAAAACTCTCAGGAATGGAGATAAACAATACTCTCAACATGCTTTGATACCATGTGAAAATCCTCACAGCAGATCTAAGAGATGATGTGTACCTCACAAGAGTAATTATGATTAAGCAGGAAAATAGAAGAAGAGTGAACAATACAGTATAATGAGCAACAGAATAATATGGTACAGTAGAACTCATATAGAAGCAATAATACTTCACACACACTAGTTAATTAATCACAATATGGACTAATAAATAGTACAATGGTAGAGAGGATTCGAATGCCCAAGGTGGAAATTCGAATTAGCCTCTCAGAGTGATCATAAGATCAATAGAGTGTCATCGGAGCACAACTGGAAGTCTTCATCATCAGTGGAGTCATCAATGCTCAAGTAACTGTCAACCATCAGTCAAACTGAGTATGGTAGGTGTAACTGAGTGTAATTGAGTGTAAGTAAGTGTAACTGAGTGTAACTGAGTGCAACTAAGTGTAACTGAGTGTAGCTGAGTGTAACTAAGTGTAACTGAGTGTAACCGAGTGACAACTGGACTGGTAGGTGAAGAAGGGCGAGTTGCTTCCTAAAATCAAGGAAGAAGGGCGCATTAAGAAACTGGAGGGCTAAAACTGAATAGTGAGAAGCTCCTGGGGGCTGGCTAACTGAGGGCTAGGTGCTGGACTGATGACTGGGATGCATGCAAACCCTAAAAGTGCATGCATGACTGAAAATGTAAATGATCAAAATACTGGTGGGACTAGGATGGAGCATAGGAATATCCTAACAGTCAAAGGTAGATTTGATCATCATGATACAGGAACTACACTCTCTCCATCAGATCCATTTCTAGCTGAAAGATGTTTTCTTATGTTGGGATCTGATCCGAAATCATACTTTGAAGCCTCCCAAGATCCAAGAGGGGTAGCTGCTATGGAAGAAGAGTACCAATCTCTTCAAAGAAATGAGACTTGGGAGCTTTGTTCACTCCCACCTGGAAGGAAAATTGTTCAATGCAAGTGGATCTACAGAACTAAGATGGATTCAGATGGAGCCTCCCATAAGTACAAGGCTAGATTGGTTGCAAGAGGTTTTTCCCAAGTTCATGGGATCGACTATTCTGAGACTTTCGCTCCTGTTGCTAAGATGGATTCCATCTGTCTTGTTCTTGCTCTTGCTGCATCCAAACACTGGGAAGTGCATCATATGGATGTCAAAAGCACCTTCCTTCATGGAGATCTAGAGGAGGAGATATACATTAAGCAACCTGAGGGTTATGTTGATGATTCTTCACTTGTTTGCAGAGCAAGTTCCCCGAGCTTGGTATGCAAAAATGGACTCCTTCTTGCTTTCAAAAGACTTTCAGAGGTGCAAATCAGATTTGAATGTCTACATGAGACATGATGGTAACTCCTTACTTCTCATTGTACTTTATGTTGATGATTTGTTGATTACAGGGAGCAGTTTTTCATGTATTGGATCTATAAAGTCTGCTTTGCACAACTCCTTCTCCATGTCAGATTTGGGATTGTTGAAACAATTTCTTGGTCTTGAAGTCACTCAGAGTGATTCAGGAATCAAGGTTGCTCAATCCAAGTATGCTTTAGATTTGCTTGACAGGTTCCACATGAGTGAATGCAAACCAGTTGCATTCCCCTTTCTTTCAGGGATCAACCTTGAGGATGGATCTTCTACACCTTTGGTAGACTGTACTTTGTATCAGCAGTTGATTGGTATCCTTTTGTTCCTCACACACACTCGACCTGATCTATCCTATGCAGTTAGTGATGTCTCTAGATACATGCAGGAGCCTCATGAGCTTCACTGGAAGTCAACAAAGAGGATTTTGCACTATGTGCAAGGTACCAAGACTCATGGTCTTCACTACTCAGCTGGGTGTCCTTTGAACCTAGTTGGATATACTGATTCTGATTGGGCTGGAGATAGCTCAGATCAGAAGTCTACATTTGGTTTTGTCTTCATGATTGGATTTGGACCTATATGTTGGTCAAGCAAAAAGCAGACTGCTTTAGCTCTTTCTTCAGCAGAGGCCGAGTATAGAGGTGTTGTAAATGCAACCACACAGTGCATTTGGCTGAGAGGCATCTTGTCAGAGTTTGGGATTACATTCATTAATCCACCTGTCATCTATTGTGACAATCAGAGTGCCATCAGGATTTCCACAGATCCGGTTCTGATACAAAGAACCGAACACATTGAGATACACATGCATTGCATCAGAGGTTTAGTGCATGATCAGATCATTTCACTGCTCTACCTTCCGACGGAAGAGCAGATTGCAGATAACTTCACCAAGACCTTCACGGTGAAGAGGTTCACTTACCTTAGATCACTTCTTGGGGTGAGAGATGATATGCTTCATTAGCATCCTTCAGTCTACTTTGAGGGAGGGATTTCTTCCCACTGGGTTTTCCCTCTTTTCTTACTTGTCTTATTTTAGATTGATTGTACTGGGTGACCTTTGGTCTTAGTTACCAGGGCCCTATTTTACTGTTTTCCGTTATTTATCATAGTATAGCTTGCGGGGGGGTGTTGGAATATCCACATCATCACTTTTGTATTTTGCATGCATGCATCTAGTCATCATCATGGTGGTCTCCCCAGCACCTAGAGCTTGTTTCTATCTCTCCAGAGCCTGTTTGCAGCCCCCATGGAGCCTCCTACCTACCTAATGCGCCCTTCTTTACTGTTGTGCATGTCAAGTGCGCCTTTCTCACCTACCACTGTCAGTTAGAGCGCTCTTACTCACCTACCTTCAGTTATCACTCAGTTAGGGAACCTTATCTCGCCTACCGGGAGTTATTCTTCAGTTAGTGCATTGATTGAGTAGTTATTCCACTGATTTATCATACTGACTAATTGTAGCTTGTAGTTAACTAGTTCTGGATTTGTACTTGAATATTTGACAACCTCATGCGCCCTCCTTGGAGTCTCCATTCCATGATTTATGCCTAGATGGTTCTGTTAGACTAAGTTGGACACACTTGACTGGCTCTTACCATTTATGACTGATACTTCTGACTGGATGATGTCTCCATTGATCTCCAAGCTAGACTCTGAGCTCATATTCGAATGCTCTACTTGGCTAATTTGAATCCTATATGATGGATCATCACTTATCATTGTAACACATTCTCTACTTTCATTATTCATTGTATGATATTGACATTGTCCATTATTCTGTGTTTGTGAGTGATTATTGAATGCATGCTTCTTCTTCTTTGCAAATAATCTCGAGAGTTAGATTGTGAGTTTGTTACAGTTTCTAGATCCCTACAGATCATCACACATAGTAGAAGTAAGTTTGAAAGTCGCGATACTTGGACAAATGGTGGATGCTTCTTAGGAATCTTGATGCTGAGTATTGGCACCTTGGATAGTAAATGTGGAAGGCATTAGAAGGGAACGTGAAGTGGTGCCTTGGATAATTGTTAGAGTGTAGAACGCAATATAATAGTAGTAGGTCAGAGGTGACGACCTTACCTTGGTTCGAAGAAATTGCATAGATGACCAAAGTGTGAAAGGAAGTTGGATATATTGGACATAAGGAGTTTCATTCTCATGGAGTTGGACATGATGATTAGATTAACTACTCAACTAGTTCAAAACATGGGAACACACAACGAATAGAGGCATGATGAGACAACACAATATTCAGGCAGTAGTAGGTTGGATAGGTTCGATGGTTGGACAATTTTAGAGACTTCTTAGGAAGGCTCGGTTGCGGTATAATATAGGAGCAGTAACAATGACAATGTGCTTCATGGATAGTGGAGTGTTCTTGGAGACATTGCCGAGGACAACAAAAATTTGAAGTGCGGGAGTATTTCACAAACTTGGATATAAGGAAGCCTTGGGTTCCCCTCATACCCACGACAATGATCTCGGTTGGTGGCTTGACCAAATACGGATGAGAGGGTTGGGAGCATTACCCCGTCGATGATACCATCCTTCAGTTGAAGATATCATGAGCATGAATAGGTGGATACCTTGCATGGAATTGGAAAGGCATGTGCATGCCCATGAGCACATCCGACGCGAGTGGATTAAGAATACCAGACAAGAATCTCATCGTATCAAATTGGTTGGGACCATGACTTGGGAGGATGGAGCCACCTCGGGTTGGAAGCCCACAATGAGAGGACGTGGCTACATCAATTGGATGTCAGCTTGAGGCATGAGAATCCATGCGCCTTGACTTAGGAGCTCGAGTACGTCGATTAGGAAGCCTAGATGGTGAGGTAGAAATCCCACACTTAGCCCATTCACTAAAGATGGCAAGTCATCTCAACTTATGGAGAGGCAAGACCAAAGGGTCATGGCCCTTGGTCGCACCTATTGGCATGTTTTGACTCATATAAATAAGAGGCTCCTCATTTGGCATTTGACATAACACAACAACATAAGATCACATGTCTTATCATCAAGAGGAGCATGCCTCCTACATGAGGCACCTAGGATAAGAGACGCACTTGTCTTGGCTTAGGGAGTAACACTTCTTAGAGGATCTTAGGGTGGCACACTTCTTGGAGAGACTTGGAGAGGTGTATGTATTGGTTATTGGGGAGGTGCACATCTTGATCTTAGATAGGTTCACTTTCCTTGGTGAGGAAAGATCCTTGGAGAGGAATTGAAACTTGGTGGAGACACCCCATGGATGGTCTAGTGCGGGAGAATGCACTAAGACTAGGCAAGAAAAGTGTGAGGAGCGCGAGGAGGCAAACTTGTGATTCTGTTGAAATAATTGTGATGTGTACTTCTCTCTAGGGCATGGTTGGCTAAAATAGTTACGCAAGGACAGGTTGGACATGGCTAAGGTTGCAGTGGAGCACTCCTAGCTGAGGATAGGGGAGAACTCTTATGATAGGTGCGGTGAGCAAGTAGACCTGTGGGTTATGACAAGGAGGACATTATGATTGTTCTATGATTTTAGGTTTTGATATGGGAATATTCTAGGCATACCTTCTCTTATTGTAACCAAGATTCTCTTATATGATGATTTTGGGCACACACGATTGAGGTGTTGCTGGCTATATCTTTGTGTATTGTTCTTTCTTTGTTGCCATTTTTTTACTTGCACATGTTCATGGGTTTACATATATAATGGTTGAACTAAGGACAAACACATCTGAGATATAATTGAGAGGCATAGTTTGTGTCACCTACCTAATTTTTGAGAATAATTATTTTCTACTATTATCCTTTTTGCAAAAATACTTCGTGTTAAATTATAATTACAAGTTTGTAATTATGACCAAGTAGGTCAAAAATGAATGTAATGACTCATTATTATTATTTAATAAATAAAAATGGGAGACAAACACTCAAGAAAGCTGTTGCAAGAGTGTCCACTGGCCTACTAGGAGGAATGGAAGCTACTGGAAGGATTGGGACAGATGGAAGCATTTGCACTCTACCATTAGCTTTTGGTATGGGACAACTCCCCCTAATTTTGTGGCATTTCCCCCTCCAGGTGGAGGGAGGTGAGCAGGTAGCTCACTAATGACCAGTTAATTACAAAAAGACCTAGGCAACCTATAAAGGGCAATTCGAATTGAGCAGGGAGCTCTTACAATGTTTTCTGCAGAAACATTCCTCATGCTCATCAGGTGATGGCCGAGAGATTCGAATAGGGGAGGCTGTGGAGAGTGCAAGTATAAGTATGCAAATGTTATGAGAAGGGAAGACCAGAGGTGCTGGTGTTGGTCCCATTGATTACTAAGCCTGTAAGGATGGATATATATATTTTCTTGCTACTGCAAGTAGAAGTCCTAAGTTGCAGAATCTTCTTCCTCCTGGTGGATCAGTGGATAGGCTCGGGGGTCCTAAGGCAGACAGCTTGGCTGCTTAGGAGCAGGTTGGGTGGAACAGGCTTCTTGAGTGATTTGTTCCTCCCATTACACTCAGGTTCTATTCTTTTGTGTTTTCTTTTTCAATCATATGAATGCTCTCAGAAAATGGCTTAGTATTTTTATTTAATGATCAATAGTAGTAAAATGTTAGCTCCTAATAAATTTGGATTTGCTGAATTGATAAAATGACTCCTCTGCATTTTTCCCCATGCGTGGAGCTGCATCGTACTCCAGTACAGAGAGGTAGCATTAAATCTGTCCAGTTAAAAGTGAAACCTAGCATGCATTTAAATATCTAAACCAAAGACCACCCATGCACAAACCTATGTTCATTGTGCATCTTATATTTTAAGCAGCTGTAGATTAGATCCTTGCATGCAATATTTGTACTGTTCAAATCTGTATGCTGAATAACCTACCAGAAACTAGCCATAGTAATAGGTTCTTTTCTTATTTCTGAAGGGAACATTATGTTAACAACTAGGGTTACTAGTCTTTAATAATTTCTTCAAAGAAAATAATACCATGCATTCTGTTTAACCATATTCCCACTTTTCTATTTTCTTATTGTTTTTAGAATCTGATCGATCTTATAGCAAATATTGTCTTCACTGAATTATCTTGTACAGAAAGAAAGAAAGCTACTGTGTTATTTTATCCTTTCATCAGAGGTCCAAATTGGATGAATACAAGAATATATAATAATGTCATGTACCCACCTGCTGACCCAATGCAAGGCAGGAAACATGATGTCGAACTCAGGGCTTTACATGATCTCAGCCCAATACTAGATTCACATAATTAATAAGTGGGTGTGCAGATGTAAACAATCAATTATGCACAGCGGAACAATATCCATGCAATCTTCATATGCATTCAAGATTTCAGGCATTAATAAAAAAAAACATTTCATAAATAAATACATAGACAGAGACACTTATCTTCATTTCAATTGTCCCGAGCAACTAGCTATGTCGCTGCAATGTTCCACCCAACCGTAGGCTCTTCGACAGCTTATACTGAGTCCGTCCGAAGGCCACCCCCGAGCTGGGCATGATTCTCACAAGGACAAAGGGGACATTCACGCTCACACACAGTCTATTAACCATTTTATTTTAGCCAAGCCAGTCTAACTGGGTTTATCAGGCTGCACTTGCACAATGGATGCTCATTCCCAATCTCAAGCCAGAGCCAGGGATTACCCATCACCCATGCCCATCATACTCTTCTTTCTCACAACAAAAACGATTATTGACAGGGTTACACATTTACAACAGAGGTGTTCACAAAACAAGGTCCACATTGGTTCTCCCCAACTCGTGGTTCACCCAAACGAATTGTGGAATTTCGATTTCAACCCCAGGGAGCAAAACCGATTTCTCTCCACTGGTTAGGATCCCTTCCAATGGCCTAAACGACCCCCAGGAAGACGTAAAACGTTCTGCTCTCTTTCCCCATGGGTAACCAACACAAAAACGCCCCTTCCCAGCTAAAAGATGGAGGGAGACACAGAAAAACGAGGGAGGAAAACGCCCAGGCAGCTTGAGCTGCGTGAGAGAGCAGGGCCATGGTGAATAATGGCTTAGGCAGCCATTTCGTGGCTCTATTCTTTCCCAAAAAGACCAACACGTTTTTCCATGAAGGGTGGCTTGCCCATACCCGATTTTGGACAGCCATACCTCCCCATTCCCAAGGCAATAACTTCCCCAACCAACTCTTGGGAGAAATCAATGGTTGGGTACAAAAGTCAACATGGGTAGTTGAGGGTTTTATGGGTTCCCTCATTGACACTTGGCTTGACTCTATTGGCTCAAGGGTTTGAATGTTTTCCCTCCCAATTCCTTGTAAAATCATGCCCCCATCTCTTTGTTGCATTGCATAGCTAGTTGTGGGTATTTTTATTAAAATGCATATTACATGATGTTGAAATTCCAATGTGCCTGGCTAGCACGCAAAGCATATGCATCAATAAATCGATGGCGGGGCCTTGGCCTTGAGCTCCTCACCATGATTTCATAACAAATATTACATCATTTATAATGTAAATGCCATGGGGCCAAACTGGGGACATTACATTCCCCTCCCCTTGGAATAACACCGTCCTCGGTGTTTCAACACTTCAGACTATATACCCTCTTTATACATGATTCATAGTTCACAGACGGTGGCAGGTCTGTCCTGCAATTCGTCCCCTCTCCTTGACCTTTCACGATCAAGTCCTTTGGCTTCCACCAGCTGCTCCTGCTAGCTTTGGTCTTCCATCTCCACAAGTGGGCATTGCTCCAGAGCAATCCCTTCCATTTGTTTACGTTCCAGCTGATCTACAAGTCTGGAATTTCATGGATGCCATCTTTCTTGTTGTCCCAGCAACTATCTGTGAGGCTTATCATGGCAATTCCTGTTAGGACAAGCATAACACAATAATAAAATTAGTCAATTATTTTCCTGATTGACTTAGAACGTCCATGCTTTACCCATGAGACTTCCACACATTTCATGCTTTCCCACACACACATGAACTCACTCACGTTCATCCTTTCATAAGAAAATAACTATTTCAGCATTCTCAATTCATTTCAAGCAACGAAACACAATTTGGTTTCATTTATGACATGCACTCAACAATCCTTTGTTTCTAAGATGCATCAGTCAAAGAAAGAGAAGAGTAAGAGTTTTCCCCCTCTTAGTCTTGTTCCAATCCGGAGCCACACCATCATTGGTGGTTCTATGCTCCTTGGTCTCTTTCACTTCAATGTGAATGCTTGACTTGCCCTTTCTTGGCTATGACACTTTAGTGTCTAAGGTCTGTCGAGTAGATTTCAACTAGGGAACCCTTCCCCATTGTTGCTTACAGAACCTTTGGCTGCTAGGACCCACACAGTTCCACTAGCACCATCTTCCATTACTGCTCATATTGAGCTCTTTTAGGACAGTCATATGTCCACATGCATCCTCCGGATGCTTTCATAGTCTTTGCTTCCAGCAATACCTACACTCAAACATTGGGTTAATTCACATGTTTAGTGTATTTCCATAGAGTTTATCTCCAAATGAGAGTTTAAGAAATCATAATCAAATCATATACACATGTATATTCATAAGCAAGAGTTGCAAGATAACCAAATACTTATCTTTATTGGATGTCTTCACGTTACTCCACAGGATCCTTCTTCGCTTTCCAAGCATTGGATTTCCCGTGGATACAACAATGAATGTTGGGCCAGCACGTAGGCTACTCCACAACCATTCAAATAGGCAATGCCATGCCAGTACGCCGACTGGTTTTTATCAATTGTTTAAGGGAATGTTTGGCCAGCACGCCGGCTGCTCCACAACATCGAGTGGTTAATGTTTCCACCAACTATTCTCTGAATTTGCCAAGAATTTCATAGCGTCCAACCAGTTACTCTCTGGCTCTACCAAGAATTTATGGCTCCAACCAGTTACTCTCTGGCTTTACCAAGCATTTATAGCTCTTTCAGGGTCCTTATTTCCTATAATGGCCACGGTTTCCAACAAAGAAACAACAATGTATTAGTTTGGTTGCAATAAGATTCGTTCCTGAAATCTTCATTATTCCAACAAGAATTAAATGAAAATGAATACTTATCTGTATTTTGCGTTTCCTCGCTACTCCACAGGTTTCCTTCTCTGCTTTACAAGCCTTGGATCACCTGTGGGTTGGATGCTTGGCCAGCACACATGCTGCTCCACAACATCATCCGAATAGGCAATGCCAAGCCAGTGCGCCGACTGGGTTTATCAGGCATTCCAAAAATCAGTATGCTAAGCCAGTACGCCGACTGGGTTTGTCAAGCATTTCAAAACCGGTATGCTAAGCCAGTACGCCGACTGGGTTTATCAAGCATTTCAAAACCAGTATGCTAAGCCAGTACGCCGACTGGGTTTATCAAGCATACAATAACCATTTCCAAGCCAGTTCTCCGACTGGGTTTGTCAGGAAATAACATCCTTCACCAATACCTCCACATCATGCAAGTAACCAATGCCAAGCCAGTACACCGACTGGGTTTATCAGGCATCCAGCAACCTTTCGTCACAACTCCCAAATAACTAATGCCAAGCCAGTACGCCGACTGGGTTTATCAGGCATACAACAACCATTGCCAAGCCAGTACATCGACTGGGTTTATCAGGCAATATGAACAGCATAATATGATTACGTGGCTCCTTCTCTTGTGCAACCAGTGGTTCCCTCCAGGAACTCCATAGGTGACTCTCTTGACTGCAGGCTAGCATGGCCCCACAATACCCACTCACACTACACAAGGATGATACCCCTTTTCCGCAACACAGCTCCCTGGGCCTATCCATCCATTCTAGTGTCCTTTAGTGTGAGCGTAGAAAGGTTACCACTGCCCATACAGTCCTCTTGAGCACCCTTTCTTCACTTTGCCTCTTTCGTGCAACACCAAGTTGCATCTGTGTAAGCTGTTAGCACAAGAAGGATAAGCAGGCTCATCAGTATTGCTGCCCAAAAATTGTAATCATATTTCATATCATTCACTATCAAGTATTGAAACACCAGGAGTGCGTCCATTCCCTTAGGGTGTAGTCAATATTGAAAACCCTATCATGACCCAGCACCAGAAAAGGTGTGCACCCCCTTTCCGATGTGCGCCATGTAGGCCCTAATCATACTCAAGCAATCTGCAATGATATAAATAAAATAGAGCATGCTCTGCGTATTGACCCTAATAATTTAGACATGCATGTTCTAGTCTAGGGTCACGGAATACTCATTCATTTTGCAGATTTGTCTCACATGCCTTCTGGGCAGAGCTTTAGCATCTCACTTTCATGGTTTACCGTCATGCGGTTTGGCTAAGACATTATCAATGGCGTTTCACCGAAACCCATTTCCAAAGCATGGGATCCTTCCCATCTAGTTTGGCTTCTACAGGCCATCACACATGGTCTTCCTGCAAGGTGTCCTCCTGGCACACTTTATCAAATAGCCAAACAGTCAACAACATTTAGCAATAAGCTTCAAATATGATTGTTTCATAACCACTCCATAACATTAACAATTAAATTCAATATGAATTTACAATTCTGTCTCCTGCAGAAATTGATTTGCTTAGCAATGAGTCTCTCCTCATATTGTTTGGCCCTTGTAAGTGGTATCACACTGCCCATTAGGGTTTCACCCTTGCTACCATACATGAACATCCACCTACAGCATGTCTTCCTGACACAATTCTTTGGCTTCTGCACATGGTAGAACTCGGTATTTACTATGGGCTTATCCTCATTGCCATACGCAAGACTTTTCTACCTGAAAACTGAAACCTCAGTCAGCCAAACACGTTGTAAGTATCTATGCATATTATCATTTCGTTGCCACAACAGTCACTGAAGTGATCTCAGAATTATAACACTCAATAATTCAAAACACCTTCAGCTGTTAACATTTGAAATGCAGCAAACTATATACACTTCTATATATGCATCATTATCACAATTCATCAATTCATCAATTATCATGATTGGGCTCTTCATGCATTTACTATTCTGCACTCATAACAGTCCATGAAATGATCCTAGAATTATCATCAATTCATCATTTCATTCATTATTTCTTTTGCAATAACATATGCATCATCCCTATGCATTCATACAATGCATCACAAGATTTATAACATCTCTTAATGCTCATCTACTCAATGCTACCTTGCATTGTTTCATGAGTACTATGCATTTAAGCATATTATGATCGAAACATGACTACCTCATATAACTTGCATTATCATAATCAGGACCACCAGTCCTCACTTGCTTTGGTTAATAAGCACATGACCAACATTCACATGGCATGATATAAATTCATATGAATGCATTGAGATTTCTATACAGTCATATGGTGTAAGGATCATTTCCTTCACTTACCCACACCCCACCAAGCTTGGTAGGTTAACAATCCCAATCGGTATTCAATATCATATGCAACTAACTCAACATAGCTCAAACATAGTGGAAGAGATCTTACCAAATCCTCTTTCAACGTTCATGCAATTGGCACCACTAATCATTACCTGCATGGTTACTATTAACATCGCTTGATGTTACCTGATCAATTGGCCTCTTACCAAGGCCGTTCAGTCCTTTTGCCAACTTTATGATCATAGATTTGTTGCACCATTCTTTCTGCATAAGGTTGTTGGCTTCATGCAACAACATCCTTGGCACATTTAGCCATGATCTTTGTTATCTTTGGTCCTACAACCAATACCAACATCAATAGCGATTATCAATCATAATATTCTCTATTAATGGTTCATTGCATAAGCAGACTCCATTATTCTACCAATATGCAATATCCCATTTATGCACAAGCATTTCCATATGCACTATGCAATGTTTGCTAAGGTGCCATTTAGTGCATATACATCTATGTAATCCCTTACATTTTTTTTTAACATTTTTATGCCATATGACAATTTCATAATTGTAAGTATGATAACAAACAGGGGTTTAAGGAATTCTTCCCTTTTTGATCCCTCCTCGTATCATGGAATTTCTCTTCCATATCCTGCAATTGTAGAAATTGCCCATATTGACAACATAATTTCTTTGTCAAAAACAGCCGCTGGCACTCTTCTGCACTAAATAATTATGATATCTGTAGACCTCATTCAAACTCTGGTCATGTATCATCGTTCCCTGCTGGACAAGCTTTCCAATGCCTATTTTCATGCTTCATTCCGACATCAGGTGTGGAAACTGCATTCCTTCAAAAATGACAACTTTCACTACAATTTTGCACATTTTTCATAGTTGCATTTTGGCCCAGAATGCCAACTTTAGCCACTTGTGGAAGAAAATCTATGAGGAATCACAAAAACTTTTCTATCAGGCGGAGTTAGTCCATATAACAAGGAACACTCAGCAATTCACGGATCTTAATTCCGATGCACCATTCATCTTCTATGAATTTCTGGATTTCACTACTTCTCACTTTTCACATTTTCCCAAAATTCCAAATTTTGGGCCAAAAACGGCTATCTCCCAAATGGTGCATTTCTAGAAAATCTTCGTCTAACGGAAGTTGTCCGTCTTAATGAGAATATGAAATGTCTAGTTCAGTAAAATTTCTGATTCCCACATCTAGGGTCACTTTTACTGCCCACAAGCTTTTCAAAATCCCGAAAAAGTGGCCCGGAACAGTGCTTTTTGGCCTTCTTGCTCACCCCGACTCCACATCCCTTGGAGTTTGGCTCCAAGATTCGGAACTTAACATTGTGCCTGCTTCATGACTGCCTCGTATCAATTTCAGCTTAAACCGGCCTTCTGTCAAGCCTCGGGACTCTGTCCTTTAAAAGTCACTATTATCCATTTTCTGTCAAATCGGAGTGTAATGGGCTACGGGTCTTCACTGGTATTTTCATGGCCCTCGTCAATGGCCTCTGAGCCCCACAGGAATCATCGCATTCTGAGTCCGGATGCTCCTGCTATCAAAAAAAATCAAGTTTTAGCCAAGTTTTTTTTTTTTTTTTTTTTTTTTTTTTTTTTTTTTTTTTTTTTTTTTTTTTTTTTTCGGCGCGCGGGCCGGTTCTCCGAACGCTTCCGCAATGCAGAGCAGTTCGGCGAACGCTTCCGCAATGCAGAGCAGTTCGGCGAACGCTTCCGCAATGGCGGAGCGATTCGCTGAACTCTCCCGCACTGCGGAGCCATTCGGCGAATGCTCCCGCAACTACGGAGCCATTCGGCGAAGGCTTCCGTTGCGGAGCCATTCGGCGAATGCTCCCGCAACTGCGGAGGCATTCGGCGAAGGCTTCCGTTGCGGAGCCATTCGGCAAATGCTCCCGCAACTGCGGAGCCATTCGGCGAATGCTCCCGCAACTGCGGAGCCATTCGGCGAAGGCTTCCGTTGCGGAGCCATTCGGCAAATGCTCCCGCAATTGCGGAGCCATTCGGCGAAGGCTTCCGCCGTTTCGGAAGACTTTCCCGAAGCCTCCCGCGATTTCGGAGTCCTTCGCGGAATCCTTCCGCCGTTTCGGAAAGCTTTCTCGAACCCTTCCGCAATTTCGGAACCGTTCGCGGAATCCTTCCGCAGTTTCGGAAGACTTTCCCGAACTCTTCCGCAGTTTCGGAACCGTTCGCAGAATCCTTCCGCAGTTTCGGAAGACTTTCCCGAACTCCTTCCGAAACAAACTTTAAACAAAATTTTCGAAAACACTTGGAAAATTTTCTTCTTTTTCGGAGCACTTCGCCAAATTTTTCCGCGTTGCGGGACAACTCGCGGAATCCTTCCGCAAATTTCGGAAGAGAATTCCTTCCGAAAATTTCGGAAGGGAATTCCTTCCGCAAATTTCGGGGCGACTTCCCGAACTCTTCCGCGTTGCGGAAAAACTCGCGGAATGCTTCCGCAGTTTCGGAGCAATTCGCCGAATGCTTCCGCAACTGCGGAAGTCATTCGGGAATTCTTTCCGAAACTGACTTAAACGGATTTTCAAAAACACTTAGGAAATTCAAAATCTTTCATACATTTATCATTCGACAGTCCATGCAATAGATTCACAATTAATCCCTGTTCATGCAAATTACAAAATACAAAATGCATCTACACACAAAATGCATTTCAGTTTCTTTTAATGCGTTTTAGCTCCAATTTACAAAATGCATGTACACTCAATGATTTGCAATTCTGTGAAGGGCCCAACAGCCGTAGGGTTGAACCTAGAGCTCTGATACCAAATGTCATGTACCCACCTGCTGACCCAATGCAAGGCAGGAAACATGATGTCGAACTCAGGGCTTTACATGATCTCAGCCCAATACTAGATTCACATAATTAATAAGTGGGTGTGCAGATGTAAACAATCAATTATGCACAGCGGAACAATATCCATGCAATCTTCATATGCATTCAAGATTTCAGGCATTAATAAAAAAAAACATTTCATAAATAAATACATAGACAGAGACACTTATCTTCATTTCAATTGTCCCGAGCAACTAGCTATGTCGCTGCAATGTTCCACCCAACCGTAGGCTCTTCGACAGCTTATACTGAGTCCGTCCGAAGGCCACCCCCGAGCTGGGCATGATTCTCACAAGGACAAAGGGGACATTCACGCTCACACACAGTCTATTAACCATTTTATTTTAGCCAAGCCAGTCTAACTGGGTTTATCAGGCTGCACTTGCACAATGGATGCTCATTCCCAATCTCAAGCCAGAGCCAGGGATTACCCATCACCCATGCCCATCATACTCTTCTTTCTCACAACAAAAACGATTATTGACAGGGTTACACATTTACAACAGAGGTGTTCACAAAACAAGGTCCACATTGGTTCTCCCCAACTCGTGGTTCACCCAAACGAATTGTGGAATTTCGATTTCAACCCCAGGGAGCAAAACCGATTTCTCTCCACTGGTTAGGATCCCTTCCAATGGCCTAAACGACCCCCAGGAAGACGTAAAACGTTCTGCTCTCTTTCCCCATGGGTAACCAACACAAAAACGCCCCTTCCCAGCTAAAAGATGGAGGGAGACACAGAAAAACGAGGGAGGAAAACGCCCAGGCAGCTTGAGCTGCGTGAGAGAGCAGGGCCATGGTGAATAATGGCTTAGGCAGCCATTTCGTGGCTCTATTCTTTCCCAAAAAGACCAACACGTTTTTCCATGAAGGGTGGCTTGCCCATACCCGATTTTGGACAGCCATACCTCCCCATTCCCAAGGCAATAACTTCCCCAACCAACTCTTGGGAGAAATCAATGGTTGGGTACAAAAGTCAACATGGGTAGTTGAGGGTTTTATGGGTTCCCTCATTGACACTTGGCTTGACTCTATTGGCTCAAGGGTTTGAATGTTTTCCCTCCCAATTCCTTGTAAAATCATGCCCCCATCTCTTTGTTGCATTGCATAGCTAGTTGTGGGTATTTTTATTAAAATGCATATTACATGATGTTGAAATTCCAATGTGCCTGGCTAGCACGCAAAGCATATGCATCAATAAATCGATGGCGGGGCCTTGGCCTTGAGCTCCTCACCATGATTTCATAACAAATATTACATCATTTATAATGTAAATGCCATGGGGCCAAACTGGGGACATTACAAATTAGAATAGAAAAATTGTTATATTCATAAGCAATCAAATTAACTGACGAATGCACTATCATCATTTTTTTTTTGAATTATCAATTGCATGTGATAGAATTTACATCACAGAATACCAAGTTATTAAAAGCAAGGACAAACATAGCATTATTGAATCGACAGATTTAATTATAGTATCTCCACACCCAACTGGGGCCAACCTGTTCTCACTACATTATTATTTATAACATTTAACAGCTGCCAAATCAAAGGTTTGATTACCATAGACAATCTACTATAGAATCAAGAGTTATTATTCTTGTTCCTTTAAAACATCATTGTAGACAAGCAGACTTCATTAAACATCGACAACTAGGGTTTAACATTATCACTTATGCTTTCAAAACAAAACCAATTCCTTTCTATTCTGTGCTTAATCCATACATGCACAGATGCAGTGTAAGCCAGGTAGATCGCTCTTGGCTTATAGCCACAATTTAAATAACAACTTAAAACAGGATTTTAGATACAGATACAAAAACGAGAAGTTCACATCACCAAACGTAAGCATTAAACCCTAAACAATAATCATTTCCATTTAAATTTACGATGGTTGCATTCTACAGTTGCCACATTCTTTTGCTGAAGGTTCCATTCGAAACCCCATGCTATTTACACACGCAACTAATGCCGAAGCAAAATTATAGTTAATGTATCTCTTCTTTCATCAACCCAGAAGTACCCAAAACGATAAGACATAAAACATAAAGCTGTAAGACTCTTTGCAAACACGAGGGTTCAACCCTACTAAGCTCGCCGAGCCCAGGAATGGCCGGCCATATATTTTAAAACATTTACATCACCTACACTATCAACAAAACTTAAAATTGTAACGTTTCCCAAATGCTGTAGGCGAGACAAAAGCCACTGCCGCGAAGGCATGCTACCAACACTTGCTCATCAAGTCCGATTCCAGGAGAACCATTAGGGGGGGATACCACCGAAGCTTACCGGTGGGGTCACTTTAGTTCTTTTCCCCATCAACCATTTTGGCACCCTGTTGCTCGTTGAGGGTTACCTACCAACAACCATACACTAAGTTAAGTATCGGATCATGAGGTAGTAATGCATGCAACAAAGAATAATTTGAAAACCCTTGCAACGTTACGATACCTGAGTCGTGACAGATATTGACGAATCCAACATCCATCCACTGTGAAGGAGAAGCACTCAGTTCGAAGGCCACGATGTGGGATACCTCCCGAAAAACTTACAACTCAATTGAAAACCCCAGACTTGTAAGCTACCGCAACGCCATAACAGAAGCACTCATCCCACCTGTAGATTGCTACACAAATCGTTTCCAGACTTGGCTTCCATGGATAACAATTACTCATAGACCAAGTTTGCTACCGGTCTCAGGATCGAGCCCGAGGGAGGCTAGAAAAACATCGAAACCCTAAGTACCTCTTGGTCGGTTGGCCTCACCTCCCAAACCCTACCACCGAAACAATGACCAAGAACGTTACAAGAATCCATAAGTTACGCTAGGGTTCAGCTCAATCCCAATACACAACGATCAACGGCGGATATCCACTTTCAATAAGCCACGTTAGAGGGTGGCAGGAGTAGTAATAAATTGCTCATATACCTCCCAAGCCACGAGGTTGCCATTTCCGTTGACAGCAGGGCAGGAGGCCCGTTACATTACAACTAGCCAAACCTCATCACTCGCCGAATCATCCATCACAACTTACACGTAACAATATCCTTAACCCGGTGGCCAGGTAATGTAGCTGCAAAACTCAATCATTTAATACACCCTCGACTTTCGTACGCAGGCTTTTGCAGTGCCATCATTCCACCTGCCAGCCATACGGATCCACATTAATAGCATCGACATGTAAAATGTATCAAGGTATAACGTCCATCGGGGCATATAACAAAGGTCTTATATGATCCCATATAATCAATTTCGAGCACACTCATAGCACATGAATATCCACTAAGGTCGCGAGCAATCATAGTGCATGGATTGACTCTGCCCATCACATAAAGTCTACTATAAAGTTCATCTTAGGGATCATTGTAGAACTCTTTAAGCTTGTTCACACCATAAGTTATATAAATCCACCGTTAGGGTATGGTTGCCACCCAAGGACCCATCGCATACATTGCATGGTAGGGTATTAATGCTTAAAGCATCACTATTTTAATTACCCGGGTAATAGAGACCAGAATCACCTTATCACTCATTCCATAGTATGCTTAGGACCATGAGCCCTTGTCCTAAACTTGTCACCATCAACATTTATAAAAAGAATTACTTAATAGCCGCAAGACATTTATGGAATGACCATACATAAAGTCATCAACACTTAACGGAAACATTCATAATGAACACACCTTGAGATAGACGATACCTGCAGTCTTTGAGATAGACAGGTTCATCTTACAGAATTGGAAGGAGACCATACTTGTAGCATCGAAAATCATACGCAGTTTTTATGGATAACACGGTTATTAAACCCTCTGAATTTTTATCGCTATCTCTTACCTGTGAATTTGTGCACGGAGGACGAGTACAATGCTTTAGCTGAATAGCTAAGTAAGCCCCGGGGCACCTCGTGGGACCCCTTTCATCGTCATCCAGAAAAATTAAACTACCAGTACTTGTCGAGAATAATTCTATTTTCCAAATGCATCACAAATTTCATTCATTCCAGCATACAAATAAAGAACATAATCATTAACTGGATTCATGACGTGTCGCCGACACGATACACCATCAGAAGACAAAAAGACATAGCCATTAAATTGTTTCCTACCAAACGTTGCATTTATTAATTATTCCTGTATTTATTGTTATTAATTCCGCATTTTACAAATATTAGCTTTTAATGGCGATTTAATTTTTTATTTTTATTTTTTGAAAATATCGGGATGTTACAGTTTGGTAGGATTCCTCTAGGCTAGTCATGCCCCTAGTAATGAAGTATGGGTAGTGTAGTAAGGTCTAGAAGAAGGAACGAAGATTCCGATTTGGGTTAGACATCTATCCCCATGACACCAAGTCTTCTACAACCATTAGCCATACCAAGTCAGTGTTGGGAGTATTTCTCAATGGATTTTATCACAGGTCTACCATAGTCAGAAGGAAGGATTGTCATCATGGTAGTGGTGGATAGACTCACAAAGTATGCTCATTTCCACTATCTTTCTCATACTTATAAATAAAGTACAATAGTTCCAACTTTCATATAAATAGTTCAGAAGCTACATGGAATACCCGATATTATTATAAGTTACAGAGATCCAATTTTCATTGCTAGTTTTTGAAAGGAAATATTTTCTTGTTTGGGCACTGAGTTCACTCACAGCTAGCTCCTCTTACCATCCTCAATCCAATGGGAAAGCTAAGATTGTGAATATGCCTAGAAGGGTGTCTTCGTTGATTTGTATATGATAAAGAAACACAATGGTCCAAATGGTTGTCCTTAGAAGAATGGTGGTACAACACATCTTTCCATGCTTCATAAAAAAAGTGACCATTTATGACAATTCATGGCTATCATGATCCTTCCATCACACCATCCTTGAAAGAGAAAGCTAAGGTTCAAGCAGTGGATGATCACATAGAGAATCCACAAAAGGTTCTCCAATTATTGAAAGACAACTTGGATACTATAGCACAAACAATGATGAAACAACAAGCAACTCACCATCATAGTGAAATAAAATTTGAAGTTAGGGATTGGGTATTTTTGAGGCTACAACCATACAAACAAATGTTCCTAAAGCAACAAAAGAAGGACAAAAAATTAACACCCAATTAATATGGTCCCTATAAGGTTTTGTAGAGAATTGGAAGTATGGATTACAAGTTGGAGTTGCCTCCATCTTAATTTGTACATCTAGTCTTCCATGTTTCTCGACTAAAAAATGTAACTGGCGACAAGATTCTAGTCTAGACTATTTAACCAGAGATTGATGAAAAAAGGAAATTGATACTAGAACCTAAAACAATCCTTGAAACAAGGATCAAGCAACTGTGAAATTGAGCAATTATTGAGTACCTTGTCAAGTGGAAGAATTTGCCAATAGAAGAGGCGACATGGGAATACGAGTTCTTCATGCATACACAATCAAAGTTAATCAAGTGTTGAGGACAAAACTTGTTTGAAGGGAGGAGCATGTTAATCCCTATATATTGTGACATTACATTTCTATGATTATATCAACATTCTCTTTATTGGTTGGGTATGACGTTAATTGTAATTGTATGGTCGACTAGAATTGTAATTGTACCCTTTGCCACACAGACACACACCAAGGAGACCTAGTATTGGGATCAACTCATATTGTTTTGTACATTTGATACATTGTATAAGGAGGTTTCCCCCACTCAAAGAAGGTTCTTATTCATCTCTTTATTTCATTCTCAAGGCATTGGGTTACTCTTTCTTTCTATTTTTATGCTATCTTGGGAATTTGGTGCATAACATATGCTCTTCATAATCCATAGCAAGTTCAAGAAAATGTGTTGGGCATTCTTCCTCAAAATGCATATCTTCCACATAATCTGCATATAACACTAGATATTCCTCAATGATGGGGGCTAAAATATCCATGTAAGTGGCCATAAGTTACTGCAAGTATGAGAGCTAGGGTTTTGATGCAACAAATTTAAAATAACCAAAACATCCTCAATATTGATCGAAATTTATATTATGATCACAATTATGAAATGCCACATCCACCTTGCATCTTCTAGCATTGGTTTGATGAAAATTTGGACACTCTATCAAAATATATTTTCTCTACAATTCATGTTGCCGTCGCCAAAAAACCCTAAAATCATTGATTTTAAATTAGTAATATCTTCATTTTTCAAACTCCAATTTGGATAATTTATTTTTTAAACATGTGTGTTTTTTTGAGAGGGAACCTAAACCTACAATTCGTTTCTTCATATTTTGCACAACAAAAATTTAGGAATGGATATGAGTGTCATGGCCCTCTTTTTCCCCTCCAAAAAAAAACCTCTTTATTTTGGGCCTAGGAAAGAGCTTAAATACCAATTGTTATGTACTTAAATAAAAAAATGATATTTATTATAATCCTTAGCACACGAAGTTGAATCACAAAATATATACCAAAATGCTCCACATTTTACTTATAAAAATACCCTTAAGGTAGGGTAACACCATAACAATAGTCCTTTTACTAAAGAATCCACTCTTGTCCACTTACCTCTTGAGGCAAGGTGACTTTTCAATGAGTTAAGATCCAATGCAAAATATTCCAGCACATGTTCCACGAGGAGGACTCCATTCTTATTTATAGCTATATATGAAACTTTAATCATAACCACCTTCTAACTATCTAGTGGACCTATTTTAATAAGGTCACAATACATTTATTCCATACTAACTAAGTAGTGGGCCTTATTTAATAATAACAAGCATATTGGATCTAGTCCATTTTACATTGATTTCCCCCCATAAGTACACTAGTATTTCCCTAGAGGGCCCTTTTCCTCACCCACATCACATCCCTAGGGAGGATCCCAATAGCTTAGGATGTTTCTAAAGCCACTTTAAGGAGACATTAATTGAGAGAAGCAACTATCATTCTCGCTCCCCACCACCATTCTTACAATTGTCGAGAACTGATGATACACATGATATCAACATCCATTCCAAATGGTCTAAACAAACTGCCATGGGGAATTTATTCATGAGCACTCCCATGATACATAGTGAATTTAGTGTTCTGAGCATACTCAAGGACAATGAGGTAGAAATTCCATACATTAGTTACTAATGAAAGTGACCTCTTGGAATGTCCAAGGCCTCAATAGAGCCTAACATAATGCACAAGGTATACCCATTGTTGACCACAGGGGGTGGGATAAGCATTCTTTGTTTATAAGAAGTCAAAATGGAGGGTTTTATGCTTTGCATTGCCTCATCAATTATTTGGTCGGGAGTTAGGTTCTTCTATTTTGAATAGATTGAAGGAAGGGGGGGGGTTGATATCCTTTTGTCTCCTCAATTAGATAAATGTGTTGTGGGGTGGGGTATGGAACCCACCAATCATCTTTTGTGGATTCTTATAAATTTATATGATAGGCTTATAGGCAAGTCCAATATAAATACCTCCATGGATGCGGGAGAGCATGTGGCATTTTGGCATTAGATAGTTGATAAATTCCCTAATAATCGACTTATTTTTGGCGACTTTAACATCATGGAATCTCAAGATGATAAAGAGGTGGCCCTTCTTATGCACCTCTTGAATCGAGATAAAGAAAAAGGATTTCTCATAGCTTATACACTTCCTTGTTGTGTGAATTCCCTTGTTGTTGGGTCGATTCTTTGCCTTGCTAAGCCATTCTCTTACCTTACTAGCCATTCTCTCATTGCCTATGTCATTTTTGCATACATGTCACAGTCTCATTCTCTCTAAGTTTGCAATACGCAACATGCTAATGATTTTTGTTATAACTCACTAGATATATAAAACTTGGGCTAAGTATGGTGCTAGGTGTGTGAGTTGAAATGTTGGTAAATCCAATGTCTTTGAGTCGGATCTTTATTGAATGGTTTGGTAGCATATGAAATTATCTATTGGATGTATCCTCTTTCAAAACTTGGGATTTGGTATTGTTTAATTACCTCACATCATGTATGTTTTATTAAACTCTTACATTACACACACTTTAATGCTTGAGCATATAGATAATGCTTCCTTAGATGGGCATGGAGAAACTCTCATGTGTACGAATGAATTATCATGTTGTGCATGTATTAATGAATGGCCATATCTTATGGTTTAGATAATTCCTTTGTTTAATGGATGTGATTTCAAGTATGGTTTGAATAATTGCCAACGATATATGTATAATAAATGGTGTTTAAGTGCATATGAATGATCACAAAAATCTTGATCAATTTGGTGCTTCGTATGCTAATTATCAGTGTTAACATCATTTAGGACACCTCGCTTTCCATGGAAGACTTATATGTAGTCATGTATGTTACTTCTTGTGGTAGTGTTGACATATTGATAGTAATTATAGAGTAAATTAAGGTCATACCATAATAGAACAATGGACTAGCACTTGGGAACAAACCCATAGTCCGAAGGCTTGGTAAACCACTCTATTTCTTAGACCTAATGACTGTTTCTCATAGATAGAAGCCACCCTTGAATCTAGTGTAGGTCATTAGTTCCATAAAGACATTGATTTCTTCTTCTTGAATTTGCGTTGGCCTAGGAACGTAGCAATACAATTAGAATCGATCACACACACCCACCAAACCTTAATGGTGTCTCAAATTTGAATATTTTGAGTGATTTAGTTTAGTTGGTTACCAATGTTCAAAGGAGTTGCACCAAAGACATAGAGCCTAAGTGACAGAGGGTTTGCATAGTCTTGAATTTTAATGGCATGATCATTATTACATTATTAGCTGGTTGTTGTTTGAAGGTTACACCAAAGCACATTCCGTCTCACCAATCCCAAACATAGTTGTGTTGTACTTTCAATCAAAATGGAACTCTTGGCTCCTTCGTTTTCATAAGTGCCAAACCACGAAAGATAGATATAGTCAACAAGGCGGAAGTTGCAAAAGAAAAAATGGCATAAGGGTAAGTGCACATTAGAGATGCCATCTTAGAAACCGTTGCTCTGTAACTGTATTGACGTGGGATTCAGAGATAGCCACTGCAATAACAATAAAAGCACTGCACATTCTAGAGAAGGTGTTGTTGTTGTTAAGGTTGCTATCATTGTGATGGGTATTGTTGTTGCCAGTGTGGCTATTATTGTTATTCCTGGGCCAGGAGCCTTAGTGATTTGTATATGTTGGGTGATGTAACTGGGTTTGGGGGGTTCTATGGGGTTGCAATATGTAATGTTGAGTAGATCTATGTTGCATTGTATTCCATAGACTAGGGACTGATGTAGAATGGATATAGAGCCTATCATTGTATGAAATAATTTGACATGAATGGAAAGAGATGAAGATGATTAAACCCCTTCGATTTTTTTGCATATATGTTATGGATGAATATCCGTTGTTCTTGTTTTCTAATTATTCCTGATTTGTTTAATGCACAACTTTGTTGTGAAATGACGTCGAATGCATAGTTAATATGGTAAATGTATGTTGCTGAAGGCTAGTTCGATAATCATTATGGACCAATCCCCTATCATAGATCCTTGCATATAACACTCCTTATCATACATAGGTATAGGTAGTGCTTCAGGTGAGACTTTCTTCCCACAGGAGGAATGAAAATGCCAACATTCGAGACTACAACAACCCCCTTTGTTGGCACTTGTGCAAAAACCACGGTCTCATCCAATTTTGCACCAACAAATGGTTCCATTTTCGAGACCCGGTTTTCAACAGGACGTTGTTAGCTACATGGATACATTGATCCTAAATAGCCAGATTCAATATTGGTGGGAGAAAAGATTTGAAAATTTTGTAGCTCAAGAAGCTCAACTACGAGTATGGAATCCAATTATGCTTTAAGAGTATAGGACCCAAGTTTGATCAATATGAGGTTTTGTGGTGTGAGTTTCCTATAACCTTGTACAAGTGGTTGAAGAGGCTTGCAGAAGCCCCAGAACACCAAGGATGACAGTGGAGAACTGTTCAATGGAGCACCGTAGATATAACAACCCTACATCAGCTTGATACCCCACTGACCCAAGCCATTGATTTATGGGTAGATAACACCCTTGTAGGGTATATTGTGGAGTTCGCAACAATAATAACCAAGTTTGTCTTGAAGGCGGAAGAAGACCTTAGGAAGGGAGATCCAGGAAGGCTAATAAAGTATATTTTGTTGTGGATTAAGGTTTGGATGGTAGAGGCTGAATTTTCACCACTTAATCTTATATACATGGCTCAATAAATATATGCACAATAGGGGAGTGGTAAAGAATGATACTTCAAAGTTGCAAAAGGTAGAAATTCAGTAATATGAGGGGGAATCTCATGATCTCATGAGGGTTGAGTACATAGCCGAGAGGGAGACAATCTATGAAAAGTGGTGGAAGAAGCAGATGCATAATGCGAATAGGAGAGTGCACAACCAGAAGAAGAGTCGTGGAACGATGATAGTGATGAGGTTGTATGGAGCGAGTTGTGGAAGATGAATCAATGAGGAGAACTAGGCAATTCATGGTTGAATGCGAGAGGATTAGATGCACAAGATGAACCAACAAGGAGGAGCTGGGGAGAAGGTGTATATACCACGAATGAAAAAAGAGAACATGAAGAAGAGTTACAAAAATCCAACATGTAGGATCGGTCATCTGAGTCAGCCAGAGAAGATGTTGCGAAACAATATGAGTTGTTTGAGCCTATGGGAAACGATGAAACACTTGAAAGTGAACCCCGCTTGGTTGTGGAAGGATATATTTGAAGCAACAACATCGATATGATTTAAACTACTCCCTAGTCGTCTCCACAAAATCTAGTATTTTCTTTTTATGATCCTGTTTTGAGTTTACCTTGGTATGGTTAAGTAAGTGGTAGTTTCAATAGTATACAAGCTAGTTCAATATTAAGTGGAAGTAGTAACGTCACTCTTGTTGATGCTGGAAATTTCAATGTTCCAAATCAAATATTTCAGGCCTCACATTGGCTAAACTATGAAGAACGAGAATGAACACCCTAAGTTTATAGCCTTAAACAAATACACAAAAATCTCCAGCCTCATGTAGATCTTAGGGGAGTTGTGATATGTATATTGTATTTTTATTATTATTTTTATAATAAAGAGAAGACAAGATCTACAAATCACAAAAAAAGAAATTCATGCTGGCTAAGATAAAGTTCGTAAGCTGTACAAATATATACAACTAGTCAAATAAACACACATATATACATATTATGGGGACAGTAAATACAATCATTTATACAATTAAATAAATAAAACAAAACAACACCTATTTTAACTGTCACAGGTCTGATATATAACAAACAAAGAAAAATAAATATGGCAACCAAGAGTTTTATTTTATCAATAACTGCTTTAAAATTACACTTCAATATATATTTGTTTATCTGGACCAGGATTTTGTCCTCTCACAACTGATAAGTGTTTCTAAACCACTAAATCAGTGTGCAGTACTAAATACAATACAAAGTATAGACTGATAAAGCTGTCCGACAGAATCTATCAACAATGACCACAGGTTGAATGGTTCACTGCAACCAAAGCTATCAATCAATGGCAAGTTACAAGAAAACCTTTTAAATATCATCAGCAAATGGAAGTAAAGATACCTTTCACAACATTCATCAATTCACAATCACTAATTTAACACTTAGTGAAGACTCCTTCTATCACAAAAATATTAGATGTTATAGACATAGCATAATATTTAATGCAGGACCTAGAAACTCAGAAAATCACATTCTTAGCATACCATAGCATAGGGATCAACAGCCTCTTCTCTTCGATGGATCCATTCTTTATAGCCTCTCTTCCAAGAAACAATTATGCAACTGATTCTTTAAAACCTTTTAAAATAATTATTTAAATATCATGAATGAGACACATGTAATGAAGTTTCAATATAAGGTAACCATCGAAAGGAAGGGAAAGCTAAGTTATCTTTGTACTTTATAACTCAAAGGAGTCTATCTAGCAACATAAGAGATAGTCATTTGAAAGGGGGGGACCCACTAGACTTTCAAAATTATACACAAAAAAAACATTTCATACTTCTTGTGTCTCCCAAAACCCTGTGCATTGCTCAAAATATAGCCCGTTCATATTATAATTTAATCTAGTCATCACAAAATGCCACCTGTACATCATCAATTGATATGTATTCATATAGACTTGCCTTAAAATAAAAATCTGTTCTAAAAATATTTCATCCCTATACAAATTAAATCTTAACAAAAATGTGTTGCAAATCCTGTTCATAAAATTTTGTGAGTTCATCAATTCTAAAGCATCAAAATCACAATCACTATAACATCACCATTAAGACCTTTTCCCAAATAACTTATATTTAAAATTCCTGAATGGAAGAAGAAACCCTGTAAACCTTGAAGATTATGCTACAAGTTCATTCATTTCCCCATTCTATGCATTGCCTGGAACTTTAGATTCTTCTTCTTTTCGCTGTTTTGGAGGAGGAACTGAAGGAGGGAGAGGGATATTATCAACTACAGGCTCTAATTCAGCACGCTGCTCAACAGACTTTGGTGGATTTTCAGCAGTATGAGGATTTTTTTCATGATGACCAGAGGATATAGAACTAGCTGCTGATGGTATAGGTCAATTAGGCTCAAGGTTTCCCCAACTTGTGGTCTTAGCTCATGGAGAAGGAGGAAGAACATCCCAACTTGAGTTATGGAATGAGTAGTGATTAATAAATTCTGTTGAATTGGGTAGGGGTAAATGAGCTTGTGACACATGTGGAGGGACTGAAATATGTGAAGGTGGAGCATGTTGAGGCCCAAGGTAAAGATGGCCAGTCCTTTCCAGCAGAGTGGAATCATTTGAATTAGCATCAAAATGTACTGAAAATATTATTTTCCTTTCCCCTCCATGCTTCCATAGTTATTGACCTCTGCAACCTCTTCCTCTTACCGACCTTCTAGAACCCCTGATGTGAAAACTCATACCTGGAAACAGATAATTAGTGAACAAGTATTTTATATGCAAGAATTTTGTGAACAAAATGTTTATGTAAAAGTGACAGTCAACCACTCAATCCTCTTTTATACCCATCAGTGTAAAAATTGATATCATTTCATGCAAGCACGGTTAAGTTACATTTGCGTAGGTAAGGTCTCCAAATGGGTGGCAAATGAGGAACTAGGAAATGGTATAATAGGAAAAACCATTCACTGAAATGAAAAATGTACTGTTGCAACTTTAAACAAGATTCTCGTCCTCAATAATCTTTGTAATATGACAACCTCCATTTAATTTTAAACCACAATCAACATCCATTCAACTGCAAGTTTGAGATCTCAAGAGATTGAATCCACATAATTATCACCAAATACCCATGTTGCAGATTAAAATCAATTATTGAAAGTGATTATTTATCCATGGCAAGCTAAGATCTCTTTGTTGTAACTTTAAACATGTTTTATCCTTTATTTTCCTTTGTCATAATAACCCAACACAATTATTCTTATCCATTCCTCAATATCATATAGTATCGAATTGCAAGTTGTTCCTGTGAGTAATTATTCTAACTTATGCCATAAGTATTCATGAATTCAATTGAATCAAACAAAGAGACATCATCAAAGTGTTCCGATATCAACAACTTCAAAACGATAGTGCATTTGCTAAATAATTGTCTACCATACTCATTTGAATCAAACTATAGAGTATTCACTAAATTCTTCACTTGAGATTAATTTCAACATGGAGGATCGTCGAACATAGCAGAGGCAACAGGGAGAATTAGGATCGTGGATAGGATTGTCTTCAAAATATCGATATCAAATAATCATTTGGAAAAGGAGTGAGAGGGATTGATATTGAAATGATGGGAAGGGGAAGGATTGAACATGGGAAAGTGAATCGTTGAAATAAGGATGGATGGTGACTTTGAGTTTTTAGAAGAGAAGGGCAATAGAATGAATATGACAAAGTTGGCAAAAAGATGATTATTTTTTGAATTATGTAAGAATGAAATGAGGGTCAATGCGTGAAGGATTAGGGAGAATCTCAGTCCATGTGGTGTCATTATATACAAACATAGCACAAGAAGATTTTTCAAAGTTGTAAACGATTTAATTTATCCATTAGTGACAACTTGTCTCTTGGATTTGCCATGGTTTTAAACATGGAATACCAAAATTTATCACTAAAACCCTTGCTCCGGAATAAGTTGACAATCACCTTATATTAACTCAATATTTACATCATGATTGAAATAACCTCTTTTATGGCAAAAATCTAATTCCAACATAACTATTTAACATTCACGGTTTTGAAATTAAAATCATTCAAAGCTTGACTGAGTGGAGGGTCTCTAGATACGAACCATATGAGTCAAATATTTGATAATTGATAAAATCTGAGCTGATTTCAAATGGATATATATATATATATATATATGTAACCGTTGGAAAAATCTTTTATCACACTTGTTTTTTGCATTTCAATACTTATCACTCCATTACTCATGGACTTGAGAGAATAAGGGCTAAAGAAAATAGGGTAGGGTTAGGTTTTTGGGCTTTAGGATTCCATGAAGTCTAGGGTAACAAGATATAAATCAAATGTAAAAAATTCAGGCTGAGATGTGCCTCAATGCGAAATAAAACAAGTTACTTGGATTTTGATAGATAAGGGTGTTAGGATATTCCTATACTCCATCCTAGTCCTACCAGGATTATCATTATTTTGCATTTCAGTCATGCATGCATTTTTTGCATGCAGGCATGCAATTGCATGCATCCTAGTCATTAGTATGGTGTCTCCCAACACCTGGTGCTTAGTTTACTAGCCCCGGGAGCCTGTTTCCACTCAGTTCCAACCCTCCTAGTCAGTGATGCGCCCTATTTTTCACCTACTACATGTGAAAGGTGCCCTCTCTCACCTACCACCAGTGACACTTCGGTTAGTTTCTTGATTTGTGGATCTTTCCTTGATTTAAGGATTGATTGACTAGTTAACTAACTCAAACACTCCGTTGGACACCCAGAGAGACTTGGTTGACTATTCTGACTGCAGTTAGCTCCTCATGCGCCCTCCATTAGTGCTCTATGCATCAGTTACACCTACTACACCTAGTTAGACTCAGTTTGACACATGGTGGATGGATACTTGTGCATTGATGACACTCCACTGATCCGATGACTAGGACTCCTAGTGTAGATAAGCCATGCTCATGCAGGCTAATTCGAATTGCCACCTTGGCACTCGAATCCTCTCCATTGTATTATTTATTGTTCATATTATGATTAATGAATTAGTGTGATGTTATTCTGCTTCTATCTGAGTTCTACTGTATCATAATTCTGCTGCTCTTTTACACTGCATTGTCCACTCTTCTTATATTTTCCTTCTTAATCTTTCTTGTGAGGTACACATCAACTCTTAGATCTGCTGTGAGTATTTTCACATGGTATCAGAGCATGTTGAGAGTATAGTCTATCTCCATTCCTGAGAGTTTTTTTTTGGCAGGTTATTAACAAGATTTTGAGTGCAGCAGCAGTTGCAATAGTTTTCTGCAATTTTGCAGCAGTAGTAGTTGAAGATATTCTCCATTGTTTTTGCAGGTCTTCTGCAACAACTTCCATGAATCTGGAAGGAATTCCTCCTCTCTCTCCATTCAACTATGATGAGTGGAAACCAAATATGATAGCATATTTGAAGAGACATGGTCTTTTTTATTATTGTCTTGAAAGAGAGGTCGAATTCTCTGAAGAGGAGAATGATTGGTTAAATGAAGGTGATAGAGCCTATGGTGCAATGTTGAATGCTATGTCTCGTTGTATGCAATCCCACTTCTATGATTCTACTAAATCTCCAAAATAGTTGTGGGCCCATCTGGATGAAAGATTTGGAAAACAGAATGAAGGGATTGGTGCAAACTATTTGGAGAGCAAGCCCAGTGATGCATTCACCCTCCTTGATGGTCTCTCTGATCATGATTCAGTATCAAACATATCTCATAATGATGTTGTCCAAAAAGAAGAAGAACTTGCAGATTCAACAGTCATGTTCTCAATGTCTTCTATTTCGAATTTTGAGCCAGCTCACACTCTAGAAACTGAAGAGGTTCTTAAATCCTCTCTTGCACAAGAGTCTGTTGTTTTGCATAATGATGATCTATTGAATGTTTCAGAGGTTAAATCAGTAATTGGAGGTGATGCATTCGCTCTCCTTGATCACTTATCTCTTATGCACTACTATATGATCATTTGTACATGCTCTCAAAATTTCATTGAAGATGTAGGGCATTATCATTCGATTGGGATCATTTCTCATGCATATCATGGTTTATTTGGTTTTGATCTCACCCCTGCTAGTTCAAAGGAGATCACAAGAAACCATTCTGTTAAATTTTGAGCATTAATTCACAATACTCTAGGATCTTCACTGAGAGAATAACATATATAGTATATCAATGCATAACAATCACAATAAGCATGACAACCATCACAAGAATCAAAAGCATGAGAGACAAGAGACACAAAGTTTCCGTGGGGAAAACCCTAAGGTGAAAAACCCCACAACTTCCTCAGAGATAGAGAGAGCAATGGCTCAAACAAAGTACAACCAAAATACATTGAGATAGTCTCCTAGTAGCAGATGATCCTCCTCCTCACTAGTGCGCCACTTTCTGAGTGAGAGAAGTATGACTTTCCGAATGATCCAAATAGAGATCTCCCGATCTCTATTTATACTTAACCTGTTTTCGCAGTTACACTATGGGGCCGACTTGTCTATCTAGATACATCCACAATATAATATATATTTCAGGGCCGACCCCACACATGGTGGTCTAATAACCCATCGGCAAGTATACACACTTGCGACACTTGTCAATCCACATGACGACACTTCCTTACAGAGGAATAACACATCTCTAATAAGGGTACAATAAATATATATGAAATACATAGATGAAATACATTCCGAAGTTACATATACATCAACACTCCCTCTTAACTAGGAAGGTATTTCTCGACACAGATCTGCTAGACAAGTCTTCTTCTCGGGATCATCATCATCGATGCATCGTCATCATCATCGTCACTGCTGCTGCTATCTCAACCAATCTTTGAATCTACTCATCATAGGAAGTTCTACAGAGCCAGTCCTTTTTCATACTGGATGTAGGCCCACCACCTGCAGGTCTTCGTCATCACTGGCCATACTGTGGAATCCTCAGGACTTATTACGTGCGTCACAAAACCTTAAAAGAGCATCCCAGGCTATTACGAGCACACAGCTCTACCTATAGGATCTCCCAGGGCCATATTATATGTGACCTCACTACAAAACCTCGCAAGAGCATCCCAGGCTGTTACGAGCACACAGCTCTACCTATAGGATCTCCCAGGGATAGATTATATGTGGTCACCACAAAACCTCACAAGAGCATCCCAGGCTGTTACGAGCACACAGCTCTACCTATAGGATCTCCCAGGGACAGATTATATGTGGTCATGGCAAAACCTCGCAAGAGCATCCCAGGACTTATTACGGGCACACAGCCCAACCTATTGGATCTCCCAGGGACATGTTATATGCCATAGGACAAAACTTCGAAAGAGAATCTACCAGATATCCAAGGGCCAGATTATATGCCATAGGCAAAACCTCGAAAGACTATCTGCAGATCTCCCAGGGCCAAATTATATGTCCTCCCATAGCAAAACCTCGAAAGAGCATTTTCCAGAAATCCCAGGGCCAGATTATATGTCCTCCCATAGCAAAACCTCGAAAGAGCATTTTCCAGAAATCCCAGGGCCAGATTTCATGCCATAGGAAAAACCTCGAAAGACTATCTGCAAATCTCCCAGGGCCAAATTATATGCTCATCTGCACAACCTGATCCACGGCCATAGAGTATCAACCTAATACTCACCATACATCATCCTAATGTACACATGATCATCCTGATCATCATCACTGCAACATCTTGCTGCATATCATCTGGAGCAACATCCTGAAGCTCGTCATCCATGATCATCCTGACCATACAATGCATCTACCTGATGCATACCAGTATCTACCTGATACATATCATCATACATGATCCACCTGATCATACAATGTATCCACCTGATACAAATACAAATACATGATCCACCTGATCATACATGATACATATCAACATACATGATCTACCTGATCATACAATGTATCCACCTGATACATATACAGATACATGGTCCAAGCATCCAACATGATGCATATACAAAATACATACAAATGATCATATTGATCATATCCAGCATCCAACATAATACATACATACATATAAATGATCTAACTAATCATATCCAGCATCCAACATGATGCGTACATACATATAGATGATCCAACTGATCATATCCAGCATCCAACATGATGCGTACATACATATATAAATGATCCAACTGATCATATTCAACATCCAACATGATGCATACATACATATAAATGATCCAACTAATCATACAAAGCAGAAACTAGAACATCATCTTGATGCTCATCATCCAGTGCTTACATCCACAGCCATGTGAAGGATCCTCCTTCCAACATGCTTGGAATGGCTTCAGTAAATGTGTCCATCACTTCTTCCTCGAAGTGTCCTCGATCTAAAGAACACCAAGCCTCTCCTTGAAGTACTCGAACTTCACCCTGGCTAGTGGCTTTGTCAGCACATCTTCAATCTGCTCGTCCATTGCAACATACAGGAGCTTCACAGCTCCTCTTTGCACCATATCCCTGATATAGTGATATTTGATCTCTATGTGTTTCGACCTGTCATGAAACACTGGGTTCTCAGACAGCTTCACACAACTCTGGTTATCGCAGAAAATACCAATAGCATCCAATGGGAGATCAAATAACTCAGACAGTAGCTTCCATAGCCATACTGCCTCACAACTAGCTGAATAGGCTGCAACATACTCTGCCTCAGCTGTACTCAATGCTATGCAGGACTGCTTCCTGCTAAACCAAGAGATCATACCTGATCCCATACTGAAGCAACATCCAGATGTGCTCTTCCTATCTGCAGCACTGCCAGCCCAATGTGAATCAACATAACCCTGTAGGTTAAACTTTTGATTTGCCTCATACTTGAGCCCATAATCCACTGTACCCTTCAGGTACCTCAGAACATGCTTTACAGCAACCAGGTGAACACTCCTCAGATCTGTTAGGAACTGACTCAATGTGTTCACAACAAAGCAAATATCCGGTCTCGTGTTCGTCAGGTACATCAAGGACCCAATCATCTACCGATACATAGAGACATCAACTGGCTCAGATGAAGCATCACATAGAAGCTTCAGGTTCGATGCCATGGGTGTGGCCATGGCCTTGCAATCCATCATCCCAAATCTCTTCAGGATATCTACTATGTACTTCCCTTGACCAAGGAGGATCCCACTTGCATTCTGCCACACCTCCATACCTAGGAAATAATGCATCATTCCCAAATCTTTCATATCGAACTCAGCAGCAAGCTTCCTCTTAGTATCTGCAATCAATCTGTCATCTCTTGTTACAAATAAGTCATCCACATATAGGAGTAGAATTACAGGATTCCCTTCCTCAACCTTGTAGTAAAGGTTGGAATCCGCTTTACTCTTGGTAAAGCCCAAACTAGATAGGATACTGTCCATCCTACCATACCAAGTTCTGGGAGCTTGCTTTAAGCCATACAAGGCTTTCTTCAATCTGCATACATATGACTCCCTGTCATGTATTTTGAAACCGAGTGGCTGCTCCACATATACTTCCTCTTCAACTACACCATTCAAGAAAGCAGTCTTGACATCCATATGGTGTATTTTCCATTTCATCGCTGCAGCCAGGGCAAGTATTGTTCTGATGGAAGTATACCTGGCTACAGGTGCAAAAGTTTCTTCATAATCTACTCCCTCTTTCTGAGAGAAGCCACGAGCTACGAATCTTGCCTTGTATTTCTCTACACTGCCATCTGTAGCATGCTTGATTTTGTAGATCCATTTGGAAGTCACAGCAGACTTCTCTTTAGGTCTTGGGACAACATCCCAAACATCATTCTTCATTATTGATTGGTATTACTCAACCATGGCATCCTTCCATTCTTTCTTTTCCGTTGCTTCTTCATAACTGGAAAGCTCTTTGTCCATAATGTCACAGAGTAAAGCAACATAGCTGATATGTGATCTGGTTCTCTTCTTTGCTCTGTGTTCTTCTTCTGGAATGCCAAATCTTTCTGCATCTTGAATGAGCTCTCTAGCCCATGTAGGTTTTCTCTTGTGAGAGTTATCCTCGCGGGGTGGATCTACAGGTTCTTGCGGCTCTTCAAACTCATGAACAACTTCTGGGACTGCTTCAGTCATGGTAGTGTCTTGAAATCTAGTTTCCTTAGGGTCTTCATAAACTTCGATAGGTGCCTTCCTTGATTTGCTGAATGCTGAGTTTTCATCAAATGTTACATCCCTACTGACATCAATCTTCTTGAACCCTGGAAATTATATTCTGTAAGCCTTCGAGCTTTCACTGTAACCCACAAAGATACCCTTCTTTCATGAAGGATCTAGTTTAGTCCTCTTTTCCTTTGGGACATGAGTGTATACTGGACAACCAAATATTCTGAGATGCCTGACTTCAGGTTTCTTACCAGAAAAGACCTCTTCTGGTGTCTTGTTGTCCAATATCTTGTGGGGTGTTCTGTTCTGCACATATACAGCTGTTCTAGCTGCTTCTGCCCATAGATGCATAGGTAGATCCTGGTCATGCAGCATTGCCCTTACTGTTTCCATGATTGCTCTGTTCTTCCTTTCTGTAACTCCATTATGTTGAGGATTATAAGGAGCAGTCAACTCCCTCTTAATCCTTGAATCACTGCAAAGCTTCTTGAAGTCACCTGAGGTGAATTCTCCACCATTGTTGGATCTGAATGTTTTGATCTTCTTGTCAGTTTGATTCTCCATCAAGGTTTTGAATTCCTTGAAATTATCAAGCACCTCATCTTTATTCTTCAAGAAGTATACCCAAATCTTCCTGGAGAAGTCATCAATAAATGAGATATAGTAAACATACCCACTCAGAGAACTAGATGACATAGGACCACATACATCTAAGTGGATGATTTCCAGGATATCTTTTGCCTTCCTTTCACTGCTTGGGAAATCCTTCTTAATGTTCTTACCTTTTGCACATCCTTTGCAAACGCCTTCATGTTTGGTCTTGATTTCAGGAAGACCCTCTACAACTTTGCTTACAGTTGGAAGTGCCCTATAATGCATATGAGCAAGTCTTCTATGCCAAAGTTCACTTGGCTCCATGGATTCATGTATCATGGCATGTTCAGGTTGACCCTTCAATTTATACAAACCTCCCTCTTGCTCTCCAATCACTACTGCATCATCGATTGTTTTACCCTTTGGCCACATTAGGACTTGGCCATCCACAAATGCAACCCTCATACCTTTTGCATCCAATGCAGAGATGGAGAGTAAGTTCTTCTTGAGCCTAGATACATAAAGGACTTCTTTCATCTTCAAAGATTTTCCAGAATCTAGGTTGTAGGAGGCTTCACCACTTCCTTTGATTGGGTATTGATAATCATCCCCAAGTTTCACCTTATGGGGTGATTCATGTTCAGATAGATTCACAAAAGATTCCTTAAACCCAGTCATGTGTTTGGAAGCCCCACTGTCAATCAACCAATCATTACAACCATGGGAGATAGTACCTGTGAGAGCAGAGATTAGAACATACTCTTCTTCACTTGATGAGTCATCATCACTATCATCACTTTCTGCCCTAGTCTTCTTCTTTGGAGGTTCATCATCCTTGGCAGCATGAGCATGGAACTTTATTTTGCTGCCCTTCTTCTTCTTGCTGGAGTTGTTGTTATTATCCCTTTTGTTCTTGGGCAATCTGAAGCAAAGTGACCCTTCTCATTGCATGTGAAGCATCTTAGATCCTTCTTATTCTTTTGATAGGTTCTCTTGTAGCGAGAGTGCTCCTTCTTGGGCTTGCTTCTTTTGGTGTGAGCTGCAAGAGCTTGATCTTCATTCCCCATCTTTTCTTCTCGTGCCACAAGCCTTGCTTCTTCTTGTGAGCATTCTTCCCGTAGTCTGTTGAAGGATACCAACTTCTTTCTTGCACAGATTCCTTGAATAAAGGAGTCACATGACCTAGGTTGGCCATTTAGAGTGGTCATGACAACTTCACCATTCTCCACCATTTCATCTACTGCTTCTAGTTGTTCCTTAATCTGGGAGACCCTAGAAAAATAAGATTGAATGGTTTCTCCATTCTGAAACTTTACTCCTTTCAATTGGTTCTGCAGGGTCATCTTCTGATTTATGTTCTTCCCTTCAAATAGCTTGGTCAAAGAGTCAAACATCTCCTTGGGTGTCTTTAGAGAAGACACATGGGGTATGAGATGGTCTTTAATAGAATCAACAATGATTCTCTTTGCCTTGACCAAGTTCTTCTTATGCAATACCTTGGCCTCTTCATCCTCTGGGATAGGGATGTCTTCTTTTATATATGAGTCCAACTCATTCTCTTCCAGGATTAACCCAATCCTATACTTCCAAGCTCGGAAGTTATCAGCCCCTTCAAGCTTATCCTCAAGCTTGGTGTGGTGAGACATCTTAAAGAGTACTTCAAATGGAAATATAAAAGATTTAGGTCTTACCACTTGAAATGCTGAAAACTAGATATGGTCCTGGATTAGGGTTTGTCGAAAAAACCCTAAAAATTCAAAATGTGAATTTCAACTTTCTGAGAGGATAGAAAGATGCGCCTTGATGAGCTGATCAGCCTGGTGCATTTAGAATTTGAGATCAACAAATTTTCATCCTTCAGATTTGACTTTTTGTCTTCCCAGGTTCACTAGGGAGAGCCCAGAATTAGGGTTTGAGTTTCCCGGAGATATACCAAGCCAAAAATCTCGATCCAAAGCTCTAAACTTCGATTTTTGCAAGGAGCTTCCAGCTATGTCTTCAGATTTCAGAAATTCCTAATTTTGTGGAAACCCTAATTTTTAGGGCCAAATCTGAAAATGCTCAGAATTGAATTCTGATTGGATAGATAGATTCTCCTTAATGAGTAGAGTCAATCTATTATACTGATTTTCCAAAATCTGTGGAGAGAAACACAATAAACAAGAAACTCAAGTTTTCATCACTGCAAAATGTCTTCTTCTCAAGTTAGCTCTGATACCATGTTAACTTTTGAGCATTAATTCACAATACTCTAGGATCTTCACTGAGAGAATAACATATACAGTATATCAATGCATAACAATCACAATAAGCATGACAAGCATCACAAGAATCAAAAGCATGAGAGACAAGAGACATAGAGTTTTCGTGGGGAAAACCCTAAGGTGAAAAACCCCACAACTTCCTCAGAGAGAGAGAGAGCAATGGATCAAACAAAGTACAACCAAAATACATTGAGATAGTCTCCTAGTAGCAAATGATCCTCCTCCTCACTAGTGCGCCACTTTCTGAGTGAGAGAAGTATGACTTTCCGAATGATCCAAATAGAGATCTCCCGATCTCTATTTATACTTAACCTGTTTGCCCAGTTGCACTATGGGGCCGACTTGTCTATCTAGATACATCCACAATATAATATATATTTCAGGGCCGACCCCACACATGGTGGTCTAATAACCCATCGGCCAGTATACAGACTTGCGACACTTGTCAATCCACATGATGACACTTTCTTATAGAGGAATAACACATCTCTAATAAGGGTACAATAAATATATATGAAATACATAGATGAAATACATTCCGAAGTTACATATCAACACATTCATCATTTCTTGGAGCTGATTCGAAATCCAAGCCATTACCATTGTTTCATGGTTCATTTGGTTTTGATCTCACCCCTGCTGGTTCAAAGGAGATCTCAAAAAACCATTTATCAAGTCTTGGAGCTGATTTGAAGCCCAAGCAACCACTATCATGTGATGGTTCTTTTGGGCATGATCTCACCTATGATGGTTCAAAGGAGATAAAAAAAGACTATCTACACTTTCATGGATTTGATCCTACCTCAGCTGATTCGAATCACAGGTTCCAGGATCATCCTCATACCTTTGGATTTGTTCTCATCAAATTTGGTCTGAAGAGCAAGTACAAGCACATGTCTCCATATTCACTTGCATCCACTGAAGGAGAACACAAGCACATGTTTTTGGAGCATGAACTGTTGCTTGGTTTTTCAACCAAGCATGTGCAAGGATGCACCTGCTAACTAGTAGCAACAGTCTCAAATAAAGCAATGTAAATAAACAAATATAAACTATAGATTGATGGCAGTAAACAGTAAAGTAAAGAATTCTATATTGATAATAATAAACAAAATCGATTCATAAGCATGTAAATAAAAATTAACACTTTTGTATTACCTCAAATGGTGAGGATGGTGAGTTTTGGGCAGCTCCAAGGTTGAGGTGCTCCAATGTACAATGGTCTCTTATTCTCCAATGCTTTAATGGTTGGGAAAAGCTCAAAAGATGGGCAATGCTCAAGATGGATTTCGGCAGCATGAGGATAATATGAAATATGGATGAAAAGTGAGGAGCCCCTATCACCTTTTTATAGTTTTTGGTGATGGGGAATACCATTTTGGTTTTAAGGAAACCAATGGTATTAACCAACATGGTTTACGTCTCTTTTTCCCTCCTTTTCCTTTTTTGAATATTTTTTATATTTTTATTCCCTTTTAATATATTTTGGGAATTTTGGACCCTTTTTGAGGTTTTTTTTGTGTTTTTTGGAGGGGAAAAAGGTGTATTATGGTCTTTTTGGTGACCTTTTGATGGTTTTAGAGGCTCAAATGGTGGAAAAAGTGGACAAATGGGTCATGTGAATAAGGGAATGAGCTAGTGAGCACTTTTTGGGTGTTAACAGATTGCCCCCTGATGTGTGAGGGCAGGAGCTCATCGTATGGCCGATAGACATCATTGTTCTTTTGTCTTTTTCCTAGGGTTTGGAGAAGAGAAGAGACCGATTGGAGACTGGAACACCGACCCCTTGGAAGCTGCAAAAACTGAAAAGATACATGGCCTCAAAATGAATGAGGAATAATCTCTGATTATGGACAAGGCGGGCATACCCATGCTCATATTAAGACATATACATAACAATTAGGCCCAAGAAGGGAGACCTGAATAATACATAATAATCTGTTGGTACATCATAATGGTCCAGAGGGGACACAATGTTGGGACGTACTCATGGTCATACCATGACTGATATGAATAACTGATACACTGGAAAAAAGCAACAACTGTTCTAAATAAGGTATCAGAAGGGTTGATGAACTGCCGAATCTGAAGGTCTCCAACATGTATAGGGACTCAATGACTGTGAGTCAACTTCTGAGGAGTATATATGACTGTATACACAAGGGAGTATAAAACTATGGTACATCTGAAAATTATCACCAAGCACAACCCGAATATCCATAGGAATATGTAACTGGTTGTTTCCTTAATTAGACTCTCAAATGTGGTAGAGTCAGGTGATATCCAGGGTCTTCAACAAATAACTGAAAGGACCGATACCCCGTATGAGTCTCAACGATGCGATCAAGGTGTTGACGTCGAGCATGTGAGAAACAATCATTTGGAGAGGCACTGAGGACTCCTTTCAAAATGATCCGTAGGCACTCATCACTAATGGTGATGAGTCCAAGGCACAGGGACCTCTAGGTCTATCCTCTGGAATAGATCTGGTTGGCGTCGACAGAGGCAGACCAGCAACTACCAAGGCAATGATGTTTCCTTGATAGGAGCGTGAGGTGTACAACTGAAATGTGATAGTATTGATCGTAGCACTGACATACTGTGGGAATAACTGGGGTTATAGAGTGGGTTGACTCAAACTTCCTTTGTTCAGAGCGTGATGACATGGTTGACCTGACAGCATATGAAACTGATGTTTAGGTGTGGGGATCATAGCTTAAGGGACCAGGGGTATGTATTGCAGACTAAAGTGACTCTGGGGGGAATAGCTGGTGGATGCTATTGGGAGGCTCTCAAGGTGACATACTGTAGAATACTCTGAACAAAGGCGACCATAATAGGGAAGATTCCATATGAGTGGACAAGATCTGTTGTGGTGCTGAAAAGCACCGTTGGGTCCTTCTTCGTAGTTTTAATGAGCTCCAAGAAGGGATAAAAGTGTGCTTTGAAATGGTATTGTCCTGTGGATTTACGTGAGCCCAGGACTGTTCATGCTCATGAGTGCTTTCATTTTTAAGGAGTCTGAAAACGATAAGAAGACTCTGAATTGGTGGAGGAGTACCGTCCTGTGGATTGATATGAGCCCAAGACGGTGATTGCTCGTGGTTGCTTTCAATTTTAAAGAGTCTGAAAGCGGTAAGTAGACTCCATTGGTGTTCTTTTTCGTATGTTAGTCTTCAAGGCCCGAAAAAGCATAAAATGATGCAAATGGAGAACTCTTCTAGCCAATGTGACTAGAGTATTCCTTTTTCGTAATTAGTCTACAAGGTCCGGAAAAGGGGTAAACTTATACCAGGTAGATGCCCTTTCAAATACGTTTAACGAGCATGAAGGGAAGCAAGATTGCTCAGTGATATTTTCATTATTTTAAGAGTTAGAAAAGAGCTTAACAAAAACTCCCTAAGTGCCTTTTTCGTAAAGGAATTGATTGGCTCGAAAAAGGGATAAAATTATACTGAACAAAAGTAATGGAGAGGCAAGGAGGAAGAGTTCAATCAAAGGGCAAGTATGGGGATCAAGCACGGTGATAGGGGGGAACACTAATGGGGCCTCCTTGCGAGTTGATGAATGGTAGCAAAAAAATGCCATAATTGCAGTATGGATGGAGTGGAGGGCTCATATATAAGTTGTGATGCGAAAATATGTAAAATATGACAGCTGTCGATGTGGCACGCAAATCGAGGGGATGATGGGTCATGTAAAAAAGTGTCCAAAAATTCTGGGGGTGAGAGCGAGAAATGATTTCAAGCATCATCATAAGCGTGGAAAACTAAATCCGGCGACATAAAATTCATCAAATATGGATAACGGTCGATGTGGCACGCAAACTGAGGCGACGAAGGTCATGGGAAAAAAATGCTCAAAAAATCTGGTGGTGAGAGCGAGAAATGATCTCAAGCATCGTCACGAGCACGAAAAACTGAATCTGGCGATATAAGACTCGTAAAAAATGGACCACGGTTGATGTGGCACGTAAATCGAGGCAACAAGGGGCATGTAAAAAATGCCTAAAAACGGGACCTGGTGGAAATGAGAAAAGGAGTGGATTGTCATGAAGTTCTCGCTGTGATGATTCCAACGGTACCAACGGTTTGAAAAATGGACGTCGTATGATGCCGAAATGGCTGATTGAAAAATGGTCAAATTTCTATAAATAGGAAGTGGACCCAATGTGACAAGTGTCATTTTCATTGTTGACTTTCATGGAGCAATTTATTTGGGTCAAAGCATTTTCTTGATTTGTGGGAGATTCGACCATCAGTTTTTCATTCCGTGAGTTTCAGGTAAGCCTATGTGCCTTAGCCTTTCAAGTTATTTACTTTTGTTGAGTGTCAGGGTCTCAGAAGCTACGAATATTCTACGTTGGCTGGCCAATGCGGAATATCGCGGGTTTTGGGTCTTTTTCCACGATGCACATCGCAGGTATGGGCTGGACAGCCATGATGTGCATCGTGGCTGTGGGTCCGACAGTTGCGATGTTTATCGCGGCTGTGGGTGCTTACAGCCACGATGTTCATCGCGACTTGAAGGCTTATAGTCGCGATGCACATCGCGTCTGTGAGGGTTGATACCCGCGATGTTCATCACGGCTGTGAGGCTGAAAGTCACAATGTTCATTGCGGCTAGGGGCTCGAAAGTCGCGATGGGGATCGCTTGGGTAGGAAAAAATTTTGTTTTATTTTTCTAAATTTTTTTGTGGTGTTTTGGCAGGATGCTGAGGAGGCCATTGGTGTCGTGGAGGGAGAGGGAGATTGATGTGGGACTGATGGGCATTATTCGGGATAACCCGGATGTGTGTGCGGCCTTGGCTTTGGGTGGAATACTAAAGTTTGCTCAGATTCCTATCATGCGTTCAGTCAGAGATCTGCTGAACAAGTTGGAGGACTTTTGGGATCCAGAGGAGGTGGCTTTCATGGTGCAAGGTGAGCGACTGGAGATCACCTTGACTGATGTTTAATTTCTTATTGGCTTGCTCCATTTGGGTGAGATAGGGGACACTTAGCCGAGGATCCCGACTGGTATTGACATTGAGGATTTCCTCGAGAGATTCTGCATTCCAGGGGCTCGTGTGCAGAACAACGCACCGAGTATCTCGGATCTGCAGGAGCCGGCGATGCATGCAGTGGCGGCTTGTGTTTTGTGGGTGCTTGGTGCACAGGCGCCCCATCGTTTGTCGGGGGGGGGAAAACGAGGATGGTTCACAGTGTCTTGAGAGGGACTTATTTTGCTTGGGGGTAGATGTTTCTGGCTTGTGTTTGGCGAGAGCTGAACAAGGTTAGTCGGGAGGGAGGAGAGTTTAGTTATGCTTCTTTCCTTTGTTGTTTCTTTTTTGAGTAGGTACCTACTTTGCGACCTCGTGTGCCGGTTCGGGAGGGACTGAGGAGTGAGCGGATGGTGTGGTAGGGGGAGATGATGCCCCGGGGAGGTGGTGGCATCCGACGGTTCTTCTCATCGGAGATGTATTACCAGTGGGAGCAGATGCCCGTTGTTATTGATGACTATCCATATGTGGGTATGGACATCCGGGGAGACCCTGAGATGCCTCAAGCTCAGGGACAGGCTCGGGGGTTAGACGGTACGTCTTTGTTTTTGTTTCTCTATTATTTCATGTTTAGATATGAGTATAGCTAGATGTGTTTATATGATACTGACTCGTTTCATTGTGGGTCATGGCAGATGTTGGTCCGAGGCCTCCAGTGGACCATATAGGCCGCTGGGGACAGATGATGATGGTGGTACCTCCACCGGTAGCGGCACCCCTGCCTCGTGTACGAGGAGTTGTGCGCCAGTGAGATGATTCCCTAGATGACGTATGTGATACCTTGGAGGTGCTGCTAGTGGATGTACCAGATGATGGTTGGATGGATCTAGATCAGCATGTTCTCGAGTGTTGTTATGATGCTCCCTGTGAGTGGAGATCGATCTTGCAGAGAGTAGCTGTAGTGACAGTTGAGAGGAGAGCTCGGGCTCTGGAGGAGCCAGATGAGCCTAGTGATCGTGATGATTAGGTGATCTTGTACCTGCCCCCAAATGCAGATGAGCATATGGGGATGTATTTTTGTTGATACACATTTTTGTACGGCTGGTGTACTTTTTGTATATTTGGGTGTTGAGAGCACTCCTGACATTGTGACTCTTATGATGATGATATATATATATATATGGGTTTTGGTATATAGTCGTGTATGCATGTGGATGCACATCTTGTCTTTTCTTTTATGTCTTTGTTGCACGTGGATGCAATTGTAGTTTTTTTGTTTGCCAGTGGAGGCATGTTCAATGCACGTGGATGCAAAGTTATGATTTTTTATATGCCCGTGGAGGCACATGTTATGCACGTGGATGCAATGTTATGATGGTTTATTTATTTTGATTTTTTGATGCCTATGTGATGCATGTCATGATGTCCTACATGTTTTGGTTCGTGTGCCAATTTAGAATGTTGTTAGCCATTTGGTTTGCTACAGTGTTTAGATTTCTTGGTACATGAGTGAAAGAGATGGATTCAAAGTGTCGAATCATTTGTTTAGTGCGCAGGAATTTTCTAAATAGACAGGGATCACGTATCTGGCAACAGTTGTTGAGCTGGGAAACAAGGAGCTGGGAGTCCAGGAAAACGTTAAGGTGACTTATGCCCATTTGGAGAGCAGCGGCCAGGAGACCGGCCACGACATCGTACTCAGCTTGGTTGTTTGTGGCAGCACCTATGCACACTCCGTCAAGGTGGATCAACTCATGTGAAAGGGAATAAATTACCCAAGCTGCTGAAGTGAGATTTGGAGACCAACGACTTGCGTCGTCGGCGAAGCCGATATGGTAGAGTGGAACAGGATCCATCTGTGTTCATGCAGGAAGAAATGAAAATGTAAGGTTTTGAAAGTTTACTGTGAAAAAATAAATTAAAAAACTGTACAATATGGACTATGGTGTCCAGTAGATTTTTATGGGTAGAATCTTTTGAGGTACAACCTGTTACGGGGGTTGCGCATGGGATTGCCTTCCGAGTCGGTCAAAATGTATGCCCTCTGTCCAAGGCAAATGTGTATGATATATGGGCCTTGCCACATAGATTGGAACTTTCCTTTGCCCGTTTTGTCATGGGCTTGGTCGTAAACAAGTACTAGGTCTTCACTAAATGCTCGTGGGTGAACATGTTTATCGTAATGGAGTTTAGATATGTTCTTTGCAGCTTCGATTGTTTGGAGAGTTGCAAAACGATCTTCATTAGCCTGCTCTAGAAGAAGTAGGCGTTCTTCAATTGGTGAAGTATCTGGGAGGAGTTCTATGGAAATTTGTAATGTTGGTATCTGGAACTCAATGGGGAGGACAGATTCCACGCTGTGAACCAAATGGAAGGGGCTAAAGCTTGTTGCTGTTTTGGTCGACGTGTGGTAAGCCCATAATGCGGGAAACAGCATATGATGCCAATTGGATTTATGTTTTTCGACAGTGCGCTGGAGGATAGTCTTCAAAATTTTGTTAACAGCTTCGACTTGGCCGTTCCCTTGGGGGTAGTAGGCAGAGGAGAAATGATGTTCAAACTTAAGACGTATGGACAATTCTCTCCAAATGGAGTCCTCGAAGTGAGAGCCATGGTCTGAGACGAGTTGCTTTGGTACTCCGAAGCGAGCGATAACATGGTTGAGGAAAAAACAGGCTGCAGTGTCGGATTTGCAATTGTAAGTAGGCATGGCTTCTGACCACTTGGTAAAGTAATCGACAGCCACAATAATGTGTTTATGGCCGCCGGTTGATGTGGGATTGCAATCCATAAAGTCAATGGTCCATTTGCAAAATGGTCCAACGGTGACGACTGGATGAAGGGGTGCGGGGGGGGGTTCTTGCCTTGGGTGCAAAGAGCTGGCAGTTTTGGCAATGTTTGACTACCGTGATATAGTCAGTGAATAATGATGAACAAAAATAACCTGCATGAATTACCTTTTGAGCAGTGGCCATTCCAGAGAAATGGCCGCCGCAGGCACCACTATGACAGTCACTAAGGACTTGTTTTGCTTCTTCTTGGGAAAGGCATCGTCGTAGGATTGTGTCGACGCCATGTCGATGGAGGACATCACCCAAGAGGAGATAACGGGGGGCATGGTGATGGATGCGACGGCGTCCGTCACGGTCGATATTGGGTCGAAACTTCTGTTTGTGGAGGTATACCAAAATGTCGCCGTACCAAGGGTCGTCAGACGAGATGATGGACAAATGTTCATCAATTATATCAGTATGGATAGCTAGTGATGACGACAAAGATGGTAGGTCCGTAATGAGTTGAGCGAGTGTGAGTGCTTTGGTGCTCTTCGGGGTTTTAAAAGTTAGGTCATATTCTTGTAGGATAATCACCCATTTGGCAACACGGCCTTGTAGAAGCCAGCGATTCAGGAGATAGGCCATTGGGTTGGAATTTTCCACAACCGTGGTATGGCTGAGGAGAATATAATGTCGGAGTTTTTGTACTAAAAAGACGACAGCGAGGGCCATTTTCTCTTCATGTGGGTAGCGTAGTGGTGGGCCTGATAAAGTTGGCTCACGTAATAAATAACATGCTCTTGGTGAGCGAAGTCTTCTTGGACGAGTACTCCAGAGACGGCGTAATTTGATGCCGAAATGTAAAGGGTAAAGTTCCTTGTGAAATCTGGAGGAGAAATCAAGGGGGCACTTGTAAGTGCCTTCTTCAGGTTTGTGAAGGCTCTTTCTGCTTGGTCATCCCATACAAAATGGGTATGAAGGCGTATCAAATGGAGAAAACCATGTACTGTGGTGGCGTAGTCTGGGACAAAGTGACGAAGGAAGTTGGACTTCCCTTGAAGGCTTTGTAGATGTCTTAATGTCCGAGGTGACGGTAGGTCTACTATGGCTTGGACCTTTAGAGGGTTGACGGTGATCCCTTTTTCAGAAATGATGAAACCCAACAGACGGCCTGCTGGAACGCAAATTACACACTTGAGTGCGTTCAAGCGTATTTGGTATTCGTGACAGCGCAAGAAGACTTGTCGGAGGTCGTCTAAATGGTCGGATCATTTTCTAGATCGAGCTGTGAGATCGTTTAGGTAAACCAATATGATGTTAATTAGGTCATGAAAACAATAAGTCATAGCTCGCTGAAAAGTGTCTCTATCATTCTTGAGACCAAAGGGCATGACGCGATAGGCGAAGGTGCCCCATGGGGTAGTGAAAGCGGTCTTGTATTGATCTTCTTTGCGGATATGGATTTGGTTGTACCTGGAGAAACCGTCCATGAAAGACAGTATCTCGTGCCCCGCACATGCATCGATTAGCTGATCGATAAATGGTGTTGGGAAGTTGTCTTTTGGACAAGCTAAATTGAGATCTCGGAAATTAGTACAGACACGAATTGTGCCCACCTTCTTATTGACTGGGACTGGGTCGGAAACCCAGGTGGTATAAGCAATAGGATATATAAAACCTGCTACTCGAAGCTTCTCAATTTCTGCTTTGACGGCTGGAAGCTTGGATGGGTGAATGGGGCGTTGTTTCTGGAGGACCGGTGATATGTTGGGCCAAGTGTCTATGTGATGTTCTATGATGGTAGGATCAAGACCAGGAATCTATGTATAAGACCAGGCGAAGACATCTCGAAATTCTTGAAAGAGTTTCTTATAGGCCTAGGTTTCCTTTTCAGTGCAGGATGCGCCTAATGAGATGAACTCAGGTTTGTCGGGGGTGGTGGAGATGTCAATTTTTATGATTGGCAAAATGTTGGCCATGTTACCTTCTTCAAAGGCTTCTGGGGCTGGGATAGGATCTTTGAACCAATCGACCTTGGTTGGTAAGAAGTCTTTGGATTCAACGGATAGTTGGTTCGTTGTAGATGCCTCAGGGATGAAGTATGATCGATGGTGCATATCATCCCAAGGGTAGTCCGGTGCAGTGAGTGTTTCTAGGATTTCCTCATCGGTGCAGAAGTAGTGCGCCATTAAATTAATTGGTTCAGGCTTGTAGGTAGTTGAAATCATATAAATGGTATTGATTTCTTTTGAATGGGAAGATTCTCGGGGGAATATTTCCCCAATGAGTGGGGGGGAGATCTCTAGGTCAGCATTATTCAATTCATATAGTGCTGCTCTGTAATCTGGGAGATTGGGGCAGTGATGTGAATAATGGCCCTAGATGCCGCATATCGCACAAAGGTGGTTTGTGCGCAATGATTTATTGCGAGGCTGAGGGGGTAGTTCTAGTTTGACAACTGGAACGTTGGTGTCATCATCCAACATATTCATGTGTTCTTGAAGTGCTGGTAGATGTGGACATAGATGGGTAGCATGGCCTATATTGTCACACAAGGAGCACTTGGGGGGGATGGGGATTGTTGGAGGAGGCTTCGCTAATTTGGGAGTAACTGGGGGGGTGCGATTTGTGGGTCCAGTTGTGTAGGTTTACGGACCTCTGCCTCCATTGTAGCAAGTTTGAGGGGGAACATAACTAGAGGTTGATGTAGTGGCCCCTGTTGGAGGTGGTCTGCTTTGGGGTTTGGCACACCGGGTGGTGGATGGTTCAAAATATTGATGGGTTGTACCGGTTGTAAAAAAACAGTCGGTGTTGGTGGAGGGGTTGGGGTAGGTAGGTACCATACAGGTAATCCTAACGTTAACCCTGGGAGGTTAAGTGTAGCCATTACTGGCATGTTGACAACTCCTGAAAATGGAAACAAGAATGGGATAGTGTGAATCGGTGTTGTTCCGATATGACTAGGCACTATGGGTGGTTGTGGCAATGGTTGAGGTTGTGGAGTATGCTGCTATGTGTTGTGCAAGAGGGTGCACAAATCGGATATTTCATTTATCTGGACAAGGGGTGGGATAGATGGAAAAGTGGTGGTCATGGGAGCATCCGAATATATCCCGGGTCTGATCGAGGAGACGAATGATGTGGGTTCACTCTGAACGGGTTGTTTGATCATGGGAAGAACATTTTCAGGTGCTGCGGGGGCATTAGGATCATAGTATGTTATCTGGTCGATTTTGACTACGCATCCTTCATGGGGGAACATCATGAGGTGGAAAACTGAAGAAGCGACAGCTTTCATTTTATACATGTAGCTTCGTCCTAGAAGGAGATTGTAATCAAGTTGGGTGTTGATGACCTCTATATCTATGAGAACTAGTTTTCCCCCGAGCTGTATGGGTATGTTCACTAACAGGCCCTGAGGTTGAGCTATAAGGCCATCATAAGCTCGCAATGCAGTAGTTGACGGTTGTAGCGTTGGAGATCCAAGTTTCTGCCATACAAAATTCGACATAACGCAGGTGGAGGCACCTTCATCGATTATGCATCGATGAACGACGAGGCTGTGAATGGACACAGAAACCTGAAAAGCTAAAGATGAAGGAAGACGAGGTTCGGCTTGGTCTAATTCGAAAGCCATCATGTTGGATTCGTTAGGGTCTATGGCACCAATGGTGGATAACAACAATTTTCTCTGTGCAGGACAATTTTTTAAGATTTCTAGAGCGGACATAGTAGCAGGGGATTGGGCTAAGTCTTCTACGATGTTATAGTTCGAAGTTGCATGAGCATTAGGGTTATTGTTGAGTCGTCTTAAAGGGATGTGAGGTGATTTTGGACCCCCGTCCATGTGCATATTAGGTATGCAAAGTGGTTGATCAGTTGGGAGGGTACTCGAAGATGGATCGGTAGGTGTGGTCTCAGGCGCTGAGCCATATTGATTTTGGTGGGTTTGAAGGTTGACATCATTTGATGACATCATTAGCAAATGGTGAGTATTGGACTCTGTATGCTGGTAGTTGGTTGTCGCATAGGTAATTTGCTGTTGTGTTGCAGCGGATCCTTGTGGGGGATCCATTGGACGAGTGTTTACCCCCCCTTGGTTGGGTAGATGATTTTGCAATATCATGGGTTGCGACTGAGGAGGTGGTGTTGGCTGTGCAGCATGTCCTTGTCGTTGGGCGTCGTCGGTCCAGAGTTGACGCGCTCAATCTAAATGGGGGCAATTATGTGTGTAATGGCCGTAGACCCCGCATATGGAACACGAGTGGTTTGTTCTCAAATTAGGATTTTTGCCCTGTTTTGGTGGATGATCAGGGTTTTAATTTACAGGAGCAACGTTATTGTTATTGGGAGGATTAGGTGGCTGTCCTCCTTAGTTTTGTCGTTGGTTATTTCCGTGGTTTCGTCCTCTTCTGCGATTTTGTTGACCTCCTTGATTATGCTGGTTGTTATGGTTTTGAGGTTGGCTTTGCTGTGTGTATACATGCCCTTGGGCAGTAGGTGGGTTTTGAGGTCGTGCAGGCGTTGGAGTAGGCTGTGGTGGATAGTAAGCGAGAGGGTTTTGAGGTGGACCTGGTGCTTGTTGCGGTTGTGGGTAACCTTGAGCTTCTGGAAGTGTTGGAGCAAGAGGTGCTGCTCGTTGAGGATAATAAGCCGATTGGGCTTGTGGGTGAACTAGAGTTTGATGGGCCTGCTGGTTATAATACGGAGGTGGTGCGTAGGCTGATGGTGCTTTCCCATAACATTGTGGTGGACATGAGGGTCCATGAGTGTGGTGGGTGTGTATTACTGGAGCATACAAAGTTGTAGCTCCAGACTGAGATGTAGCCCTAGAAAGGTCTGGGGCGTTGTTTGTGCTCGTCATGGTGAAAGGTTTGTTTTGCACCATAACTTGGCCAATGATACCGTCAACGGCATGGGATGCCCTTGGCGTGTCGCTCCAGGATGGATCACCACGAGGGGCGTTTGACAAGATCATGTATAAATATCCAGACTGGGCATATATGAGGTCGAACTGTTGAGCTTTTAAGATGGCTTCTTCTTCCGACTGGGGTCGTTCAGAGGCTACATCCTTGGCTATGAGAGGGAGGAGTGATTTGAGGAACCAATCTAAGAAGATACGGTCGTCAAGATTTATCTTGCAGAGACTAAAACGCTTACGCCACTCATGGATATGATTGGTGAGGTGTGTAGCGGTGTTCTGTCTACAAGACAACAGTATTTCCACTCCTGCATCATAGCGTACAGGTAATTGAAAGAACTGAAGGAAAGTTGAGGCGAGGGATGTGAAGGTGGGGTGTGTCCCATGTGGCTGCTCAATGTACCATTTGGCTGCAGAGCCAGTGAAAGTTCTTTGTAAAATTCGGAGTCGAATAGAATCATCAACTATGGAGTTCGAGGAACACCATAGGTGAAACGACATGATATGGTTTTGGGGGTCTTCCCCATCCTTCCCTTCAAACTTTGGGATGTCTGATGGGAGATTTGTGGGCATGGGGGGCCAAGTAGGGTCATGCCAGATGGGATCATTTGTTAGCCTAGCCAAGTCTGGTAGGTTAAGGCTAGCCATAAATGGAAAACTAGCGGAGGGGTTTGATGTTGTCATGGGGGCATAAGTGCTGGTGGTAGCGTTATGTATTAGGCAACCACCCCCAAGGGGGATATTAGTTGTGAAAGGGATGTGTCCTCCACCCACTGATGTGTGAGAGGGGCCAGTGTCCCCAAGTGTAACATGGGTCACAGATGGGTTTGGGATGGTTCCAGTAATTACTGGAATCTGAGTAGTGGCGGTGATTGTAGGTATAGGTCCCATATTGGGCATACCTAAGTTAGGTGGGGGTCCTGTATTGGGCAAGGGTCCCATGGTAGGCATACCTAATGTAGGTGTAGGTCCCATATTAGGCATCCTTAAGGGAGGTGTGGTAGTTGTGGCTACTGTGGTGGTCGTTGTGGTGGCGGGGGTGGATGATGTTCCACCAACAACCCCTGTGAAAAAATTGTCGCAATGCGAACCAGCCATGGGGCTATTGGGTGTGGTGTATGTGGGGTTTTAAGATTCTGCCTCAGAATCAGATGTGAAATGAGGCACGTCAGAATCGAATGACGGGGCTCTATTCCGATGACGTGTGGAGTCAAGGGAACCGTACTGCGGGGGGTCTCCCCAGAAGCGCCGAGAACGTCTCAGGGAATCAATGGTGACAATTTGTGAAAAAACTACTAGGTGGTGGTGAGTGGAAAGCTCTAAATCCCTAATGCAACTGTGCATGCAAGAGGGGAGCGTAAAAAATAAATGGCACTCAGGCCAAAAACCAACCTCAAAACACTTACTATAATAGCTGTGTTATAGTAAGTGGAGTAATAAAAAAACATTTGGTCAGAAAACCAACATGCAAACAACTCCTAAAAATAGAAAAAGGTGTACTCTATGACCAAAGGGAGGTAATGGAGCATGCAAACACCTAACTAAAAATTATTATGACTCGACAAGGTATATCCTCTGCAAGGTGATGAAATCCAAGTCAGACAATATAAATTGTAGAATCAAAGGCTAGATATCCCCCTACCGGGAGGGACACCGGGTAGACAATCCTATAAGTTTGGCCACTAAGCTACCCCATTCATGACACGTTCGGTTGGGTGAATATGCAGTTTGGTTCTATGATTGCTGTACTCCCATAAGGGTGGTACAACGAGAACTACGAAAGGTATCCTTCGGTTACTGAATGGATAGCGGTATTCCACTCAGGCTTCCGGAACCAGTCTGGCTACTTAAACCCTCCTAAGGGAGAGGCCTTCCCGATAAATTGGTGTTAAACCATGTCAACAAATAATAAGGGATTTTGGTACCCTAGATGTCAACCTCTATGTCTCAACATGAAAAATGAGTGAGGGGTGTTATTTGGATACTTATCCCCTCAGTCCTACCTAACTACAAAATTATTTTTGTGTTCCCCAAGTGGGGTTAGAATGTTGGTTGAGTTAAGGTAACTTTTAAGGCTCACTTGAAATTATTGTGACAAATTGTGTGCTGGTGTAGGTGTATACCAAAACAATGTGCCTCACATGGGCGATTTAATCACAAACTAAAATAAGGATTCTAATTTATGAAAAAATGAAAGACGTTTCAAATGTAAATGCTTTATTAACCTTTTCAAACAATATGGATTTTTTAAAAAGTAAGGCAAATAACAGATGTAAAAATAATGGATTTTTAGAGTCTTTCTTGGGCAAAATATTGAGCAATTTTAGAAATATGGTTCTAACTTTGCAATGTATAAAACTTAAAATCTCAGAAATACTTAAAAAATCTTTCTTTCAATTAATTGATAATTTTCAAAAAGATAAATGAAGTATCTAACCGAATATCAATTAATAATGCTGCAATAATTACACAGTGGGCTGTAAAAAACTGCAGAAAATAATGCTGGAAAAAATGGGCTGATTGGGCGAAATTGTTTTTGGAAAAATCAGCCGAACCAAAACAGGAACTATTGTGGCTGTCAGGTCAAAACCCGCGATGAGCAGCACGACGATGTGGATGAAAGCCGTGATGTGAATGCAGTGTGGTGGTCAAAAGCTGTGATGAGCCACGCGGAAAAATGCAAAACAATCGCGATGGACCGTGTGGGAAAATGCCAAACAGTCATGATGGACTGCGCGGGAAAAGGTTGCCCAGCCGCGATGAGCTGCGCGGGAAAAAGTTGAAAAGTCGCAGTGGATTGCGCAGAAAAAAGACTCACAGTCGCGATGGATCGCGCGACTGTGGGTGCCGAAAGTCGCGATGTACGGAAGGAAAACAGACGGTGAAAAACGAACCCGAAAATTGAAATTTTGGGCTGTTTCGGGCTGCAGAAAGGGCCAATGGCTAGGGAAGCTATCAAGCAGCAGACTAGTATGGCAGATCTACAATTTTAAATGGGAAAAACAACTAAAATAAAGATCTAAAGCAAAAATTTAAAAATAAAAAAATAGTGGAGTCGCCAAAAACTGTTGCTTGGTTTTTCAACCAAGCATCTGCAAGGATGCACCTGCTAACTAGTAGCAGCAGTCTCAAATAAAGCAATGTAAATAAGCAAAGATAAACTATAGATTGATGGCAGTAAACAGTAAAATAAAGAATTCTAGATTGATAATAATAAACAAAATCAATTCATAAGCATGTAAATAAAAATTAACACTTTTGTATTACCTCAAATGGTGAGGATGGTGAGTTTTGGGCAGCTCCAAGGTTGAGGTGCTCCAATGTCCAATGGTCTCTTCTTCTCCAATGCTTCAATGGTTGGGAAAAGCTCAAAATATGGGCAATGCTCAAGATGGAATTCGGTAGCATGAGGATAGGATGAAACACGGATGAAAAGTGAGGAGCCCCTATCACCTTTTTATAGTTTTTGGTGATGCGGAATACCATTATAGTTTTAAGGAAACCAATGGTATTAACCAACATGGTTTAGGTCTCTTTTTCCTTTTTTGAATATTTTTTATATTTTTATTCACTTTTAATTTTTTTTGGGAATTTTGGACCCTTTTTGAGGGTTTTTTGAGGAAAAATACATATTTTGAGGGGAAAAAGGTGTATTATGGTCTTTTTGGTGACCTTTTGATGGTTTTAGAGACTCAAATGGTGGAAAAAGTGGACAAATGGGTCGTGTGAATAAGGGAATGAGCTAGTGAGCACTTTTTGGGTGTTAACATGAACCACTTCTTCCCAAGAAGAAGATACCTCCAGACCTATGACCAAGCATCACACCTGCTTGAGTTTGGAGCATTTATTTTTTTGGTGTGCCTTACAGTCTCTTTTGAGGGGGGGGTATTTTTCCCATGAGGTTTTTCCCCATTTCCTTGTTTCATGGACTGTTTTTTATTATTCATTGTATTGGGTGACCTTTGGTCTCAGTTACCAGGGAGCAAGATGCATTAAGGGGGGGTGTTAGGATATTCCTATACTCCATCCTAGTCCTACTAGCATTATCATTATTTTGCATTTCAGTCATGCAATTGCATGCATCCCAGTCATCAGTATGGTGTCTCCCAACACCTAGTACTTAGTTTACTAGCCCCGAGAGCCTGTTTCCACTTAGTTCCAGCCCTCCTAGTCAGTGATGCGCCTTCTTTTTCACCTACCACATGTGAAAGGAGCCCTCTCTCACCTACCACCAGTGACACTTCGGTTAGTTGCTTGATTTGTGGATCTTTCCTTGATTTAAGGACTGATTGACTAGTTAACTAACTCAAACACTCCGTTGGACACCCAAAGAGACTTGGTTGACTATTTTGACTGTAGTTAGTTCCTCATGCGCCCTCCATTAGTTCTCCATGCATCATTTACACCTACTACATCCAGTTAGACTCATTTTGACACATGGTTGATGGATACTTGTGCATTGATGACACTCCATTGATCCGATGACTAGGACTCCTAGTGCAGATAAGCCATGCTCATGTAGGCTAATTCGAATTGCCACCTTGGCACTCGAATCCTCTCCATTGTATTATTTATTGTTCATATTATGATTAATGAATTAGTGTGATGTTATTCTTCTTCTATCTGAGTTCTACTGTATCATAATTTTGCTGCTCTTTTACACTACATTGTCCACTCTTCTTATATTTTCCTTCTTAATCTTTCTTGTGAGGTATAGACCAGCTCTTAGATATGCTGTGAGTATTTTCACATGGTATCAGAGCATGTTGAGAGTATAGTCTATGTCCATTCTTGAGAGTTTTTTTTGCAGGTTATTACCAAGATTTCGAGTGCAGCAGTAGTTGCAGCAGTTTTCTGCAGTTTTGCAGTAGTAGCAGTTGTAGATATTCTCCATTGTTTTTGCAGGTCTTCTGCAATAACTTCCATGAATCTGGAAGGAATTAATCCTCTCTCTCCATTCAACTATGATGAGTGGAAACCAAATATGATAGCATATTTGAAGAGACATGGTATTTTTTATTATTGTCTTGAAAGAGAGGTCGAATCCTCCGAAGAGGAGAATGATTGGTTAAATGAAGGTGACAGAGCCTATGGAGCAATGTTGGCTGTTATGTCTCGTTGTATGCAATCCCACTTCTATGATTATGCTGAATCTCCAAAAGAGTTATGGGTCCATCTGGATGAAAGATTTGGAAAACAGAATGAAGGGATTGGTGCAAACTATTTGGAGAGCAAGCCCAGTGATGCAATCGCCCTCCTTGATGGTCTCTTTGATCATGATTCAGTATCAAACATATCTCAGAATGAAGTTGTCCAAAAAGAAGAAGAACTTGCAGATTCAACACTCATGTTCTCAATGTCTTCTATTTCGAATTCTGAGCCAGCTCACACTCTAGAAACTGAAGAGGTTCTTAAATCCTCTCTTGCACAAGAGTCCGTTGGTTTTCATAATGATGATCTATTGAATGTTTCAGAGGTTAAATCAACAATTGGAGGGGATGCATTCGCTCTCCTTGATCACTTATCTCTTATGTACTACTATATGATCATTTGTACATGCTCTCAAAATTTCATTGAAGATGTAGGGCATTACCATTCACTTGGGATCATTTCTCATGCATGTCATGGTTTATTTGGTTTTGATCTCACCCCTGCTAGTTCAAAGGAGATCACAAGAAACCATTCATCATTTCTTGGAGATGATTCAAAATCCAAGCCATTACCATTGTTTCATGGTTCATTTGATTTTGATCTTACCCCTGCTGGTTCAAAGGAGATTTCAAAAAACCATTTATCAAGTCTTGGAGATGATTTGAATCCCAAGCAACCACTATCATGTGATGGTTCTTTTGGGCATGATCTCACCTATGATGGTTCAAAGGAGATAACAAAAGACTATCTACACTTTCATGGATTTGATCCTACCTCACCTATGATGGTTCAAAGGAGATAACAACCACTATCATGTGATGGTTCTTTTGGGCATGATCTCACCTATGATGGTTCAAAGGAGATAATAAAAGACTATCTACACTTTCATGGATTTGATCCTACCTCAGCTGATTCAAATCACAGGTTCCAGGATCATCCTCATACCTTTGGATTTGTTCTCATCAAATTTGGTCTGAAGAGCAAGTACAAGCACATGTCTCCATATTCGCTTGCATCCACTGAAGGAGAACACAAGCACATGTTTTTGGAGCATGAACCACTTCTTCCCAAGAAGAAGAAACCTACAGACATATGACCAAGCATCACACCTGCTTGAGTTTGGATCATTTATTTTTTTGGTGTGCCGTACAGTCTCTTTTGAGGGGTGGAGGGTTATTTTTCCCATGAGGTTTTTTCCCATTTCCTTGTTTCATGGACTGTTGTTAACACCCAAAAAGTGTTCACTACCTCATCTACTCCATTACATGGCTCATTTGTCCATTTTCCTACTATATTTCCCTTAAAAACCCTAAAAATCCCACTAAAAAGCCTCCAAAAGGCCACAAAACCATCAAAATAGCCTCAAAAAGGCTAAAAAACCCCTTTTTCCTCCAAAAATATCCAAAATCCCTCTAAAATAGCAAAAATCCCCTAAAAAGGGAATAAAAAATATAAAATAATGAGGAAAAGGAGGAAAAAACTCTATACAGCTGCCCTAAACCATATGGTTCCCAAAACCATGGGTCAACACTCCACCACCAAAAAACTATAAATAGGTGATGGAGACTCCTTATTCCATATCCACAATCATAAGCACCCTTACTCTGCCAAAATCTCTCTTGAAACCCTAGCTCACCATTGAGCCACTTTCACCTTGAGAGCCCCTTTTGGCCCATTTCCACCATTGGAGAAAGAGAAGGAGCACATTGGAGCTTGGAGCAACCCTCTTGGACATTGCAAGAGCTTCATCAACCTCCACATTGGAGGTAATATCAATACAAAGACCATTATTTACATCTTGTTGTTTATGTTTCATGCACATGTTTTAGAGTAGTTTTACATTTCTGTTTTATCATAATAATTTTCATTTACTGAACTGCTACTAAGGAGTCCATTCTCCTTAGTAGGTGCTCATTTGCACAAGCTAGGGGTAAAACCCTAGCTACAACTGTTCTTTATTATTCATTGTATTGGGTGACCTTTGGTCTCAGTTACCGGGGCCCAAGATGGATTAAGGGGGGGTGTTAGGATATTCCTATACTCCATCCTAGTCCTACCAGCATTATCATTATTTTGCATTTCAGTCATGCAATTGCATGCAGGCATGCAATTGCATGCATCCCAGTCATTAGTATGGTGTCTCCCAACACTTAGTGCTTAGTTTACTAGCCCCGGGAGCCTGTTTCCACTCAGTTCCAGCCCTCCTAGTCAGTGATGCGCCCTCTTTTTCACCTACCACATGTGAAAGGCACCCTCTCTCACCTACCACCAGTGACACTTTGGTTAGTTGCTTAATTTGTGGATCTTTCCTTGATTTAAGGACTGATTTACTAGTTAACTAACTCAAACACTCCGTTGGACACCCAAAGAGACTTGGTTGACTATTCTCACTGTAGTTAGCTCCTCATGCACCCTCCATTAGTGCTCTATGCATCACTTACACCTACTACATCTAGTTAGACTCAGTTTGACACATGGTTGATGGATACTTGTGCTTTGATGACACTCCACTGATCCGATGACTAGGACTCCTAGTGCAGATAATCCATGCTCATGCAGGCTAATTCGAATTGCCACCTTGGCACTCGAATCCTCTCCATTGTATTATTTATTGTTCATATTATGATTAATGAATTAGTGTGATGTTATTCTGCTTCTATTTGAGTTCTACTGTATCATAATTCTGCTGCTCTTTTACACTGCATTGTCCACTCTTCTTATATTTTCTTGCTTAATCTTTCTTGTGAGGTATATATCAGCTCTTAGATATGCTGTGAGTATTTTCACATGGTATCAGAGCATGTTGAGAGTATAGTCTATCTCCATTCCTGAGAGTTTTTTTTTGCAGGTTATTACTGAGATTTCGAGTGCAGCAACAGTTTCAACAGTTTTCTACAGTTTTGCAGCAGTAGCAGTTGCAGATATTCTCCATTGTTTTTGTAGGTCTTCTGCAATAGCTTCCATGAATCTGGAAGGAATTCCTCCTCTCTCTCCATTCAACTATGGTGAGTGGAAACCAAATATGATAGCATATTTGAAGAGACATGGTCTTTTTTATTATTGTCTTGAAAGAGAGGTCGAATCCTCTGAAGAGGAGAATGATTGGTTAAATGAAGGTGACAGAGCCTATGGAGCAATGTTGAATGCTATGTCTCGTTGTATGCAATCCCACTTCTATGATTATGCTGAATCTCCAAAAGATCTATTGGCCCATCTGGATGAAAGATTTGGAAAACAGAATGAAGGGATTGGTGCAAACAATTTGGAGAGCAAGCCCAGTGATGCATTCGCCCTCCTTGATGGTCTCTCTGATCATGATTCAGTATCAAACATATCTCATAATGAAGTTGTCCAAAAAGAAGAACTTGTATATTCAACACTCATGTTCTCAATGTCTTCTATTTCAAATTTTGAGCCAGCTCACACTCTAGAAACTGAAGAGGTTCTTAAATCCTCTCTTGCACAAGAGTCTGTTGGTTTGCATAATGATGATCTATTGAATGTTTCGGAGGTTAAATCAACAATTGGAGGTGATGCATCCGCTCTCCTTGATCACTTATCTCTTATGTACTACTATATGATCATTTGTACATGCTCTCAAAAGTTCATTGAAGATGTAGGGCATTACCATTCACTTGGGATCATTTCTCATGCATATCATGGTTTATTTGGTTTTGATCTCACCCCTACTGGTTCAAAGGAGATCACAAGAAAGCATTCATCATTTCTTGGAGATGATTCGAAATTCAAGACATTACCATTGTTTCATGGTTCATTTGGTTTTGATCTCACCCCTGCTGGTTCAAAGGAGATCTCAAAAAACCATTTATCAAGTCTTGGAGCTGATTTGAATCCCAAACAACCACTATCATGTGATGGTTCTTATGGGCATGATCTCACCTATGATGGTTCAAAGGAGATAACAAAATACTATCTACACTTTCATGGATTTGATCCTACCTCAGCTGATTCGAATCACAGGTTCCAGGATCATCCTCATACCTTTGGATTTGTTCTCATCAAATTTGATCTGAAGAGCAAGTACAAGCACATGTCTCCATATTTGCTTGCATCCACTGAAGGAGAACACAAGCACATGTTTTTGGAGCATGAACCACTTCTTCCCAAGAAGAATATACCTCCAGACATATGACCAATCATCACACCTGCTTGAGTTTGGAGCATTTATTTTTTTGGTGCGCCTTACAGTCTCTTTTGAGGGGGGGCGTATTTTTCCCATGACGTTTTTCCCCATTTCCTTGTTTCATGGACTGTTCTTTATTATTCATTGTATTGGGTGACCTTTGGTCTCAGTTACCAGGGCCCAAGATGGATTAAGGGGGGGTGTTAGGATATTCCTATACTCCATCCTAGTCCTACCAGCATGATCATTATTTTGCATTTCAGTCATGCATGCATCCCATTCATCAGTATGGTGTCTCCCAGCACTTAGTGCTTAGTTTACTAGCCCCGGGAGCCTGTTTCCACTCAGTTCCAACCCTCCTAGTCAGTGATGCGCCCTCTTTTTCACCTGCCACATGTGGAAGGCGCCCTCTCTCACCTACCACTAGTGACATTCGGTTAGTTGCTTGATTTATGGATCTTTCCTTGATTTAAGGACTGATTGACTAGTTAACTAACTCAAACACTTCATTGGACACCCAAAGAGATTTGGTTGACTATTCTGACTGCAGTTAGCTCCTCATGCGCCCTCCATTAGTTCTCTATGCATCAGTTACACCTACTACATCCAGTTAGACTCAGTTTGACACATGGTTGATGGATACTTGTGCTTTGATGAGACTCCACTGATCCGATGACTAGGACTCCTAGTGCAGATAAGCCATGCTCATGCAGGCTAATTCGAATTGCCACCTTGGCATTCGAATCCTCTCCATTGTATTATTTATTGTTCATATTATGATTAATGAATTAGTGTGATTTTATTCTGCTTCTATCTGAGTTCTACTGTATCATAATTCTACTGCTCTTTTACACTGCATTGTCCACTCTTCTTCTATTTTCCTGCTTAATCTTTCTCGTGAGGTATACATCAGCTCTTAGATCTGCGGTGAGGATTTTCACAAAGGGATATGGACCAAGAAAGGACACACAAATCTAATTTTACAACACTAACAATCAATTCCTATCAAAATGAACAACAAGTAAACCAAATGTCACTTGTATGTGAAAATCCTCATAGCAGATCTAAGAGATGATGTATACCTCACAAGAAAGTAATTGATTAAGCAAGAAAATAGAAGAAGAGTGGTCAATGCAGAATAATGAGCAACATAATAATAATACAGTAGAACTCGGATAGAAGCAAAAATACTTCACACACACTAGTTAATTAATCACAATATGGAAAAATAAATAGTACAAAGCATGAGGATTCGAATGCCTAAGGTGGCAATTCGAATTAGCCTTCATGGAGTGATCAAAGGATCACTGGAGTGTCATCGGAGCACAACTAGGTGTCCTCATGATCATCGGAGCACAACTGGAAGTCTTCATCATCATCAATGCTCAAGTATCTATCAACCATCAGTCAAACTGAGTCTGGTAGGTGTAACTGAGTATAAACTTAAGACAACTGGACTAGTAGGTGAAGAAGGGTGAGTTGCTTCCTAAAATCAAGGAAGAAGGGCACATTAAGCAACTAGAGGGCTAAAAGTGATCAGTGAGAAGCTCTCGGGGGCTGGCTAACCGAGGGCTAGGTGCTGGACTGATGAGTGGGATGCGTGCAAACCCTAGAATGCATGCAAACCCTAAAAGTGCATGCATGACTGAAAATGTAAATGATCAAAATACTTGTGGGACTAGGATGGAGTATAGGAATATCCTAACACCCCCCCTTAATCCATCCTGGGCCCTAGTAACTAAGACCAAAGGTCACCCAATACAATGAATAATAACAGTCAATAAACCAAGGAAGTGGGAAAATTTCATGGGAAACATACCCCCTCCTCAAAAAAATAGACTGTAAGGCACACATAAAAATAAATGCTCCAAACTCAAGCAGGTGTGATGCTTGGTCATATGTCTGGAGGTATCTTCTTCTTGGGAAGAAGTGGATCATGCTCAAAAAGCATGTGCTTGTACTTGCTCTTCAGATCGAATGTGATGAGAACAAATCCAAAAGTATGAGGATGATCCTTGAACCTGTGATTCGAATCAGCTGAGGTAGGGTCAAAATCATGAATATGCAGATAGTATTTTGTCTTCTCCTTCGAAGCATCATGGGTGAGATCATGCCAAAAAGAACCATCAAATAATAATTGCTTGAAATCCAAATCAGATTTAAGACTTGAAGAATAGTTTCTTGAGATCTCCTTTGAACCAACAGGGGTGAGATCAAAACTATCATATGCATGAGAAATTATCCCAAGTGAATGGCAATGGTTTCTTGAGATCTCCTTTGAACCATAAGAGGTGAGATCAAAACCAATGGATGCATGAGAAATTATCTCAAGTGGGTGGCAATGGCCATATTCTTCAATAACCTTCTGAAAGCATGTGCTAATGATCATATAGTAGTAAATACGAGATGATTGCTTGAGAGGAGTGAGTGCATTACCTCCAATAGCTGATTTTACCTCCAAAATAATCATGTGATCATGATGCAAACCAACAGACTCTGGTGCAAGAGAGGATTTAGGACCTTCTGCAATATCTAAAGTGTGAGCTGGCACAAAAAGAGAAGAAAGTTGGAGCATGAGTGGAGAATCTGCAAGTTCTTTGTAAACAACTTCAATATAAGATGATATTGGTTCATGATCTGAGAGACCATCAAGGGGAGCGAATGCATCACTTTGTTTGCTTTCGAATGGGTTTGGACCAATGCCTTCATTCTTTCTGCCAAATTTTTCATCCAGGTGAGCCCATAACTCTTTTGGAGTCCATAACTCTCTTGGAGTTTCAACACCATCACGGTATTCGAAATGAAATCTCAGGTATTTAGGCAAAGAAAGCATCATTGCTCCAAAGGATCCATCACCTTTATTTAACCAATCAATCTTCTCTTCAGGGGATTCGAACTCTCTTTCAAAATAACAATAAAAAAGATCATGGATCTTCAAGTATGCTATCATTCTTGGTTTCCATTCATCATATTTGAATGGAGAAAGAGGAGTAATTCCTGATGAATACATAGAAGTTGTAGAGGACCTGCAAAAACAATATAGAATAGCTGCAACTGCTACTACTGCAAAAATGCAGAAACTGTTGCAACTGCTGCACTTGAAATCTTGGTAATAACCTGCAAAAAACTCTCAAGAATGGAGATAAACAATACTCTCAACATGCTCTGATACCATGTGAAAATCCTCACAACAGATCTAAGAGATGATGTATACCTCACAAGAAAGTAATTGATTAAGCAAGAAAATAAAAGAAGAGTGGTCAATGCAGAATAATGAGCAACAAAATAATAATACAGTAGAACTCGGATAGAAGCAAAAATACTTCACACACACTAGTTAATTAATCACAATATGGAAAAATAAATAGTACAAAGCATGAGGATTCGAATGCCTAAGGTGGCAATTTGAATTAGCCTTCATGGAGTGATCAAAGGATCACCGGAGTGTCATCGGAGCAAAACTAGGTGTCCTCATGATCATCGGAGCACAACTGGAAGTCTTCATCATCATCAATGGAGTCATAAATGCTCAAGTAACTGTCAACCATCAGTCAAACTGAGTCTGGTAGTTGTAACTGAGTATAAACTGAAGACAACTGGACTGGTAGGTGAAGAAGGGCGAGTTGCTTCCTAAAATCAAGGAAGAAGTGTGCATTAAGCAACTGGAGGGCTAAAACTGATCAGTGAGAAGCTCTCGGGGGCTGGTTAACTGAAGGCTAGGTGTTGGACTGATGACTGGGATGCATGCAAACCCTAGAATGCATGCAAACCCTAAAAGTGCATGCATGACTGAAAATGTAAATGATCAAAATACTGGTGGGACTAGGATAGAGTATAGGAATATCCTAACATTGTATACCTGACAAAGAAGAATAACCGTGTTTATTTACCAAGCTATCCAAAACCCAGTCTTCCAAGGTCGTTGGTCTCTTTTATTTTTGCACAGCTGTAAGAAGAGGGAGACAAAACCTCTATCATGGTAAAACAATAAAAAAATGAAAACCCTTGATGCATTCTTGGTAAGTTCAAATCGATCGAAATCTATTGGTTGTGGAGCCAGATCTTCCAGTCTCATAGATGATATTGTCTTAGCCGTGCACCCCGGAGGATTATACACCCATTGTAATACGGCTAGGATTGATGTATTAGGTTTTATCCATTGTAAAGATCTCTAAGATTAGGAGAGAGACTGTGAGACAGTGAAGAGGAAGTGTAGCGACTGTGCTGCAGGTTGTATCCCTTCACCTTGCTGGACGGTAATAATAATAAGGCCTGAAAAATTCACTGTGGACGTAGCCCAAGCTGGGATGAACCACGATATATCCGTGTCTCTCTTGTAATGTGTGTGTGATTATATTTGCATTTCTGTTTATTGTTATTGCTCTGCGATCCTGTTTTTGTTCGCAGAGCAATAACAATAAACATAAATGCAAATATAATCACACACACATTACAAGAGAGACACAGATATATCGTGGTTCACCCCAACTTGGGCTACTTCGACACTGGATTTTCCAGTCCTTATTATTATTACCGTCTATCAAGGTGAAGGGATACAACCTGCAGCACAGCCGCCGCACTTCCTCTTCACTGTCTCACAGTCTCTCTTTTGATCTTAGAGATCTTTACAATGCATAAAACCTAATACATCAACCCTAGCCGTATTACAATGGGTGTACAGTCCTCCGAGGTGCATGACTAAGACAATATCATCTATGATACTGGAAGATCTGGATCCACAACCAACAATCTCCCACTTGGAGACTGATCACAGCAATTCCACCGCTACTGCACTTGCTGGACTTGGAGTTGTTAAATTTCTCCTCTTCACCTTCATGCTAGAAGGCCAACTGAAATCGAGCAAAAAATTAGTTTCTTTCTGGTCACTACCTTTGTGAACATGTCTGCAGGATTCTGGCTAGTATGTATCTTTTCCAGCTTCAACAGTTCATCTTCCAGAACAGAGTGTATGAAATGGTACTTGAGTTGTATATGTTTAGTTATGGAATGGAATGCTAAGTTCTTTGCAAGATGAATGGCACTCTGGCTGTCACTATACAACTTGCTATCCTTCTGCTTCTTACCAACTTCCTCCATAAACCTCTGCAACCAAATCATCTCTTTACTAGCCTCTGTAATAGCAACATACTCTGCTTCTGTTGTTGAAAGTGCAACAACCTTATGCAGTTTCAAAATCCAGCTTACTGCTGTTCCACCTACAGTAAACACATACCTTGTGGTGCTCCTCCTACTATCCTTATCACTTGCCATATCTACATCAACATATCCCTGTAGAACAGTGTCTAAACGTCCAAAACGTAATGCCTGAGTGGTGGTACCTCTCAAATATCTGAGAATCCACTGTACTGCCCTCCAATGTTCTTTACCTGGATTGTTCATATATCTGCTCACAACTCCCACTGCATGTGCAATATCTGGTCCTGTGCACACCATGGCATACATCAAGCTGCCAACTGCTGATTGATAGGGAATCTTGGACATGTAATCTGTCTCTTCCGGTGTCTTGGGACACATTTCCTTACTTAGACTGAAATGGCTGGCCAAAGGTGTACTAACTGGTTTTGCATTCTGCATTCTGAACCTCTCCAACACCTTTTGTATGTACTCACCCTGAGACAATGTCAATTTGCGATTTTTCCTGTCTCTTGTTATTCTCATACCAAGGATTTGCTTTGCAGCACCCAAATCCTTCATCACAAATGAATTAGCTAGCTTCCTTTTCAGTACATTTATATCCTGCATGTTAGACCCTGCAACAAGCATGTCATCCACATACAATAACAAGATAATATATCTTTCATTGTATAGCTTCTTGAAATAAACACAGTGGTCAGAATGACATCTACTATAACCTTGTTAAGTCATAAACCTGTCAAATTTTAAATACCATTGCCTTGGATCTTGCTTCAAGCCATACAAACTCTTTTTCAACTTGCATACCAAGTTCTCCTTACCTTTGAACTCATACCCTTGTGACTGCTGCATATATATCTCTTCCTCCAAATCCCCATGGAGAAAGGCTGTTTTTACATCTAACTGTTCAAGATGCAAATCTTATACCGCCACTAGACTTAAGATAGTCCCAATTGAAGTCATCTTAACAACAGGAGAAAATATTTCATCAAAATCAATACCTTTCTTCTGTGCAAACCCCTTTACAACAAATTTGGCCTTGTATTGCTTCTTACCTCTTTCTTCTTCCTTCAACCTGTAAATCCATTTGTTCTGCAATGCTCTTTTACCAGAAGGCAACTGAACTAGATCCCAAGTCTGGTATCCTAGTAATGAGTCCATCTCCTCATTCATGCCTTGCTCCCACTTCTTTCTAGTTTCCACCTACATTGCTTCTTCATAACATTCTGGTTCACTAGCATCAGTCATCAACACATAATACATTGAAGGAGAGTATCGTTCAGGGAGTCTACTTAACCTGGTAGATCTTCTTGTAGTTGCAGGAGTTTCAGGTACTTGCTGTTGTTCTTATTTTTTGGCACTTTTGGAACTTCATTTCTTGAATTTCATCAAGTACTGTGTACTCTGTGGTTTCCTTTTCCTGTTTCTTTCCCTGCAACTGATATTTATACATGACCTTTTCATTGAATATCACATCTCTACTCCTGATGATTTTGTTATTTTCATAATCCCATAAGCGATAACCAAATTCATCAACCCCATATCCAATAAAGGTACATTTCTTGGATTTAGCTTCAAGCTTTGTTCTATTTTCTTTATCAATATGGACAAATGCTTCACAACCAAACATTCTCAGAAATGAGTAGTTTACCTTTTTATCTGTCCATGCCTCCTCTGGAATACCACCATCCAAAGCACTTGAAGGTCCTCTGTTTATTAAATAAATAGCAGTATTTACAGCATCTGCCCAAAACTGTAAGGGCAACCCTGCATGCAGTCTCATACACCTTGCATGCTCCATGATCATTCTGTTCATCCTTTCTGACACACCATTTTCTTGTGGTGTTCCTGGGACTGTCTTCTTTCTATGAATCCCATGGTATGAACAGTAACTATCAAACTCCTTGCTGCAGTACTCACCTCCCAACTGCCCTGTTGAGATCAGATTTCTTTTCATAGTAGGAATATGCCTAACATCTTTCAACAGCCAGTCAGTTCCATTCTTAACTTTTATCCATACCTTACCCATTCCAACAATTTTACATGGCTCATCATCACCTAATAAAACATGTCCAAAATCGTTAGGAACATACTCATGAAAGTATTTCCTATGGGGTGTAGCATGACATGAAGCTCCTGAATCTACTACCCAATAATCACTAGTATTATCTAATGCAAGAATCAAAGCATCTTGTAACACATCACCTGCTACATTTGCTTCCTAGGTATTTTCCTTCTGTGCATCTCCTTTCTTCTTTAGAGATCTGCAGTCTTTCTTCATATGTCCTTTCTTTCCACAGTTCCAACACTCTATTTTTCCCAGTCTGGACTTGGATCTGCCCGTTTTAGACTTGCCACGATTACTTTGGCTCTTTCCTCTCTCCTTTTGTCTTCCCCTGCTCTCCATGGTCAACGCATTACCTGATGTATCATCTATGATTTTTCTTCGCATTTCCTCGCTAAGAATAACACCAATAACATCATCAAATTTCAAGGTGTTTGAACCAGAGACAGAGTTACTTACAACCATGACCAAGCTATTCCAGCTTTCTGGCAATGAACATAAGATTAGAAGAGCCTTAACCTCATCATCAAAGTTCACACTTATAGAACTTAGTTGATTTGTAACTGTATTAAACTCATTTAAATGATCAGTAACAGATCCACCTTCATATATCTTCATATTAAATAAACGCTTCATTAGAAATACCTTGTTGGAGGCCGAGGGTTTTACATGCAGCTTACCCAATGTGCTCATCAAACCCTCCGTTGTCGTTTCTTTTGAGATATTGAAAGCCACCGATGAAGCCAGGCTCAGCCGTATTGTTCCCAGATCCTTTCTGTCAAGAACCTCCCATTCTTCGTCCTTCATGGCCGCTGGCTGCTTTGCTCTTCCTCCCAACGGTAGGAATAGATCCTTCTGGTACATATAGTCCTCCATTTGCATCTTCCATAACTGGAAGTTTTGTCCGTTAAACTTCTTGACCTTAAACTTTCCTTCTTCCGCCATTGCTCCCACTCGAACCAGAAACCCTAGCTTCCTGCGGGTTTATCTGCTAAATAGACCTTTGGCTCTGATACCAATTGTTAGAAAAACAGGATCGTAGAGCAATAACAATAAACATAAATGCAAATATAATCACACACACATTACAAGAGAGACACAGATATATCGTGGTTCAACCCAACTTGGGCTACGTCCACACTAAATTTGCTAGTCCTTATTATTATTACCGTCCAGCAAGGTGAAGGGATACAACCTGCAGCACAGCTACTGCACTTCCTCTTCAATGTCTCACAGTCTCTCTCCTGATCTTAGACATCTTTATAATGCATAAAACCTAATACATCAACCGTAGCCAGTACTGGAGGTGAGTACTGGCTAGTAATGGAGGTGAGTACTGCAGCAAGGAGTTTGATAGTTACTGTTCATACCATGGGATTCATAGAGAGAAGACAATCCTAGGAACACCACAAGAAAATGGTGTGTCAGAAAGGATGAACAGAATGATCATGGAGCATGCAAGGTGTATGAGACTGCATGCAGGGTTTCCCTTACAGTTTTGGGTAGATGCTGTAAATACTGCTATTTATTTAATAAACAGAGGACCTTCAAGTGCTTTGGATGGTGGTATTCCAGAGGAGGCATGGACAGATAAAAAGGTAAACTACTCATTTCTGAGAATGTTTGGTTGTGAAGCATTTGTCCAAATTGATAAAGAAAATAGAACAAAGCTTGAAGCTAAATCCAAGAAATGTACCTTTATTGGATATGGGGTTGATGAATTTGGTTATCGCTTATGGGATTATGAAAATAACAAAATCATCAGGAGTAGAGATGTGATATTCAATGAAAAGGTCATGTATAAATATCAATTGTAGGGAAAGAAACAGGAAAAGGAAACCATAGAGTACACAGTACTTGATGAAATTCAAGAAATGAAGTTCCAAAAGTGCCAAAAAATCAAGAACAATAGCAAGTACCTGAAACTCCTGCAACTACAAGAAGATCTACCAGGTTAAGTAGACTCCCTGAACGATACTCTCCTTCAATGTATTATTTGTTGATGACTGATGCTGGTGAACCAGAATGTTATGAAGAAGCAATGCAGGTGGAAACTAGAAAGAAGTGGGAGCAAGGCATGAATGAGGAGATGGACTCATTGGTAGGAAACCAGACTTGGGATCTGGTTCAGTTGCCTGCTGGTAAAAGAGAATTGCAGAACAAATGGATTTACAGGTTGAAGGAAGAAGAAGGAGGTAAGAAGCAGTACAAGGCCAGACTTGTTGTAAAGGGGTTTGCATAGAAGAAAGGTATTGATTTTGATGAAATATTTTCTCCTGTTGTTAAGATGACTTCAATTAGGACTATCTTAAGTCTGGTGGCGGTAGAAGATTTGCATCTTGAACAGTTAGATGTAAAAACAACCTTTCTCCATGGGGATTTGGAGGAAGAGATATATATGCAGCAGCCACAAGGGTATGAGGTCAAAGGTAAGGAGAAATTGGTATGCAGGTTGAAAAAGAGTTTGTATGGCTTGAAGTAAGATCCAAGGCAGTGGTATTTAAAATTTGACAGGTTTATGATAGAACAAGGTTATAGTAGATGTCATTCTGACCACTGTGTTTATTTCAAGAAGCTAGACAATGAAAGATATATTATCTTGTTATTGTATGTGGATGACATGCTTGTTGCAGGGTCTAACATACAGGATATAAATGTACTCAAAAGGAAGCTAGCTAATTCATTTGCAATGAAGGATTTGGGTCCTGCAAAGCAAATCCTTGGTATGAGAATAACAAGAGACAGGAAAAATCGCAAATTGACATTATTTCAGGGTGAGTACATACAAAAGGTGTTGGAGAGGCTCATAATGCAGAATGCAAAACCAGTTAGTACACCTTTGGCCAACCATTTCAGTCTAAGTAAGGAAATGTGTCCCAAGACACAGGAAGAGACAGATTACATGTCCAAGATTCCCAATTAATCAGCAGTTGGCAGCTTGATGTATGCCATGATGTGCACAAGACCAGATATTGCACATGCAGTGGGAGTTGTGAGCAGATATATGAACAATCCAGGTAAAGAACATTGGAGGGCAATACAGTGGATTCTCAGGTATTTGAGAGGTACCACCACTCAGGCATTGTGTTTTGGAGGTTCAGACACTATTCTACAGGGATATGTTGATGCAGATATGGAAGGTGATAAGGATAGCAGGAGGAGCACCACAGGGTATGTGTTTACTATAGGTGGAACAACAGTAAGCTGGATTTTGAAACTGCATAAGGTTGTTGCACTTTCAACAATGGAAGCAGAGTATGTTGCTATTACAGAGGCTAGTAAAGAGATGATTTGGTTGCATAGTTTTATGGAGGAAGTGGGTAAGAAGCAGAAGGATAGCAGGTTGTATAGTGACAGCCAGAGTGCCATTCATCTTGCAAAGAACTCAACATTCCATTCCAGGACTAAACATATACAGCTCAAGTACCATTTCATATGCTCTATTCTGGAAGATGATCTGTTGAAGCTGGAAAAGATACATACTAGCCAGAATCCTGCAGACATGTTCACAAAAGTAGTGACTAGAGAGAAACTGAGTTCTTGCTCGGTTTCAGTTGGCCTTCTAGCATGAAGGGAAGAGGAGAAATTTGCCAAGTCCAAGTCCAGCAAGTGCAGCAGCGGTGGAGTTGCTATGATCAGTCTCCAAGTGGGAGATTGTTGGTTGTGGAGCCAGATATTCCAGTCTCATAGATGATATTGTCTTAGCCGTGCACCCCGGAGGACTGTACACCCATTCTGTATTTTTAGGGGTTTGGGGCTGTTTTCTCCAGCTGTTTTGCGGGCCCATGGTTTTGGGTATCCCGTGGTATTTTTCCCATTGTATTTTTCCTATAAAAGAAAGACATTGTAATATGGATAGGGTTGATGTATTAGGTTTTATGCATTGTAAAGATCTCTAAGATCAGGAGAGAGACTGTGAGATAGTGAAGAGGAAGTGCAGCGGTTGTGCTGCAGGTTGTATCCCTTCACCTTGCTGGACGGTAATAATAATAAGGACTGGAAAATTTATTGTGGACGTAGCCCAAGTTGGGGTGAACCACGATATATCTGTGTCTCTCTTGTAATGTGTGTGTGATTATATTTGCATTTTTGTTTATTGTTATTGCTCTGCGATCCTGTTTTTCTAACAAAATATGTATGGAACTAGGACCCTTAGGGAAAACAAAATATCCCTTTACCCTTTGGATCAATTCTTTTGTAGACATTTTGGAAGATGAGGGTTCAATTTGCAAGTTGCAGAAAACTTTGCATGCTCTTTCTATGTTGCAAAAGAAGATGAAGAAATTTGTGCCCCTCTTTCAGAAATGAGGGCCAATATTGGTAAGAGGAGAAGAAAGAAAAGGATTGGTTGGGAGTTCAAGCTTGACACCTAGGTGGATGGGTACAATATCAAGCATGTTATGTTGGATCTTGGATCCGATGTCAACATTCTTCCAAAGAAGTCTTGGGAGGCTATGGGTAGTCCTTTGCTGGTCTATTCCCCTATTCATTTGTGTATGGTGAACCAATATTGTATCTTGCCTAGGGCATCTAGAAAATGTGGAGGTAGATTCAGCAAGGGTTAATACATTCACTGATTTTGAAGTAATTGAGATTATGGGAAAGACTCATCCCTACCAAGTCTTGTTGGGAATAACATGGGTGGACAACAATTATGGGGTGATAGAACTAAAAGGGGAAACCATGAATTTCGTGGAAGATGATATGATGGTTATGCGATCTTTGGATCCTTCCCAGGGCCATAGGTATACAGATCCTATTCATGAGAACATGGAGAGAGATATTTTGGATAATATTTATATATTGAATGTGGGAAAAAGGAATGATTATGTAAATCCTACAACAGATGGCTTAGCTAACTGGAGGAGCATCCATTCCTTTGATAGTGATTATAAGAAGGATTTGAATGACTGGAAGAACAAGAGACACAAGCTCCCATCTCGACACTATGGAATGGTAAAGTCAGTTTGATGGATTATCATCGAAGTTTAGGAACCTCTAGTGTATGACAATGTTAGTAGTTCGAACTATTTCCTAGAAAACATGAACACCAGCCTTGTGGAAGAACAAAAGGTATCTATTTTGGGTATGCCACTAAGGGGTAATCCAGCTAGGTGGTGATCTATGCATTAGAATGACTTGCCTAACTATCATGTGGTTGAAAATACTATGACAATTCAGTTTTCTCCCTATAGAACAACAAAGTGTACCAACAAGGTTGTGTAAATTTATACTGGTAACATAGACCCCTTTGTCCATATTGATCAATGTGAACGATAGTGGAAATTTAATGGATTGCATCCATAATTTTAGGTCCAGCAGTTTATTCATGAATTGGGGCGCATTCCAAAATATTGGTACATACACAAGGAAACACAAATACAGACCAGGTGTTGGAAGAATTTGTAGACACAATCATGCGAGGATTTCTCATTCGTGGGGAATTCCAAATAAATTACAAAGGATTTGGAGATAATAAGGGAAACTATTTTCGTGGATAAGTTGGAGAATGTGGGAAATGCATATGTATACCCATTACATTGGGAGCTACTCATTTTACAGATCCCTGTCAATAGGATGGAGTCACCATTGTGTTGCAGAAAAATTGACAAAGAGGAAGTCGATCCCAATGATTTAGAACACCCACAAAATCTAACATTTAAGGAGTCAAAAGGGTCTAGAATGGTACAATACAAGAAACAAGAGTAAGCTGGGAATTCCTACACACAACCCCTAAACTTATGGAAAGTCAATAATGGTATAGAATAGAAACCAAAGATCGCAACCATAGGGGACTACTGGGATGAACACATGGTGTCAAAGGTCATTTATATTTTGAAGGAGTACGAAGACTTATTTATGCAAAACTTTACAAAGTTAAAGGGAATTTAGGGCAACCTAGGAGACATGAAGATAGTACTAAATCATGAAGCAGAACCTATGAATCACCAACCTTATCGGTTAAATCCCCGTTTCAAGGAAGAATTGAAGAAGGAGATTGACTGGATGTTGGCGACTAGATTAATATTCTCTGTGGATGAGTCTGAATGGATAAGTCCCGCTATAATCCAAAATAAGAAGGACAATGATGATATCCGAGTCTACGTCAACTACCATAGCATGAAATCATCACGTGTCCATGATCCATTTCTGATGCCTTTCAGTGATGAAATTATTGACCAAGTAGCTGGGAATGAAGTTTTTTTACAGATGGATTGTCAGGATATCGCCAGGTTCAAATTGTGGGAGAGGACAAGAAAAATACAACTTTCACTACGGAAGGGTTTTCTTTTTCTTAGAATGTGATGCCTTTTGAGTTCAAGAATGCACTTGGTGTCTTCTCACGGATTGTAATATAAGCTTTTAAGGAGTTTATCCATAAGTTCTTGGAAGTGTATTTGGATGACTAGACAATGTACATATAGCTAAATAATCATATTACATTGTTCTAACTAATGTTTGAGTGTTGTCATTAGTTACATATCTTTTCGAACCTAAAGAAATGTATTTTCTATGTTCCTTTTTGCAACTTGTTGGGCCATATTCTCTGTTGCGACAAAGTCTTGGTGGATCCCACACAGATTGTTATCATAGTGAACCTCCCAGCTCCCACTTCTGTTAGACAATTGTGCTCTACTTTGGGACACATAGGGTATTATAGATACTTCATTCACAACTATGATACCATGTTTCCCCCCTTAGAGCAACTTCTGAAGAAGATGGAAACATTCAATTGGACTGAGGATTACGACATGGCTTTTATGATCCTTAAGGAGAAGATGGTTAATGCTCCAATCCTTGTGTTTCCTGATTGGGCGAAATAGTCCCATGTGCATGTTGATGCATCTAGTATTGATATGGGATCTGTCCTAAGGCAACTTGGTGAAGGTGATTTATATCATCCCATCTATTTTGCAAGTCAAAAACTCTCTCAGGTTGAGTGCAACTACATAACTACAGAACATGAATGTTTGGCTATGAATTATGTGCTAAACAAGTTCCACCATTACTTATTAGGGGTGCATTTAAATTTCTTTACATATAGTTTTTCCCTTAAGACTTGGTGAATAAACTAGTCCTAGAAGGTTGAATTTGTAAGTGGTTTCTTATGTTTTAGAAGTTCTCTTTCAAAGTCATAGTGAAGCTAAGAAAGCACAACAATGGTCCATATCATCTATCCCAATTAGAGACAAGAGAATCTAATGGTCCGCTTGACAACCAACTGTCAGATGCAGTGTTATTCCGTATCAACACCATCTTGGACCATCTAGAAGAGGTTGCTCTATTTCTGACTATAGGAGTTGCACTAGGAAATTATACCACTTCACAAAAAATCCACCTAGTTGTTTGGGCCACATACTATTATCTAATCATGGGACAATTATATAAGTTTGGTATTGATTGAATTTTGTGTCGATGTGTGTTGGAACATGAATGCTAGGATATCTTATGGGAATTCCATGCAGGAGTTCTAGGAGGCCATGTTGAAGGGAAAGCCATTGCAAGGAAAGTTTTACAAGCTGGGTTATGGTGGCCAACAACTTTCAAAGGTGCTAAATCTTATTCATGTACATGTGATGTGTGTTAGTAGGTAGGGAAACCCTCTCAATGTGATGAGATTCCACTTCGCCTATTCCATGGACTCCAACCATTTGAGAAGTGGGTCGTGGACTTTGTCATCCCCATCAATCCTTCAACAAAGCATTTGAAGGCCAATTATATTATTACCATGATAGATTATCTTACAAAATGGGATGAAGCAAAACAAAATAAGGATTGTTCCATGGAAAAAACAACTCAGTTTATCTATGGGAACATTATCCCTTAGTTCGGATGTCCTTTAAGCATGACCAATGACTAGGGAATGCACTTTATGAGTAGCACAATTGTGGCATTAACAAGAGAATTTCTTATTAGACATTACAAGAATAGTCCATCCCATCCATAGGAAAATGGTATAGTGGAATATTTCAATAGGATTCTAGAGGCAGGGTTAACCAAGGTATGTTCCGCAAACATAGATGATTGGGATGGATGAGTTCCTACAATTTTATGGGCCTATCAGACTAGTACTAAGAACTGCATAGGTAGACCCATTCCCAATTGGTTTATGGAAGGGAAGCAATGGTTCCTGCAATGTTTGTTGTCTATAGTCTATGCATTGTGCATGCAACTCATATGACTGAAGATGAATCGACTATCGAAAGTTTGGCACAATTGATGGAATTGGAAGAGTCTCGACTTTTAGCTCACTTTCATGCAACTGTAGCAAAAGAAATACATAAATCCTAGCATGATAGTCATATCAAGTAGAAGAATTTCACCAAAGAAGATCATGTTCTGTTATATGATAGTAAGTTTCTCAAGCACCTAGGAAAAACATTGGTCGGGACCTTCCATTGTCACAGAGATAAAAGAGTATGCTGCTCTTAGGCTTGCACATCTTGATGGAGTTCATACGTAGGGTTGGGTTAATCGCGATTACCTGAAGCCCTATATTTATGCTCAGTGAGTTGGTTATTCAACATTCCTGTCATAGGGAGTGACGTAGTGTAGGAGTTAGTGTCAAAATTTTGGTTTTGGTTGTTTGTGGAAGTCAGTTGCATCTACATCCATTGATTGTTTGTGTTTTGCATGTTTCGTTAGTAAATTTTTTGAGTCAAGTAGGATAAACCCTTGTAGGCAAGGGGAGACCAACGAATTCAAGTCATGAATCAGTTTAGGATAATGGTTTGGTGGGATCCAAGGTTCATGTTGCATTATTTAGGTCATTTTCCCAAGCATTGAAGAGTTGTTAGGGGTGATTAAACTACATATGAAGTTGCCTTGTGTCGAATCGTTGCTCATGATTTTTGCATTTAATACACTGTTGAGTTGGGCCTCCACTACTTATGACATTAATGAACCTGTCAAACCTTTCCAATTAACATGGTCAAGTGTTTAATACTATATGAATCCAGTTAAGTCCTCACATTGTATCCTTGTAAGTTATAGATTATCGGCTTGAAGCCCTTGCAAAATACAGTGTCGTGCGTTCAAAGTATTATTCAATGCCTTCTAGTTCAACTTGTATATAGGAGAGGAATTCAAAAATGGGAAAACCATATGGCAGTAAATTTTCAGGTTCTGAGGCCACAACTTGACCAAAAGAGGCCATTCCTGCTGAACCTCAGGATCCATGAATTGAGGTACTCAACGATTTTCATGGGAAGGTCAACCAATATAGATTGGTTGATGTTGATTTCTCTAATGTAGAATTATATCTAGACATGCAACTCAACTGCTAAATGGATTATGTCTGATTGGTTACCATGGATGTAGAAACAATATGGAAGCCCACATTTGAGCCCCTGAATAAATCTAGCTTGATTTCCTTGATAGATCTACCAGTGTTCAAAACTATAGGGGAAGTGATTTAATGCACAAAGTTCTTGATTAGAAGAGTACATGGTCACTCCTTATGGGTTAACATATAGTACCCCATTCATGTTAGTTACATCCATCTATTGACAGGGTTGTTTATGTAAGGAGAGGATGTGTCTATCACATTTTAGGGTGAGCATAAGCAAAGATGAACCAAGACAGAGCCTAATCTCTATGATAGGTATGGAACACAATACGGTGGAAAGGTTTCCATCATTAACCATATGAACAAATCGAAGGTGAAATTCACATGCCAAATAATAGTGGGCAGGTAAATGCACAAATACACCAAGGGGGAGTTCATGTTGGACACCATCTCGGTGACTGAATTCTATGTCTAAGGCGTCCAACTTAACTAGTGCAAATATTTAATTGATGAACTTTGCTAGACCTGCATGGATTCCCATACATCATCCATATACTTTATTTTTGGATACCTATTAGTATCATTCACCATGTGGAAATGGAATCCCCCCGAATGATGTGAGTTACAACTGACTACAGATTGTTACGTATTATACCTTCGATTTGAACCTTAAAGAAGCTGTCGAGACGCTCATAATTTTACCTTCAATGATGCAACATTTGGACGGTGGTATGATGCCATGATCAATGTTTCCGTCACTTGCATCCCATGGTCATTACTGAACAACCATACTGCTAAAATTTGATTCAGCGTAGACCATCACTACACCTTCATTCATCCTTGTGGAGTGAAACCATATGATTTTTGCACACATACCTTACTATTTTACTAATGATAGAAGTGTTCAACTATTAAGTCTCCAGCTGGGTAGGTGTGAAAAAGGCTGAAATGAAGAATGATGCAACATACATTTTTCCAGCCTCTCTACTCAAGGATGCAACAATTGTTCACTCGAAAATCCTTAGGCAAGTCTTCTGCTACTCTGTGAATCCTAACAAGAATTGAAAGCATAAATAGTAGAGTTGTAGGAAAAGGTGGCTATCATGTAGAATCAAGAGAACACTCAACAACAACAATTGATGGCTCAAGTTCCCACACTAGTTTCACATAGGACAACCATAACATCTTTTATTCTTGAAGGATTGGGTTGGCCTACTAGAGAAGCTTCAAAAATCTATTTAGTCTTTGCGTGAGGAGATTCAAAATATACATCAAGAAGCGAAGGCCATCTCAGATCCCATGGAGAAGAAACAAAAGCATGAGGAGATCCAAGATCTTGATGATAAAATTGACGCACTCCATGATACGACTATGGCTGCCAAGAAATCCATAAGAGAAATTCAACCTTCAACTCATACAACTAATCTCCAACTACACCAACTTAATTCCTTTGCTAATTTTGAGTGGAAGTAGTTGGACTAGTAGAATCCCAATACACTTAACAGTGATAAGGCACAAGCTTTTATTGCAGGCATCAACCTTTTGATGGGAAAGTGGAAGATTTAAGTAAAAATATTGAAGAATTCCAAAGTAGAGCTGTAGCTGAAGTTCCAAAGATGGCTCCTTTGTTTGAAGGATTAGAGGAGTAGAGAGCAAAAATGTAGTAGGGTTCACTTAAGAGTGAGTCAATAGTTTTCGTTGGGGCCTATTGGATTCTTTGTTTTGATAATTCCAAACTGTGGAAGATAGACGTATTCAATGAGGTGGAAGTTGAGAAAGCAGATATGGCGCAAGGATGAACAATAAAAATGCCAACTCATAAACCATTGGTCTGTAACCATCTTGACATGGTTAGAAATATCCACTCCAGCAAACATAAAAGCACTGCGTAAGCCAAATAAGTTTTTTTTTTGGTTGAGGTTGTTGTCATTGTTATGGTTATTATTGTTGATAGTGTGGTTGTTATTGTTATTCCTGGGTCGAGAGCCTTAGTGATTTGTATTTGTTGGGTGATGTAATTGGGTTTGCGGGTTTTGTAGGGTTGGAATATGTAATGTTGAGTAGATCTGTGATGTATTGTATTTTGTAGGCTAGGGACTGATGTGGAAAGGCTGCAGATCTTGTCATTGTATGAAACCATATGATATGAATGGAAAGAGATGAAGATGATTGACCCTATTCATTTTTTTGCATATATGTTATCGATGGATATCTATTGTTCCTATTTTCTACTTATTCTTTTTTGTTAATTTTTGAGCATAAATTCAATATACTCTAGGATCTTTACTGAGAGAATAACATGTACAACATATCAAGTATAACAATGCATATCAATCACACCAAGCAATCACATGAGACAATAGACACACAGAGTTTCACTGGGGAAAACCATAAAGGTGAAAAACCCCACAACTTCCTCAGAGATAGAAAGAGCAATGATACAACCAAAGTACAAGCAACGTACAAGAGATAGTCTTCTCCTAGCAGCTGATCCTCCTCCTCACATGTGCGCCACTTTTCGAGTGATGGAAGAGTAAGTAATGAGATGAACAAAATAGAGATCTCCCGATCTCTATTTATACATGACCTGTCCTGCCCAATAACCTAGCAGGGCCGACTTGTCTAACTCAGTCTAATAACCCATGGTTAAACTAATAAGGGCTGACCCCACACTTGGTGGTCTAATAACCCATCACTGCAAGTTACGACACTTGTGACACTTGTTAATACAAATGACGACACTTCCGTATAGAGGAATAATAACACCTCTATAGGAGTACAATATACATGGGTGAAATACATTCCGAAGTTACTTATCTTTGTTTGTTTGTTGTGTGGACTCCCTCTTTTGCTTCCTTGCAGGAGCTACTGGAGTGTACTCCCTCTTGATCTTTGCTTCCTGGATTACCTGTCCTTGAACTTATATCCATCCTCGATCACTATGCATTCTTACGAGTATCATCATTGTGTTATCCTCGAGATTTCATACATAATCATACATTCATTAGTTTACTATCAAAACAAAATAATCTTAAACATGTATAGTCATGATCATTTCAAACACAGATAATAAGCATTATCATTCAAGGTTTCAGGGAAGACTTCTCTTACTCATGCATATTCATATTTGACTCTAGAACCCTTCTGGTTAGTCATATCATCAATCAAGGTAAGAGACATAATATGCATAAACCATAGATTACTCAAACTTGTAACTTCATCAGTAATCATTATCAATCATACAAAAGTATAAGATCCTTTGATATAAGAAAAACATACCTGGTCATCATATTTTCTAGTTATGTCTAGCAATGTTTTCTTGTTCTCTTCAATGACCTGCATAACTCATAAGTTAACCTTTGCAAAAAAAAATTATACGTACCTCTATGTGATCCATGACTATGGATGAATCTTTGTCTTCATGTCACCATAGCATGTTCAGGTTGTCCCTTCAATTTGTACAATCCTCCCTCTTGCTCTCCAATCACTACTGTATCATCTATAGTTTTACCCTTTGGCCACATTAGAACTTGGCCATCTACAAATGCAACCCTCATACCTTTTGCATCCAATGCAGATATGGAGAGTAGGTTCTTCTTGAGCCCAGGTACATATAGAACATCCTTCATCTTCAAAGACTTCCCAGAGTCTAGGTTGTAGGAGGCTTCACCACTTCCCTTGATAGGATATTGATAGTCATCCCCAAGCTTCACTTTATGGGGTGACTCATGTTCAGATAGATTTACAAAAGATTCTTTAAACCCAGTCATGTGTTTGGAAGCCCCACTATCAATAAGCCAATCATTACAACCATGAGAGATAGTACCTGTGAGAGCATAGATTAGAACATATTCATCTTCACTTGATGAAGTATCACTTTCTGCCCTAGCCTTCTTCTTGGGAGTTTCATCATCCTCAGCAGCATGGGCATGAAACCTCTTCTTGTTGTACCTCTTCTTCTTATTGAATTTGTTGTTGTTATCTTTCCTCTTCTTGGGACAATTTGAAGCAAAGTGTCCTAATTCATTGCAATCAAAACATCGAACATGAGATAGATCTTTCTTCTTGTGATGAGAGTGAGAATGATTCTTGTTATGAGATCTCTCCCTCTTAAACTTGCTTCCCTTGGTGTGTGCTGTGAGGGCTTGATCTTCATTCCCCATCTTTTCTTCTCGGGCCACAAGCCTTGCTTCTTCTTGTGAGCATTCCTCCCATATTCTATTGAATGAGATCAACTTCCTCCTTGCACAGATTCCTTGGATGAAGGAGTCCCATGACCTAGGTAGGCCATTCAATGTGGTCATGACAACTTCACCATTGTCCACTACTTCATCCACAACTTCAAGTTGTTCCTTGATCTGAGAGACCTTAGAGAAATAAGATTGAATGGTCTCTCCATTCTGAAGCTTTACTCCTTTCAATTGATTTCGCAGAGTCATCTTCCGATTTATTTTCTTCCCTTCAAATAGCTTGGTCAGGGAATCAAACATCTCCTTGGGTGTCTTTAGAGATGACACATGTTTTTGAGATGGTATATGATAGAATCAGCAATGATCCTCTTTGCCTTGACCAAGTTCTTCTTATGCAAGGCCTTAGCCTCTTCTTCCTCTGGGACAGGGACCTCATAACTTATGTAGGTGTCCAATTCATTTTCTTCCAGGATTAACCCAATCCTATACTGCCATGCTCGAAAGTTATCAACCCCTTCAAGCTTATCCTCAAGCTTGGTGTGGTGAGACATTTTAATGAGAAACTCAAATGGAAATAAGAGATTTAGGTCTTACCACTTGATTTGCAGAAATATGGATCTAGTGTCGGATTAGGGTTTGTCAGAGAAACCCTAAAAATTCAAAATGTGAATTTCAACTTTCTGAAAGGATAGAAAGATGCGCCTTGATGAGTTAATCAGCCAGGTATATTTAGAATTTGAAATATGCAAAGATTCACCCTTTAGAAATGCCTTTTAGTCTTCCCGGATTCACTAAGGAGGACCCTGAAGTAGGGTTTGAGTTTCCCGAAGCTACACCAACCACAAATATCAATCCAAAGATCTAAACTTTGATTTTTCCAAGGAGCTTCCATCTATGTCCTTAGAATTCAGAAATTCCTATTTTTGTGGAAACCCTAATTTTTAGGGCCAAAAATGAAAGTGCCCAGAATTGAATTCTGATTGGACAGAAAGATTCTCCTTGATGAGTAGAGTCAATCTACCTTTCTGAATTTCCAAAATCTGTGGAGAGAAACCCAATAAACAAGAAACCCTAGTTTCCACCACTGCACAATGTCTTCTTCTCAGGTTAGCTCTGATACCATGTTAATTTTTGAGCATAAATTCAATATACTCTAGGATCTTTACTGAGAGAATAACATGTACAACATATCAAGTATAACAATGCATATCAATCACACCAATCAATCACATGAGACAATAGACACACAGAGTTTCACTGGGGAAAACCATAAAGGTGAAAAACCCCACAACTTCCTCAGAGATAGAAAGAGCAATGATACAACCAAAGTACAAGCAAAGTACAAGAGATAGTCTTCTCCTAGCAGTTGATCCTCCTCCTCACATGTGCACCACTTTCCGAGTGATGGAAGAGTGAGTAATGAGATGAACAAAATAGAGATCTCCCGATCTCTCTTTATACATGATCTGTCCTGCCCAATAACCTAGCAGGGCCGACTTGTCTAACTCAGTCTAATAACCCATGGTTAAACTAATCAGGGTTGACCCCACACTTGGTGGTCTAATAACCCATCACTGCAAGTTACGACACTTGCGACACTTGTCAATAAAAATGATGACACTTCCGTATAGAGGAATAATAACATCTCTATAGGAGTACAATATACATGGGTGAAATACATTCCGAAGTTACATATACATCAACATTTTTATGTTTAATGCGCAACTATGTTGAGATACGATGTTGAATGCATAGTTAATATGGTAAAAGTATGTAGTGGAAAGTTGGTTCAATAACCATTATAGATTGATCCTCTATCATAGGTACCTACATCTAATACTCCTTATCATACATAGGTTGAGGCAGTGCTTCGAGTGAGATTTTCTTCCCTCAGGAGGAATGAAAATGCCATCACTCTAGACTACAATGGCCCCCTTTGATGGAACCTATGCAAGAACGCTAGTCTCATCCATTTTTGCACCAATAAGAACCGATAATAAAGGTTTTTCAGTGTAGACTATAGACAAATACCTTTGTACAAAACTGAGAAGAAAGACTAGAAAGTTATTTTTGCATAGTATCCATGTTGTCAAAGCGAGTGGAATATAAGTCCCCCATTTACAAATCATTAAGGCCTCAATCAAACTCTTAAATTTTCTAGACCCCAAATAACCAAAGTGGAACCTACCAATAAATTGGTCCCAAAATCCAATAACTCCAATTTTCCACACAAAAAATACGGAAATAGATGACAAATTATATAATGATGCATTTTGGTTCTAGTATAAGTTTTAAATTTTTTCTTTGTGTAGTTAGTTTAATGGCAATACCATACTAGATCTATCATCAACACTAGTCCAAGCCATAGGTGCCAACTCTATGGTAAATGTTGTGCCCAATCATAATAACCCACAAAGGGTCAGTGATTTTATTGTTTGGAGTGGCGACTATATCCTCAATCCATACCTTATACAATACTTATCTTGTTATAGGGTTATCATAACCAAGATGGAGCTATTGAAGGTTGAAATTGTCATGCCTAGAGGTTTTTGCAGACTAGAGTCCAACGAGTGAAACCATCATTTATAGTGGTCATCATTTCGATGACCAATTCCATATACAACACTTTACGTTGTAGGATTACCACTATTGTCATAATTAGGATGGAAGCATTGGAGGTTAAGCTAGGAGGTTGTCACAAAATAGAGCTTGACAAGATTAGGCAATGTTGGTAGTGGAAAGTCAAAATGAATTCAACAATAGGATTCCAGCCTAGAACTACAACACCTTGAACCTAGTGATTCACCTTTTTGACACCCATTAAGGACTATATTTATCCTCATTGATCACATAAATCACACTATAAGAAAATGATAGTAAGTAGTGTGATAAAAAGTGGAATTATTTTAATGATATTTGATAATACAAGAATTATTATATGGTTTATTGGTAAACACATTATTAATGTTCAAGAGAGTTGTAATGTTTATGATTGAAGCATATATATGATTATTCAATGAAAAGTGTCACACATGTCAAAAGATGTCCATATTGTTTTCAACTTCTTCCACCCCATTATCCCCAACATTGTGCACTCTCCCAACATTACGGTATGTAGCGCTCCCAAAGGTCCAAAGGGAAATGCCCCTAGTAGCTTCATGTTATTGCTACTGGATGAGGTTGAAGAGTATTTCTTATTATAAATGATGAGGGTGATGGAATCCAACCATTGCAATGATATTATTCTAGTCAACTTCACTCACAAGGATAGAACATGTATGCATACGAACGTAAATGACCCCTTTTAACTAGGTAGGACTGCAACGTAAGGAAGCCATACTTGAGAATCGCTGCCTGATGGATACAATAATAATTGGCACAAGGCCAAAACAAAGTTGGCTAGGCTACAATAGCCACATCCGGTGGCCAAGCAATGGAGGAGCATGCTCGCTTTTGTTCCCTGAGTAGTACTGGACTGAAACAGTACTAGCCATGGCATGATAGAACTCAATTTTTAAAGATTTTCGATCTCAATCCATATTAAATTTAATATGCAATGGATCTTTACTTCTTGGAATGTTTAGAACAATAACTTGTATGAACAATTTGGATAGTGTAACACAATTGTGGAGGAATTTTACAGAGTATTCCAGTACTTTGGATTAAATGAATACAGATTTAAATAAATGGAGACAAGAAAATATCAAAGAGACACCCGCATGACGAATCTCTTAAATCTAAATGAAAGCATAAATGTACTGAGCTTTATTTAAAAGAATTCAATTGTTTCTAACAAGATATATGCAGATCATGAGATTTATTATGTGGAATTGAAAGGTAACAAGACATTCATGATAAACAACAATAATAGAAGACATCAATATACTGCCGATCAACACAAAAACTATGAAACTGGACCAAAGGTCAAGACAATTTGAAATCTCTATCAACAACATTAATCGTTCATCAACATAGGGCATCTCTGACCCAATATGGCATTGAAAGGTCACTCAAAAGTTTTATTAGAATCTCATGAACACATCCATAGCTGAAAAGAAGTATGATTACACAGAATATGAACAAAACATATAGGAAAAACTCTCTGTAGCACTCTATAAGCTTAATCTCCAACAATGGAATCAGATTACAAAAATAGTTCATCTGACTCAACAAAAGGATAGAGTCCCTCTACAAATTTTCCATCCTTATACAATTGAATTCGAGTTACATTATATAAACCTTTTGAGTGACTTAATTCCGTTTGTTTCTAACTAATTTGTAACAAACTTTTAGCTTGTCACTTTTACATTTTACTTTTACAGTCTTTGGACCTTTTCACTTTTCTTCTTTGTTGAGGCTGGTCATCTTAACCTCTTTTGTTTGGGTTTTTCTTCTTTCCTCTTGCTATTGAATTTTGATCCCTCATGTACACATTGGGATGGACAGGTGGATGCCCCCCTACTTGAATCACTTGTGGCACACCCGCTTGACTCATTTGATGCATCATTTGTCTATCAACTGGTCCTGTAGGTGGCAAAAAGCAAGTGGAGATGGATGATTATCAAATCATGTTGGGATTTGTGCAAATGGATACCTTGTTGCTTGAGTGGAATACTGACTGTCTGATTGTCCTGAAGACTGCCTTCATGTCTGTCCTGCTGGAATTCTAGGTGGCATAATCAATTTATGATATTGTACTACTGACTTCCATTCTTTTCCCATATGGATCCTGTGTGCCTTTAGTGCTTCAAGAGATATTTCAACGTTTGTATTCTTTTCATATGAAATGGGTCCTAAATTTCCAACAACACTTTTTAATAAAAATAATATTTCAAAATCAGTTTTTAGCCTTCCTACATCTTGTTCTCCACTAATTTCCACATCTATGGCTTCATGAGGAAAATTATCTTTCTTCTTGGACAACTGGCTTTGATAATATTATTTAAAATAAACATCTCCATTTCCATCCCAAGGGAAGGTAAACCCAGCTTCGTTACTTCTTTAAAGAGCCCTTTGAATTCACTAATTTCTTCTGTTATCTGTTTGATATTGTCCTTCATCCTCAACAAGTAGGTTTGTTTCATAATCATTAGTTTGAATGTATTTATGATCTGTGTCCTATTGTCAATCCCCATATCCTCCAAATTGTTTCTTTGTTATGCTATTTAGATAATATATAACTTGACTTGCTTTCTTAGGCATCTCTCCTAATTGCTTCTCTACAACTTTCTCTTCTTTTTTGGCTGATGTTTCCCTATCCAACTCATCTTGGATTACTTCAAAGTAATCCCACTTCTTTATAAACCAATTGCTGGTTTTATCTCATAAGGTCTCTGTGGTCCTTCTTAAAAGTTGTTCCCCTTGGATGTCTAGTTTCAACTTTGTCACTTGGCTGTTTAGTTCTTTGATTTCATTCTCTAAGTTGACCATGTCATCTTCCTGTTTACTTGTTTGTCCTTATAATTCCAGGATTCTTCTATCCTTTTGATGTAACTCTTCTTCCAATTCTTTGATCCTTTTATCTTTGTCATTTTCTTCCAAGATCGACCATGGGATTGATTGTTGGCCTGCTTGATCTTCTTCCATTGCATCAACATCTATTGTCTCAAGAGAAGCAACTAGTTTCTCAACCTCTTCTCTATTGCTGGTGCTTCTTCTCTTGACTGATTTTCTGCTGATAGTACAAGAGATTCTGCTTCAGGAGCCTTCGTAAATGATAGCTTAGTTTTTTGTAACTTCAAGGTGGCTATTTGCCAATAAAGGTCATCAATATTAGTTCTCCTTTCTTCTGTAAGCTTATGGTATTCTATCATGCTGGCATATGTTTTCTCCTTCTCAGCTTGAGCCTACTTCAACTCTTCTAATTGGACTAGTTCTGTAGTGGGAATTTTCAGTTTCTTCCTCAAGGTGGCTATTTCATTATCTTTCTTCCCAATTAGTGACTTGATTGGAGCCCCATCAGAGGGATTAGCTGACAATGCTATTGTTTTTTATTGTAATTGATTGATGGTCACCTATTTGTCCCTAGTAGTCCATTTTTCAACTTTCCATAATCGTTCAAACTTCTCCAGAGCTATCCTTAGCCTTATGTCCTCCTTTCCTGACTTAACTACTTCAATACAGACAATATCACTGGCTTGTTTATAAAAATCAAGCTTATCTAACTTTCCAAACTCCTTGAAATCAACTGTATGCTCTTCAACTTTCCATTCATTTAAGATTGAAGGCTTAGGCACGTTAGGCTCAACCATAGAAAATTTGAAGGTATCATGTTGGTGATCAGCCACTGTTATCAACCTTTTTTCCAATGTAGGTATTTTTTGCTTGATATCATTGATCATCCTCATACCTCTTCCTCTAATATTTATGTAACCTGTTTGTAGATCTATTTTGATAGGTATTGGTTCTGCTGAAGGTGAAGCTTGTATAGTATGTCGAATGGTGAATTCCAAAGAAGAGTAGCTAGTATATATTATTGGGGGCCCTCCTGGAGGTGTTGACTTTGCTATCAACTCAGCTAGCTCCCTTGGGATCTCATTTGACTCCTCTCCCTCTACTATGGATTGAATTTCCTCTTGGGATTCGGTCCTAACCTTTTTTGGTTGTGGGCTCTGCTCAGGAACATCAATATCCATCTCCTCGAGCTCTTCTTCTCCTCTTTTTTGACCCTCCATCTATTTTGCATTAGCCTATTCTTCCACACTCTTTAACACCTCTTGGACTTCCTCCCAGGTGTCCTTATTTGCAATCTTATCACAAACAGGCTTGGGCTCACATACATAGCCTGAGTTCTTGTTTTCCAATCTCCGCTTTGAAATTATTTTGTGAAGATCATATGATACTTTCTCAGCTTTCTTAAGATTCAACTGATTTAGATATCCCTCTACATATTGCAATGCATTCAGGCTTCTCACTATAAGTGGTCCTACCTCTTTTGGCAGCAGGAAAGTCCTATGCTGCCTGAAATGCCTGGAATGCAATTCATCTGATATAAACCTCCGTCTCACACACTCCATGGCAAAAATCCTCCGAGTTAGAAAAATTGGTGACTTATATGGTTCCTCCTCAAAACCATATACCCTAATCACTGTGTGGTCTTCAAATAAGAACCAATCTCCTGTTTTTACCTCTGATGGGAATTGCAGATGCATTTTATTCTCTGGTAGAATCCTAGGAGGTGAGATGCCAAAGATCAAGATGTATTCCACACTCATGACCTTATTTGTGAACTCAACAAAATTTGAGTTGTCTACTCTCCTCAATACTAGTTCAGTCCATTCATAAACTAGATTTTGGGTTCCATCTTCATCAGCTATTTTCAAACCTAGATGTTTGAAACTTTCATAGTTTTGATTAAAGAACACATGAAACAAAAAGATGGCAATCTGAACCAATCAATAGCTGGTAGTTCTTTTAGTTTCACATGTATGGCCTCTTCCAAATGGCTGCAAAGATAAAAATGAGGAGGGCCATGCCCAGGTTCTGTGGTTAAACAGAGCAATGTTCCCATAGTAACATCATCCACAGTATTATCATCTTCTAAACTTATGGTAGTGCAGATAAGTGAAATGGCTCTTCTAGAGTTCTTAAAGAAAACACTACTGTACTATATGGAGGTGGGACAATGGGTATGACCATGCTTGATTCTAATTGCTTAGATAGGAACTAGTGATGCTCAAAATTCCCAAGGATTTGGAAATCTATTGAAAGGGTTTTTTTCGTTGAATGATTGGAGTGCCATGGATTTTGGGATGTGAAACATTTGCTTTAGGCGGTCTAGGATAATGTAACATAAGGTCTTTGACATATCTGGAGACAAAATGGCTCTTTTACTAGGGGAGTAGTGCTGAGAGCACCAAGTTACAAACCTAAGAAAACATATAGACCTAGGGAACATTGTTCAAGTAAAATTAGAACTCCACAGGTTGCAATTATCTTGGTTGGCCATTGCTAGGGATTTACCTTCCCTAATGGTGGAATTTAAATATGAATTGGTTATGATTGTGTGAAAAGTATCATCCTGGTGGCCATATATATGTTCATCTCCTGAAAACCTGGGCTTAGGAAACTTTTCTTTGGATCTGGGAGCCATTTCTATGGAATTTACTTCATTGGTGGGTTTACTATGTGTCGGATTGAATGAGGGAAGAATTAATTTTTTTTAACTTCTATATTATATGACAGTATACATAGAATTCATGAATACTGGTAATTAGTAAAAATACTTGGATAATGTCTGGAGGATGACTCAGACTGATCGATTTCTAAGGTGGATGGTCGGCTGATCATGGTTAGCTGGTCGGGTACTTAGGATATCAGGTGCAACCTCCCTTTTTTCAAATAAACAAATGATCTTTGGATAGTGAAAAAATAATGTTTTAACCTTTGGAATACTTTGAAAAACAAAAATGGCGGTATTTGATTTGACACTTTGATGACAAGGATGATGTGGTAGTGGGACCTATTTTGACACATGCGAGCGGAGACAAGCTTGTCGTGGATGAAAAATGAATGACTCTGATAGACCCTTTACTTCATGCAATGTCTGTAATGTCCCCTTTTCAATTTTTATAAAAATTCCCAATTTTTCACCTTTTCCCCAATTTCGACCCTCGATTAGTTTTGATGCCTAGGTCCCAATTTTGATCCAAATGATCCCAAATATTCTGAGAAGGTATGTGACTGATATTAGGACTTGAATATGATGTTCAGGGATGATATATGGCCACCAAAAGACCTCTGAAAACCCTCTTAAGATTCTGGACCAAGTATGCAATTTTACTAGTAATTTGGGATTCAAATCCCCCTGGGGAAGTACTGAAAATGGCTTCCCAAATGCCTCCAAACCCACTCGAATTTATGAACAGAGGTAGGTAATGTATCAAGGATGTTATTAAGGTCCAAAATGCACCATTCATTAGTTATTAAGTTTGTTCCAAACCTCTCCCAAACAACAACAAAAACCACTAATTCAACCCTCGGGGAAATGGCACCAAATCTTCTTCAAATGCAAATAAACTGAGTATAATGACTTCAAATTCTCAAGTATTGAATATGATGTTAGTTTTTCATCATTTAATTCAATAGATCTAGGATCTTAACTGAAAGAACAACATGTACAACATATCAAGTATAAGAGACAAGAGACACAAAACATTTCACCGGGGAAAACCAAGAAGGTGAAAAACCCCGCAACTTCCTTAGAGATAGAATAAGAATCAATACAAGGATCACCATGATCAAACCCAAGAGATAGATATCTTCAATAGCATTCTCCTACTCCACTTGTGCGCACCCTCCTCTTCTCTCACTAATGCGAAGTGAGTGAATAATGGATTGTGTAAAATGAGAGAGACACACTCTCTATTTATACACTACTTCACTTGTCTTTTAACTTTAACTAGGTCGGCCCCAACTTAACCACTTAACATAATGTTGACTAGGCCGAACCCCACTAGGGTGGTCTAATAACTCTTTAACCCACATGACTCATACAGGGCCGACCCCATCAAGGTGGTCTAATAACCCACCAAGTATAAGTTACGACACTTACAATATAACTTGCGACACTTGCAAGTACAACTGACGACACTTCCAATCGAAGGAATAATACATCTCTGTTGGCGATACAATAAGGTGCAAATGTAATACATACAATATACAAGTTAATATCTTTCGAAGTTACAAATACATCAACATATGAAACTTGTAATACACATTAATGGAAGTCCATTCATCACAAATATATCAAAGAAACATTCTTTTATTCGAAATCATCATCATTATAATGGCATACATAAATGTAGTCGGGAAATGGTCATTGTTTGCTCATTAATCTTCATTTTTACATACAACCACTTGGTATTTCGACCTAACACTTTCTGAAGATGAAGAACAGAGTATATAATGCTTATTACAATCAGAAATACATCATGAGAATCTCTCCCAAGAAGTACAAGAGCTCACCCAAAGTGCAATCCCTCAAGGAGCATGAATATGCCTTCAAAACTGGAAATGGTTGAGAGATGGTGCTGCACTAAAAAAAACCACAAGATTCCTTGTAGCTGGTACCTGCAAATACAAAATCCATTAAATCTCCATGAAAGACCCGAGTGGCCTCTCCAAAAACCAACTTGGATGGGAATCTTTCACCCTCGAAATTGGCTAAGGCAAGAAACTAGTCATCCACTAGCTCTCTCTTCACAAATGCATTTCTTCTCAAATCATCAAAATCCATTCTCATACTTGATTTCTACATTTTATAACCAACATTAGCCTCATATGGTTCGAATTCCTCCCATTAGCTTCTAGATATTCCACTTAGGAAATATTCCACATTTGCCACTTGTCTCCTCATTCCCAACCTTCCATCTCCTCCCAATTCGAGTAGGGGTCTCTTGGGATTCTCCAACACCCATGAGCGCCTTCCTTGAGCCTATTTTTGGGGCTGACATGTCATAATGTTCAGATGTCAGAAGTCAGATCTGAATTTTGTCATAAATGTCATAGATGCTTCATCATTGTTGTCATAGAGCTAGGGAATATAGCCCAAGTGTCCACAAGCTTCCAATTTGACTCTTCCTCTTCCATGGAGGTTACCATTCCATCCCATTTCGACCTAAGATGCTCAATTCCATGTGTATGACTTACCAAATCACTCCATAATTATTTCCTTCCCATGGATTCGAAATGGCAAGAGAGATATGCCATGTGGTAGTGAGAAACCAAGCTAGTGTGGGCCCCACATCCTCCATATGTCTTCAAAACCATTTTCCAACTATAATTTCTCTTGGATTTATTTATCCAACCTACTTATTAAATACTTGAACTATCATAATGTATAAATGTCTTTCATTTTCTCCCTTATTACAATTCCAAATGTACCCATTCAACCTAGGGAACTTGGTAGGATTGATGGGATTGTCTGCTATGCAATTATTTGAATGGGGACATTACAGTCCTCCCCACCCAAGATTGCTTGTGTTACACCTAAAATCTACCCATCATGAGATTCAGTGTATACACCCCTGAAGACATCTTGACTAAGTAATTGACCTGGAAGGATTTGTACCCAGTTGTATTAGGTTTTGAGAGGTCGTCGCAGGTTGCACTCATGCAACATGCGACGTCGCATCTTGCTTTGTTACAGGGTGTGACGAAGTCAGTTAATGGGAAAAAATAGCTTCTTCGAGGTTCTTCTTGAAACTTGCTGACTTGGGGCCCTATCCCTGACCTCTAGGGGAGTTGGTACTCGATTCCTAACACTTTGGTAGGATCCCCTATCTCTCTCTTACCATATCTCAACCTATCCTATCCATTCCCTATCCACTTAGTTCTATATAAGAGAAGCTCTATCCCTCTCAAAAGGGAGGAAGTCTATGGTCTCTACATGCTGGTGAAATCACTCTTGAGAGATCTCTACTCATCCTTGAGAGAATCAAGCTTCCTTAGGAGGAAATGGCAAATGGCTTTGTTGGAGAAGGGCTCCAGCGTTAAGCCTCAGTTGTAGTTCTATATCTCTGCTATGTACTTCCCTATTTTTACAGTAATACAAATGCTTTCCACCAATATTGTTCATGTGTGTAATGATATTGAGTAGTTTACCTGCTTAACTGTTCACTTAGATCTCTTATTGTATGGATTCTCTTTACTTGTTTCTCTTGTTTCTTATCTTGACATGTCTTGTAGCTTGGATCTGACGACCGTGAGACATGGAGCAGCATACAGGAGAAATGATAACGAAGTAAAAGGTAAGACATCTAGTACTCGATCCTTAAGTAGATCTAGGAAATGCATTCGCAGCCTGTCTTATTTGTTCTAGACTCACATTGAGCTAGGGAGATTTGGCTCACGTTCGCTTGAGTGGATTGTCCGACAAACAAATCTGGCGACCATACTGGGGAGTACAATGTGTTTGATTCTGTAATTGCCTGAGAGTCATTTTCAGTTGATTGCTTGACACGAGCCTTCCATTTTTCATTTTCTTTGTGAGTTGATTTCACTATCAGATCTTCATCTTGAAGACTCTGATTTGCTTCCTCTGAGTTTATACTACTCATTTCCAAACCATTCTATAGTTCATTTCTTAGAGATTTGATTCATTTTTGGACTTAGATCTCACCTATCGCACCTAGTTAATGGAAACAGAGTGACACTGTGTCTTTTCTAGCCTCTGTTCTTTACCCGTTAGTCACTCATCGCATCCTTTTCATTGGTATACTGTGACGTCGTCGCACTTCCCACATTGGTGAACTGCGACGTCGCACTGTGTACAAGCACAGAATGCGCCGATTTGTCAAAATTTGGCTTGCAGGCATCCCCTCTCCATTTGTAAAATTGAACTTTGGTTTGTTGTATGAACTCCCTCTGTGTTGCAAGATCCAGCCAGGGATCCCATTTCTTGATTCATGTATTGGGTGTTTGGTTTTGTTTGGATTGATTTTGGGTTCCGTTTTGGACAAGTCTGAGGACCGGTAGTGGTGGACGCTTTTGCCTCCTCCACCTTCATCCGCTCACCCTTGCATTCCCTTCCTTCCATCCCTGATCTGATCATTGCATTGGATCAGCCTCCAGCCCTCATTCACATTATTTCTTGAGCTTTGCTTGCTACTGTTCGATTTTGAGTTAAGTGTGTCTTTCAGCTTGATTGAGTGCTTGTCTTTTCTTGAGTTTTATGAGTTTACCAATGTTGCAAGTAGTGTTTTCTTTTCGTTCGTTTAGATATGAAAGATCAATTGTTATCAAGTTTATTCTTTGATGCATCCATTGAAAAGTTAAAAGTGCTTCTTTCCCATCATTTCTTGAGTGTTTTTGAAGAAATTGTTCTTGCATTGGAATGTTTCGTTTATCAATCTTTTGGAAAATTGAATGAATGTATGATCATTTGTGTTTTTCTTGAAATATGAATCGCTCATCTTCTTGAAAAACTCAAGCTACACTTCCAATTTTGCAAAATACTTCCATGATAGGGAAAGATAGGTGCATTTTTTAAATTTTTTTTCATTGCTTTTGGGCCATTGAAAGTGAAATTGAAAATCTTGCATACTCCATCTTAGAATTCTCTCTTTTCATTATCTAATATCATTTTCATTTTGAAAAGAAAAAAGAAAAAGAATGTTGTGATTTGGATCAGTAATCTTGTGATTTTATGTTTCACGAAAATGAAAAGACTACTTTCATAGTTAAACTTATTTGAATTGGGAACTGTTGCATTGTGTTGTTTTGGCCATCTCGTCGGAAAGAAAAATATTTCTCCTTCCCATAGCTAGAATTCATTGAAAGAAAAGAATATTTCGTGCATGTAGCTAGGACTTGCATTATGCTTCCGATTATGTACTCACCTCATGCATTCACCTAACCGTCCAAGATAAAATTAACGGTAGAACTAAGTAAAATTTTATAGCAACTTGTGTGTAAGTTAGAGACGTGTTGCAGCGTCGTTAAGCGTGGCAGCTGTTGTTATTTTTCAGCACTATATCCCGGGGGTATTGTAGTCTTCCACGTACTTATCGGTATATCAAGCTCCTTCATGTACCACCAAGTACCATAATCCGTACTTGGCGTATATCGAAGGGTGTATCACGTACTCGGTAGTATATCGGAAGGTCTCTTGCCAAACGGTTGTGTATTAGACAGCACCACTACGGATTTGAGCTCCCACGTACCTTGCGTATATCAGGAGACACCACTAGGATTCTTGAAACCAACTGAGTTAACCATTTGGCCGTCTTGGAAAAGCAATACACTGAGAACATCACTTGGGGAGATTAGCATGCACGTACTGTCCAGGTAATCGGGTATGCAGGCAAGGGTACGGTCCCAATCCTCCTTGTCGTGTCATATTGTTGGACCCTGCAGTATATTGCGGTTTGCGATGCCTTGATAATCCTGTGAGGTTCCAGACCTTTGAATCCACTCTGTCACATAAGTCTCCTTGTTGCCTTAGTTTGAGTAGGTTTTTCTCGACTGCTTTTCTTTTGTAGCATACCCTTAGGAGAAACGCTGTTTCAACCACTCTGGCTGAATTTCCTGACATTCTGGAGGATTTTCCCTGGAGAAGGTCCCGTAGGATCTTAAACTTATCACCCGAATATCCCCTTAATCTGGAGGTTATTTCGAGGGTAAGAATGGATCAGCGTAACATGGTCGTAGTTACTGAAGTGGAAAACCCCACTCTGAATATTGTAGGACATTTGTTTCCACAAAATCCTTTGGATTCACCTACCTCTCATCCCCCGTAGGATGAAGGAGCACAAATCCCCACTTCGCAAGATCTTTCTCCCATCATGCCAGGAGAACCTAGATCATTGGAATGGATAAACCGACCCCAGGACGACCCTACAACAACTGTTGGTCCTTCAACATCTTGCTGGACATCTTCTACTGGTCACCCAATGGCTCATTTTGCCATCACATCACCACCCAACTGGACTACTCCAGAGCTCTCTAGACCCTTCTACATGCCCGACCCCACCGAAATATTTGCACCCATTCATGAACGCTTGGATCAGTTACGTATTAAGGGTAATGAACTTCGAAGACAAAGTCTCGAGCAATGACCTGGGTATAGAGATACCTCAATTCATCCGATATCTTTTGGTTCACCAGAACCATCTTCCCATAATGTGACCATCAATGAGACTGATCATCCCTCACAAGAGTCCAGTGCTACACTTCAAGCGAACCAACCGGTGGAAGGACAACAGTCCAACACACCTGTTACTACCACAGTTACTTTACCAACTCCTCCCCCACCTCAAAATTCAAGGGGAGGATATTCCATTCCCATGAATTATCTCATTGGTAACGTTATTGCTATGGTAGCTAATCAGCAACCTACGTTGGTTCAAACTTTGAATAGTGGTCAGCCTGTTGTGGCTGGGGGGCAACCACCGTTTCCTAACCAGAACGTAGGCGGTCTAATCCCCAATGGGCCTCCCGTTGGAACTTCTCAATTCGATAGTCCATCCACCGTGGGATTATCTCATGTTGGGGGGCCATCCAATGTAAATCAACCCTCATGGAGTCAAGCATATCCAGGTTCCGTTAACCTCGTGCTGGGTCAAACTCACCCCGGAAAACGCGCCATACGGGATACCTTATCCCGGAAACCCATACACTCTGTGGGGGCAACAGCCCATTTTACAACATGGACCCCAACCAACTATCCCTCAAGCGCCACCACCCCCGATCGGTCCACCCCCACCTCCTACCGGAGGCAGGGGGCCCCCACCTAACTTTGGAGGAGGCGGACCTCTACCTTCTGGTGGAGGTCCAACTCATTCTACCAACAACATCCCCCACCCTTTCGATGGGGGAGGGAATGGTCCAACACCTCCCCCAGGCGGAGGAGGTGGGGGACCACCCTACTATGGTGGAGGAGGACATTTCCCTTCGGGTGGCAGAGGTGGTCCCCCACCCCCTCCAGGCGGAGGAGGTGGTGGGTCTAATTATTATGGTGATGGTGGTGGAGGCCCTCATCCCTCCGACGGTGGAGGTGGTGGGGGCCCCCATCCTTCTGGTGGTGGAGGTGGTCCACCACCCGCTCCAGGCAGAGGTGGTGGTGGGCCACCTTATTACGGTTATGGACCTCCACCTCCCCCCAGTGGTGGTGGTGGACCTCCACCTCCTCTTGGTGGTGGAGGTGGAACCTCGCCTTATTGGAACAGACCACCTTATGGTGGCGGACCCCCTTACGGTTCAGGAGGAACACCCCCCTATGGCCAGTTTGCTCCGTGGTCACCTTTTAATCAGTCGATACGAGGTCCTACCGGTCCTTATATGCCTTATTAGTATTATCAGTACCCACAGCCTAATCAATAGCTGCCCTTTTTGGCTACTTTGGACCTACCCGACCTGTCTCGACTGATGAATGTCCCCATCTACCATGGAACTAATTGGCCCCCAATTTCGGTGAAACTTCCATCGGATATCCCCAAGTTTTACGGCAAGCCGGATGAGGATCCTAAACACCATGTGATGACATACCAGTTATGGTGCTCATCCAAATCTCTGATGGATGACTCGATCCGTCTAAGGTTATTTCAACGGACTCTCACTGGTTTGGCTGCAAAGTGGTATATTGAATTACCACCACATTCTTTTCATGATTTTGGGTCTCTTGCTATGAACTTCTTGACTCACTTCCAACTGCCTATACGGTACGAGACTGGTACGGGCTTTCTCACCTCTCTCCGTCAGAATACCGCTACTCATATCTCTACTCATATACATGAGTGGCGAAGGAGAAGACGTTTGATTAAGGCTCCCATTCCTATCAACTCCTAGCATATTGGTTCATGAAGTCCCTCATCCCTCACATAGCTCGAGATGTCTCCATGGGAGGTGTTGTCACTAAAGAGCAAGATATCGCTCGTGCCCATTACCTAGAATTGGTTTATGCTCAATCGGGCACCTTGTTTAAAATTCTTCCTGATGCACCCCGCGACACTTATGACCCCACGAAACCTCCTAAGGGACCCTAAACTGATGGCATCATTGGATCCCTTACCACCAAGCCTGTTGGATCATCGAGCTTTCATGGTTCCTCCTCATTACCAACTTAGGCTAGGCACAACACCACCAAACCAACCACTCCTGCTGTAACTGAAGAGGTGAATTATGTCCAATCAACTTCAGATCAGAAGTTTGGCGGTAAGAAGAAGAACAAAGGGAAACCTAAGAAGTCTTCCGCCTCTCAGGAACAAAAGAGCATTCCTGATGACGCCAAGCAGAAACGGAAACTAAAATTTCCTTGTTTACTGTGTGGAGACGATAATTTTTCCAAAGAGTGTCCCCATAGAGACGAAGTTCAAAATTTTCTTAGGGGTAAACCACCTCCCGCAGTCCTCAACGATCCGTTTCCCACTCAAAATCAGCAAATGATTGCTCAAACCCCCCCAGCCCAGGGGGAACCATCCAATACCGCGCATGTCTCATGGTGCATAACAAAACAATCAATTTGAACACTTGCTCGCGATTGTACGACTTGGTCCCTTCAAAAGAACTTGTTGGAAGAAATGATGACAAAAATTCCAACTCTATACTTGATGTCACTGTACCATCAACTTCTCTCACCATTGAGAAGCCATCTTTAGATTCGATATTGCGACCGCCCAAGAGCACGATTCAGAAATCCGTTTTCAATCCTAATGCTCGGGTAGCACAAAATTACAATATCGTGGAAGACTTGGCACAAGCTCCTTGCGCCATGTCCACGCTGGAAGTTTTGTAGAATTGTCCAAATCAACGCAAAACTCTCCTTGTGGAAATCGGTGCAATTGAACCTGATTCTTCGAATACCATCATGTTCCGACTTGACTACTTCAAGCCGAGGCTTTCCCATCAGCTCGCATTCCAAGTAGCTACAAACATTACTAGGAAAATTGTCCATCGCTCCATTTTGGACGAAGGTGCCTCTACTTCTGTCATGTCGATCGCCTGTTGGAGAGCCATCGGCTCTCCTGAATTGAATCGTTCTCCTACCACGTTGAAAGAATTCGATGGGCGTGGCTTTCAACCTCATGGGATCCTACAAGCTCTCGCAGTTGAGTTGGGAAGAAAGACCGTAACCATTAATGTGGAAGTGGTCTTGGCCCCGATAGATTATAATCTCTTGCTTGGTTGCAATTGGTTTTACGCCATGCAGGCAGTAGCTTCTTCAATCTTCCGCATAGTACAATTCCCCATCAAGGACGAATTGTTACTGTCGACCAACTAGATTTTTGCACACCAGACACTACTACTCATCCTGGTGACCAGTTCCTTCCATTGGAAAAACGTCAAAACAATATGAGAGTATAGGGGTTGGCCTTTTGAAAGATTCATCTCTCATGGGCATTTTTCCAATCTCGGACCCCCCTAATCATGTTGCCTCGGTGAACATGATCTCCACAGAGATTTCATCTCACTCCACTGATACTCGGCTTGTACCCGATGAAGCCACAACACACTTGATTGGAAATGCGATGCCTCTTTCACCCGCTGAATGTATTTACGAGGCTATCTAATCGACACCGGAGGACCACTTAACTTTGGCCTCCCCATCCCGTTCTTTGCAATGGGCATCATCTTTACCTGATCTCTTACTTCGGACTTTTCATTCAGATGAGTCCATCATGGAAGTTATGAATGTTGATGATGGTCTGTGGGATGACCTCCACCATAAGTCATCTGTTCTCCCCCCGTTGGAGTATATAGAGAACAACATTAGCGCCATATTTTCACCGGATATCTACCCATTCCCCCAATCCCCCGTACTTACATGTCTTTCGGACACTGAGGGTAACTTGGCCAACATTGAGCCTACCACCCCGGTAGACATCTCGGTAAAACCTGGTGTAGTGGAACACATTCGCATAGGTCAGAAGTGTTCCCCTGAAGAAATAGCTGTGGGTACGGCCTTATTCAAGCGATTTCAAGACGTATTCGTTTGGTCCTATGAGTAGATTCCTGGGATAGACCCCATGATTGTTTCCCACGAAATAAAAACCTATCCCGACATCAAACGTGTACGTCAAAATTTGAGACCGGTACACTCCCAGAAGACTGCAACGCTCAAGGCAGAGATTGAAAAACTCTTAAAGGCTGGTTTCATTTATCCTGTCCCGTTGACGGATTCGGTCTCAAACGTCGTCCCTGTAAACAAAAAGTAGGGCACCATTCACATCTGTGTCGATTATTGGGACCTTAACAAGGCTTGTCCTAAGGAAAACTACCCAACCCCATTCATTGACCAGATTATCGCCAATTGTGCCAGAAGCATCATCTTTTCATTTATGGATGGCTTTTCTGCTTACAACTAGATTGAGATCAACCCAGCCGACCAACATAAGACGGATTTCATCTGTCCTTGGGGGACGTTTGCATATCGCAAACTCCCGTTTGGCCTTAAAAATGCTGGCGCCATGTTCCAGCGAGCCATGTTGTATGCTTTCCATGATATTAAGGACTTTGTGGAACCTTACCTGGATGATCTACCTACTCATTTGAAGCAGCGTGAGTTCCACATGGATCATCTGACGGCCATTTTCCTCAGATGCAGATGATACAATATCCGTCTGAATCCTCACAAGTGTATCTTTTGCGTTGAATCTGGATGCCTCTTAGGATTTATCATCTCGAAGGATGGGATCCGCATCGATCCCTTAAAGGTGGAGGCTATTGTGAACCTACCACCTCCAACTGATGTGACGGAACTTCAAAGTCTCCAAGGGAAGGCGACTTATTTACGGCATTTTGTTTGCAACTTCGCGGAAAACACTAAGGGGTATATGAGATTGCTTAAGTAGGATGTCCCATTCATTTGGGATGATCAAGCACAGAAATCCTTTGACAGCATCAAACATGCTATCACGCATGCCCCCGTAATCCAACCGCCAAATTATTTTCGAGATTACATCTTATATCTCGCCGCTTCTGCTACCACTATCGCCATGGTTTTGGTACATGAAGATCAAAATGCCCAGGAACATGTAATATACTATGAAAGTAAGGGTCTCACTGACACTGAAACTAGATATTCACATGTTGAAAAACTCGCTTTTGCGGTGGTCATCGACGTCCAAAAGTTCTGCCACTATATCTTGCTCCGCACCACCACCGTCATCGCAAACTCGAACCCCATGTACCAAGTACTGACATGTCAGGTGCTTGGGGGCAAGTACTCATGCTGGATTGTGATACTACAAGAATTCGACCTTCTTTTCGAGAAAGCCAAGTCCAAAAAATCCCTGGTGTTTGCTGAGCTTATTTGTGACCTTCCCCATTTTGATGTAGAAGTTGAGCACAATGACTCTTTTCTAGATGAATCATTGTTTCTCATCAGTATGACTGATCCGTGGTATGGAGATATTTCATTATATCTTCAAACCCAATGCTTCAACCCTCAATTATCACATGACGACTGTCATAGAATACGTCACCATGCGGAGTATTATTTGATCATCAGTGATACTTTGTACCACCGTGGCGTCGATTCAATTCTTCGACATTATTTGACTCACGATGAGGCTAAAAACGTTTTGAATGACTGTCACGTTGGGGCATGTGGCGGTCACCTCTCTGGGATGGCTATAGCCCATAATATTTTGCACACAGGATATTACTGGCCTACTATCTTCAAAGATTGTATCGCGGTCGTGAAGAGATGTCCTCCATGTCAACACTTCCATACGAAGAAGCACACCCATCCCGCCCCATTACACTCGGTTATTGTCGTGGGCCCCTTCGCAAAATGGGGCATCGATTTTATGCATTGTAAGCCTACCTCGGTCGGAGGGCATAGTTACATCATTGTAGCTGTGGATTACTTCACAAAGTGGGCCGAGGAAATGCCTACATACCAAAACGACAGCAAAACCGCCGCACTCTTCATGTTCAATGATGTAATAGTGCGGTTTGGAGTTCCGCAGGCGATAGTGACCGACCATGGTTCTCATTTCTAGAACCATATGGTCGATGAACTGAGCGATATATTGGGTTTTTGTCATGAAAAATCAACACCCTACTACCCGTAATCCAACGGACAGGTCGAGGCCATTAACAAGGTCTTGAAAACTATGGTCCAACGGATGGTAGGTACACATAAATCCAACTGGCATAATATGCTCTTTTTAACATTATGGGCCTACAGAACTTCCGTTAAAACCGCCACAGGGTTCAACCCTTTCCAATTGGTGTATGGATTGGAGGCTGTCCTGCCTATAGAGTGTGAAATTTCATCTCTACAACTCGCTACCGAACTTCTTCCTAACACTACTGCCGAGGAAGAACGTTTCCTGTACTTAGCCCAACTTGACGAGTCTTGCTGAGATGCTGCTCTTGCTAATGAAGCACATAAAAAATGCATCAAAGCTCAATACGACAAGTCAGTTGAACCTTGTATCTTCAGCGAGGGTGACCTGGTCCTCACATACGACTAGAGACATGACAAACTAGGGGCAGGAAAGTTCGAGTCCATGTGGCACGAACCTTACATTGTCAAACGTGTTTTGGAAAAAGGAGCTTACGAGCTTGAAGATTATGACAAAATATCTTTGGGTGAACCCCGTAATGGGATTTACCTGAAGAGGTACTATCCCTAACCCTCTCATGCAGATATTTTCATGTATATACTATACATGGCGTGTTTGTGTGTTTTTGTGTGGTGTGACGTGCTTGTTTTTTTAGTGTCTTTAGATCTTGTTTCCACTTCTTATACCATGTTCTGTCTACGTGTGCAGATAGCAACGTTCTACGGATTCGCAGACGGTGCCGGCCGACATACACGTAACCTTGCTTCGACAGCTTGGGTACTGTATTCCCCAACAGGCGAGCTCATCAGCTCAGGAGGATTTTGCCTTGGATTCACAACCAACAATGCCGTAGAATACCTGGCAGTTGTTGGAACCTTAACCGATGCGATTTCCTTGGGTATGGACCACATTGTCATCCACATGGATTCTCAACTGGTGGTTTCCCATCTTAACTGGGTTTACGCTATCCGTGATCCTATCTTACTCCATCTCTTTAGACGAGTTCGTCTCCTGGAAAGGTCATTTGAATCCGTTTAATACCTGCACATTCCACGAGAGTTAAACACAGTTACTGACTCGATGGCCAACTTCATTCTAGATTGGTACATCACACACACATGATACTCATAACATGTAAAAGCATTCACAACATGTAAATAATGCGTCATATAAAAAGCAAAGCATGTAAACAAGATCACATCATCATCATTTTTTCTGAAACACATAATGTATAAATCGTCGGACTGTTTGTATATATAAATATAATCTCAAAAAGGTAGTGCTGATACAAAAGTCTGAAGCACGATAGCTTTCAGTAAATCCCTACAAAATCTGAAGCTCCGTAGCTTTCAGTATTACAAAATCTGAGGCCTCCAAGCTCTCAGTACACACACAATGACAACATGTGGCCTATCGCCTGGCCCATACAGCCCTAGGTGGTCTAGCATCCCTAGCCGACCGAGTCTGGAAATAGTCCACTGCTCTTGCAACCTTGCAAAGCAGTGCATAGTGGCTCCAACCGTGTGCACCTGCATAGGCCGCAGCACCTCATCTATCGCCGGCTCAGGAATAGCCCGTGTCAACCAACTCAGTTTGGCATAGAATCTGTCCATCTCCATGATGGTAGCATGCACAGCTGGATCCACCATTGCTCCCTCTCCTCTCTCTCTCCTAGCCAGAAGAGAGGTCCCCACTGGTCGTATAGGCCCCACATCTGCACACACATATTTTTCACTTGTCAACACTATATCAAAAAAATCATAAATGCACAAAACTTAAAAAGTTCAAGGGTCATTTGTTCTTACCAAGGTCTCCCCATGTTGCTCCCTCGGGAAGCGGCAAGTCTGGATCATCTGTGAAGTCAGTGCCACTATATGGAAAGTCCTCCACCATCAGTAACTGGCCCGCCAACCAAGTGAAGAACTCAGGAGGGAATCCGATGATAGGACCCCCACCATGCCTAGCCATCACATCGGTCCACCTGGCCATGTGTGGATCTCTGAGGCCCCTATCCTCTAGTGGTACCTAAGGACGCAAATGGGGAACCCGTTCCAGTAAGAAAAAGATCACTATAGATCCATAGCCGAACTGTTTGAGCTCTCCCCGCTGACACTTTTTTAGCTGAGCTCACATGTTTGCGAGGACCCCCTCGCACCAGTTGAATATCTTTGGAGACAAACAGTCCTCTGCATAAAGCATTTGCGCCCTGGTGGATAAGTGAGGAGCTTGAATCCCCGCCATCCTCATAATGGTAAATAAAATGGCCCGCAATGGGCGCTCCCGTACATCTTTAATGCAAATCTTCCCGCTAGATGCATGGGCGTTGGGACCACAATGCTGTCGGATCAAATCTTCCACGGTTTGATCACTCCCATGTGATCCAGTGAGTGTCACATTGTCCCCCCTTCGGGACAAACCAGTCAGGAAATAGATGTCCTTGACATCTATGTGAATCTCATGCTCACCAACCATGAAGTACTGCTAGGCCGCATCCCAACATTGGAGCATATGGTTAAGTAGTGGAAGTTGGGATCTCATCCCCTGAATGTGGAAAAAATTGAGAAGCCCACAGTTTCTCAAAGCTTCCACACAATGTGGATTGTTTGCAGCTTGTTCATCATCTAATTCATGTTCCCTTTCCCGCCATTCCAAAACTATTTTGGATGCTTGGAACCTGTCAACAGGAAGTTTTTAACAATGTTAGGACTTACTTCACCCATTGGAAGTCCTTATTTTGAGTTTTGTTTGAGTTTGGGGATGGACGTTGCCTTCGTCGCACCCCGTTTTTGCAAACAGGGCGAAGTCGTCGTAGTCCATGTATACTCCATTGGCGACAACTCAGTCTCGTCGCAGTTCCCGAAAGGGCAAACTGTGACGAGCCAAGGGCGTGACGAGCCGAGGGCGCAATGGCCCTTCCCAAATCAAGCCAAAACCCAAAAAAATGATTGAAAATAAAAATTTTAAACCACTATGATTTTTCTGGCTGAAGTTTAGGGTTACCTGTTCCTGACAGCAGGTGAAATGGTTGATCGTAGCTCCCATAATCGACAAGTGAAGATTTGGCAGGAAATGGCACTATTTCTCCCAAATTTGGCAAAAAGAACAATGGTGACTATATTTGGTTTCTATTTCTATTTATAAAACAAATGGAATATTCCTTTTTCAAATATTTGATGCCGTTATGCCATTTGCTATAGTTTGGATCAGTTTTATTGTATTTGAACATTCGGTTGACTATTTGACCTAGTTTCCGAGTGTGCAGGAGTTGTGAAGTGCCTTTCTACGCCATTTTCATATTGGAACGGTCATCTCAGGTATCAACACCCCTTGAGATTTTTTTTGTCGTTTACCCATTTTTTCATAGATTGTAATTAATGAGCTTACTCTTTGTTCTTTCTCGTGCTCTTGAAACTATGAGAATACGTTACTGAGTTACGATTTATCACTTTTCCAGGATCGTTAAACTCCTACGGAAAAGGAACTCCCCGGAGTATACCTTTAAGCTCTTTTCAGGCTCTCGAAATAAGAAAAGCTTGCCAACCGAACTTGTCATGTTCACGCTTGTAAAAGAATTTGAATGGTCGTCTTCTTGCTGATAGTTTACCCCTTTTTTGGACCAGGGGGCACTAGTTACGAAAAAGGTATACTCCAGCCAATCATGACTGGAAGAGTCCTCTCCCGCGTTGTTTTACCCTTTTTTCGAGCGATGAGGCTAACTTTACGAAAAAGGACCGTTGGAGTATTCTTTAGTTCTTTTCAGACTCTCTAAACATGAAATGACGACCGAGTTTACCTTCTATGGACTTGTTAAACTCTTACATTGAAGGGCCCGTCATGGGATGAACCCCTCCTATCCCAGGTTCGAAAAATATTTGGGATTGGACTCATCTATGAGATGTGCTATACTGAGCATCTGGTTACCCTCATCAAGCTCGTAAAAAACACATGAGGTACTCATCGTTCATGATGGGGAAAAAGGAAATATTTTGTGTTATGTACCTTGTTAGTGACAGTACATAGTCATTCTTGAACATGGCACTCATATGCATTTGCATACAACGCTTGGATCATCTGTTTGTCCTCAAGTTCCACTTACTTCCTGAGTCTTGTTACTCCTTTGAGTCATTCAAAGAAAGCATCCATCATTAGTCACATTAGGAATTTGTGTCGTACTCGTCATGTCAATACTGCCAAGTCATGCCATGCCCATGTTCAAGAATATGTTCATCATTTATCATCTGCAGTCAGTACACCCGCCACCATGTCGGTCTACTCTGAGTCGGTCTTGCATGTTACTGTACCATCCGATCTACTCTATACATTTTTGTCGTGTTTCGTGTTGATTGATGGGGGAATCATCATGGCCCTCCTTCGATGAATTCATCCTTGTCGACTTCGACTCATCATCCGAGGATTGGATCTAGAAACCAATCAAGTACCTTGGCCTTGCATGCCTCAATGGAAGGTTACCTCGCTTTCAACATGAGTTTACATTATTGACTCTTGATTGAAAGATTTCATCTTGCGTTCGACTTCAACTCATTTATTCACGCTTGATGATATGTACCGTGATACCTTGGGAATCATTGGAATCAATGGTGATCTCCCTCGCGCTTGTTAATGGTTTACATCAATGACCGGTAATCAAGTGGTTTCTACCATGTTCGACATGAAGACATTTGTAATCACATTGATAGATTCGTATCATTGCGGGTTCATCTTGAAGACCCTGGGGAGTCATGTTTTACCCAGGTTGCGATGGATTTTGTATTGAGTTATATTACACGGATCCACATTTGTATTGGTCGTGGATGTGTTATCATCTCATCATGGATCTACGCTTGTGTCTAGTAGCCATGATTGTGTTCAGTTGGTCGTTACTACCATGGATCTGCATTGTATTGGTCGACAGCCATGTTGAGAATCAGGTGGGACTGTGTACTCAAAGTCAGTTGTACTGCAGTAGCGTCCTTCATTTGACAAGTCCATTGCCATTCCTTTTATCAAAGCATTTCACCTGTCCAATCTTTAAACAACTTCATGCTTTGGGGGGCATTCTGTTACACCTAAAATCTACCCATCATGAGATTCAGTGTATACACCCCTAAAGACATCTTGACTAAGTAATTGACCTGGAAGGATTTGTACCTAGTTGTACTAGGTTTTGAGAGGTCGTCACAAGTTGCACTCATGCAGCATGCGACATCTCATCTTGCTTCATTACAGGGTGCGACGAAGTCAGTTAATGGGAAAAAATAGCTTCTTCGAGGTTCTTCTCAAAACTTGCTGACTTGGGGCCCTATTCCTGACCTCTAGGGGAGTTGGTACTCGATTCCTAACACCTTGGTAGGATCCCCTATCTCTCTCCTACCATATCTCAACCTATACTATCCATACCCTATCCACTTAGTTCTATATAAGAGAAGCTCTATCCCTCTCCAAAGGGAGGAAGTGTATGGTGTCTACATGCTGGTGAAATCACTCTTGAGAGATCTCTACTCATCCTTGAGAGACTCAAGCTTCCTTAGGAGGAAATGGCAAATGGCTTTGTTGGAGAAGGGCTCCAGCGTTAAGCCTCAGTTGTAGTTCTATATCTCTGCTATGTACTTCCCTATTTTTACAGTAATACAAATGCTTTCCACCAATATTGTTCATGTGTGTAATGATATCGAGTAGTTTACCTGCTTAAATGTTCACTTAGATATCTTATTGTATGGATGATCTTTACTTGTTTCTCTTGTTTCTTGTCTTGATAGGTCTTGTAGCTTGGATTTGATGACTGTGAGAAGTGGAGCAACATACAGGAGAAAGGATAGCGAAGTAAAAGGTAAGACATTTAGTACTCGATCCTTAAGTAGATGTAGGAAATGCATTCGTAGCCTATTTTATTTGTTCTAGACTCACATTGAGCTAGGGAGATCCGGCTCGCGTCCGCTCGAGTGGATTGTCTGACAAAAATCTTGTCCTCAAGCAATTTCAGATTTAGATGCTGCAAAATCTTCTCCTCTTCCCATGTGGCATCTTCATTTGGTAAGTCCTTCCATTGCACTAGATATTCTTTGCTAATTCTACTCCTCAACCTCCTTTCCCGTGTCTTCAAAATATTTTCCGGAACAAGTGTGAGATGACCTTCATCATCCAAAGGAGGAAGTATTTCTGAAGTGATAATTTGTTGACCAAGAGCTTTCTTGAGACAAGAAACATGAAATACATTATGGATTTTACTCCCTTCCAGAAGTTCTAGTTCATATGCTACGTCTCCAAACTTCCGCACTACCTTGTATGGCCCATAGTACCTTGGTTTTAATTTTTCTACTCCATTCTTTTTGAGATATGTTTGTTTATCTGGTTGCAACCTTAAATATACTAAATCATTTACCTTAAAGGTCCTTTCTTCCCTATTTCTATCAGCATATTGTTTTTTCTGATCTTGAGCAACTTGCAAATTGTCTTTCAAGAGACTTAAAATTTCTTGGCTCTCTTTCACCCAATCTTTAGCCTTTGGGGCTCTACTATCACCAAATATGATTTCAGCAAATGTAAGTGCATCATAACCATATAATGCTTTGAAAGGAGACATTCCTATTGACATATGATAAGTGGTGTTGTAGCAAAACTCACCCAAGTGTAGCCATTTTTCCCATGCTTTTTGCTGCTCTCCCACACAATTTCTTAGGTACCCTTCCAACCATTGATTCACCCTCTCTGTTTTTCCATCAGTTTGGGGATGATAGTTGGTACTTGGAGTCAATCGAGTGTCCACCAATCTAAAAAGTTATTTCCAAAAAGCACCCATGAATCTACTATCTCTATCACTGACAATGCTCTTGGGGAGTCCATGTAATCTTAAGATTTCTTTGAAAAAAACATCAGCCACTTGTGTAGCACTAAAAGATGATGTAACAACAAATAAATGAGCAAATTTTGTCAACCTATCCACTACCACATATATGCAATCCTTACCCAAATATTTAGGCAAACCGGTGATGAAATCCATGGAGATACTGTCCCATTCTTGCTCCAAAATGGGAAATGGTTGTAATAATCCAGCTGGACATGTAAGTTTTGATTTTTTTTGTTGACATACTTTACATTCATTCACATATTTCTGAACATCTTCCTTCATCCCCTTCCAAAAAAACCTTTGCCTCAACTGTCTATAAGTTTTGAAGATCCCCGGATGGACCGGTAGTGGGGAATCATGTGCTTCTTGCAAAATTCAGTACTTAAGCTTTGAGTTTTGAACTAAATAAATTCTGCCCTTATAATATATCAGACCATTCAAAATACTGTAGTTATCATCCCCTTTCATTCCATCCAACACATCACAAGCAAATTGGTCTTTGGCATATTCAACTAGTAGCATGTGTTTCTAATCCTTGGCAATGTCCATAAGAGAAAAAGAAGGTCTTCTTGATAAAGCATCTGCTACTATATTATTCTTTCCTTTGACATATTCAATATCAAAACCATAAGCTTGAATCTTGCTTACCCACTTTTGTTTCCTTTCATTTAGATCTTTTTGGGTGAGAAAGTGTCTTAAACTATTGTGGTTAGTTTTCACCACAAACTTGCTGCCCGCCAAGTATTGTCTGAATTTGGCCAATGCATGCATAATGGCCAGAATTTCTTTATCATAGACGGAGTAAATTTTTCATGAGGCTGCAACTTTCTGCTCTCAAAGGCTATGGGGTGTTGGTATTGCTTTAGGACAGCCCCTATCCCTCCACCTGAAGCATCACATTCCACAACAAAAGGTTTAGTAAAATCAGGAAGTGAAAGTATGGGACAACTACTCATTAACTCTTTCATTTTTTGGAAGGCCTGTTCAGCCTCTTCATCCCACTTGAAAGCATCCTTCTTAGTCAAATCAGTGAGTGGAGAAGTTAAATTGGAGAATCCTTTCACAAATTTTTTGTAATAGGTGCATATACCAATAAAGCATCTCAATTCTGTAATATTTTTTGGTGATGGCCATTCTATGATAGCCCTAATTTTTTCCATGTGTACCTTCACTCCTTTCCCAATAATGTGCCCAAGATACAGTAGTTCTTTCATCCCAAATTCACATTTTGATAACTTAGCAAATAAGGACTCTTCTTGCAAATTTTTTAACACAATCTCTAATTGCTGCAAGTGCTCTTCCCATGTTTTACTATAAATGAGGATGTCATCAAAGAAAACCAAAACAAACCTTCTTAGTTGCTTTCAAAAGATCCTATTCATGCATGCTTGAAATGTGGCTGGAGCATTAGTTAACCCAAAAGGCATGACAAGAAATTCAAAGTGGCCATAATGACATCGAAAAGTAGTCTTTTGCACATCTTCATCTTTCATTCGAATTTGATGATATCCTGATCTAAGGTCAATTTTTGAGAAGTATTTGGCCCCATGTAGCTCATCCATGAGTTCATCAATCCTAGGAATAGGATACCAATTCTTGATAGTCTTTTTGTTCAAGGCTCCGAAATCTATGCACATTCTCAATGTTCCATCTTTTTTCTTCACTAGTACTACTGAAGAAGCATAAGGGCTAGAGCTTGGGCTAATGAGTCACAAATCTAGGAGTTCTTGGATGGATTTTTCAATCTCATATCTGAACCTTTTATGATTTCTATAAGGTGGTATCTGAATGGGTGAAGTACCCTCCTCCAAAACAATGCTATGCTCAACCCCCCTATCTGGTGGTCTACCATGTGGAAGGTCTCTAAATTTTTTTTCGTATTTTTGCAAGAGTCTCTCTATCTCCTTTGGGTTTTCAAAAATATTTATATATGGCTTGGGAGATGTAATATGACATTCAAAAACCCATTCTATGTCCCCATGCCTCAATATAGATCTCATACTATTGCAAGTCACTACTTGGTTGGGATAAGTGTGCTGCCCTCTCACAACTCTTAGTACTCCTTTTGAATCTTGGATTTTCATTTCAGGAATTTGATAATTTACTATATGATCTCCTATTGAATACATCCATTGCACTCCCAAAACCACATTAGTATCAGCAACATCAACCACATAAAAACTATCAACAAAAGTATAGTTACCTACGGTGACTTGCAGTTTTGGAACCCATGTTTTGCATTGCATTGTGTTGTGACCGGGAATGGAAACTGTGAAGCCATCAAATGGTTCAATAGGTATCTTTATTTTCTCCACCATCTCTACATCAATGAATTTATGAGTGGCTCCTCCATCTACCAAAACTGAATTTCTTTGTCCTAGTACCACACCCTTGCATCGGATAGTATGATAGCAAGGTACTACCATTCTTGCTTTGTCCGGTGAAGGGTGATTTTCTTCTTGTCTTTCCTTTTCTATTGCTGTCTCATATGCCTCCTCTTGATCTGAAATATGTCCATATTCATCCATGCCCCCATAATACCCCTCATTATCAGAAAATACTTCTATGTATTGAGCCTTTCCTTTAGTACATTTGTACCCCGGTGTCCATGGTTGAAAGCATGTGAAGCACAATTTCTTTTTTCGAAGTTCATCTCTGTTTAGTCCTTCCTTTTTATTCCTTTCGAATGAATCTTTTTTCCAAGGTTTTTTATCATATGCATCCCTTTTCCAAGGTTTCTTTTCAAATTTGTAGTTAGGCTTGGGAGGAAATCTCGTTCTAGGAAGCACATTTTGGAGATCCCTAGTCAAGATCATTGCATCTTTTAATGTAGTTGGCTTGTGCGCTTTGAACAAACCTTTTAACGGTTCAACCAAACCTTCAGTGAAAAGCAATATCAACCTTCCCATAGATACATTAGCCACCTTGATTGATAATTTTTGAAAGTCCAACATATATTCAGTAGGGGTCCCAGTTTGCTTCAATTGAACTAGTTCTTTGAAAGGCAATTCTGAATCTTTTTGTTCAAGTCTCTCTAGCACCCCGTCAACAAATTCTCCATATGTTTTAACTTGATCATGACCTAAGGTTTTCAGGCCATGGAACCACCATTCATTGGCATCTCCTTCCAAGTGCAAAATACCCATTTTTAATGCATCCTCTTCCAACATAGGATTCGGCTGAAAATACACATCTAATTTTTGCACCCAAGTATTAGCAGAATTTTGAGAGGAACCATCAAAAGTAGGAACTGACATTTTACTAATAGAACCATTTAATTGTTTGTTTTGGAATTGAATCCTATTGTCCTCCTTCCTTTTCATTTTATATACAGGATCAATGTATTGACTAAATGGTAGACCTCTTTTACATTCTTCACTCAACTCATTCCATTCATTTGATAGTTTACTATAATCCACCTGAATATTAGGCTCTTCTTTGTGTATGTGAAATTTAGGTGTAGTATGCCTTTGTGTGCTTTGAAATTCATCAGGTCTATTATGAGGTCTTGTACTTGAGAAAATATGCTCACCCATGTTCTTCTTTTCTCCTAAGTGTGAACTAGTGTTATCTCCCATCCCTTTGCTTGCAAGTTGGCTACCCAACAATTCCAATCCTTTCATCAATTGCCTACTCATATCTTACATACCCATGGAAAGTCCATCAAAACATGGCATTAAGGCTGCAACAAGTTCCTCCTTATGTCTTAAGTTTTCATCCTCCTCTCTACCCATGGTTTTAACAAAAGACTCCTCTTCTTCAACAAAAACTCTTCAACTACTGGTTCAAAGCGTGGTGGTTTATTCTTTTGACTTCTTGTTAAGACCATCAGGTGCCAAGAACATTCTCTGCTACCACTTGTAATGTCCATTTTTCAATTTTTATAAAAATGCCCAATTTTTCACTTTTTCCCCAATTTCGACCCTTGACTAGTTTTGATGCCTAGGTCCCAATTTTGCTCCAAATGATCCCAAATCTTCTAAGGAGGTATGTGAATGATATTAGGACTTGAATATGATGTTAAGGGATGATATATGTCCACCAAAAGACCTCTGAAAACCCTCTTAAGATTCTAAACCAAGTATGCAATTTTACTAGTAATTTGGGATTCAAATCCCCCTAGGGTAAGTATTGAAAATGACTTCCCAAATGCCTCCCAACCCACTCAAATTTATTAACAGAGGTAGGGAATGTATCAATTCTGTTATTAAGGTCCAAAATGAACCATTCATTAGTTATTAAGTCTGTTCCAAACCTCTCCCAAACAACAACGAAAACCACTAATTCGACCCTTGGGGAAATGGCACCAAATCTTCTTCAAATGCAAATAAACTGAGTATAATGAATTCAAATGCTCAATTAATGAATATGAAACTTGTAATACACATCAATGGAAGTCAATTAATCACAAATATATCATAGAAACATTATTTTATTCGAAATCATCATCATTATAATGGCATACATCAATGTAGTGGGGAAATGGTCATTGTTTGCTCATTAATCTTCATTTTTACATACAACCACTTGGTATTTAGACTTGATACTTTATGAATATGAATAAAAAAGTATATAATGCTTATTACAATTAGAAATACATTGTGAGAAGCTCTCCCAAGAAGTACAAGAGCTCACCCAAAGTGCAATCCCTCAAGGAGCATGAATATGCCTTCAAAACTGGAAATGGTTGAGAGATGGTGCTGCACTAAAAAAAAAACACAAGCTTCCCTGTATCTGGTACCTAAAAATACAAATTCCATTAAAGCTCCATGAAATACCTGAGTGGCCTCTCCAAACACCAACTTGGATGGGAATCTTTCACCCTCGAAATTGGCTAAGGCAAGAAACTAGTCATCCACTAGCTCTCTCTTCACAAATGCAATTTTTATCAAATCATCAAAATCCATTCTCATACTTGATTTCTACATTTTATAACAAACATTAGCCTCCTATGGTTCGAATTCCCCCCATTAGCTTCTAGATATTTCCACTTAGGAAATATTCCACATTTGCCACTTGTCTCCTCATTCCCAACCTTCCATCTCCTCCCAATTTGAGTAGGGGTCTCTTGGGATTCTCCAAAACCCATGAGCACCCTCCTTGAGCCTATTTTTGGGGATGACATGTCATAATGTTCAGATGTCAGAAGTCATATCTGAATTTTGTCATAAATGTCATAGATGCTTCATCATTGTTGTCATATAGCTAGGGAATCTAGCCCAAGTGTCCACAAGCTTCCAATTTGACTCTTCCTCTTCCATGGAGGTTACCATTCCATCCCATTTCGACCTAAGATTCTCAATGCCATGTGTATGACTTACCAACTAACTCCATAATTCTTTCCTTCCCATGGATTTGAAATGGCAAGAGAGATATGCCATGTGGTAGTGAGAAACCAAGCTAGTGTGGGCCCCACATCCTCCATATGTCTTCAAAACCATTTGACCTATAATTTCTCTTGGATTTATTTATTCAACCTACTTATTAAATACTTGAACTATCATAATGTATAAACATCATTCATTTTCTCCCTTATTACAATTCCAAATGTACCCATTCAACCTAGGGAACTTGGTAGGATTGATGGGATTGTCTGCTGTGCAATTATTTGAATGGGGACATTACAACGTCATAGTGGGAAGAAACCAATTTGGTTTCCTAGAGTGGTAACGCGTGGTCGGGTTGATGGTTTTGCAAAGTGCTCTATTGGAGGTGCGATCAATCAAAACTAAGCATGTCTCCTCGGTGGTTTTGAGGACAACACACCCTCAGTTCCATTTTGGAAAGGTAGCAACTTACCGGTGAGCTTTTAATATCCATTGCCGATTTGGGGGGTGCTTCTTTTGATTAGCTTGATCTTACTTGATGCTAATTCACTTGCACTTTATTAGCGCGCGATGTCTCCCTACTGTTAGATCTGATAAGATCCAACAGATATGCATTCTCAATGCTTAGCGCCCCTCATTAGGCCTATCATCACCCACCGTTGGTCACATGCAACCCACTCTCGCTTGAGAATTATTTTTCCTTAGCACCCTAAGGCTAAAAATTTGAACTTAACCGATGTTTGAGATTCAAAAGTCCTACTTTGGAGGCCATTAAAAATATCGGTACTAACACTCACTAGGATTTGAATCCAAGTCATCTTCGTTCTTGGGACAATGATGCAATTAGTGAAGCTCCAAATTATGTTGTGCATGCATAGTTTAGTAGTGCACACACCAATAATTTATGTGTAGCACTAGAGAATTAATAATGATTGACAGTTACAAAAATTATTGCCTTATGTAATTGAATGAACAATCTTATAACTCAAATGTATTTATATGTATACAATGTATGATACAAAGCATAACATAAAGCAATTATTCATTCCCTTTTCTCTCTTACATTCGCTTTTCACAAAGCATTGTACATAACATTCATAGTAATACAAACATTGTTACATTCTTGTTTTCTTTATTGTTATCGACTAGGTTGTGGATTTATAGTTGGGACGATATCCCATCATGCAAAAATAATAGGTCCAAAATCCACTGGGTGTAGAGCCACTTGTTTGTGTGCGTGGAAAAGAGTTAAGTCACAAAATTTCTTATCAGCTAAATACTAGCAAATTTTATGTATGTTAAGTGTCATAGCTAGAAATTACTAACAAAAACTACTAATATACATTATGGGTAAACATATACAACTAGTTCATGACTATGTGAATATAATTTAGTAATATTTATTACTTATACATAATTTAATTCTAGCAGTATAGTCAACTTAGTGTGCTATGTCATGTTAATTAGGATCTTTAATGTTAATTTCTAGTATACATGGATGTGTTGGATTTACTTCGTGACACCACATCAATACCACGTACAATATAATTATTTATTGCATGAGTTACAAATCCTAGCCCACATATTTCTCAACTTAATGTCAACCACAAATAAAGGTATATTATTTCTCAAATTATATTTGATCCAAATTCAACATCTAGCATCGCAACATGGATCTAATGGTTTAGCTATACATTTCATTGCGTCGAGAGGTGCTTCTACATCCCAATATGGGGGAGATGTTGTCACATTACATACTATGTAATGTAACGTTCCAACATAGTAAAATTGAGAGTCGATATGTTTTAATTAAAAAATTAATAATAAATCTTAAAGAATAGGAACAAGTAATAAGTAAAACAATAAAAAGAAAGTAAAACAATGTAAAAAAATTAAAAAAATAAAAGAATAAAAGAATGAAGAAAATTAAAAAGTAAAATGCAAACAAATCCCTCAGGTGCAAACCTATACAGCAAGAGATAAACAATAAAAAATGTTTGCATCTCTAGGGATTTTATCCTTCTTGGCATATGGTAGGTCCAGAGTTTAGATGGATTTAGGATTGTATTTAATCAACATTGTACCTATGACTTATTATTCAACATCACCAAAATGATGTATGGTAACTCCTTGTTTGTGGGCAAGGGAGGACATAATGATTTGAGTGTTTACTACTTTATAGAGGTGTACATACTCTACCCACTCCAGATTCAAGCATGTGCTCTCCAAGGAGGAAACACATGATATACTTAAATGTACCATTAAACCTACACACATTATACAATGCCATTTATTTGGATCCAACTTTAATTATGTATATGCATATTTAATAAATTGTATAAAATATAACAACAAAACTTATAAAGTAAGGCTATACATTAACAAATAATTATATTAGTTATTACTGCTAATATTTTTTTCGATGGAATACACAATTATGGGAAACCCTCCTAGCATTTACACTCATTTTGAATATGATACCCAAGGTAAACTATTCAGTTGCAGTTTTGGTAACCTAAATCGATGGGGACATCGAATAAGTCCCTAAACGTTCATGTAGATAGCCATCCTGGGGACTTGACCCCGTGACCTTGTACTTGCAGTTCACAACAATCAACCACTCGAGATAACCGACCGAGCTTTATTAGTGCTAATATCTAATTTATATTAGATATTATTTATAATATATTATTATATTAGTCATACTGTATATTATTAGTTATAATACACACACACACATATATTATAATGCCTGCAAATTTTAAACCTATGAAGTCAAACAATGCAGATATATTATTGAGTAAAACAAAGATTAAACAATGGCACACACATAGTACATAGAGATTTACCTTGGAAACCCTTACTGGGAAAACCAAGAAAACTTAGAGCCGTAGATCTCGCTTTATCATTGTAATTTTTTAACCATTCACAATATAATATTTAGGTATTCCATAGCATACAAAATCCCGATTTGTTGACCTGGATTGGATTATACTCCAATCCCTTAACTAAGATTAAACTACACATTTTCTGGAAAAATAGCCCCCAAAAAATTTCAGACATTGTAGGGTGACGCAATCCACATGCAAAGAATCTAACATATACCCAACATTCTCCCACTTGTTGTTTTCTTTGCAAAAATACGGCCCATGTGTTTATAAGGTCACCAACATGCATCCATCTTAAACTCGGATCTATTAAGAACCAAGAGGGATCAAATTTCTTGAGGTGTAATTTTTTTATTGATGTCTAAAAAATTGTCGAATGCTTAATAGATCTAAGTTTAAGATGGATCTATGCTGGATTTAATCTTTTTATTTTATGAGCCGACATGAATTTTTTTAATTAATTTTTATTTTTGATAAGCTATGAGCCGACATGAATTTTTTTAACTAATTTTTATTTTTGATAAGCTATGAGCTGACATGAATTTTTTTAATTACTTTTTAATTTTGGGAACATTACGTTACGTAATGTAACATGAAAAAATCTCCCCCATACTGGGTTGTAGAGCGCCTCGCTACTCTCGCTGCAACAAGTTTATGGAATCAATGCCCATAGATTCTCTACAAAAAGAGAACTTCTTAGTACTAATAGACTTTGTCAATGAGTCTGCAACATTCTTCAAGGTGCATTCAACCTTTTCCAACAATACCTTCTCATATTCAATCATATCTCTCACAAAGTGGCACTCAACATCAATATGCTTAATTTTAGAACTATAAGTAAGGTTCTTTGCCATAGATATTGCACTCTGATTGTTGCAATCTAAGATTACAACTTTAGGTACAAACTTAATACTTGAACACAATCTTTGCAACCATACAACTTATTTACTTGCACGGATTGTTACCATGTATTCAACTTCTATAGTTAAGAGTGTAACTACAACCTGTCTCTTCCTTATCCAACTGATAACTCTACGAAATAAGTTAAACACATAACCACTTGTAGATCTTCTATGATCGAGATATCCAACCCAATATAGAGAAACAAATCCTTGTACATCTATTACATTTTCTAGTCAAGGTATTCCTTGGTAGCATGTTGGATAATCTATAATGCCATGCAAATATCTGAATACCCTCTTTACAGTTGTTTAGTGCTCCTTTCCTAGTGTTGACATATATTTGCTTAAAACTCCCATTGCATGGGGAATGTTTTGTCTAGTACATTCCATTGCATACATTAAACCGCCAACAACACTTGCATAGGGAACTTGTGACATGTCTTTTTCTTCTTCTTCTTCTTCTTCTTCTTGTGTCTTGGGACACTAATCTGTAGATAACTTCACACCTATAGGAATAGGGACCTCGATTGATTTATATTCTTGCATACTAAACCTTTGCAATATCGTCTCAACATATTTTCTTTGATTCAACTAGAGTTTTATGTTTGCATGATCTCTTTTAACCCTCACCCCATAAGAAAGTTAGCATCACCAATATTCTTGATGTCAAGCATGGAGGATAGCTACAATTCCACCTCCTTGATGACATTCATGTTGCTTCTAATCATCAACATGTCATTGAAATACAACTCTATATCAATGAATTGGTCACCATCTTGCTTGAATATACATAGTGATCAACCTTGCTTCTCACAAAACCCAGTGCAAGGATGTATGTGTCAAACTTTTGGTACCACATCCTAGGCATTTGATATATTTTAGGTCATAAAAGGACTTCTTTAGCTTGTATACAAACCCTTTCCTTCCCTTCACTTCAAAACTTTTCTTTGTTTCATGTATATTTCTTCTTCAATATCTCCATGTAGGAATGTTGGATTCACATCCATTTGGTCTACTTCAAGATAAAAAGAAACAACAATAGATATAACTAATCTAATAGAAGTTAATTTAGCAATGGGAGAAAATATTTCATCAGGATCAATTCCCTCTACTTGGTAATATCCCATTGTTACCAAGTGGGATTTGTTCTTCTCCAATTTACCTTTTTCATTCAACTTCTTCTTAAATAACCATTTTCTATCGATATTTTTTATTTCAGCTGGAAACTCTTGAACTAGATCCCAAGCTTCATTTTATCCAAGGAATCTATATCTTCAACCATTCCTTTCTTCCATATTTACTATCCTCCGAATCCATTGCTTTCTTAATTGTTCTGGGATCATTATTAGTAATATATAAATCAAAACAAGAACAAAAATAAGGCGGGTAATAGCTTTCTAGTTTCCTTATTTCCAAAGATGATCTCCTTATAACTGGAGTATGAGGTTCTTATTCTTATGATTCCTCTTCTTCTCTTGATTCATATTCTTCACCCTCCAACCCAAACTCTATTTTCTCTGGTTCCTCTTCCTTGTGAAGGAATTCCTATTTGGGAACATCTTTAACCTCTCTAAAAAGAGTGTAAAACGTATTCCTAGTTACTAAGTTCCAAAGTTTAAAACCTTTCACACTATCTTTATAACCAATAAATATACATTTTTTAGCTCTACTATCTAGCTTACTCCTTTTTTCCTTCGGAACATTTACATAAGCATCAAACCCAAAAAATTTCAAATGTTTAAGAAAGGGTTTCTTACCAATCCATACCTCATGTGGATTTTTCACAACCAAGGATGATGTGGTGTTCGATTTACCAAGTATCATGTAGTATCTACTACCTCCACCTAGAATTACTATCCTATCTTGGCACCACCAAGCATGCTCCTTGCCTTTTCCATCAATGTCCTATTCATTCTTTTTGCAACTTCATTCCGTTGAGGTGTGTATGGAATAGTCTTATGCCTTTCTATTATGCACTTCTTTCATAATTCTTTGAATTCATTCCTGCAAAACTCTCTACCATTATTTGTCTTCAACACCTTTATTTTCTTCTATGTCCGATTCTCCACAAGATCCTTAAACTCTTTAAATTTATCAAAAACCTTGGATTTATTTTAGAGGAAATAAATCCATATGTTTCTTGAGAAATAATATATAATAAAACTTAATACATAGATTTACCTAATGATGGAACATGCACAGGGATAAGCACATCACTATGTATTAACTCTAAGATTCCCTTTTCTCTTGTTGTTCCAAATGCAAATCTTAACCTGATTTTTGTGAATATATATGCAATGTTCACATAAATTGAAATCTAGTCTGCAATTAAACATACCTTCAACCATACCTTTATCATATAATGCTCAAAATCCATTCTTGCCAATATGTCCTAGTCTTTGATGCAATAGCATTTCCTTTTCTCCAAAGATAGTATGGGTTATGTCTTCTTTATTTCCATCCTTGGGAAAAAAAAACTGTTACACCCATTGATGATATTGCTTCCCAGCAACTTATACATAGTTACATTCTAAAATCCCCCCATCAAGAACATTTCTCCTCTAAAACACTTTGCATGTTTCTTTTCCAAACACAGTTTGCATCACCCATGTTACTAATAGATATCAAGTTTCTAGCTAGCTCTAGAATGTGCAAAATCCCAGGGAGAGTTATAATCCTTCCATCCTTGAGTAGCAACTTAACTCTTCCACATCTATTGTTATGGTCGTCTATTCATCTCCTAAGAAAACATCACCTCCATTGTACTTCTTATATTCACAAAACCACCCCCTATGAGGAGTCATATGAAAAGAAGCATATGAATGAATCAACCATACACCATGATCTAAATGGGTACTTGTAGAATACAAGTACACATCCCCTCCTTCTGAGGAGGTATTCACCTTTGTGGAAGGGGAATCATCATATACCTTCCCTTTATAAATATTTTTATGTATGTAATATTTTTTATAATTCCCAACTTTACCACATTTCCAACATTTCATTAAATATTTTCCTGGAGATTTAGAACTACCTTTAGGTTTGGATCTCCCCCCCCAGAAGACTTATTTTTATTTCTATCTTGGTGATGAATATCCATGGTTTTCAACCTCATTTCCTTTGATAACAAGGATGCAAATATATTCTCAAACTTTACCGTGGTTTGAATAGTACTACCAATCGCTACAATCAGATTATCCTAAGAGTTTGGTAAATAACATAAAATTGTAATGCAATTATCTTCTTCCTCCATCTTAATATCAACATAGACAATTTGTCTTACTAGAGTATTAAAGATGCTTAGATGGTCCGTTGAGTAGCTATCATCCATCCTAAGATGATACAACTTATTTCAAACAAACAACATGTCTCCAGGGACATTGATTGATATTGAGATCGATCCTAACTTGTCCCACAACTTCTTTACATTGTTTTCTCTAGAAACATTTAGAAACACTGAATCTGAAAGACAAATTCAAATCATACTTCTTGCCTTTCTTTCCAACTTCTCCTAGTCTTCTTTAGTCATAGTAGTAGGTTATGTACTTGGATCCACAACAACACAAAGTTCTCAATCTACAAGAAGATATATCATTTTGAGTTTCCATAGCTCAAATATCCGGCTGTGAAATTTCTCAATCTCGATTCTAGAATTGCTTTCCATTCTCTTTCAACAGACGAATCTAAACCACAAAGCTCCCATTGAATCCAGGTTTATCACAAACCCAAGATAAAATTGCTTTATCAAATGAGCCAAACCCTTAGCAACAAAGGTGTCCCCTTGAAGCCAATAATTGAGCTTTGATACCGCATGCAAATTTCATACTTGTGAAGCAAACCAATGCATACATATTCGTAATAAAAACAAAGATTAAACATTGGCATGTGCTCAATACACAAAGATTTACATTGGAATCCCTTAACAGGTAAAACAACAAAACTTAGAGCCACACCTCTCACTTTTTCATTGTATTTTCCTAACTATTTACAATACAATATTTAGGTATTCCACAACATTCAAAACTCTAATGTATTAATCTAGATTAGATTATATCCCAATCCCTTAATTGAGATTAAATTACACATTTTACAAAAAAATATCCCAATTTTTTTTTGGGATTGCAGGGTGACACAACCCACATGCAAAGAATATAACACATACCCAACAATGCTGTAGTACAAACATTCTAAGAGTTGGCCCTTCTTTGGTGGCTTAAAATATCAGGAAGGGAAATTTATATTTTAGTGTGAAGAATCATTTTGGATTGATGGAATTGCGTATAGGAAATGTTAATATTGCACAATCCAGTGGCTGTAAGGGTATCTGACAGTGTTGAATCCATTTTTGCATTAAAAACAACAATTTTTTTTATCCATCTAAAATTACAATTTTGGTAAAGATTTATCAACTGAATTCAGATGATGGAAAATTGGAAAAGATCAAAATTGTAGAATGTTTAACCTTCTTTTTCGTGTTTTTTAAAGTTTTATTTATGTGTATATTAGTTATTAGTCATTTGTTTTTAATGATGAGAATGTTCTTCCAGACCCATCACATTCGTTATATATATATATATATATATATATATATATATATATATAATTACAATTAAAAGGTCTAGCCTACCATTATATCCTCTGTCTCCTATATATATATACTAAGGCGACCTAGTTTTAGAGATCATCTTGTCTTGTGCACTTGATATATTGTAAAAGGACGTTAAACCCTTAGACACTATTCTTATTCATTCTCTCTATTTCATTCTCAAGGCATGAAGTTACTTATTATTTATATTTTTATGCTATTTTGGGGAATTTGTCCCATAGCATTTGGTATCAGAGCATACAAATCTTGGTTGGGATCCTTCAAAGGATTCACGCTCTCATTTTCACTCTAAGTATTTTTTGGGGATTCTCCAGATATAATTTTTTTTAGGGTAATTAGACAACACATCAAATTACATTATTTAAAAGTTGTATATGCTGGCTTACTACAATTTCAAAGTTATAGCCTATGGAAGTTAGGTTTTTTGAGTAGTACTGAAACTAGTCTTAAAAATGTGTTCTCAGAAAAATAATCATATTTGAAGCTATATAGATCCAAATTGAGTGCCACTAGTTTCATTTCGAAATAATATGGACCATAGTTGTTCAGGTCAAAATTTCACAAGCAAAACTGAAAAATTGGACATGTGACAATCAATACATGTTCAATCTCTTGAAAGGACCAAAATCATCAAGTTTTGGGAAAATAACTATAACTTTTACTTGGAACATCAAAATTTAGTCAAACCTTTTGCATTACAAAGAAGACATATCAAGATACTTTAGGCTAAAAGTTTAGACTCAAAGGTACATTTTTTTTAGAGTTACATCAGGTTGAGTATTGATTAGTAGAATTATCTCCAAAACCCTAAGCTCATCATGTATAGACATAATAAGGCAAATGAAACCACTGGAAAGGAACATGAAGGCTTTCCCATGACACATAAAGGGCATGAAGAGGTGGAATTTAGGATTCCCAAGTTTAGAGGGAGAATAGAGAGCCTTGAATATACAATTATAAGAGAGGTGGAAATCTTGAATATGGTAACTAAAGGAAAATTCCAAATCTTCAAAAGGGATACCAAATATGATCTCAATAAAAGAACCTTTAAAACATGAGGGAGGAAATTTTGAAGGTTATAATGGTGTCCTAGTTTCCTAAAATTCACCTCCTCAAGCAAAATAATGATAGCAAGTTGGTGGAGTCCCAGTCACATTAAGAGAAACTTCTTTCATACTTAGAGAACAAAAGCCTTGAGTCTAAGACACCAAATCATTCATTACTTCTAGATCCACATAATCATGGGTTCAAATTGGGACCAAGGAACCACTTGATTCCCCAGATATATGAAGAAGTTTGATGGTAATGATCGCATAAAATGGATATTCTAGATGGAGCAATTTTTTGATTTACACCAAGTGTTGACTTTCAAAAGGTAACTATTACATCCTTGTATTTAGAATCTAATCAATTTGTGTGGTACAATTCTATTTATGATTATAAAAAAGACTCTATTGTTTCTCAGTCTATTTTTATGGATGAATTGATATCACATTATGGGGATATTAAGAGAAACATTTTGTTTAGCCAATAGATAAATATCAGGCAATGAGGTGTAGTTATAAAGGACATTAAGCAGTTTTAAAACTTGATTCTTAGAGTGAAGAACATTCTATAGGATAATTTGTTGGATCTCTTTATGGGAACTTTAAAGGAGATCCTTCAACATGGGGTACATTTCTTCGAACCTAAATAATTGGAGAATGCATTTAGTTTGGAAAGGAAAGTCTAAAGTAAAAATATGGCTGCTAAAAGTGCTGCACTAACACCTATAGAGAGGGAAATGTTCCTACTCTTAACCTGACTTAGATTACGTGGTTGATTCCTTTTCAATTCGAGAAATGTAGACACTATGTTTCAATTGTGATAGAAAGTACAGTAAGGGGATACTTGTGTTGATAATAAAATATTCTACATATAATGTGAAGAGAAAGAAGATCGTACTCCAACCATATCATGTTAGGCATTGGTTGGAATTATCGCTATTCAAACTCTCAAGATAAAATGATATATAAGAAAAAGGTATATGTGTTGATTGATTATGGTAGTACCCATAACTTCATCAATTGCAAATTAGCGAAACTTCTCAATTACTTTATATATCTAACAATATCGTTTCAAGTAATGATTGCAGATGAAGGTACCATAAATTATTTAGGGAAGTGCCATAGTATTAATCTCACTATATTAAGGGATAATTTATTGGATAGTCCAATCATTGCAATCCAAGTGGATGGTTTTGATTTTGTATTATGGGTCCAATGATTACAATCATTGGGAACAATGGCCATTAGATTCTCCTTAGAAGGTAAGGAAATTTAAATAAGATGTATCCAAGGGAACACTCTAAATTGATAATCTCTAACAACATGAAAAAATTTCTAGCAAAGGGACACCATTGTTAGGATATTTAGACACTTAGGAGTTAGTTAATATCAACTTGGTCTAATGTGTCTTTAGGTCAAGAGTGTTTCTTTATTGTGCATTTGTACTTATGTAATTAGAGAATCACGATATGTTCTAGCAATAAAGTGATATGAAGATTCATCCTTCTTGATCTTAATGGCTACATTGATTCATGGATTAGCACCTGATTGGTCCATGATATTTACTTAAAGATCATGGAGGGTCATTAGCTGATGATTGATTATGAGAAACCCACATGTAAATATTTTTCACTTGCATTAATATATTGCCTCAAGTGGCCATTTGGCTAGGGCCATGGACTATTTCCCCTCTCTAAGGGTTATAACCATGTAATGAATTGGTGTGCCAATATATGATTTTTTTTGTGAGTGGTTCCTTAAGGTGCTTAACTTATGTGGAAATACCTTGTTTTAGTTGAACATTGTATTAGAGTACTTATGAAGACCCAATCCCATTTTCGATCGAGGTCTTGAACCTGTGTAGCTACATGCATCAAAGGGTTCTAGATTTTGCTATTTTTTGTGCATTTCTAGGTGTTCCATTGCATCAAGAGTGCTTATTTTAGTTGGAAACACATTTCATTTCACTAAAACAGGTTTCAGTTTGCTTAACATATGGCCATTTTATCAGATTAGAAGGTATACTTTTTTCATTTATGGATTTTTACAAATATTTCTCATATTGTTTCATATTTCATTTTGGTTTTCTAGTTTATTCTTGGTTTGTGTTCTTTTCAGTTTGTGTTTACTATTTTTTGTGCACTCTATGCGAACTCAAAAGATTAGAAACATAGTGGAAAGGGTTTTCTTGATTTCATATGCTCATTGCCGTGTGCCTTGTGCGAACTTGGTAAACTAGAAATAGAGAGAAAAATTTCATTTCTGGGTAAGATGACCAAGATCTAAACCCAAATTTGAAAAAGTTTTGGTTTCAAAATTCCATTTGTTGTTTGTGTGTAGTTGTGTAAAAGTGTTTTGTAGGCCAAAAACAAGGTTTTTTGGGTAGGCACGCTCTACAACAACAACAAGAAAAACAACAACTACTTGATTCTCCTTCATAACATTACTATATATTTTGGTTAACTCACTTGGTTGAAAGTTACTTTGTTAAGTAGGAGGTGTTAAGTTCAAGTCCTTTTCTGTGTCACCTTTGTAATTCCTTCAATCCTATCCCAAGTTTTTCAAGGCGAGATGTTAGGATATTTAGACATTTATGAGTTAGTTAATATCAACTGGTCAAATGTGTCTTTAGGTAAAGTGTATTTCTTTAGTGTCCATTTTAACTTATGTAATCCGATAGTCACATTATGATTTAGACATAAGGTGATGCGATGGTTCATCTTCTCCCTAATTTTGATGATTAAATTGGCCTGTGGCTTAGCACCCGATTGGTCCATGATCTCTATTTAAAGATAATGGAGGGTCATTAACTAATGATCAACTAAGAGAAACTCAATTGAGAATATTTTTACTTTGCATTAATATATTGCCTCAAGTGGCCATTTAGTTGGGATATGGATTGTTTCCCTCTCTGAGTGTTTCAATCACATAATGTATTGGTGTGTCAATGTGTGATTTACTTGTGTGAGTAGTTGCTTAAGGTTTCGACTTGTGTGGAAAATGTGTGGAAATACCTTGTTTTAGTTGAATAAAATTGGTGTAATTGCACAATTGTGATAACTATATGTTCAAACATCTAGATCCTCTATTACCATGGATCCCCAAAGAGTTATTGACAACAATTACAAGATATTTGGGGAGATGCCTAAAGGTCTTCCACCTACTTGAGTGTTAGAAAAACAGGATCCCATAGCAATAACAATAAACATCAATGCAAATATAATCACACATACACATTACAAGAGAGACACAGATATATCGTGGTTCACCCAAGATGGGCTACGTCCACACTAAAATTGTCAGTCCTTTTATTATACCGTCCAACAAGGTTAAGGGATACAACCTGCAGCACAGCCGCTGCACTTCCTCTTCACTATATCACAGTCTCTCTTCTCGATCTCAGAGATATTTACAATGCATAAAACCTAATACATCAACCCTAGTCGTATTACAATGTCTTTCTTATAAAGGGGAAATACAAAGGGAAAATACCACGGGTTACCCAAAACCATGGGCCCGTAAAACAACCCCAAAAATTTCCTTTGGGGGCTTCGCTCCCGGACCCCGGTGGGGGAGGCTTCGCCCCCCTCCCCCCCCACCCCCCCCACCCCCCCCGCTAGGGTGAGAGTATAGTCCTTTTACATATCATATAAAGCTGGGGTACAAACACGGCTGAATAATAATGTCTCTGAATCTGGAGATCAGGCTCCGCAACCAACATTGAGGTCACAACCATGCTATTTATTGCAACCTATAAGTGAACCACCTAACGTTAGATCATACAAGTAACCATATGCACAAAAGAGTGAAATTGAGCACATGGTTCAAGAAATGTTAGAGGTTGGCATAATTCAAACTAGCCAAAATTATTCCTCTTAGCCAATGGTGATGGTTTACAAAAAGGAAGGCTCATAGCGTATATGTTCATATTATAGAGGGCTCAACAAGATAAACATTAAGTATAAGTTTCATATTCTTTTTATTGATGAATTAATAGATGGATTCAAGGGAGAAATTATCTTACCAAGTTGGATATCCATCATGAATATCATCAAACCAAGATGAGGCAATACGACATCTTGGAAATAAACTTTAGAACACATGAACGTCATTATTAGTTTTTGGCGATTATGTTTAGCCTTACCAATGCACCTTCTTCATTTCAAAGCTTGATGAATTCTATTTTTAAACCCTTCCTTAGAAAATATGTGTTAGTAATTTTTGTGATATAGTAATATATAAGAAATATTTGGAAGAGAATGTACAACACATTGACATCATCTTAAAACTAATAGAGGAGCAAAAACTATATGTAAAGCATTCGAGGTGTGACTTTGGGGTTGAGGAAGTGAAATATTTGGGTCATATTGTATCTCAGGAAGGAATCAAACTAGAACCTAAAAAAATTAGAGCTATAATGGAATGGACAATTCCCCAAAGCTTAAATATCTTAAAGGATTCTTAGGATTGATAGGTTCTTACCACAAGCTTGTCAATAATTATGGTAAAAAATCAACACCTCTAACAACATTATTGAAAAAGGAAGCATTTTCTTGGACTCAAGAAGCTACCAAAGCTTTTGAAAAAATTAAGGAGGCAAGTCCTATTCATAATTGACTTCACATAAACCTTTATTCTGGAGTATGATGTGGTGATGTGTTAGGGCATGGCTTTGGTTTGAGTTTTAATTCCAGAAGGAAGTCCCCTTGCCTTTGAAATCCACCAACTTATAGGAAAAAAACTTACTCAAAACAATTTATGAAAAGGAAATGTTGTCCACATTGCATGTATTTAAGAAATGGCACCCTTACCTAATATGGACACACTTCAAGGTAAACAATGATCATTATAGTATTAAGTATTTCTTGAAACAACTATTATCTTCAAAAGAGTGACAAAAATGGGCCGTAAAGATGCTAGGTTATGACTTTGAAATTATCTACAAAAACCAAAACAAAATGTGGTGGCAGATATACTTTCAAGGAAAGAAGAAGACATAGATGGATTAATTTGTGTTATTCCCATTCCACAATCTGATTGGGTGAAAGAAGAAAGGATAGAATGGAAGGAAATCATTAGGCATGCAAGGTCATTCAACAACTACAAGAGGGCACTATTTATTTAGATAAATTTATCTGGAAGAGATATTCACTATGGTATCAGGTGCCTATATTTATGTAATAATTCCCTATCGAAATAGAAGGTCCTTTTGGAATTGCACACTTCTTCCATAGGAGGAAATTTAGGGTTCTTGAAAACTTATGACATGATCAAGGAGGATTTTTTTTGGAAGGTATTAAAACTAATGCTTAAAAGTATGTCGCAGAATGTTTGGTTTTCCAATAAAATAAGGGAGATACAATCAAGGTGTTGGGTCTTCTACAACCTTTAGTCATACCAATTCAACATTGGTTATAGGTCTCAATTGATTTTATCATAGGTATACAAAAGTGCGAAGGAAATAATTCATCATGGTAGAGGTGGATCAACTCACAAAGTATGCCAATTTGTACCTTTTTTCTCATATTTTTAAAGCAAGTGTAGTTGCTACAACAATCATGAAAATAGTTTAGAAGCTACATGGAATCCCCAAGATTATTGTAAGTAATAGAGATCTAATTTTCACTAGCAATTTTTGTGTTGAATTATTTTCTTATTTGGGTAATCAATTGGCTCACATCTCTTTTTACCATCCTCATTATGATGCGTAATATGAGATTATGAATGAATGTCTAGAAGGCTATCTTCACTACTTTGAATTTGATAAACAAATACAATGGGTCAAGTGGTTTCCCTTAGTAAAATGGCGGCACATGTCCTTCCATGATTCATAAAAAATGTCCCCATTTATGGAACTTTATGGCTATCATATTCCATCCATCACATCATCGTTGAGAGTTAAATCTAAGTTTCAAGTAGTGGAGGATCACATAGAGCACCAACAAAGGATGAAACAACAAGAATATCAACATCATGTTGTAAGAAAATTTAAAGTGCGTATTTCTAAAGCTAAAACCATACAAATAGATATCCCTCAAGTAACAAAAGAAAGGAAATAAATTAATTAGAACCCAAGTAATATGGTCCCTATAAGGTGTTGTAGAGGATTGGAATGATCCAAAATTGAATTTGAACCAACAATGGCTTAAAGCATCAGTTCAACAAATATTGGCATAGGTAAGGTTCAAAGATGGATGAAGTGGTAGATAGATTTAATGGCATGAAGGGACCCATGAAATCATGATTGATTCCTAACCTTGCATTACGACAATACTCTAAGGATTAATGACACAAGTAATAATTGAAATAACATATCATGTATTTTAAAAATATACCATGTATTTAAAACAAAACAAAACATGATATTCCTCCTCAAATGTAATGAAAAGGGAAAAAGACAAAGAGAAGGATCTCAAGGGATGGAGGAATTTAAAGAGTTGGGGATGCTTGGTCTTCTAGGTATCCTCCAACTGATCCATTTGTTAGAGAATAATAAAAAAAGAAGCAAACAACAATAACCATATAACACGAGATTTACGTGGAAACCCTTCTATGTGTAGGTAAAATCAAAGGGCATTGGTAACTTCGATCTTTTATTATTACTCGACAAAAAACTTACAATGCTTTCTCTCATATAATACAATACTAGGGGTCATTTCCATTTTATACAATACATAAGAGGGTTCTAGAAGGAACTAGAATGTACTAGAAGGTTATAGAATATTTTCCTTAGGGGTCCCACCATTGCACCTCCGGTGAGGGGGGAACTAGCCGACTCTGCTATGTGACTCCCTCGACATGCTTGGAGCATACAAATCATGTGAGAGGATAGTTTCCTACTACTCTACAAGAAAATGTTAATGATCTGGATATGAATTCATCTCATAACATTGTCCCACTTGAATTCAATATAAAAGAAGTTCCTTGCCTATGTTTTCTGCTTGCATGCCACTACCCATTATTTACTTCATCACATTTCGAACAAAAACAAATAATTTTTGCACCATTCAAACTTCTCTATTTTGACCATATTTGTAAGCATATTTGCAGTATTTTCATTGGTATTAATTTTCTCTGATAGGTTCCCACTTTATTCCACCATTTTTCTTATGAAATGGTACTTAATATCAATATCCTTCATGTGATAATGAAATGTTGGATTATTCACTTAGTGAATAGAACTTTGAATTCCACAATGCAAAGTGATATTCCTTTACATCATCTTGATGTCATCTATCAATCACTTTAGCCATATTGCCTCTTTATTGGCCTCAATTGTTGCCACATATTATGCTTTAGTGGTCGATAAGGTCACCAGTGTCCAACTTACAACTCCACCAGTGAGAGTGAAAATGTATCTTGTAGTGGAATTTTATCCATCTCCATCTCCACCAAGATTAGAATTAAAAAAAAATAGTAATTTGTAAATATGTTAATTTGTAGGAAATAATAGCGTTTGAAGTGTCCCTAAAATATATGAGTATCAACTTCACAACATTCCAATGCTCCTTACTCGGATTTGCCATGAACCAGCTAACACCTTCCACTGCTTGGAATATATTTGGTCTAATGATCACCATGGATAACATGTGGCTCCCTATTGTCGATGAATATGGTACACGGGACATGCTCGTCTTCTTTGCTTCTATGCTAAAAGACTATTTGAAAGGAAACTTGAAGTGTGCAAGAAGTGGGATGCTAACTGGTTTTGCATTCCACATATTGAAGTGCTACACAATATTTTTTATATATGAATTTTGTCTTAACTAGATCTTCCTACCTATTGTATCCCTGTGTATATTCATCCCTAGAATTTGATTTGTTGCTCCTAAATCCTTCATTTCAAATGTCCTATCCAACTGAGCCTTAAGATCAATGATTTTGAGCTGAACAAAGTTCGCTCACACAAGAAACTTCCAATGTAGATATGACAAATACTCCATAAATGGATAAGTAAATAATGAAATGTATAATTGATAAGAGATATGATATGATTACAAATAGGAGAGCCCACATATATAATGCTTAAAAGGCACATAGTAACTCTTTGTAAAGAGTTGCAACTTTTGACAATTATCACTATTTATTAATTATTATTAATTAACAATTTAATTATTATTTATGAGTATTTGCATATTTTATATTCATAACGTTTCCTTCCTCTTAGAGATGTTTTTCCCTCAAAGCATGATTATGGAAGACTTTTATCCTTGTTCTTGCTCATGACGCTTTCTTGTGATCTTTTGTGTTGGTAACTACAACACAACGGCAAGAGACAATACGTTCTTTTAAACATTGAGTGAAATTGTTCTGTCATTTGTGAAGTGGTACATCTGAGATCTACCTTCAATGGAACTGTTTGCTGATCGATTGTTACGATAGAACTTATCATTTTCTCCTTCCACCGATTTTCTTAACTTTGTCCCCATTTTGTTTTGAAATCACAACTTGTTTGTCTATGTTTCTCTTGACCTTGTTGTTGGTCATATCAATTCTTGTGATTTGGATGATAATAAGGAGTCTTAATATTTTGTGATTGTTCCTTGGAACCATCCTTTTTTGATGTTTTTGGTAATTTGTAAATATAAACATTCTTCTGAATTTGAGCATTTGATGACTTCTCTATTGCGTTAATCATAATTTCTTTGTCGACAATTGATTTCTTGCAATCTAACTTTTCTTGTAAAGATTTATTCTCATGCTTTAGCTTCTTAAATTGTATACATATGTCTCAATTATGTTTCCTTAAGCGTAAGAGTTCTTTCTTATAATCTGACTTGTTGACTTCATTTTGAGTATCTTGATTCTTTTGCTCTCTTTATCTCAACCTTTTTATTTGCTCTAGCAATTCTTGATTTACTTTCTCTAAGGAGGGGTTTTCTTCGTCTTTTCCTGATAATTTTTTTCTGAAAATATCGATTCTCCTCTTCTAACTTTTGATTGCTCAGTGTTTTGTTCTTTGTTTTCTTGATTTTTAGAAGTAGTTTCCGACTATGATCTCTTAGACGAGAAATCTCTTCTTTTTTATCCGTGATAACTTTGTCGAACTCTTTCTGTATCTTCTGCATTGATTTATGAGATTCTTGCGAAATCATCTTCGAGATACATTTGAAGTCTTTAGATGACACAAATTCTCAATATGACTTCATTATAACATCCATAAATGTGATTTTATTTTTTATTTTTTATAAGGAAATGTTAAATGAGTTGAACAAAGTTCGCTCACACAAGAAACTTCCAATGCAGATAGGAGAAATACTCCATAAATGGACAAGTAAATAATAAAATGTATAATTGATAAGAGATATGATATGATTACAAATAGGATAGCCCGCATATATAATGCTTAAAGGGAACATATTAACTCTTCGTAAAGAGTTGCAACTTTTAATAATTATTATTATTTTATTTATTTATTATTAATTAATAATTTAATTATTATTTATTAGTATTTGCATATTTTATATTTGTAACATATTTTATTCATGTTGAGTCCTGCAACCAACGTATCATCAACATACAACAACAAGATAATAAAACAACCATCCTCAAACCCTTATAATAAACACAATGGTCGGTTTCACTTTTACTAGAACATTAACTCTTCATAAAGGTGTCAAATTTTCCGTACCACATCCTTGGTGCCTATTTCAATCCATATAGATATTTCTTGAGTCTACAAACCAAATTCTCTTTACCTATTTATTTATAGCCCTTAGGATAATCCATATAAATTTCTTCCTCAAAATCACCATGCAGGAAAGTGAAACGAGAAAATCGTTTCTTACATGAATATCCAGTGTAAATAACACAAATGATCCATAAATGGACAAATAATAGATTAAATAATTGATAAGATGATGAATATGGAAATTGCAAATAAGGGTTTGTATATATACCCATGTAGCGTCTCATTTCATGAAGAGGCATAACCTTTCATCAAGGTGTCTCTTCATTAAGTGTTTAATTATTGATTTATTATTATTAATAATTATTTATGTTATTTATTATATATTTTGTTCATTACATTGACTTCCCATTAAGGGAAGCTTTGTCCTCAAAGCTTATTGACGACAAGGCTTACATCTTATTTTTCGCTCGTAATGTCATCTCTCGATCTTTTGTGTTAATCATTGCGACACTTGACGAAACAAGACGATATGAGTTACACACCCCAAGGAAAAAATATCACATCATTTGTGAGGTGGTCCATCCGAGATCTATCTTCATTAGAGCTGATTGTTGATCGCCTTATTGGATAAATCTTCCCATTTTCTGCTTAGGTTGTAGATTTTGTGTTCTTTCGCTTCTGAAGTCATAACTCCTTTGTTTATGTTCATTTTGACCCTCTCGTTGGTCAAAATTCTTTTTATAATTTGGGTGTCGATAAGGAGTTCTCGTTGTTTGTTTTTCTGCTGGATTGGAATCCTTTTGGACTGTGATGTAGACCGAATTGTATGTGTTTCTTCTTCCTCAACTTGAATTTGCTTTCCGGAGAGTCTGGATGCTTCCTTCTAGATTTGAACTAATTTGTTCTCTAATAGATTATTATTATTCTGAATCTTTTCGAACCTTTCGTCTTGCGACTTTTTGTCCTCTTTTAAATTCTTGAATTGTTCCTCTACTTCTTGATTAAGATTTATCAGAAGGTGGTTTTATTCTTGCTGTTCTAGTATTCTTACTTCGATCTCTTCATTGGAACATTCTATCTTCCGACTATTTTTCAGTTTCTTGATTTTTCGTAAGTAATGTTTTGGTATGAATTCTTGGTCAAAATAGTTCTTTGGTATTTCTTTCTAATTTGTCATTGATTTTCATAATGTACAGCTTGTGCATATTTTTAGTGGCGTCGTACTTCTGCTATAGTTATTTATTCTTTTGCTGCTGTCGACCTATCCCTGATTCTTGATTTTCTAGCTTTCTCTGGACTTGCGCTAATTCATTTTCCTTGTCCATGATGAGCTTGCTTAAACGCTTAATTTCTTCTTCTAAATCGTTATCATTTCTATATGGTGATTCTTCGACCTTCTTTAATTTTTTGAGCTGGTCTTCAAGGTTTTGATTAAGAATTTTTAAATGTGATATTTTATCATCCTTATCTAATAACATTTTCTTGAATTCTTCGTTGGCTTTTTCTAACTCTTGCTTTTGATCTTTTAAGCTATGATTCTCGTATTCTCTTAACATATTAAGCAATTTTTGCTTCCTAATCTCGACTTGAAGATATTTATTGGTCGCTTTATACTGCTCTAACTTGTGTAATGTTGCTTGTAACTGCAAATTCATTATTGGATATGTGTTTTCCATCATTTCCGACTATGACTTCGCTTCAACTTTGTCTTCTTCTCTTGACATGGGGTAGACACAAAAAGTGTAATAATTCCCAATTTGGTTCTTTTTAAAAAAAATATTCTTTGACTCTGATTTTTTGGTGATAAATGGTCTTTGACTTATTGACGATATATTGGCCCTCGTTGAATTGACTCTTTCTTTGATTTGGTCTTCTTTTGACTATAGATGGTCTTTCTTTTTTTTTGATTTTTTTTTTAATAATAAAAAATATTCAATATGATTCTTCTTGTAAAAAATATTCTTTTGATGCTCTTATAATCTTATTTTCCCCTTAATTTTTGTAAAATGGTTTAGATTGGGTGGTTGGGAGAAATGATTGTTCCCTTCCCCACCCAGGTTCAAATCTCGCTTTTTGTTTGTTGTTGGAGAATAAACCCAAAACCACTTATTAAGAAACCATGTGTGGTTTAACTTCTTCTTAGAAACCATGTGTGGAGAAACCACATGTGGTTTTACTTCTTTACTTCTACTTATCCTTAATCAAAGAAGCTTTGAGAATGGTTTGTGGCCAAAGGATGGAATCAAGCCAAGAAGGGGCTCTGATACCATTGACACGAGAAAATCGTTTCTTACATGAATATCCAGTGTAAATAACACAAATGATCCATAAATGGACAAATAATAGAATAAATAATTGATGATATGATGAATATGGAAAATTACAAATAAGGGTTTGTATATAACCCATGTAGTGTCTCATTTCGTGAAGAGGCATAACCTTTCATCAAGGTGTCTCTTCATTAAGTGTTTAATTATTGATTTATTATTATTAATATTGATTGATGTTATTTATTATATATTTTGTTCATTACATAAAGTAGTTTCTACATCTGGTTGCTCCAACTCTAAATCCCGTGCTCCTAAAAGTGTAAGTAAAACCCTTATTGTATTTAACTTCATGTTAAGAGTCAATATGCTAAGATAGATAACATCAATATTCAATTCAATTTCACAACAATAGCATATACAGGATCACTGAAAGAATAACAAGCACAACATAAACACAAGAGACATAGATTTATCCTGGGAAACCCTCATGGGGTAGAAAACCCATCAAAACTTCATCTATATAGATGATCAACATGTACAAATATGTAGTCCCCAAACAAGAGCTTCTTATCCTCCTTTGCAGATCTCTCTCTCTCTTATGCGAGTTCACAAGTGAGCGTGTGTTAAATGAGGAACACACCTCCTCTATTTATAATTTACTTCACTTGACTTTGAACCCTAACTAGGTCGGCCCCAACAACTTAACCACTCAACATAATGCTGACTGGGCCGACTCCTCTAGGGGACTTAAACACCCCATTACAATTGACTCTAGGGGAACTAATGCCTCGAATTACATGGGAGGTTTTACCTCAATGACTTTACATTATAATAACATTCCGACAGAGGAATAAAACATCTCCGGATGAATAATAATAATAAAGTACAAATAGAATATTTTTTGAAGTTACAATATTTCAACACTCCCCCTTAACGACATCTGCAGGAGCAAGGAGTCATCAACTACGTCACAGTTATACATCTATAAATCATTGGAAGTTTTCTTTAATCATCATAAGTAACTCAAACAACTATTGGAACATCTTCAATATCTTCAATACTGGAACATCAACATCTTCAATATTGAGTCTTCATCTTCTGCAACACTCGATCACTCGATCAACTATAATAACAACATCATCTGGATCTCTCGATCAACATCATCATCATCTGGATCTCTCGATCAACAACATCATCATTTGGATCTCTTGATCAACATCATCATCATCTGGATTCCCGATCAACAACATCATGTGGATCTCTCGATCAAAAGCATCATCTTGATCTCTCGATCAACAACATCATCATCTGGATCTCCCGATCAACAACATCATCTAAATCTCTTGATCAACAACATCATCATCTAAAATACACATGATCCAATTATGGGATGATCAATCCCTCTCACTTTAGGACATAAGTCCAAGGATGATAAAATCCTGATCCACTTACGCGATGATCAATCCCTATCACTTTAAGACACCATATCATGTCTAGGGACGATGCAATCCCAACCACGGTGCCAGTCCTTTTTTCATACTCGATGTGACCTAGATCAAATCTAGGATTTATAACCACATAGCCAGTACTTTTTCAACTGGGGTGTGACCTAGATCAAATCTCGGATTTACAACCACATAGCTAGTACTTTTTCAACTGGGGTGTGACCTAGATCAAATCTAGGATTTACAATCACAAAGCCAGTACTTTTTTCAACTGGGGTGTGACCTAGATCAAATCTAGGATTTACAAGGACAGAGCTAGTACTTTTTCAACTAGGGCGTGACCTAGATCAAATCTAGGATTTACAACCACAGAGCCAGTACTTTTTCAATTGGGGTGTGACCTAGATCAAATCTAGGATTTACAATCACAGAGCCAGTACTTTTTCAACTGGGGTGTGACCTAGATCAAATCTAGGATTTACAATCACAGAGCCATTACTTTTTCAACTGGGGTGTGACCTAGATCAAATCTAGGATTTACAATCACAGAGCCAGTACTTTTTCAACTGGGGTGTGGCCTAGATCAAATCTAGGATTTACAATCACAGAGCCAGTACTTTTTCAACTGCGGTGTGACCTAGATCAAATCTAGGATTTACAATCACAGAGCCAATACTTTTTCAACTGGGGTGTGACCTAGATCAAATCTAGGATTTACAATCACAGAGCCAGTACTTTTTCAATTGGGGTGTGACCTAGATAAAATCTAGGATTTATAATCTATGAATGATCACCTGCTGCTACACTGAGCAGTCCAGGAGCGTACATTACATCATTATAGGACCTGTGAATGATCACCCACTACTATACTGAGTAGTCTAAGAGAACACATTACATCATTCCAGGCTTAACATCTTTCTCGGAGATAAGAGTCTACGAATTCCTTTAGGACATGTGTCCAGAGATGATACAATCCACTCGTCAACTTAGACCAAATCTAAGGACCACTCATCGACCTCATCGTCGGTATTATCGACCTCATCGTCGAAATAGGTATCCTCATCATCGACCTCACCGTCGGAACATGTATCCTCATCATTGATACAAGTATCCTTATCATCAATACAGGTATCATCATCATCAATACGAGCATCCTCATCATCGATACAAATATCCTCATCATCGATACGGGTATACTCATCATCGATATAGGTATCCTCATCATCAATACAAGTATCCTCATCATCAATACAAGTATCCTCATCATCGATGCAAATATCCTCATCATCGATACAGGTATCCTCATCATTGATACATGTATACTCATCATCAATACAAGTATCCTCATCATTGATACAAGTATCCTACTCATCGATACAAATATCCTCATCATTGATACAAGTATCATCATCAACCATATCACTCCCCCTTTCAAGGAGGGTCTTTCTAAACTACATCAAGCTTGTCTCGGAAATACTCAAACTTTACTCGAGACAGAGGTTTGGTCAATACATCAGCAACCTGTTCCTTAGTTCTCACATACTCGAGCTTCATAGCTCCTTTCTACACCATATCCCGTATATCAAAATATCAGATCTCTATGTGCTTTGACTTATCATGGAACACTGGATTCTTTGTCATCTTGATACAACTCTGGTTATCACACAAGATTACAGTGGGGTCCATCTCTAATTCAAATAGTCCTGATAACAACTTCCGAAGCCATATGGCTTCACAACTAGTAGAGCAAGCTGTTATATATTCCACTTTAGCTATGTTGAGAGCCACACTGGACCGCTTCCTGCTAAACCATGAGATCATAGCAGATCCCAGACAATAACATCCACCCGATGTGCTCTTTCTATCTGAGACACTTCCAGCCCAATCTGCATCTGTATAACCATACAATATGAAGTCATGATCTCCCACATAGTATAGATCAAAGCATATCATACCTTTCAGGTACCTCATCACATACTTTCCAGCTACTAGGTGAACACGTCTAAGCTCAACTAGATACTGACTTAGGGTGTTCACAACAAAGCATATATCTGGCCTGGTATTCGTCAGATACATCAATGAACCAGTCATCTATCTGTAAACTGTAGAAACCACCGTCCATCATCATGGATCTCTACTTCACATTTTCCTTGGCTAAGGAAAAATCTCATCTGATCTCAGCCACATATCTAATCACAGAATCATGCCAGGATTCTTTAACTCTGAGATCTACTCCCTCTGAAGTGGAGTCTTCTACATCTGAGTATTGTCCTCCTTCTGTGACTGGACATCATTCACACTCTGTATTGAGTCATCTTCTACATATCTATCCGTGCCATCTCCCATCAGATGGTTTTACTTATATGAGCCTCAATATCACTCGAACTCTATGGTGAATTCTTGCTTCCATCCGAGAGAAGCATGTCACCTGTACATAGAAACCATCTTCAACCTTGTAGCAAAGGTTGAAATCCACATCACCCGTGGTGATCATAAAGCTCATCAAATGACTATCGATCCTGGGTACCTGTTGAACCCGTACAGAGCCTTCAATTACTTGATTCTCTATCGAATCTCGGGAGTTTGCTTTATTCACACTTCTTCTTCAATTAGACCATTCAAGAGAACGGTCTTGTCATTCATGGGTGTAATCTATCTTTGGAAGTGTGTCTAGCAACTTGGAGAAGACATCTCGTCATGATCCTCTCCCTCTTTCTAAGAGAAACCTCTAGCCACGAGCCTTCTATAGTACGTTTGATTTGTAATTCTTCTTGTTGAACATCCATCACTTGTTCTTTGGAATAGGTGTTCATCATCCTTCTTTTGTAGATCATAGCACATGATCTTTCCTACAATTCAATATTTTATGTTTGTGTGGTTGCCTCCTGCTTGATCTCTACTTTCCCTTTATGATAGCATCATGATTATATGTCTTTGAACTTCTATCCATTCTGTACCATTATGCATGCTTAAGTGTGTACTAGTTTCATAATTGTGTCTTCCTCAAGATCTCAGACATAATCATACATTCATTAGTATAATCTTAATACTATCAAAACATTATGATTCTAAATAATCTTAAGCATGTATGGTCATGATCATTTCATACACAAGTATACTTATCTAAGATCCTAACACAAAGTAGGATTCTAACTTGATATAGGAAAACATACCTAGATTATCATGCTTGCTAGTTATGTCTAACATACCCAAACAATGTCTTCTTTGTTCTCTTCAATGATTTAGAGACCTTGTGCTAGTAACCTGCATATCTCATGAGTTAAGCATTGTAGAACCAAATTATACATACCTTGTAAGTAGAGCTTCTATGTGATCAATGACTATGGATGAGTCTTTGTCTTCATGTTATCATGGTCATATGGATTTGTATTTCTTGATGTACCTTTCATGTTAGCAAACAACATCATCCTCATACAACACCACAAGTGCATTAGTACAATCATAAGTGTCATATCCCTAATCAATGAATGTATTCTATTATTCACATCTATTCATACTTTTACTAAGGTTATCAGACAATCTAAAATTAATCATGATTGTACTAAACTCAATAATATGAAGACAAACATATCATGAACTTAATCATGAAACAGATTTCAAAACATACATGTATCTCCTCAAGTCATACCTGTCGAGATTGCTTGTAGTCTTCTCTATAAGGGTAAAAACCCTAACCATCCAAGGTAGATCACTTGTAAACATATTATATAGGTTCATGGTGCTAGGATGATAAAACATCAATGCCATTTAAACCTCCTTCATTGCTTCCCTATGAGTCTCCCAACTTTGCTAGGGTTTCTTCTTACTTGGAAACCCTAATTTTCAATTTCCTTCCTCCCACAACATTTTGATGGAGGATTAATATCTATGATGAATGGATTCCAAACCCATTTTCAAAGTTTCCAATGTTTCAGCAGGTGTCTCCAACATTGTATCATGTCCTTCCATACCTAAAAATTGAAAAACCCTAAGTGAGAGCTTCTTCCTCCTCTTCCTTGATTTCCTCTGTTGAGACATTTCAGATGTTCTGTATTATTTCTGGTGTATCTCAGAAATTTAAGATTTGCAGGGTCTGAAACTTCAGCTTGTGGTAGCATGACCTGTCATATTTCTAACCCCACAGGTTTGAGCTTCATTGGATTCTCCATCAGAGAGATATGCTAATTTTCCCAACATGATCTATTTAAGGGATGAAACAACATAGAGAACTTGTATGGAGTGCCACGTGTCAATGTTTCAAGTTTGGCCACTGAAACTTGGACCTGTGAAACAACAGTCCGTGCCCTAACTATCTCTTATTATGAAATTCCATTTGGAGATTCCTAGCCCGAGATATGACCTTTTTACCTAGGTCACCTGTTTAGGGATTCATTCTGGAAGAGGTAGAAACCCTAACTTGTATGGATCATATCTCAGAACGTACAATGATTCTGAGGCTGAAACACAGAAACAAGGTATAAGAAAATTTCTTCTTCGGCCTGTCCAAGTTTCAGATCCTGAACCTTCGCCAAAATTTATTTATAGCGAAAGTTCCACGGTGACTAGGTTTTGCTATACAAAACCCTAACTTTCAAACTATTGCAAGTGAAACAAGTGTCGTAAGTGCCATACATTGCCTTCCTTCAGGATAGCTCTGATACCATGTTAAGATTCAATTTGCTAAGATGGATAACATCAGTATTCAATTCAATTTCACAACAATAGCATATACAGGATCACTGAAAGAACACTAGTACATGTGGACATTTTTCCCATGAAAAATCATTGCTATTGCCACACTTTTCTATTGCTATAGTGACAAACAGGACTCTTTGTTTTTGTGGCATTAATTTCGTCGCTGTAGCAACACTTTCGAACATTCATGGCTATAGCCACGAACGTTCGTGGCTACAATGTTCGTGTCTATAGCACCGAACGTTCATGGCTATAGCAATGGATGTTTATATTTAAAAAAAAAGTAAATGAAGCGATCTACGTCTCTCTAGCCACAAACGTTCGTGGTTATAGCACCGAAATTTCGTGGCTATAGCGATGGTTGTTCATATTTAAAAGAAATAAGTGAACCGATCTCTGTCTCTCTAGCAACGAACGTTCGTGGCTATAACACCGAAAGTTCATGGCTATAGCACCGAACGTGCATGGATATAGCACCGAAAAAGCGTGGCTATAGTGACGGAGGATCATATTGAAAAGAAATAAGTGAACCGATCTTCATCTCTCTAGCAACGAAAGTTCGTGGCCATAGCACCGAAAGTGCGTGGCTATAGCGACAGATACTCATATTTAAAAGAAATAAGTAAAGCGATCTCCATCTCTTTAGCAATGAACGTTTGTGGCTATAGGACCGAAAGTTCGTGGCTATAGAGACGGATTCACATATTTAAAAAAAATATGTTCGCCGCTATAGAAATGACAAGCCCCGACAAGTTTTGACGAACTTTCTATACTAGCGACGAAAATTTTCGTCGCTAGTATAGCAAGTTCATCGAAACTTGCTAGCACTTGTCATCTCTATAGCGACGGACATGTCTATTTAAAAAAAAAAATAATAAATAAATTTGGAGGTGATTGCATACAACAACAGAAGTCAATTATCTGTTATCCCCACCCCATCATTTTAAAGATCTACAGAACACTCGTAAAGATCTACAACAACAAAAGTCAATTATCTGTTATCCCCACCCCATCATTTTTAGCGCTTGTTACATAATTATTCTTTGTAGCTTCCTCCTAAATTGAAGCTCTGTTAAATGCACATTTTTCCTCATTATCTGTTTCAAGTTCTGATATAGAAAGAAATGTATGATGATAAGATAGACAATTGCTTCGAGATGTCCACACAAGCTCCAAGCATTCACACCAATTATACCATCTCTCATCATAATGAATTTTTTACTTCCTCTCACAATACCTGGGAACTTCGGAAGGTTCATATTCTAGACAAGGACCAAAATTCTTTTCCAGAAGCAAAGCAACCTTAGTACTAAGGAAAACACCACATTTTCCATTATCTTTAAATTGCTTCACTTGAAACCTATGAATATCATTGAACACATCATTTTTTGCTTGATGAGATCTTAATTCTTGCCATTGGAAAATGGATTCCTTAAATTCTCTCTTTAACGGGTGTTTGTCTCTTAACCAACAAAGGAGCTACTCAATTTCTGCCTCAGTTTCATATGAAACCCATGTAAAATTAGTAGCTACATTTCCTCCTATAGAATTTTGTTGAGATTCCTTTCTCTTGTTATCAACTAACTCTATCACTTCCGCAAATGAAAGCTTAGAGTTACCAAATATATTTGGTAATATCTTGTTCTCGCAATGAAATGAGACATTCATACTATATGTCTCGCAAGTCCTTGTCCAAATTCCTATAACATTCTCACTTTCTGCAAGAGACATCCCTTTATTATGTGCTTATGGAACTTCAACCACTAGCCAATGATGATTATTGTTCCTAGTTAAGGCCCATTACAATCGACCTATGCCAGAGATTACACAGCAGTCAAGCCAGTCCTTCAAAATCCTGTGCAGCCCAAATGTACAAGATAGATGCAATGCTTCATTCCAAAGGCCAATTTTATGTATAAATTTAACGAGGTACTAGAACTAAATATTAGCATTTCTTTGTTGGTGAATTCAAAGACGTATTTGTTTGATCCTCAATATACCTGCATGCCAATCCTTAACTTACAACTACTTTAGTTACCAAATTTGACTTTAAGTTAAGCTCTACAGAGCAAAAGGTTTGACAACATTCACTAATAAGGGGCAGTCATAATTTTATTAAGATTTTGTATCCATGATCACTACTAAAGTACCTTGCTATGTAGCATCAATTGGACGAGTTCAAGGATATATCTTCCCGAAATTCAGATATAGTCCAACGTAAACACTACAATTGGGGATGTACCGAATGAAACTTCCCCATTGTCCACTAATGACCTAAAATGCAGTCAACAGGACTGTAGTAAAAAACATAATTGAGAATGCCTAATGCAATTGAAACATTAGTAAGAAGGGGTATATGGAAGTATAAGAGCTATGCAGGTTTAGAAATCCAAAATAAAAAATAGAGAAGAAATCCTGAATGTAGTACCTTTAGTATGAAAGAAAACAGTAATTGATGCAATAAATGTTTTGAATTTTAATATGAACATAATTGACGCAAAAGGCCAACAGCAACATTACTTCCATCCATCCTTCCAGTTCTTGATTATGTCAAGCCTAATGTTCTAAAATTGCTAAACGTTTTTTTTGTTAAATGAAACAATCTTACAAACAATTGTTCGAACAAGAACTCAAAATCCACTTTCCTCTGTTGTAGTAAGGAACTAGGGAATAGCTTTGGTTCTTTATGGTGCCCAAAATTTTATTATGTTTCTTCAACCCAAAACTCTCGAAGGTAACAGGTAGCCTGTATGACCAAATTATAGGAAGCATAATCATGCAGTATGTATTGCATATAGCCGTTGGATATTGATGCTTGTAATAAGGTGGAAGGATGAAATATTTTGTCCTTCTGTCATCTTAGATGTTTGTCAACTACATTAACTTGAACCACTGCAAAACATACATTGTGTTATAGGTCAAACCTGCACCTCTCCATCCGTGATCACCCTGAGTTGTTGATCACACAAAAGGACAACTTGGATGGAGGAGCATGTTGACCCTAGATGAGACTTTGACTTCATTTCCTGACAACACTGAAAAAACCATAAAAATTTCATTCTGAGATATGGGCGCTACTCTACTTCAACAGACTAGCACCTGTACCCTACTCCAGTGTGTAATAGTAGCGCTCAAAGCCTTATGAGCGCTACTCCTCTTCAGCATAGTAGCGCTCACCATTTAAAAAGATATGAGCGCTAGTTTCTAAGCACTAAAGTAGCGCCCTAAACGCTACTTCACTGAATAGTAGTAGCGTACATCTCAAAAGATGATTAAAAAATAATTAATTTCACGAAGAGGATTAGTTGTAGGTAGTTTCCCAACTTCCCCAACTTCCTCCATAACCATCCCTCCACCTGAACTGCTTCTCATGTCCGATAAATACATGGAAGAATAAAGAGAGGGGTTAGAGACATGAATGCTGTTAAGAGACTTTTAAAGAGAAGCTTGCATTGAAGGAGTTTATGCTGGAAGATATCCAAGCCAGAGAAGAGCAAGAGCCCAGGATCAAGTTGCAGGAGCATGTCACATAGTCAGGTATATTTGTAACATCAATTTGCATTTGACAATAAAAGGTTGAAGTGTCTTTCTTGTCCCAAATTAAGTGTTCATTGAGATAATATACTAGTTTGGATCTGTTTTGGTTAATATTGAATGTTTAAATTGCTTTGTTTCTTTCAATCATTATATATTATCCAAGATACGCTGAGAAAGGTACTTGTATTGCAGGTTTAGTGAACGGGAGGTGGACTTGAGGATCGAGCGCAAGATCAAATAAAAGTTAGGATCGAACGTCATTTGAAAGGTATGTTCTCAAGGCCTATAACCTACTTCTTTTCATGAACATTTCTGTAATGCAGTTAAGACACTTACCTGCCATCCCCTTTCTCAGTTTCCTTACTATAGGGTAGTTTTTCCCATCAACAGACTGGCGACTCCACTGGGGATAGTTGTGTTTTTGCTCTAGGAAACCTTTTCTTGTTTGTCTTCTCGGAATTATTTCAACTCCTTTTATGTGCTGAGAAACCTTGTAGGTACCCCCTGCTTGTCTTTCTCTGCTTCAATCAGTCTTTTTGTATCTTTTCAAAGTCAGTTTTTTAAGCTTTTAAGACCTGAGTGCTACTTTGTTGTACATACAGTAGCGCCCATATGCTACTATGCTATACATACAGTAGCGCCCATCTCTATAGGAGCGCGAGTTTCCCTACTGCACAGTAGGGTATATTTCCTGTAGCCTTTTGTTAGTGGTCTGCTTGAGTTTTAGCCTTTTTGGTGGTCTCCTGACTTTGTTGTTAGATCTTCTTGACTGATATTTGAGGTTTTAAACTTTTTCTTAAGTCATAGAACCTTTCTGTGAGTCTTTTTACCATCTTTAGATCGCTTGCTTACCGGTGAAATGTTTGGACTGTTTATAACTTTTTTGGAAGACTAGGTTGTGTCTTATGGTGAACGCTTCCACTTATTTTTGCCTTGACTGTATGTTGCTGGTTTACAAACCTGCATACTTTTGCATTCGCTGTTTGTAGCAACATTTTTCTGCTCTTTACCTATCCTATCCTTTGTTTTAGGGTTTGGTTTGTTTTGGAGCCTTTAGGGTGTCTTCCGAACTTGTTGATTTCCAACCTTCTGTGACTTGTTGTCTTTTCTGGTTTCAAGTGTGTTTAAAGTGTTCTAGGTTGATTCATTTCTCAGTCCTTGTGTTAGTAGGGTAGTTGGTAGCTTTCTTGCCTACCTTTTGCTTGGCATAGTGGTCTTGCTAGGGTTGGATGCTTTAGGTCAGTCCTCTTGTATCTATCTCCTTTGTTTTCTCCCCACTTTGTTTCCGAGTATAGAGGCTTTTTCTTTTGCAAAAAACCTGTAGGTCAAGTCTTTGTTAAGCTAGTGCTTTGACAGTTGTAAGCTTAGAAACCATTTTTAGCCATACTTACACATTGCACACAAGTCTTATTTGCTTTCCATGTTTATAGTTCTTTTTCGTTTATGATAATAGAAAAAGCAAAAATTTGGTAACTTAAGATTTAATAAGGCTTATTTTTGTTACAAGATAGCATAGGTTATTTTGTGTACAATTTCAAAAGAAAACAAAAAGAATTTAAGTAGATTTGCTCAGTTTTTCAGTTTGGAAAAGAATTTTAAAATAAAAAAAGAGTTTTGTTGTTGAAAGTTAGAATTTATGCACTTTTGATTTTCTGTTGCAATCACGCCATACAAACGCACTACCTTTTGAGTAACAATAGCCCTAATTTTTTTTTAATAAAATGAAATAGAAACAATTCTTCTTTTTTAGGGATACACTACACCAACTAGTCTTGGTTAGGATCTTGAGTTTAAATCACCTTAAACCACTCAAGATCACACATTACGCAAAAATTGTAGTTCGACTATCACAGGTAAATCCATTTCACTCAAAGCTTGCCTGGGATCTATGTAGTAGGTCTTGTGAGATCAGATTGTTGGGAATACTCCTCCTACTTTCTGTTTCAAGCATATACCAGGATTGGATCGCGTATGGGGACTCTTTTGAGTTTCGGGCTCAGTTACCCTGCCCATGCCTCTGATTCGACCAACGACTGTTCCCCCAGGAGTTTTCGGTGTTGTGGTATCCTTAGTATTTGACCATAGGTTCATACACAGGTGACAACGGAGGGTATATCTGCTGTACCTAGGACAGACGTGGGAGGAAATCCCTTGTAGGTCTTTGGGAGGGCGGTTGGGTGATTCCAGCGCTTGCACCCTTAGTCATTGTATTGTGGACCCCGGGTAACTGTTCTTCTTCCTTCATTGATCTTTTCTGGGCCCTCATCATCCCAGACTCTTCTCCGGAAGGCATCTCGTTTGCTTGGTTTGCATACTTGGGACTTTTTTAGTTGGTGTGTTGTTTGCCCCCTAGTCATAGTGGCTACTAGGTTCCAGTTTTTTTTTTTTTATATATATAATCACGGAGAATCAAGAACTTTGTAGATCGAGAAGGCTTCAAAACCTTCCTACAGTTAGAACAGAACCTTTACCGCCAGCTAGAAGACAGCGGGTAAACCCCAGTGTTTCTTTAGAAACCATTCTTGAAACAGAATTTCCTGAGGAAATTTTTACAACAGAAAATCTTGAAATAGGAATTCCCGAGGAACTACCACTTGAAATTGAGTTTCCTGAAGAACAACAAAAAACAATAGAAAACCCTGAAATAGAGGTTCCTGAGGAACCACAACCAGGTACTCCAGATCAGTGACACTTTAGTTCAGTTGAGATTGAAGATCTTACTTCTGCGGAGTATAGCACTCCCTTCAATCCTCCTCTGACCAATCCTAGAAATCCGCTTCTGTTACCTGTTGGTTTCCAACAGCCTGATTACAGTGCATATAATTTCTTGCCTGGACATCTGATGTCTACTCTAGGAGGTGAACAGGGAGTTCCACAAACTCCCACCATAGGTATGAACACTAACACGGTAAATCCTCCTTTTACTGCTACACCAAGTTTGGCACAAACAACCTCTGTGTCCACTCCGTCTTTCAGTTTTAATACTGGTACGTTAGGTATGCCAAGTTCAACAACTATGGCATCTACCTCTACACCTACTGTTGGACCTAGCGGTATAGCCAATTTAGCACCACCTCCTATGTTTCAACCGTTATATCAGATACCCAATACTTGGATTTCCACACCTGCTGTAGGGCCAAGTGCTTCTGCAACTGTGCCTGTCATGAGTACCATGACCGCACTGTCTACATTAGCTACCACTGGTTTCAATACCTTTGCAGGTCCCAACATGAATCAATGTAATATGCCTGCAGGCAATGTCCCTTTTTCCTTATTTTCAAGGGGAGGGGGTAATATTTTTAACCAGCAATATGGCGGGACTAACACCCAGCCACAGTGGACGAACCCATAGAGCACTAACCCACTTTCATATGGGTGGGGAAATTTCAATAATTCTTTTGTGCAACAACAGATGGTAGGGGGAAACCCCTACCAACAATTAGCTAGGGGAAACCCCTATCAATAGATGGTAGGTGGAAACCCCTACCATCAGATGGCTGGAGGAAACCCTTACCAACAGATGGTTCGGGGAAACCCCTACCAGCAGACGACTGGGGGCAACCCCTACCAGAAGTTCACGGGTCAAACTATGGGTGGTTCCCCTTTTTCGACCCCAGCTTATCAAGTACCGTCTTACCGGTCTCGTTTACCATTTCTGGCAACTTTGAATTTGCTAGATCTTTCCAAACTGACCAACGATCCAGTGTATCATAACGCTACATGACCACCAGTTCCTACCAAGTTACCTTCGGACATTCCAAAGTTCGAAGGCAAAACAGGTGAAGACCCTGGTGACCATGTCACTACTTTCCATTTATGGTGTTCCTCGAACTCATTAAATGAAGATTCCATTAGATTGAGATTGTTCCAAAGGACTTTAACCAGTGCTGCAGCCAAATGGTACATTGAGTTACCTGCAGCTACATTCTCTAATTTTGGGGATCTCGCGGCTGTATTACAAGCAGGACCACCTTACTCACCAATGCCCTCTGCTCGAAGAAGCCCAGAAGCTATTAATAGAAAAGAATCCTACCATACTGAAAGATCCATTCCCTAAGGGGTAGAGCTCAGCTTTTGGCACCTCCAACACTGGGGGTACTACACATGCTACAGTTGATCAAACTTTTATTAACATGGTTAATTCAGGTGCACTCTTACAAACGAGAGCCAGGAATTATACCCCGGACGCACAGAAAAAGGATAAAGAGATTCCAGAATCCTCCTCTCCACTCCACATACTTGTGGACCCAATGCCCAAGATCCCGAAAGGTGTCTTGAAACGGGCATCACACAATCCCAACACTCGGGCCACCTCCAACTACAATGTGGTTGAAGATTGAGCCCAGACCCCTTGTGCCATGTCTACCTTAGAAGTCTTGCAAAGTTGTCCTTTACAACGGAATGCACTTTTGGCAGCTATTGGAAGTATGTAATCCTCTAACATGTCTGCGTGATTTGATATGACTGATGTCAAATACCGGTTTCCCTACCACGTTGCTCTTCAAATTGAAGTTGTCCATGGCCCAATGACCATCAGACGAGCTGTCGTAGATGAGGGCGCGTTGACCTATGTAATGTCAATTTCCTGTTGGAAAGGTTTAGGTTCCCCCGAGTTAGCCCCTTCTAACACACTACTTACTGCATTTGATGGCAGGACTTTCCGTCCACATGGGGTTTTGCCATCATTTCATGTCACATTGGCCAGTAAGACAGTTGCTGTAGAAGTAGAAGTTCTGGACGCTCCGCTTGATTACAATATGTTATTAGGCAAGAGTTGGACATATGCCATGCGAGCTATTGCATCGGCAGTTTTTCGAGTTGTTATGTTCCCATTTGAAGGTAAGGTCGTTACGGTCGATTAGCTTTATTTCACTCAGAGAAACAACCAGACTTCTTTAGAGACCACAGTTCCCTTAGTTGATCAAATTGCCCCGGTTAATGAGAGTTTAGGAGCAGGGCTGTACGGGTCGTTAATAGGCACTTTCGACCTCCCCTCCCTTGTTCTTTTTATGCGTTCTGATGTGGGTATTGCTACCGAAACATTCACGGTTGGTTTAAGAACTGATCCTTGGATCCTTCCCACTACGTCAGAAACTTTTGTGCCTCCATCCATTGCAGAAGTGGCCTATATGGAAACACAACATGCTGCAATGGAACATATCATGACTCCGCCAGTCTCTCCTGAGTCAGATATGGACTATGCTCCGGCATGGTTACTGAATTCCACTCACTCGTTCGATTGTTTAGACACAGTTTTGCTATCTGATGAAGCCATCTTAGAAGTCATGATGGGCCTGGACCAACCATGGGAACATATGCATCATAGGTCCTACATGCTTCCATATCTAGACAGGATTGAGAGAGGGGAATTCCCTGTGAGACCCGGTGGATTGGTTGATTTGTCATGTTCTCCTTCTACTTCGAGAGCTATGTATGCTAAGGGAAATATGGCGAATATATCAAGAACAATTTCGATCAACATTTCCACCAAACCCGGGGTCGTGGAGAACATTTTTATTGGTGCAGACTGTTCTCCAGAAGAGATCGCTCTGTATACAAATTTTTTTAAAGAATTCCGCGACGTTTTTGCCTGGTCATATGAGGAGATGCCAGGTATAGACCCAGCCATTGTGGAGCATGTCATCATGACATACCCTAACACAAAACCTATGAGACAAAAGCTCCATCCTGTAAACCCTAGAAAAGCGGCCGCCATCAAGGCGGAGGTTGAAAATTTGCTTAAAGCCGGTTTCATCTATTCGATTGACATGACAGAATGGGTTTCAAACCCCGTTCCGATTGATAAGAAGCAAGGTACCATTAGGGTCTGTACTGAATTCTGGGACTTGAACAAAGCTTGTCAGAAAGATAACTATCCTACACTGTTTATCGATCAAATCATAGATGCTTGTGTGGGACATGAGATGTTCTCTTTCATGGACGGTTTTTCGGGATACAATCAAATACAAATTAAACCCGAAGACCAGCATAGAACAGCTTTCATTTTCCCGTGGGGGACCTTCGCTTACCGGAAGATGCCATTTGGCTTGAAGAATGCTGGAGCTACCTTCCAACGTGCGATGAATTTCGATTTTCATGATATCAAACACATAGTAGAACCTTACTTGGATGATCTCCCGGCGTGATCTCGAAAGAGACGGGATCATCCAGCTCATCTTAGACAGGTGTTTGAAAGATTCACACAATATAAGATTCGTTTGAATCCTAATAAGCGTGTGTTCTGTGTCGAATCGGGATGTCTAATGGGATTCATTGTCTCCATTCATGGCATAATGGTCGATCCACTGAAAGTAGAGGCGATTGTAAATCTGCCTCCTCCTTGCACCTTGAGACAATTCCAAAGTCTGCAAGGAATGTCTAATTTCTTACGGCGATTCATCATAAACTATGCTAAAATTACCAAAGGTTTTATGAGGCTACTCAAACAAGACTCCTACTTTGTGTGGGACGAGGCTGCTCAAGCATCCTTTGAAGCCTTAAAAAAGGCACTCCTTTCAGCACCCTTGTTGAGCCCGCCAAACTACTCAAAATATTTTCTTTTATATCTGGCAAGGTCTCTTAATACAATTGGTATAGTTTTAGTTTAGGAAGACGATACACTCCAAGAGCATGTTGTCTACTATCTTTCTCACGCATTGATAGCCCCTGAGGTTAAATATTCGCACGTTGAGAAGTTAGCACTTGCCGCGGTCTATGCGGTACAGAGACTTCGTCACTATATACTTTTACGAACTACTACTGTGATAGCAGAAGTCAATCCTTTCCAGTACATTTTCATGCGATGAATCATCGGTGGGAAATATAATAAATGGATTGTAATCCTACAGTAGTTCGATTTGGTCTTCCAATCGGCCAAGTCGAAGAAATCACTAGTGTTCGCTGAGTTAATCTCAGAATTTCCAAGTGACCTAGAATGCGTTGAGGAAGAATCATCATTCCCTGATGAACATATCTTCCTCATTGCTTCCTTTGACCCATGGTATGGGGATATCTTAGTATATCTCCAGACTTTGAGGTTTCCTACTACTTTTTCTCGAACAGAGCGACGCAAGCTCAAAATCCATGCAAAGAACTACCTTATCATCTCAGATACTTTATATTGACGTGGCGTAGATTCCATTTTATGATGTTGCTTAACTCGAGAATAAGCCGAAGCAGTATTAAATGATGCCCATAGTGGAGCTTGTGGGGGACATCTTTCTGGGTTAGCAACAACTCAGAAGATACTGCGTGCCGGATATTTTTGGCCCACGATCTTTAAAGATTATGTGGAAGCAGTGAAACAATGTCGTCCGTGTCATTTTTTCACTAAGAAAATGAGGGCACACCCAACTCCTCTTCATCCTGTGATTACAGCAGGTCCCTTCACAAAATGGGGGGTTGATTACATGACGTGCAATCTAGCTTCGGCTAGAGGACATCATTACATCATCGTTGCCATGACTACTTTACTAAGTGGTCAGAGGCAATGCCTACTGTTAAGGCAGATGGAGAAACTGCCGCTTATTTAGTGTTTAATCAAATTATTGCACGATTTGGCATACCTTAAGAGATAGTGATTGATCATGGCAGTCATTTCCAAAATAGCATGATGACCGAGTTGCATACAATGCTTGGTTTTCGACAAGAACATTCGTCTTCATACTATCCACAAGAGAATGGACAAGTCGAAGCAGTGAACAAAACTTTAAAGGTTATACTGCAGAGAACTGTTAATGCCAGTCGAAATAACTGGCACATCATGCTGTACTCGGCTCTTTGGGCTTACCGAGCCAACGTTAAGACTGCTACCAGATTCTCTCCCTTCCAACTTGTGCATGGGATAGAAGCAGTCGTACCAATTGAATGCGAGATTCCTTCGCTAAAACTAGCAGTTCAGTTATTACTAGATACTTCAACACTAGAAGAACATTTGTTACACTTAGAACATCTAGATGAACAGCGCCGCGATGTGCTCACAACAAACGAGGTCCACAAAAAATGATTCAAAGGACAGTATGACAAATCCGTCAAACCTAGGTTTTTCAGTGAAGGAGACTTGGTCCTACTTTGGGATCAAGATAAAGAACCCCTAGGACTTGGAAAATTCAAATCCAGGTGGCTCGGACTTTTTATAATTTCCAAAGTACTGAAGAAAGGTGCCTATGAACTGGTATATTACGAAGGTAATAAGTTGGCCAAGCCTAGAAATGGGCTCTACCTGAAGAAGTACTATGCTTAGGCTGACGTACTTTTTCTTGTAACATAGCTGTATATTTTTGTAAAGCTAGTTTTTCGTTATGCTTGTTAGTTAATCTTATGTGTGCTTTTCATTTCGTGTACAAGATGTCAACCGAACATTTCTTAGGATTTGCTGATGGTGCCAGTCGCCACACCTGTTAGTTGGCTGCAGCAGCTTGGGTCATTTACTCACCCGCTGGCCAACTTGTCTCTTCGAGGGGGGTTTGTTTGGGTCCTACCACGAATAATGTGGCTGAATACAGTGCAGTTATAGAAATTCTCCGAGATGCTCCCACTAATGGCATTTCACATTTGGAGGTAAGACTTGACTCACAATTAATTGTATTTCAGTTAACAGGTGTCTACCAGATTAGGGATCTTGTATTGCTATGTCAGTTTCTACGAGTTAGACTATTGGAAAGACAGTTTGATTCTATTATATATGAACACATTCCAAGAAGTTTAAACACATTAGCTGATTCATTAGCAAACTATGTGTTAGACTGGAATTTGTATCATACACTTTCATAAACAACATTGCACACATAAAATTCAAACATATACATATGTAAATAACCGATACTGTATATAACCGATACTGTATCAAAAAAATATGAGTTTTGGATCACAAGTCTATCAATTCATGTCATAAAAGTACAAAACTGGGCATAGTAGCCTCAAAAATATATACATAGAATGTATCCCTCTCCTATGGAGAAGGAGGGACCTCATCATCATCTACTGCATTGCGATAGCATATGACTAGCCTAGCTATCTTCCGCAGCACCCTAAGCCATGTTGGGGGCACCCCAACAACATCTTCCTACATATCAATAGGTATCTAATCCATACGGCATGCAGGAACTTCGTGAATCAACCGACTCACTTTTCTCTCTATGGTCCCCAACATAGCATCCGCTGCAGTAATATCAGCTGGCCTCACAAAGATGGTAGGATGTCCCTCGGGACGGACAGGCCTAAGATCTGCATATGACACTTGATTAGCACTTCAAAATTCATTCATAAAAATCAAATATTTGAAAAGTTTGAAAAAAATTAAATAATTCTCAAAAATTTAAACATACCAATATCTCCCTAGGCTCCACCTGGAGGAAGCACCAGTTCTGGATCATGACGGAAATCCAATCCAGCATACGGAAACTACTCGAAAGCGGGCACTTGCCTCTCCCACCACCCTCAGAAATCATCAGTATGATAACAATAGTGACTTTCCTCCCCACCCTGGCGGAGGAATATGTCACCCCAACGGCCTAGTCTGGGCTCACAGGGGTTAACCTGAGGTAGAGGCATCCCCAAACTGATAGCAGGCATCCTCTCAAAGAAGAAAGTACATAAAAAGCTACTGTACCCAACATTCTTCATTGTGCCGGATTTGCAACCTATCAATTGAGATTTCATGCTCGCCAGTAAACTAGTACACCAATCATATACATGACCGTGTAAGCATTGTACCAACATGCATAGTGTGCCTAGAAGCTAGGTGTAGTGAGGCACTACCTGCCACTCGGTTGATCATACTCACTATCACCTTCAAAGGGAGGCCTTCAATGGTTGAAATCAAGACTTGGCTTCCTGATTTCTCAGCTCCAGCCACACAATATGAATTCATGTACTCTTGCACAGACCTTATGCCCACACGAGAAGACCCTTTCAGATTGATTGCATCTCCTCTCCGTGAGAGACCAGTAATGAAATATATGTCATCAACTGTAAGCTCCAAAGTTTGCCTATGGATGACAAAAGTATTGGTATCCACATCCCAGTATTGAATAAGTCTTCGAAATAGTTTGTTTAGGGCCCTCATGTTTACGGTTCAGTAAAAATTCAATAAACTGCATCTTCGGAGAGCATGGAGAGTGGCCGGATCTTGCATGGCCAACCTATGTCCTCATGTTCTCTCTCCCTCCATTGAAGAGCCATCCTGCACAAAAAATGACAATCTTTTTAGTCTCAGTGCTTGTTTTTAGGTTTTCAGGATTGAGCGCTACTGTGTATACTACACAGTCACGTATGGGTGCTACTCTGTTTGAGCACAGTAGCGCTCATCCCCTTTACACGCTATTGTTATTGTTACACACTAGCGCTCGCATAGTAAGGGTTGTGAGCATCGCGTTGCAAGCATTTTTTTGCTCAAAAAATGAAAACTTAACCATGAAAATGCAAGAAGGGAGGATTCTAACTCACTTGGTGGAAGAAGAACGGCGTTTGGATGCTTGATTTGATCGCCACAGAGATTTGAAAATGCCAAAGGTTGCCCCAAATCTTTGCCCTACAAAACAAATTGGAAATTGATTTTTAAAAATGAAATTATATATATGAATTTGAGTTTAATTTTTACCCACCATTGTTTAATTTTCTATAGTTTCAAAATTTTTTCAAATCACCTAATTAATCAATTGAAACATACATATGGTGCAATATTAATCCAGCTCACATTTTTCCTTAAATTTTTGTAGGATTGATCTCCTAAGTTTAAAAATTCTCGATGTTAGACCTTGTCAACTAGTTAATAGTTCAAATTCATATATCATTCGAGATTTTTTGTTGCATTAACTAATATTTTGTTGAAGACCTAGTTTTGGCAGATTATGAAGCTATGATCCCAGAAGCTGACCTTTAAGTCATTTTAAGCTCTTGTTTGGACTATTTAAACCTAAACAAGATTGCCGAGCAAGCTTGTTCTCTTCGAGCTCGTTAAATTAATCGAAGGCTCATCCACTCAGGTATAGAATTACCCCTTTTTCGGGCCTAGGTGGATTAATTACGGAAAAGGTATACTCTAGGTATACTTTTGTATGCGCTAGAAGAGTTCTTTTCGCTTTGTTTTATACTTTTTCGGGGGAGAAGACTAACTGCACGAAAAAGGACCTTTTGGAGCCTTTCTTTAGGGTTTTCAGGCTCTCTAAACATGAAAATCCCAAGCGAGCATTCACCTACTCGGGATCGATGTGAAATCCACGAGAGGGTAAGTAGAGGACTATTTAAGTTTTTCAACTCTATAAACAAGAAAACACCGCCGAGCACAGACCAATCCGGGCTCGATATAAAATCCACGGATAGGTGAAAAGAGGATTGTTTAAGTTTTTCAGACTCTATAAACAGGAAAACACCAACGAGCATTAATCTGCTTGGGATCAATACTAAAATCCATGAATAGATATATGGAGTTATTGTTTAAGTTTTTCAGACTCCTTAAAATTGAAAACACTGGCGAGCAAGAACAGATCTCGGCTTGATATTAAAATTTAGAGATTAGTAATATAGAGTAATCTTCTATCTCTTCTTCGAACTCTGTCAACAAAGAAGAAGGTCCTGAGTCTTCCTCCCATGGGCTCGTTAAAATTTTTACATGGTTGGATCTATTGAGTTTTCATTCTTTCTTGGACTCATTAAAACAACAAGAAAGGTATTTTTTTATCTAAAAAGAATAAGGGATGGGAAAGACGTGTCATATCTTCAATGTCAAAGGTAGTTCAGTCAGTTCTATCCTTGAACATAGCACCTACTTGAGTCTATCTTGTCGGTTGGGTTTAGTTTTTGACCTCAGGGTGAACCTGATCTCCGAGTTATTTACTCCCCCGGTTGGTTATTCTTCCAACCATATGGAGGGTCTGATAATGTCTCTTACATTTTAGGCTTATCATTTTACCCCATTATGTCAGAAACTGCCTGAGTCACTTTGTGTTGTGCTCACTGTTCAAGGATATACCCTGTGTCGGCCATTCTGCAGTTTACCTTGACCTCATGTGTCGGCCATCCTAGTGTCAGTCTTGTTACATATTATTCCATATCAGCTCATACCAGTTGAGTGTTCCTCGAGTTGGATGATGGAGGATACCTTAAGGCCTCCCTTCCAGCGAACTTCTTCCCATCGACATCAACTCATTTTACTCTGGGAATGAAGTTTAAAGTTTCGGTTAGTACCTTGGAGATTGCAGTCACCAGTGGCAATTTTCCTCGTTGTTGAATTTTGAGAATACATCAATGTCTCTTCTTCGACAGGATCCCCAAGTGTTCAACTCCAAGTCCATCTATTCACACTTGGCGGATCGTACTTGGTACTTTGGGCCCCATCATCATTATCGGTGGAAGTCCTCACATTTGTTAATGGTATACATCAATGACCGGTAATCAAACAATACCCCCCATGTTCGACTGTCAGCTCATCTATTCACATGGTTAGGGTTTGTACCTAGAGTTGTTTTTGGATGAAGACCTTGGGATTTTGGATGACATTACCTCATTCTGTTATCACCCAAGTTGCACAAGACTGAGCCTCACCTATATTCGGCTCTCCATGAGACATAGATCTAGTTTGTTGTTATGGCTATGATCTCTCAGTTTGACATGGATCCACGCTTGTATTCCAAGTGGCCATGCTATATATACATATCCTTGTTATGTATCGGAGATCATGTTGTACCACACTGCACATCTACATGATGTCAAAGATGTAATTGCTTGTTGACCTTGATCTTTGTTTCAGGTGTTCTTGTGACTTGTTTCTGCGGTTCTTTGCTCCTCCTATGGCTTTGGATTATAATGTATTTCGGCCATTGTTTCCCTCTGACCTCACACATTAGGGGGCATCTGTTATAGGTCAAACCTGCACCTCTCCGTTCGTGATCACCTTGAATTATTGATCACACAAAAGGACAGCTTGGATGGAGGAGCATGTTGACCCTAGATGAGACTTTGACTTACTCCATTTCCTGACAACACTGAAAAAACCATAAAAATGTCATTCTGAGATATGGGTGTTACTCTACTTCAACAGACTAGTGCCTGTACCCTACTCCAGTGTGTAATAGTAGCGCTAAAAGCCTTATGAGCACTACTTCTCTTCAGCATAGTAGCACTCACCATTTAAAAAGATATGAGCGCTAGTTTCTAAGCACTAAAGTAGCGCCCTAAACACTACTTCACTGAACAGTAGTAGCGTACATCTCAAAAGATGATTAAAAAATAATTAATTTCATGAAGAGGATTAGTTGTAGGTAGTTTCCCAACTTCCATAACCATCCCTTGACCTGAACTGCTTCTCATGTCCTATAAATACAGGGAAGAATAAAGAGAGGGGTTAGAGACATGAATGTTGTTAAGAGACTTTTAAAGAGAAGCTTGCATTGGAGGAGTTTATGCTGGAAGATATCCAAGCCAGAGAAGAGCAAGAGCCCAGGATCAAGTTGTAGGAGCATGTCACAAAGTCAGGTATATTTGTAACATCAATTTGCATTTGACAATAAAAGGTTGAAGTGTCTTTCTTGTCCCAAATTAAATGTTCATTGAGATAATATACTAGTTTGGATATGTTTCGGTTAATATTGAATGTTTAAATTGCTTTGTCTCTTTCAATCATTATATATTATCCAAGATACACTGAGAAAGGTACTTGTATTGCAGGTTTAGTGAACGGGAGGTGGACTTGAGGATCGAGCGCAAGATCAAATAAAATCTTGGATCGAACGTCATTTGAAAGGTATGTTCTCAAGGCCTATAACCTACTTCTTTTCATGAACATTTCTGTAATGCAGTTAATACACTTACCTGTCATCCCCTTTCAGTTGGTAGTATCAGTTTCCTTACTATAGGGTAGTTTTTCCCATCAACACATTGACATGAGTCTTCTAGTCCAACAGATTGAAATACTTTTGAACAATTAGATTGCCTAAGTAATGACAAGAAAAAATATTCATGAGCAATGATTTTAGTCTGAATGGCCATGCATTGCACTGGATAATTACTAATTATTGACGACAGGTAAATCGCACATTAGAAAAATGGCCTAGTTACTTTGTTTTCAAGAGCTTACACATCAGAGAAGTAATACAAGACAAACTCATCCGCTACCCTCATTTAGAAAGGAAATTGTATAGAAGACAGGAGCTATTCATACTCCAATTTATTGGCCACCAAATTCTGGCTACTATGAAGTATGAATTCAATTACAAAACAATGTTAATCAAAATAGCACAACTGGGTTGCACACAAACTTGAATGCTGACTTGGATAGCTGAATCAAAAGAAAAGATCACAGATATAAATTACAAATATACCATATACAACCCCTTAGAGCTCCTAGACACACAAAAGTTGGAGGGAAACTAAGAAGTAACTGTTTCTGACGCTAACAAATGTAACCTTCATCTGCAGAAACTTGCAAAAACACATGCAATTCTCCAAAGGGTATGTGATGCCACAATCATCTGCTTGAACATATTTGCTATGCCAGAAACATGAATAAGAGTGGGAAGACATAGAGGATACTTCCAGTTTCATCCAACTTTATTGCTTCTAAATGATTCGCTGTGCCAACAGCAACTGCCACCACCCAGGGCAGGGTTGGCGAATCTTGTAAGAGAATTCATAATATTCAACAAGAAATGTGATTTAGGGGAAGTTTTGTTACCTTGAGCACAATTTCCTTACTTTTGCTTATATCGAAACAACTTTTACTCGAGATCATCTACAAACAATTATTTCTATTTTAATCACAGAGATATATGTTGCATTAAATTCAATGCATAACAGGATGTCTAAGACTACTAATTCATCCTTTATAAAGATAGAAATGGTACCCTAAAGAAACCATCTCATGTTTCAACCAAACACTGCAAAGTTTTCTCTTTCAGAAGTTGAAATTGAAATTGGAATTTATTTTGATGTCCATTAAAGACCAAATTCTGTTCAGAACCCCTTCATAACTTCCTGAAGCAAGAATCAATGAATCCCAAAATTACATGCCAGATTTACTCTTGATAAACATGCAATAGGTTAATGAAATCAAAAGAAGGGTTAAATGAACATCCCAAAGCCTAAATATGTCCACTACAGGTTTTCCAAAAAATCATCTTCCACATTTCATAAGCATGAACTAAATTCCACTATTCTAGTACCCTCCTCCCCAAATGTTATCACAACTTCATTCAATCAACAAACTACTGCATTGGGGTTTTAGAAGCTACAAAAAATAATGGAATAGAGAAAAGGAAATTCCATTTAAATACCTGTCTCAACAATTCTGCCAGTGTCCTTGGTAGAGCCTCAATATCCTTCAAAATAATGTAGTATGGGAAAGGAAATGAATCCAAATACTTAGAGAACTTAGGCATTCCATCAGTAAATGACACAGACTGCAAAAAACCATAAAGCACAAAATCAGATGCTTTCCTGTGCATTCAATTCCAAAAGAACACAATGATATAATTATAATAATCCTATTGCAACAATGTGAAGCATTACTTGCACATCCATTATCGATTCTTCTGGACTATCCAAGACAATAAATTCCAGTAGTTACTTCATGCTCAAAGCATCCCTTACACAACACTTCAAATTCTCCTGTATTTTAACACTAAGAGAATTTAGTACTCTGAATTCTACTAAAAATATCATGCTGCAGAGCCATTTTTTATATCTCACATTAAGGTCAAACAAGTCTCTTATTCATGGTGTTTCCACAAGAATAGAAAATTAGAGGGAGATCAAGGACTAGAACGTTAATGGCTAAGACAGGTCCAAACCCATTCATCAGATTTGACTAGGAAATTCCATGTAGGCAAAGGTAATGTGGCAAATGACTTTATAGGAATTACAAAATTTCATATATTACCTCTATTGGAACTTAAAAGTGACTTAAAATGAGGCACTCTGGGAAAAGAAAATCACATTCATTGAAAAAAGGTATATATGGCTTGAAACAAAAATTAGATAAATAAATAAAAAAATTAAAAACAAATCCCTGTGTGACAAGAATATTAATTTCCTAAAAAAATGTACATTTATACATGTAGCAATACTACTTGACAATCGACAAAAATAGAAAACTATACGGGTGGGTAATACATTTTAACATAAATAATAACCAAGATTCAACTTTTTAATGATTGCAGAACTGATAACATGACCCTAAGACTCTTATCTATTTGCTATTAAGGATATGCCAACCATACCTTTTCATGGAAGTGGCCATCTGCAATAATTAAAACAAGTTGTTGAATGTTAGTTCGACCAGAAGGTGCACGGGATCTCATTGCAACATGATCCAACAAATTGGTCAAGTATTTGATGAGGTCAACGACAGGTTCATCTGCTATAGTGTTATCTTGCTTGAAGGAAAACTTTGAAATAATCTACAGTTGTGGTAACCAAATCAGTGCTAAGTCAGTTGGTTATCCCTCAATATTGTAAGTGGCCAAAAGGAAATAAAGCTCATTTTAGTAATTACTAACAAGAAATAATCATTATCATGTTTACCTTGAGACCTGATTCACTCGAGAAAGGCTGATCAAAGTCATGCAGCATATGGACATTACCTTTCTCTCCAAAACTTGCAACTGCCAACTATCCAACTTCCAAATGTGACATTTCCCTGCATATGGTAACAAGAGCTTCTATAGCCATGTGTCCACAATGACTTTTAGACATAATTCGGGAATCATCTATTGCCAAAACAACCTGGTATTGTCACTTGTTGGGTTTTGTGCGTCGGAGCCAGATCTTATCTTTTTGAAACTGGCTTGCAATGTAAGGAATCACCTGAAATTTGTAACGTAGCTAAATGTCCAAATCCATTTTGAGGACAATAGGAAATTTACTTTAAATGGATATCTTATTTCATGAACAGAATAAATAATTGAGAAATAAATATTTACCTTCTTCATGTTTATCCGCTTCCTTGTTTGGTAATCTCCTTCAAGCTTACTTGCTAATGTTGGGTCCATGATTAATCTCAAGTTTAAACAAGGACCGGGGCTTAGATGTTGGACTAGAACATACAAGCATAACTGGTCTATAAAAACAATCAACATTCAGGATTATTGCATGTCTATGTTGTGCAAATAGGGGTAATTCTATGCAAAAATCAGCTTCAAAGCCTCCAAATATATGCCTTTCCTACAATCACATCAGGATATATTCATCTTCGATAAAATGTTCTTGCCTAAATATAGTTTTAATAAAAACATTAGGAATAGAGACTCGGGCAAGTAATGTGACTAATTATGGTAATATTTACAAACAGAGCTCTTTCGAGTTTCTCTAACATCTGGAATCGAAAAAATAAATAGTCACGAGGACTCAATGCAATTTACAAGGTCTAATCCCACTTAGGACAGAAAATATATTTGTTACGGGAGTCTCATTGTGTTTTTCATTAAGGTTATTAACATTGCATTTCCTTGACTAGGGGATGGTTATTGCTTGAACACATTTAGATGCTGAACTAGAACATACAAAGTTTACAAACATAACTGATCTTTAAAAACAGTCAGCATTCAGAATTATGGGATCTCTATTTTATGCAGATAGGGGTAATTCATTGGTAAATAGCAGATTTTATAAGTTCCCTCAAGCTTGGCCCTTGGGTAATGGCTCCGAAGAAGGCCTGGAAATTTGTACCCAATCCACAAGGTATTGTTTCTGCTCCTTCTGAAACCTGTTAAAAATTACTCCCGAGTCCTGATCAATCTAAAAAAGCTTGTCTTGAATTTAGTGTGCATCCTCTTGTTGACTATTTATTTTGTTGGATGTATATCTTTGGAAAACATGATCCACTCTAGGGTATGGGAGGCCTGGATGGCATGTGGTTAGTATTTGGAATCTAACCAAGGGTTTCTTCATGTTTTGATTTAAGGACTGCCAGTTGTGTTTATCATGTAGCAGGGTCCATGGATCTATAAAAATACCCTTGAATTATTTGCTTGGTGGAATGAAGGCCTTTCTCCTGAGGTTTCTTCAGATCTTCACAATTTGATTGCTCATTTGGGTCGAGTTCCCTTGCCTTCTTGTCCAATATTGATGTTATTGTTTTCTAATGTAAGACCCTGTTTATGACTCCCTTCATTGTACATATGTGAATGTGTAATAGTCTGTATTTGGAATTTTTGCAGGGGTGTCCAGCAATGTTGGCTAAGTATATATAGACGCATCCTCTAATACGGTACATGTCTTGTAAAGGTTCCTAGCAGGAGCTAAAGGCCAAGGCCCTAATAGAGAAGGAAGACTCAGGATTTTTATGTTATTTCTTAAGATAGCATAGCAAATTGTATTAAGCACAAAAAGCATATGATATAATATTGTGCATATGGGGACTGACTTACTACCAGCATAGATCCATCTTAAACTTGGATCTATCAAGCACCAATAGGGATCCAATTTCTTGAGCTGTAAATTTTTACACATTCAAAAAAATTTACACCTCATGAATTTTGATCCCTCTCAGTGCTTAATAGATCCGGGTTTAAAATGGATCTATGCTGGTTTTAACATTTTTTATTATTTTATGAATGGACATGGATTTTTTTAATTACTTTTCATTTGGATTTAATTTTTTATTTTATGAGTCGACATGAATTTTTTTAATTACATTTTATTTTTGGTAATGTCACGTTACATTACCTTATGTGACAACATCTCCCCCATACTGGGTTATAGAGCACCTTGTTATTCTCGGTGCAATGAGCAAAAGGAGGGATAATATGGTAGATGTCTTGTAAAGGTTCCTAGTAGGAGCTAAAGGCAAAGGCCCTGTTCTACTGACTGAGTTTCTAAATGAACACTTAAGTCATCAACATCCATAAGCCCAACATGTTCATCATTTGTTTCTTCAACCCTTAAATAAGGTACATCAAGTGCTCCATTTTCCACAATTGATATTGTTAAATTTAAATCTGGGCATGCCCATGCTACCTCTTTTTCTTCGCAATAAATTCATGACAAAGTGATTCATCGACCTGTAAAGGTTACTTGCCACTGCTCCCACATTAATATTTCATATTCTATTCTTAGGCATTGAAACATATAGCCCGTGGTCAAGACTACTCTCTAGAAAATCTAGCCCCTAGCTCCTAGATGCGCTAGCTCCTAAATATCTATGAATATTCTCTTCAATATTAGAAAAACTCTAAACCAGTGCTGTACGGGGACATATACTCAACATCTAGGGGTGTCATATAGGTTATTTTTATGAAAACCCTAAAACAAATTAATAACATTTTCATGAGTGGGAGTATTTTCATCAGTGGAAAGCCATTTGTCAACAAGGGAGCATTTTCCTTTTACGGAAAGCATCTTTCAGTAGTGGGAAGCATAATTTTTTTACTTGTGAACATGTATTATTTATATATAGAATAATATCTGAAGCATATTCATTAGTGCCTACAGAGTAGTGGAATGCATACTATGAAATTATGAATGGCGGTCAAAGATCAAACTTGGTACGGTATGGTGATCTGAATCAAGGTATTTCTGAAGTTAATATTACATAGCTTGGACATTACAGCTCATGATATTAGATTACAGTAGATAAGAAGGAATCAGTACACTGGATTCTAACAATAGTGGACCCAACTTTGCTTACTAAGAATGGAACTTGTGATGCCCGGTCGAGGATTGAACATCTTGCCATTTGATTGCATTGACAACAAGAATGGATATAAAGTAAGGCAAGGAAACTTAAAAGCCTTGAGAAGTCAACCTAATACAATTCACAATTAAAAGCCAACAGTTTATAAGAAATTGTCAATCTACCAAGTATTTACATACTATCAAATGAATGAGCTGCTCATTGACTGTGCGATAATTGGGAATTTGGGAGGGTATTTCTCTCTAGAGGGTGCTTTGAATATGATTGTCTTTTGTGATATTGAGAGCAGTTTATTGTTCCCATAATGCCACTAGGACTGATAAAAACAAGTTGCAATATTGGAAAATAAAAATTGAGTACTTGTTACATGGAAAATCTGTTTGTGGGATTGAGTTGATTCTTGCAGAAGTTAAACATTGTTGGATACTTCCGGAATATCTATTATTCTAGCTATTATAGTCAACATTTTGGGCCCTTCTAGCTGGGACTATCACGACAAAATATTTCAATTAGCAAAATGTTTATGCCATGAATTAACATAGGTAGAATGCTGGAATTCACACTCTATATACCACAAATACATCCACTTTTTTTCTATTTTTTAAACATCGAAAGCAACAATAACATCAAATAAATACATTGCCACATGAGTATGGAAAGAAAACTGATATATAAAATCATAAGATGTCTAGGGATACATCACACATAAAAAATGAATCGTGCTATCAGAGCCAAACTTGGGTTTATATTGTAAGGACACTCCTGCCTGATCTTTGGTCAAATTTCCGTTTCCCTTGGCAACAAAACTGCTGGATATTGGCCATATTATTCTTAATGAACATCATGCAAGGTATGGAAATCGTTCTACTACCAATTGATAAAAACTGACACATAAAATAAGGGTAGAATGACAACAATTGTAGATAACAATCAATTAAAACTTCGTAAGAAAAGGAAAAGGCATTGTATCACTACTGTGAATCATCAAAGAAGGCCCGGAAAAAATTATCAGAACAACAGTTAGGAATTCAAAATCACAGGAGGATAATTGATGCCATACAAAAGAGAAGAAGCATAGCAATTCTCATAGAGAAGCAGAGCTGCCACTGCAATTAATTATTAACTATACAGATATACATTGAATTTCATTACTTGCTTGATCTTTTAACATGTATTTTGTAGAAACCATGAAAGAATCATCTCCTAAACTTCTTCCATTACTCTTCTCCATGTGCAGGTAACCACTAATTTTCTAGTTGATCATATGTTGAACCTTATCTCTAGCAAAAGGGTCTAAATCTGCACTATGTATAGTCATCTACCCTCCTTCACCTGAAATAATGAAATCATCATATGTTGTTGACATTTTTTGAACAGAGGTTTCCTCACTGTCAGCCAATGGCAGACTATCCAATAAAACATCTAATGTGTTCCATCCAGGTAAAACTAATGAATCTTTTTCCATCCAACATTCTTTTTTCTGAGAGCCCAACTCTTAATCAAGCGAGACTGTTGTGGTTGTCCAATATTTCAAACCTAGATCATCTCTTTAACAATGGCATCTATTATGGCTTCATCCCCATTAGATTTTCCAAGGTTGCTAAAGAACAATATCAACAGAAATGCCCTCATTTAACTCAATCAAAGGTATATAAGCATATAAACAAATCTACAAGGAAAGTATAAGGCTCTCCCCGACTTTGGTTCAACATTGAAATGGAATTATCATATGGGAAAGTATATTGTTTATGTGGAACTGTTCCATGGAAACCCAACACTTCCACCTAAATCAGCCCCAACCATTACATCTCAATAAGCAAATTCACTCCAATGGGATTGCTGGCTCTAGTGCACTAGTTCCTATCCCTCTCCAACAGGGTTTTCCCTAATTGTCTCAACACTAAATAATTCAAATTTGTATTTACTAGACTCCACTATCTTTATTAGTAGGTTGTACACTCTTCAATTACTTTTCCACACATTGATTGTATCCCAAACATTCCTAGAAATTTTGCATCACCAAGCTTTATAGAGTGCCTCACATATTTCTCATAATTAGCATCTTTAGGTACTAGCGATTTCAACATCATCCATCCCCTCCAATGCAACTAGAACTATAGGAAAGTATTAGGTCTTTCTCTCATTAGGTGATTTACCTTCACTACCATCCTACTCTATCACACAAACATTATAGGCCATATTCTTATTGGTATGGGATATCATTTTTTCCAATAAATTTTGATATGAACATAAATTTTCTTCAAGAAAACATGGAGGAAGTAGATTGTCGGTGGCCCTTTTGTGGCCTGGCTACACCTTGAGGACTTTTATGATCCCTCACTATTCCTCTCAAGCTAGTTGATTCTTAATTCATACAGATCATGCAATGTACATCATTCAAATTTGAGATTCATGTATCTACATGGATATCATGAGGACCATTCTACATAGTTATCCTGTTCCTAGCACACAAATATTTCTCATTTTTTGGATATTAGGCACATAGTAGCCTCAATATTGCACCTCACTAGAGCTAGTTCTACTAATTTCCAACAACATTTTGTATGTTGTCATTCTTAAACTGGGAAACATTGGGGATACAATTCACCTTTCACAATAATATGCTTATGGTTTTGATTTATGGTGTATATGTAAAGGTGCTAAGCTAACGTACTTTTCGTGGCTACAGAGATGAAAGTGCTTTTTGTGGCTATAGAGATGAACGTACTTTTCATGGCTATAGAGACGAAAGTTTGTGGCTATAGAGACAAAAAGTACGTTCGTCTCTATAGCCACGAACGTCAGGGGAATTTTCAATTTTTTTCCAAAAATTTAAACCGTTTTTCCATGAAAACATCAATTTTAACTGTTTCGTGGCAAAATTTCATGGGACTTTTGAGCCATATGTAGTAGTGGAATAACAAGCACATCATAAACACAAGAGACACAAATTTATCCTGGGAAACCCTCATGGGGTAGAAAACCCAACAAAACTTCCTCAATATAGATGATCAACAAGTACAAATACATAGTCCCCAAACAATATCTCCTTATCCTCCTTTGCAGATCTCTCTCTCTCTCTCCTATGCGATTTCACTAGTGAGTGTGTGTTAAATGAGGAACACACCTCCTCTATTTATAATTTACTTCACTTGACTTTTAACCCTAACTAGGTTGGTCCCAACAACTTAACCACTCAACATAATGCTGACTGGGCTGAATCCTCTAGGGGACTTAAACACCCCATTACAATTGACTCTAGGGGAACTAATGCCCCAACTTACATGGGAGGTTTTACCTCAATGACTTTACATTATAATAACATCCCGACGGAGGAATAAACCATCTCCGGATGAATAATAATAAAGTACAAATAGAATATTCTTTGAAGTTACAATATTTCAACACTTCACAACTAGAGAGAAGATTTCATTAAAATATGTACTTGAATTTTGAACATATCCTTTTGCCACCAAGCGATCTTTATAATGTTCCAACAACCCATCATTGTTCTTCTTTACTTTATACCTCCACTTGTTTCCAATAACCTTTATTTTTGGTGGTACATCCACAAGTTTCCATGTTTAATTCATGTGTAGTGCTTTCATTTATTCATCCATGTATTTTCTCCATTTATCTACATTCTCAAATTCGCTAGTTTTCTAAAATGAACCGAGTTCACCATCATCAATTAACAAATAAACATATGAATGAAAATCAAGAGAATACCATTCCGTACATCTCTGGGGTGTGTATATCTTCTAAGTTGTGGCCATTAAACTTGTTGTTCTTCATGTTGATCGGAAGCTTCACATTTTCATCTTCATTATTTCTACTTCAATAGGTACAATAATAGGTGGGTTTTGTACCTCATTTTCCATGAATTTTCATTAAAAATGATGACGACGACGATGACGATGAGATGGTTAACATCCACTAAGACCAAATTTGGTCTATTGGACCTTAAGAGAAAAAGAAAGAAATGAATTATTTGGTTTGCATTAAAATTTTATTCCTATGCTCAAAAATCTTAAAGAGAAGCGTTCCTAAATTACCATAGTTTTGAGAGGTTAGCAGGTTAAAAAGGTCAGTGTTGTAACATAAATTTTGAAATTGAGACCTGATGTGGGTGTAAACAGGGCATTCTACGAGAAAGCACTTTCATCCTCAAATCTCATAGTCTTGTAGAGATGACCAATCCTTTCAACCCACGAATTTTTAGGAGTTGTCCAATTCCCAGTTTCACTATGAAGCTCATAAGAGTTCGTTCTTAACTTGACAATATTAATTTTCTTCTTTGAACTAGTTAAAATCGAGAGGTAACTTTGAACTTCTAGATTAGGGTTAATGACATCCCTATTGTATCTCATTTTTCTTTGAACCTCTAAATTATTCTTGCACCAAACTTTTTCTTTAAACTTAGATGTAATAATGTTTTTGATGTTATTGATATTTTGCAAAGTGACATTTTTGTCAATCCCCCAATGGTTTAACCACACCATGGCATCTTTATGCCAACCCCGCTTAAGACATAGTAGGTTTTTCCTAGAATTTAAATCAATTTTAGGAAGTGTATGGTCCCTTGTTGTTTATCTTGTGCTTGTACATCAGGTACCTAGTCATAGCCATGCTCTCAATGGGGAGAGAACCAATTCTATGAGGAGAATAGGATAAGGTGTACTGCTTTTAATTTTAAGGTTAAAATCTATGCTAACAATTACCCTGTGTTTAGTAGGATCCCACAATCCATACCCCTTTAATGTATTATCATAACCAAGAAAAACACATTTTCTTGACTTTGGGTCAAGCTTGGACCTCATTTATTTACACACGTGGGAAAATTCATCACAACCAAATACATACAAATGAGAATAATCAACTATCTTACCATACCAAAAATCCTATAGGATATTTCCATTCAGTGCAGTTGTATGTGATATGTTAATCATATAAATTATTGTATTAACAAACTCTTCCCATAATCAATTATCCAACCTAGATGTGCCAAGCATGTTTCTTGCATGTTCCAAGCTTGTGAGATTCATTCGCTCAACCACACCATTTTGTTGTGGAGTATATGGAGAAATATTAGTGGTGCTTAATTCCTTCTTGCATACAAAGTTTATCAAAATCCATGGAGCAATGTTCTCATCCATTATCTAACATGATACATAAAACAAAGTTTCCCAAACATTTGACTACTCGTGCCTTGAACTCTTTAAATTTTTCTCAAGCACACCATTTTTCTCTTGATGGGGTTGAAATACCTAGTGTCAATAGTCAATGGATTCACCCCAGTATGAGGTCCCAACTAGACCTTGCATTGTTTGAAATAGGGAATCCATCCAACATAGGGCTTGAAAACCGTTTTCTAGCTGTTTTTTTGTTTTGGGAATGCTATGCAAAATGTAGGATGTGGCTAGCCTAATGCAAGGAAACTAATAGAAATCTGTCTTAGCTAGGAGTTGTAACTATGTGAACATTGACTACCGTATGCACACATTTAGAGTTGTAAGTAAATGAGGAAATGAGTTTTCAAGAACAAGCAATACATGTATACATAAACATAAAATGAGGATTAAAAAATGATTATTCCCATTTAATCTAGTTAAAAAACAATAATCATTTTACCAAACAAGTAATTTAAGAGCCGTACGAATTAGAAAATTTAATGAACAAGCACTGACTAGTCATACACTAGTCCAATATTTTCATGTAACAATATAGTATAAACAATGAAATAAGTTGCAATATTCCGAGTTTTGACTTGGAATGTATTAAATAAATTATGTAAATGATGTAAATATGCTAGTATGGATTCCTAATGCAGAGCTCAAGGCCAAGACCAAACTAGTGAATGGCTAGGCATGTATCATGTAAATATTTCTATATGGACCATGTGGTTGGCTTGTCATGCTCACTTGAAAGCTATGTAAATATTATGTTTGAAAAATAATAAAATGGTCCAAGATGGCTGTGTAAAGAGCACTAGAGGGGCTATGAATCACTAAAGGGGAATACGAAAGGGGGCCTATGGGATATTAAATCCTCTATTGCCAAGTTTCAACCTTAGAACTCATCCAATTGCTGTCATGTTCCTTAAATGAGCCAATTACTTCCATTTTACTATTAAATCCAATAATTGAATGCATGCGTGAGGTTGGTGGAAACATATTCTCATGTAGTTATAGAAGCATGGGATGAATGTACTTCGATGGCAGTTGTATTTTATATGAATTTACTTCTATGAACTATGGATTAGTTAAGGGAAATGCTTTCTTTGTGTTGTGTGGTGTAGTTGGAAGGAGTGCCATGGATGTGATGGTTAAGTAATATTCTTGTAGAAGATTTGGATGATCATTTGGGATAATCATTAAGAGCAATTGGATTGTGGGATGAGAGAGAATCCTGTAGGTGTTTCCTTCACCTTGGTGGCCTCATAGCCTGACTTGGGGGTCGTATTTATAGTTATCTACGGTTGGGTGGACAATATCTCTTACATATCTAGTTGCTTGGATATTCTTATTTAAAGATAAGTATTCTCTTTATATATGAATGTGGAATGATTGTATTTTATACTATGGTGAATATGATTGTTTATGCATGATGAATGTGTAGATAGAGTTTAATTCCACTCACTAAGTTTTTTTGACCCAAAATCCGACGGCGAAAAAGTCGAATTTGCTACAACCTATGGTCGCCTATCCAACAATTCCAGTCTTTTTTTTACTGTCAGTGGGATATCGGCTAAAATCTGACATAGTTGAAGATGTTGGATATTCGACTACCCTACCTCGTCGGTTAACCGACTTCCTCCAGCTTCACAGGTATTCGGATAAGAGACAACGTTAACTTCCAATATTGATCGGATACCATCCTTTTTCCATTGATTATGCGTCGGTTCAGTCATCGGTTAAGCGACGTGTATGCCATACAAAAAAAGGCAGATCTGATGTTCCAAGCCATCGGAAGTATGGCACAAGCGTCGGATATTACCCTGCGATCGTCGGTTAAGCGACGTGGATGCCATACAAAAAAAAAAGCGGATCCGACGTTTCGAGCCGTTGGAAGTATTGCAAAACCGTCGTATATTACCATGCGGTCGTCGGTATTAGGTCATCGGTTAAGCGACTACCCAATACATTTAATTTTTTTTTTTTTTTGAAATAAAACTCTTCAAAATGAATACATGTTCTCTAATCCCTATGCTTATGTAACATTGTGGCATATTCGTCACAAAGAGATGGTTGGTAGTGTGCTTCGATTGTGTCAAGGTACTCTTACCTAACTTCTCTAATTTGGTATACTGAGGAGTTTGTATATTCATGTATGAGATCATATTCTTTGAATAAGGCTCATTAGATAGTTAATATTCATTGAAACATTAATATTCATTGAAACGAAACCAAAATATTCATTGAAACATTAATATAATGCTAAAACATTTTGACATATTGTAATTGTACAATTCAAATCAGGTCTACATGTTGCCCTGAGGGTGTTGTCGTCTGATCAACATTCGATGAGTGTATTTCCCGATCAACGTTTTGCATCAAATATAAATAACATTATATAAAACAAACCAAGTTATTAATAATGGAAAAACAAAGCAAATAAAAACTCTTTTTTCTTATTATATTTGTACTATTAGAAAGATGTATACCTTCTCCGTCGAGGAAGAAGTACTCCTCCGACCATTTGTTGGCAGGGATTTATCCCGATGACTGGCCTGCAAAGTAAATATGGGAAATTTAAACGAAATAAAATAACAAAAAATCCTTATGATGTTTAATTTATTATTAAAAGGTTGGGTAAAATGTTTTATAGTAACCTTGTTTGTATCTACTAGATTCACAGGGTAATTAATAAGCAACTCGTCCCCTGCATATATTGTTTTAATAGCAACTACAAAAACACGGTTTCCTTCACGCCCCTCAAATTTGCAGTTTGGTTGCTTAATTGTAGACCCTGGTTGTGAACTGTTTATAAACCCCACAATATTCCCTGTGGCCTTTGGCCTTCCGTCCATGTACAATGTTCCTCCTTTATTTTGATTTTTGTCTTTCAATTGTAAATAGTTTGTTGACAATCCATAACTACGCATACTTTTTGTATATTGAACAAGGCGCATCCAATCGTTGTAGTTGTATATGGGTCCAACATACTCCAATTCTGTACATGTCCCGTAACCGACCAAGATGCAATCCATGGAAAACAACCCAAAACCATGTATCGACGACGGTGCAATTCGATATCTCCTCTCGTTCACACATAAATCAGTGTTCGGTGGAGGAAGATCCTTCGGTACCCATTGTTTCACTAAATGTCTGTACCTCAAGGGAACCTCTTCGTCGTCTTTTGTCTCATCACCATAGGAACATGCCCCCCCTTTACCGTGAAAAAATTCATTGTGTCTATGGAATCTTCTTTTGGTTTTTTGACATCTAGTTGATACAATTCTTCTAGACCTACTGGATGTCTCACTTTCCTCTAGCCTTCCTAAACTCCCCTCGCTCGAGGAAGACAGATTAGACAAATACCTATTTGGTTCTACCTGCACCATTGGAAAAAAGTTTAGATTCGACCGCAAGGCATAGCGCCTCTTAAAATTTGACGTGTATCGCCTTTTATAATTTTACTTGATCCTCATTCCCTTTATCAACATGTAGGCATTCAAGTGATGATCAGAAGACGACCAATTTATCTTTCTTAAGAGTAGAAAATCATGCAATATTTATGAGTTGTTTTTTACTATTTGATTTAACGCTACATCACACATGTAACACACATGAAACACTACACATACACGTTACAGGATCTCCTCTAATGCTACAAGTCCTGGCTACTTAATGAAAACTATTTACCACATATTTGATTACCTTAGTGTAGATGTTTCCTATAATATACTCAGAAGAGTTACTTTCAGAAATGACTGTGCCTCTTAGAGGCCAGTCAACTCTAGGAACTAAGTGACCCTATGATAGGGCTAGTACAAACCAGAGAGAGAGATATGACCGGGCTATGGTATGGTCAATCAAAGAAATTCAATGACAGTAAAAAGGCTTAGTACAAAGACCAACCAGTAAGGTACAAGTTAAAAAAAAAGAATGGGCATAAAGACTCATAACCCTTGGGACTAAGGGGGTGTACACTACCTCAAACGTGGACAAACTACCATAGTTATAACCACAAGACCAAAAACATAAAAGGCGGTACAAATCAATATATGCAATATCTCCTTGTAACTACCTCATATATGCAATAGCTCCTTGTAACTACCTCTTGTAACTCAAATAGTACCACCAAAAGTTACGATAGCATGCAATCTTCCTAACTAGGGTCAGGAGGGTGGTACAAAGTGGGTATAAAGACTCATAACAATTTGGAGAAAGTGGGTGTACCTCAAATGTGGACAAATGACCATAGTACCCATAAGACCTAAAACATAAAAGGTGGTACAAATCACAAGATATCCCAATATAAGTAAAACACCCAAAAGGTAAAAGGCAAGGTACCACAAAAATATTATCGACAAAATGAAAGGACCATAAGACAATCGACAAAGGTGGGGTACAACCATTCATCTCTCTCTCAAATGTACCATTGTTCCATATAACTTGAAAGACCATCATCACAGTAAACGGAAAATTCCACATGGGTGATGTGATCACGTGGTCCTCTAGACTACTCCTACGGTCAAGCGTTAGTGGCTCCATGAAGGGGTGTTCAGTCCCTTCAAAATACCATCTAACTCAACCATCTCGAAGACCTAGGAGAAGAGGACATCACACATCATCAAATAAGTATTGGTAACTACCGTGTATGAACTCAAAAACCCTAAAGCAACCGAGCGTGTAGAAGGGGAGCTATGAAAAGACAAGGCTCACAGGCCAAAAAAAAAAGCTCAAAAAACTGTACTGGGACCGATGTCACAGTAAGCGAGCTGAAACAAAAGTGGCCAGAATGCCAACAAGTAGCACTAAAAAGAAAAAGACCCTCTAAAAAGGTGAAAATGCAAGCAAACTTCCTAACTAGGAGCTGGAGACCTCGACAAATCGTATCCTTCGCAAGGTGATGAAATCCAAGTCGAACAATACGAAGTGAGAGACCGAATTTGAAGGATATCCCTCTACTAAAAGGGATCCTGGGTAAAAGAGCCCTAGTAGAAAAGTCACTAAGCTACCTCGTTCATGACACGTCGGAAAAGGTTTTCGGCGCTTCTGCCTTATCACCCTTGTATCACCAGTATGGTGGCCGGAGAATACAAGGAAGACAATGATCGGTGTTGCCTTAGGGCTAAGTTGAGTGCGGCATTCCACATAGTCCATCCGGTTCTCGATCTCGCGGCGGTTTAACCCTGAAACAACAGGAGGCCCCTCCACAAACTAGTGTATGACCGTGTCAACAAATACTAGAGGATTTTGGTACCCTAGAGGACAACAACTATGTCCTAGATGATAATGACAAGGGGGAATTATTTGGATGCCTATCCCCGGTGTCCTACCTAACTAGCAAATTCTTTTTCTCCTCAAGTGAGGTTATGGTGTGTTTAGTTAGGGGGTGTAAATTTTAGTGGTCGTATTACTCAATTAGGTGATGGAAGTGAAACTCGTGGTGTGATGACTGAATCAAACCATGCAAATGCATATGAATAAAATAAGCCTTTCCTTTCAATGAATGCTAGCTAAGGTAAGGAGAGAGTTCTTTCAAACTATAACTACTCTTTCAAATTAAATGAATCCATTAACAATAACTTTCTTCTACTTCTAATGACTAAAATGCATGACAATGTTTAAACCTAATTAGCAAGCATAAGCATGACATTGTGATATTGTGAATAATCATGTATGGTAGGACACACTATTTCAATTTAAAACCCATTTAACGTATGCTAGGAGACTTAAATTACAGAATGATCTCATAAGTATAAGCCCAAGAATATTTGTCACAGTCCAAAATCTATTCACCAAATTCAAATCACTTCTACTATAGCTCAAGTTATGTGGTGTAGACATCATACTTGAACTCATTAAAAATTCATTCTTTTGCATTCACAGTCAACATAAGTACAACAAAAGGGATCATGATTGCTAGGGTCCACAGTCAAACATGCATCTACGAAACATAAAATTCAAAGATGGAAGGTAAGATAAGTTAATTACAAAATTAGGTCAATGGGACCCCTAAGTACAAAGCTGTTGATACAATGTGGGAGTGCAAAAGCGGCTCCTTTAAAAGGCATATTCTATTGAAAGAAAAGGAAACCTGCCTTTGCAAGATAAATGGATCTCCCAAGTCCTAGTACACATTCAAGCAACAATTTTTCCATCTACAATAGAAACTGGGGATAATTTCTTCTTAAGAAGGGAGGAAATGATGAGCACTATGGGGTTAAAGTGCTTATCATATGTTGCAAATTCGGAATTTCACTGGAAATATATCCCACCAATCTATTTGGAAATTCACTAGTTGTATCTCAAATTCTAGTTTTATCTTGGCTACACATTAGGCTTATAATTTGCTACAACAATAAAAAGTAATAAATACGTAACTATTCCTAATAGTAGTTAATAATATTTAAATATAGTCTATGAAGAGAAGTGTCTCTTCAATATGTGATGGCCAAGCCATATTTAAGGCAACCATATCCTTTGTAATTTATCCATCATCGATTATATATTATTATTTTATTAAATGGAGTTATTTTCCATTGGAGGATTATTCGCTTGAATAATCACCGAGTATATCCGGACATGGATATAGCTTTGGTATCAGAGCATCTCTTTCCTCGAGCCTCATTGATCCCAGGCTGGTAGCCATCCTCTCAGAATTTCTGAGCTACTTGGTCCTTGACCAGATATCGGGCTCTTGGCCCTCTTCTTCACATACCCTTCTTCCCTGCCACTCACCTCCTTCCACTGCTCATCCCATGTTTCCCATTTGCCCAACCTCCCACCTCCCCCGCACTCTTCCCTTCCCGCGTGTTTCTACACTACCTCCTGCTATTCCCTTTCCCCTCGCTCTCTGCATTCCCTCGCAGCTCCTGCTCCACCACCGATCCACGCTGCTCCACACGCGGCCACCATCTCCAGCTCCTCGTCGCCTGCCCCTCAGCCACCGAATACCTCATGCCTCCTTCCACCGCCACCTCCCTGTGCCTTCTTCCTCCCTCGCCCACCCCCTCCTTCTTCATTCTGCAGTCCTCCTTCCAACCTTCCAAACCCGCGTCCGTCCTCCTGTGCTCCTCTTGTCCACCACTCCCTTCCCACGCCACGTCTCCTATCTGGCACTCTACCCACGCTTCCTCTCCGACCACACCACACCGCGCCCCCTTCCTCCAACTTCCATCTACCTTCCCCAACGCCGCAACTCGACCAGCTCTCACGCATCTATCCTTCCACGTTCCATTGCATTTCTACACTTCCGAGTCCGCCCTATGCTTCATCCATTCCACGCTCCATTCCCTGCCCACATTCTCTACATCCTATCGCCCTCCATTTCACCATTCTGCAACGGCTGTCCCATAAGCTCTAGCCATAGCCCTTCTTCCACGTGAAATTCCATCAAAACCCTAGCTTTAAAAAAAAAAAATTTAAACAATATAATAGTGTTATTATAATTGTTTAAATATTTTGATTGTTTAAAAAAAAAAAAAAACTATATGTTAAACTATATATATAGTTTATAAAAAAATATTATTAATAATAATTATTAATTAATTAATTAATAATTATTAATTAATTAATTAATTATTAATTATTATTATAAAAATATATATATATGAATAATAATATTATTATTAAATTTTAATAATATTTATTATTATCAAAAAAAAAAAAGTCAATTCTTTTTGAAATAAGAATTGTTTGAAGAAACAAAGCTAATTCAAGTCAAGAAGACCAAGTCAAAGGAGACATTAAAGACAAAGTCCAAGCAAGACTCCTTATTATCAAATAAGTCGAAGAACACTTATCATCGAAGAAATCAAGTCAAGGACAATCATTTATCGTTGAAGAAGTCAAAGTAAAGGAAGGCTCATCAAGAAGTCGAGACACGTTAACGACAAGGACGACCAAGTTTAAGAAAGACTCATCAAAGAAATCAAGGAAGATCATTCCACCGTCGAAGAAGACAGAAACCATGGAAGCCAATTTGCGAGAGAAATTAGAAGCCAAGTTAAAGCGCTATCGAAAAGACAATGAATAATTATGAGACATTAATACACAATCAGAAATAAAGATTGAACTACATAAGATACAAGAACGGTTCAATGAACATACAATGTCCAACCAGAAAAATCACATAGAAAAATTATGTGCGCAAATCAAGGAATTAAAATATGAAAGTGATTTCAATCAGAGATTGAAAAATCAAGATATAAAGAAGGAAATAAATAATTACGAAGCAGAAATAATACGCTTGAACAAAATCGTTAGCGACAAAGATGAAGAACTAATGCAGTTACGACATAAATTAGAAATTCAAGAATCAGAGGTCGGCCAGTGTCGACAACAGATAAAATTTCTTCAACAACAAAATGAAGACTCTAAAAAGACACATAAGTCAGAGATCGCGAAGAGTAATAAAGCATTATCTAACAATGTTGAAGAAATTTTTAGACTAAGAAATCATAACAAGATACTAGTTGTAAAATTAGTCACAGCAGATCTAATGAACAAGTAAATCAATCACAACAGATGAACATAGAAAATATGGTGCAAAACTGTGCAAAACATGCAGCAGTGCTCTCTATCCCAGAAAGGGTGAATGAATTACAATAGATTACAATACAATCCAATACCTGTCAATGAGCAATTCGAATTGACTAAGTAGGCCATTCGAATCACTAAATGGAGTAGCTTGACTCTATCTAGGAGTCCTCATCAATCATCGGTGGTGCTCATCAATCACAACAACCAGTCATCCAGGTGTCAAACTGAGTCTAACTGAGTGTAATAAATGTAACTGAAGTGTGTAGCACTGATATAGGATCTGGAGGCTCAGTGGGGGCGCATGGGAGGCTAACTGAAGTCAGAACAAGTCACCTAATCAAACTGGAGGTCAAACGGAAGTGATACAGTCAGTCGAGAGTGAAACTAGCCTTAAATCAGGGAGAATCGGAGCTAACTGAATGTAACTGGAGTGAATCTGCAGTGGTAGGTGAGCAAGTGCGCCCTTCTCTGGCAGTAGGTGAGAAGAGGGCGCCTTTCAGCTTAGGAGGGCTAAAACTCTGTGGTAAGTGGCTCCCGGGTGCTAGAAGAAGGTGGATAAGGTGCTGGAGGCATCAAACTGGTGACTGGGATGCATGCCTATGCATGCAAGATCCTGAAATAGATCATATCCTGAAATAGATGATCCTGAAATAGATCATATCCTGAAATAGATGATCCTGAAATAGATCATATCCTGAAATAGATCATGCAAGATCCTGAAATAGATGATGTATCCCGAAATAGATGATGTGGATATCCGAACACTAGTCACAAAAATTAAGAAGTTGAAAAATAGTCGGAAGATAGAACAATCTATGGACGACATTGAAGGGAAACTTCTAGACAAACAGGAAGAAAATAGTTGTATCAGAAGTCATAATGAAGATCTTAAGGAACAACTTCAGAAATCTGAAGATGACAGAAAATCGCAAGTCGAATTGATTAAGAAGTTTCAAAATGATAATAGGCAGTTAGAAAACAAGTTGGAAAACATACAGAACAAAAACTTAAATCCTCAAGAGACGAAAATACAACTTCCAACTCAGATCAATGCTCTAAAGGCAACATTCTTAAACGAAAGTGACATCGTGAAAGTTCCCTATCGACACCCCAACCATAAAAACCGATATTTGAAAAAGTGGGAAATGTCGAAAGATAATGGTACTAATGTGATCAAATCTCCCGACGACACATCAGTAGGGAATCCCATCAGTCCACAACAAATCAATTTGGGATGGATTCATCTGTCAACGTATCGGAAGTTATGCTCTACACTTAGCAGTTCGTATCGACATGTTTCGACGGCCATGACATCACAAAGAACAGTGCGACAAAATTATAAGGCTTTGAGGACAAAGCCTCTCTAAGAGAGTGGCAATGCTACAACAATAAAAAGTAATAAATAGGTAACTATTCCTAATAGTAGTTAATAATATTTAAATATAGTTTATGAAGAGAAGTGTCTCTTCAATATGTGATGGCCAAGCCATATTTAAGGCAACCATATCCTTTGTAATTTATCCATCATCGATTATATATTATTATTTTATCAAATGGAGTTATTTTCCATTGGAGGATTATTCGCTTGAATAATCATTGAGTATATCCGGACACGGATATAGCTTCCTAATAGTAGTTAATAATATTTAAATATTATTAACTACTATTAGGAATAGTTACCTATTTATTACTTTTTATTGTTGTAGCATAATTGTCAGCAACTACATGTATTGGATTGAAATTAAGATAAAGGGCTTGAAATCGTCTCCTCAACTTGCAAACATTTGTAGGAATTGCATGTTTTTCCATCAGACCTAATGATTAAGGCATTGTGATAGAGGAAGGCCTTATGGATACTTCAAGCTCTTATCCTAGGATCACCTCTGTACTATGTTTTTTTATTGTGAAACAACAAATGCAACATTAGTCACTATTGCAAGAAACAAAAATGCTTACTTCTCACTTAGTTTTGTTTGTCTTTGAGTGGTATGCATAAAAATAAGGACTTTTGGTCGTCTAGTACTTATGTAAAGTGTTTGGAGAGGCTTAATGTTGCTTTTGTTGGTGATAGTGACATTGGGATGCAATGTGTTCTATCAAGTTGTATAAACATATGTAAGCTTGAGATAAGGGATAGACCATTTAGTGATTTGGCTCTTTTATGAATCAAATTCATACCTTTGTTTCCAAAATGGCCTATCATTTCCTATTCACTCATATGCAAACCTAGAATCTGTCCACTTATTCTTTTGTCATTTTGCAAACTTCACACATTACACACACACTCCTAACAAGAATGGTATTCCATTCCTTTCCCATTTATTGGCCCGGCTAATAACATGGAGAAACATACCATCCTTAGATAGTAAGGTTAGGATACATGGGATAACAACTCAAAGTTGAACATATGGAAACAAACTAAGAACAATTCTCTACAGTTTGGATACAAAGGACGTGATACTTCATCAAGGTTCAAGCCAACATGCACTAATATTGTTCCCTTGGATAGAAAATACCTCTATACCAACCTGTATCTAGAGCATTAGTTAAACTGGATAGGGAAATCGATGTGTGGAATATAGATTGTCCAGCATCAAACAAAAATTCAGGCTAGGGTAGTGATTGCAACAAGGAGCAATGTATCACTATGGAGGATAAGCCTTGCACTCCCCAGCCTTCATGGGAACCTACAAAAAAAAGCATGGAATTGCAGCTACAGGAACAACACACAGAGAAAATATTATGTGTAGCAACATCACATGGAGATGGAAGAAAAGATACAAAATAAATATTGCTGCACTTTCCTTTATTATGCACTAAGAATACACACTTACAATTTCAGAATAACTGAAACTTTCAGCTTCCCACCTTGACACATGTGGGGTGAACTACTTGAGTTAGTTACTTGGAGAAGCATGCTTGGCACAAGTTTTCATGTCACCACATACCTTAGCCCATGTGATGCGCATGAGTTGGTTATGTTAACCGTTAAAATGGACCTTGTCAAGGTGGAGTGATCCACTTGTGGACCCATTCTCTTTTGTGGACCTAGTATAATGTTTTTACCTGTAACTCCCCTCTCTGTTGTTCCATAAAAGAGAAGGAGGTGCACATGACTTCTAAGCATGAGAGCTAGAGTGAAGAGTGGTGTGATGTGATAGCTAGGGTATTCTATTTAGAGTGTATTGATTTATGAGGTTGTGAGAAGGTGGTTGGTTTTGTATAGTAAGCTTGGGAGACTCTGATTTTGGATTATGTAATTCTCTTTTCTACTATAATAGAAAGACAAGTGATTGTTGGTGCTTATTCAGTATGCTAATTTGATTTTTCTAGAGCTGATTTCTAGTTAAAATGTAACTTGTAACTCCCCTATCTTTTGTTCTACAAAAGTGAAGGAGGTGCACATGAATTCTAAGCATGAGAGCTAGAGTGAAGAGTGAACAGTGGTGTGATGTGATAGCTAGGAGTGGTGTTGATCTTGTTTCATAAGAGACAATTTCTAAAATTGTACATATTTACTTGTGACATGGAGATGGAGGATTCCCTTGCCCCTTGATTAGATCTAGGCTTTTAATTTCAATAGGAATTTCTTGTGGAAAACCCTTGGACCCCTTACTTTATAAATTATCATTCTCATGACCCTGATTACCCCATTCTATTTATCCTCTTCTTCCCATTTTTCTATATTTACTACTCTTTTATAATGGTTCATAGAATCACTTTAGCTCAGATTAAGGCACTAAATGTTTTAGGTATAGAATCTATAAAGTTGGTTATGTCATGCATGGATCCTCTATAATGAAAAGCACATAAATAACTGTGACGTGAATGGTTCCTCTGTAATGTAATGCTCATAAATAGTTATGGTATTACCATTGGCTTGCCTCTACAACAAATATGAAAACTTAGTTTAAGAGGAATCTCACATACACTGACCTTTAATTGGGAACTTTGTTGTTTATTTATCTCACCACCTTCTAAGAGGAATTTCAAAGGCTAAATAGTAAAATACTCTAGTTTAAGGATCTATATCCACCCTGACCCCTTCACAATTCCTATGATAGAGCAAGTCTATTAAGCAAGATATCAGATGACTGACAAACTAAAGATTGTGGATACCTTGCAAAGATCCACGTTAGAAATTTTTATTAGCAATCCATATCCATATCCATGTGTAATAGGTTTTGAGTTGTGAAGGATAGAGCAATTGTTAGTTCAAAGGTGTAGTTGGTGTAAAGTGAGGCAAAGTTCATCTATGGAAAGACAACTAGGAATTCTCAGCTATTGTTGCATAACTTTAATATTAGAGTGGTCAATATCTCTTAGAGAGGATTTGATTTCAATTGAGGAAGAAGAGGAAGGCAGATTGTTAGAGGAAAAAGGTATATGGATGAGGAGTTATTAAGAAGGTTAGAGGTCACATATAGGAGATTAAGGCTTGATGATTATGAATATGAAGAAGTTAGCACTGGAAATGACTAGAACACTCTAGCTAGTGCAGAAGCTGGTAGAAACTATATCAAAGCACTGAAATTTTAGACTGGAACACTTCAACCAATGTAGAAGATGATAGAAACTATATCAAACCAAGGATCTCGATTGAAGTGTAAAGTATCATAGTTTGAAACTTTGGAGAAGATTTGAACCCAAATGCATTAATAGATGAGGTTCTAGAGCTTCAATAACTGTTTTGTGTGGTTGGATGAATATTTCACTGCAAATTTGACTAACTCAAGGATTGGCCAAGAGGTAAATACCGATGGTTGGAACCCTAGTTTCGATACAGTAGAGAAAAGACTAGATAGAGAAAGTGGTTGGGGGGGTAAATCCCTCACGGATCGAAGGCTCTGGTTAAGGATTCGTCAACAGGAATTTGTCCCACACCAAGTAGAAACCCTGTAGCGTATCTAGTCGATACTTAGTCAACTACCTCCATGCAACCAATGTGTGTATCTATATATTTATTCACATTGAAAATGTACAAACTTATAGCTTTTATGAGCCATTATGGCCTCGAAATTTTTTTCTGTGTAGTAAATTCAAACCCCAAATGAAAATCCTTTTACTAGATTCAAACCCCAAACTCAAAGATGTTCTCAGTTTGTTTTCTACCTATACGAGGAAGGGTTTTACTTATTGATGTCATTGTGGGTCGTGGGCCTCCTTTGTTGCAACGTCAATCTCCTTGGACAGATTGGGCCTCCAATTCGCTGCGATGTCAATCTCCTTTGACGGGCTCAGGCTAGATGGTGACGACTGTGTGTGTGTGTGTGTTATTATTGTTTTTAATTTATATTTTTATTATAATATATATATATATATATATATATATATATGTTAATATTTTAATATATTTTAATGCAATGTGTTATCATTAGGCCCTTTAGAGAAGATATTTGATCTTTGATTGGGATATAGGTGCCATTAGGAATTGTTTTGTACCAAGAATGGGTCATGGTGTCTTAACCATGGTAAGGAGAGGAAATGAAAACAAATTAAGTTCTATATAACTCTTTTAAGGATCTATCCCATGAATGTAGTCTCAAAGAACCACATAGGCCATGATATAAAAGGGATCTTTGACCTTTGTGTGGGGTATGAAAGCCAATAGGAGGTTTTGAATTATAAGGAATAGATATTGGGGTCTTGACCATGGTCGAGTAAGGAGAAAATGGACGCATAACCTAAATATAGCTTCTAGGGATTATGGGACAAAATGAGGTCTTGAGCCACTACGTATTCCCTTTATAGGATATCTTTAGCCACTAAGTGAGATATAGCCACCATTAGGAGATCTTGTTCACCTAGGATGGATCTTACGGTGTTAACCATGGTCATATGGGAAGTAGTGCAAGGAATTTTTAGTGGTTCTAGGTTAATTACTTTTAAGGATTACTATTAAATGAATGTTTGAATCAATGTAATGAGTAACTATGTTGACTCTTAATATTCAAAAGTAGTTATCAATTTTAGTAGTTGCAGTATAAATCATAGAGCATTTAGGGATCATTAACGTCTCAATAATTATGAACCTTGTGGTTGCATACCTTGAAGCTTAACACATCCAGATTGATAATTAAAGTGAACAATTATATCATTGTAATTATGTAGTCCACCACTAAGTATCAAAGAATATTCAAAAAGTATAGATGGAAAAATGTTATGTAAGTATTTTGTTAAAATATAATGTAAGTGAAAATATTTAAATTTATTGGAGAAAGTATGTAATGAAATGGATCCATTGGTCATGAATAGCTTTTTTTTTAAGAAATGTTTTAAAAATGAAATATTATTGTCTGATGTTCTAGTCTGAATGAAGTATTGTAAGTTAATGAGTTTTATCTTAGTACCTACCAAATTTAATATATTTAATTCTTTCATTATAATGATATTCTTAAAGTGTTATCATAAGTGGGTTTGAGTGAATTAAACATATTATCCAAAAATATATTATATATAATTATTTAATATTTGTGAAAGTGTGACAACTTTGAGATCAATGATGTTTTATTTGTGGCTGAAGGATTGCATGTCACATCAAGAAAAATATTTGAACACTAGGCCCTTTATAGAATATATTTGATCTTTGATTGGGATATAGGTGCCATTAGGAAGTTTTTTGTACCAAGAATGGGTCATGGGGTCTTAACCATGGTAAGTAGAGGAAATAAAAAAAATAAAGTTCTATATAACTCTTTTAAGTATGTAGCCCATGAATGTGGTCTCAAAGCACCACATTGGCCATATAAAAGGTATCTTTGACCTTTGAGTGGGATATGGAAGCCAATTGGAGGTTTTGAATTATAAGGAATAGATATTGGGGTCTTGATGACCATGGTCAAGCAAGGAATAAAATGGCCACATAACCTAAATATAGCTTCTAGGGCTTATGGGACAAAAGAGGTCTTGAGCCACTACATATTCCCTTTAGAGGAGATCTTTAGCCACTAAGTGGGATATATCCACCATTAGGAGATCTTGTTCACCTAGGAGGGATCTTACAGTGTTAACCATGGTCATATGGGAAGCAGTACAAGGATTTACACATTAGATTCTTCTTGAGACATTGTTCATGATCATGATGACGAAGAATGGTGACAATGATGAAGATGAAGATGATGATGATCATGATGATAAAGATGATGATGCAGATTGATGATGACGATGATGATAATGATGATGATGATGATGATGAATGTGATGATGATGATGATGATGATGATGATGATGAAGATGATGATGATGATGATGATGATGATGATGATGATGGTGGTGGTGGTGATGACAACGACAATGATGATGAAGACGAAGATGATTACGATGATGATGATGACGATGATGATGATGAAGATGGGGACGATGATGATGATGATGATGAAGACGACGACGATGATGATGATGATGACGATGATGAAGATGAAGATTTCAAATGACGATGATAATCATGATGACGAAGAATGGTGACAATGACGAAGACGAAGATGATGATGATTATGATGATGAAGATGATCATGATGCAGATTGATGATGACAATGATGATGATCATGATGAATGTAATGATGATGATGATGATGATGATGATGATGACGATGATGAAGATGATGGTGATGATGATGATGATGATGATGATGTTGGTGGTGATGACAACGACAATGATGATGAAGATGAAGATGATTACGATGATCATGATGATGACGATGATGATGATCAAGATGGGGACGATGATGATGATGATGATGATGAAGACGAAGATGACGATGATGATGATCATGATGAATGTGATGATGATGATGATGGTGACGATGACGATGATGATGACGATGACGATGATTATGATGACGACGATGATGATGACGATGATGATGATGATGATGAATGTGATGATGATGATGATGATGATGATGATGATGATGATGATGACGATGATGAAGATGATTATGACGATGATGAAGATGATGACGATGATGTTGGTGGTGATGACAATAAAAATGATGATGAAGACGAAGATGATTACGATGATCATGATGATGACGATGATGATGATCAAGATGGGGACGATGATGACGATGATGATGATCAAGATGGGGATGATGATGATGATGATGATGTTGGTGGTGATGACAACGACAATGATGAAGATGATGATGATCACAATCATGAAGATGATGATGATGAAGATCATGAATATGATGATGATGACAATGAAGAAGAAGAAGAAGAAGAAGAAGAAGAAGAAGAAGATGATGATGATCCTGTTGATCATGATGAAGATGGTGATCATGATGAAGATGATATTGATGATCAAGCAGTACGCCATTTGGGGTAGCATGATAATTGTATTGCATTTCCTTAATTATAAGCTTCTCTCTGTTTCGAGAATCGTTTAATATTCTCTACTAAACAGGGCCAACCACGTGAAGGTGGAAGCTCTTATGGCCCCTCCCCCCCTCTCATCACTCTCAATTCCCCAATATAACCCGAAAAAAAATCTATGTACAAAAAAATTAAATGTCTTTTCTCATTCATACTAAATAACAAGAAAGGTTTCTAATTTTAACATACAGGAAAATGGAAATTAGCTAAGAAACAGTTAATAATTTATTATTAGTAATGCATACCTAATCATAGAATTCAATGGTCTTCATCATCTTCTTCATCTAAGTACTGATCGTCTGTACTATCATCCGATGATCTAGATTCAACATTGTAAGGATTGGCCATATCATCATCGTCATCGATGTCAGTTACGTCGATCATCATGTCATCGTCGATATCATCTTCATGGACATTGTCTGAATATACATCATGATCCGATTCAAGAAGTTATTCAACATCTTCTTCTGGAACAGGAATATCATCTAACTCATGTTGATCATGATCATCTTCAACAACATCTTCTTCTTCGAGAACGTCTTCATTACCTTCATCTATGTTATACTTTACCGGCCTTCCCCTTGGATCGTGTCTCACAGCAAATGACCAACCCACTATACCTGGAATCTTAGAGTAAAATACCTGTTCACATTGGGTTGGAAGAACATAGGGCTCCTCTCTTGGCTCAAACAACCTTGTATTTACCATGGTAAAACCATTATCATGTTCAATAATTGTTCTATTGGGATCACGTTGATTCAATCGACACCTGTACCATTTGACAACGAACATAAATACCTTGAAGGAGTTAAAGTCACACTAAAGAATGTCTTCCAGATACCCATAGTATCGATTTTCAGATAGTTCTGGATGTCTGTCACTTCTAGAAGAAACATTGGTCACCTCAAAGACTGCATATATCCCACAATCAGATGTTTTCTTTGTTTCATCCAACTTTTTGATGCGATATCTACATCCATTGCACCACATATCCTTATGGTGTTTTACCTAGTACAACAAGCCATACAGGAAAAGATTACATAATGACACCATATTTATGATAAAGTAGTGCATGTTTATTATAATGCCATAAAAGGAAAATAACAAGCGTGACGTAAAACGACAATATTTAAAAAAAAAATAGTGTCGTTGATTAATATGCTTACATGCTTATCTTTTAAACCTCTTGCTAAATCGATTTCCATTTGTATTAGATTGGTGTCTCCATTGCGATGTGCAGCTTTAACCAATGAAGCCACACCTTCCGATGATATTCCATGACCAGATTGTTCACATTTTTCAATCCATACCTTCATCCAGTCAAGATTGTTTGCGATGTATAAATGAATTGCATCCCACTCTCGACCAACCATTTGATGACAATAAAATTAAAATTCAATGAAAATGTATATTAGTCACTTAAAAAAGTATATAATTACAGTATAAAATGATGCAAAATACTAAATAAAAAAATAGAATATATATGTATGATATATAAACATAAAAATCACCAGTGAAATGTGCTATATTACATTTCACCTTCCTCGATATACCTTTCCCCTTCGGGTACTCCCCTTCGAAATATTTTTTGGAGTCTAGATCACAAATGCGACATAAATTGAGCTTTGACGCCAATATAGGAATATATTCACTAATGTACAACATGTTTTGGTATACCATATATCCCTCCATCATAGAACCCTCAGCATATGCTTGTTGTCTGACCAAACCCTTCATAAATTTCAAGTGCCTCTCAACCATCCACATGGACCTTGAGTGCGCAGCTCCACATAGTTCAATCTCCTCAACTTGGTGTATGAGGTAGTGTTCCTGTGCATTGAAAAAAGATGAAGGTATATGCTTCTGCATTTCACACATGAGATGAGGAATTTCTCTCCTCCAATACTTTATGTCTTCTTTATGGAATTATTTAGATGACAACCATCTACAAGTGACATGACAACCCAATCAAGAGATTAAAGAAAAAAGTCATTATATTACGTAACATGAAGTAGATAATGAAAATAAAATGAAGAATAAGTTCTATGTTGAATTAAACAAACAGTAAGCACATGGAAAAATCACCACTTACCTCATGTATTTCCCGAGACTATATATTATTTGCTTGACATTGTTGTCGAAGTTGTCCGGGATAGAGAGAGGTAGAACATATTGTAACAATAATATACAAATAGTTTTAGTATATCGAATAAGAGTACTAGAAAAAGAAAAAAAATAATTATTAAATGCATACCATATTAATTATTACCTTCATGAAGACATGCCAATCGTGCGTTTTCACCCCCGCAAAATCACCTTTCTTTGTTATGATATTCTTCATGTTCGCACAAAATCCGGTGGGAAATTTAATTTTTCGAATGACTTCTTTTACAACATTACTTTGCTGGTCCGTTAACATCCATGGAAGTGAGTTTATATTAATTTGCTCTCCGTTGCTATGAAATTGAATGACGTTTTTCATTGCATGGTTGTTATCTTGAATGTCTTTGCAAATTTTGACAATTTTTTCTTTGTCACTCCTTCCATCCAATATTCGCCATAATGTTTCAGTCACATTCTTTCCGATATGCATTGTATCAAATAGATGAGCAATTTGTAGGTGCTCATAGTAGGGCAACCTACTAAATTGTCTAGGATAACTTTTCATTCCTTGTGGAATCCCATTAATGCCTTCATGATGATCACATGAACGACAATGATGAAATTAAATATTAAATCAATGTCAATTACACTAAACAACACACAATATAATAAAATACAATATGATCATATACAATGATTGATTATACGTACCTTGACAATTTCTATTATATTGCAACTTCCATAGCTGAGGTGTCATTCTCTTTGGTTTTAATGCAGTCTCTTGCTTGCCATTGAAAATATGTTTTTCGGTAGTTCGATACCTGTGATTCTTGGAGAGGAAGTGCCTATACTCATCAAACACCCTTTCCTAAGCTTTTTGAATGACGAGATTTGATCTTAGGACCACAAATTGGACATGCAAATATCCCCTTTGTCTGAAGACCTAAATAAAAAGATGGAATATCAATATTGTCTATTATAATTATATAAAAAATGACTAGATTATTTAGAAAAACATGCATGCGTATTATATTAACTAGTAGTTCGTAAAATTAAATGCAACTAAAGTGGAACTTATAATTACATACCACAGAAATGGGTTAACCCTGGGGCATCATGTATTGTCCATACAAGCATTGCATGGAATTGGAATTGCCTTTGTCGTATTGGTCTAGATAATTCATACATAGTGATGCCATTCCATAACTTCAGTAGCTCGTCAATAAGAGGTTCGATATATACATTCATATCTTTGACTTGGTACTTACCTGATTGATTTGAACATATAAAATAAATATTCTGATTATGAGACGTACCATTTAGATATATAAATGGTGACGGTTAGGGTTTTGAGAAAAAAATCTCAAACATGTAGAAAAATGAGTAGATCTAAAGAAAAACCTCAATGGTTATCTATATATTATGGAAAATTACTAAATAAGGAGGGACCCAAAGAAAATTGAAGAACTCGATGCTTAACAAAATTTAACAAAAAATTACTGAAGAAGATAGAGCACAGTAACCAACTCTGATGCCATGATAGATTATTGAGAAATATGCATAAAAATACAACAATAAAATTACTAACATGTAAATCAATAACCAAAATCTAACTTGTCTACTTTCCTATCAATATAAGCACCAAATAATCAATTAGTGAGAGAGGAAAAGAGTAGAAGAGATAATACATAAGATATACAGTGCAAAAACCCAAATGGGGAAACATCCACATGAATTCTTGATCTTCTTTATTCTTCTGGAAAATTATCTTACAATACATTTCATCCTCACATAAGCTTCACATCACACTCCATCTTCACTTTATGTAGTGGGCACAACAATGTGTGTTTTGATGTTTCAAAAACATACCCCAAAAGGGTCTCCTTCACCTTTATTATATAGCTAGAGGTATGAAATATTTACATCCCATAACACATGTGAGATAAACATTTTACACTCCTCTTATATAAATAATTGTAATAAAAGAATTTACTTCATGATGCATGTGGGATAACTCATTTTGATAATTGTTATAACATAATTTGCCACATCACTACAAATAGCTTATTTTTTGTTATCCATCTTTGCAGACTTCCTTGTCCCTCTATAGTTCAATTCTCATATCCCTTCACAGTTAAATCATTCAAAAAACACTAATTCCTTCAAATACCGCCTTTGTTGTGGTTTGCACACGTATATGTGCCCTTCCTGTGTATAGGTGTATGAAATGTTTTGAAGGTAAAATAATAAAAATATAGGGAAACACAAAAACAATTTCAATGTTCTTTAACTGTCTCTTTCTCGTAGATAACTAACTAAACTTCCCTAACTACCTCCCCAAAAGTATAAAAGAGGAAAATGGAAGCATAAGAAGGAGGAGAGAGAAACACAACATTCTTATGCTGATCTTATGCATATTGAATCCATAAACCTTATTCCCAGGTCTGCAGCTATTTCCTTCAATATATGGAAATCTACATTTCCAACAGTCTCCATCCTTTTCTCTCCAAGAAACTACCATATTGTTTTCTCTGGGAATGATTTTGGAGCTCATAGGAGGTTCAAAATAGTGCCGCAACCAAGAATAGGTGAAATCCATCTTGTATTATGATGTTTATTTTATATAAATAATTCTCTTTCTTGTCCAACAATGTGTTCATTTTTTGTTCTTTATTATCTTGTAAATTTAACACATTTATTTGCAATTAAATTATTATATTTGCAGTTGTCTATTTGTATCTTTGTTTGTGTTGATGATTGGAGGTCATTGTAGATACATTTGGATCAGAATTTGAAAGAGGGTTCTTTTACAAATGTTGGACTAGAGGTAGGAAATTAATGGATCTTATTTTCTTATTTATGTTTAAACTATAAATCTATTTAAATTGTATTTTTAGGAAGGAACGTTTGAATTGTTTATGTGAATCGATCTGTGGTGATCCCACCTAAAGATCATTAGGGTAGTAAATAATCCCGAAATAGAAATGGCGACTCCGATGGGGAGTTTCTCCATTTTTGGGTAGTTATGGTTTGTTCTTTCTGTTTGATTTCTTGTGTATCTTTGTGTACTTTTCTGGATTTTTTTTGTTATCTTTGTTGATGTATATGTAACTTCGGAATGTATTTCATATATGTATGTTGTATGTACTCCTATAGAGATAGTATTATTCCTCTATAAGGAAGTGTCGTCATTTATATTGTAAATGTTGTAACTTATACTTGATGGGTTATTAGACCACCTTGTTGGGGTCGGCCCTGTATAAGTCATGTGGGTCAAAGGGTTATTAGACCACCCTATTGGGGGTCGGACATGTGGGTCGAAGGGTTATTAGACCACCCTATTGGGGGTTGGCCCAGCCAGCATTATGTTATGTGGTTAAGTTTGAGCCTACATGATTTATGTAAAAGGAAAGTCAAGTCAAGTATAAATAGAGTGCGGGAGGCACTCTATTTACTCACTCACTTCTCACTCATGCACTCAAGGAGGAGTGGCGCACTTATGGAGGAGGAGGATCTGCTGCTAGGTTATCTCTTATGGTTGGGTTGTATGATTGCTCTATCTATCTCTGAGGAAGTTATTGGGGTTTTTCACCTTTATGGTTTTCCCCAAGTAAATCTTTGTGTCTCTTGTGTGCTTGCATTATTGTCTCCATGATTGATATGCTGTAGATATGCTGTACACGTTGTTCTCTCAGTTAAGATCCTAGATCAGATTGAAGTAAATTCTGAAAATTTAACATGTGATCAGAGCTAGCCTGAAAGAAGGCATGATATGACATGTATGACACTTGTTGCACTTACGATGCTAGGGCCTGATATAGCAAAAACTAGTCATCGTAGCACTTTCGCTATAAATCCGTTTTCGCGAAGTTTTCAGATCTGAAATATTTACAGGTCGAAGATTAAATCCCCATGTACCTTGTATCCAAAGGACAACCTATAATTCGTTGTACTTTGTGATTTATGATCTGTACAATATAGGGTTTCTGCCTCTTCTAGATCTGAGTCAAAATCAGGTGACCTTGGGAAAAAGGTCATAACTTGGGCTAGGAAACTCCAAATGAAATTTCGTAAAAAGTGACAGGTAGTACATAGACTGTACTATCTCATAAAAATTTGGCAGAGGCCGAAGTGGAACTAGTGACACATGGTACACCGTACAAGTTTTATCTCCTGTATTATCCCATAAAAAGGTCACGTTGCGACACTTGGCATAACTCTCTCTCAGAGAGTCCAATTGAGGTCAGACCTATCAGGATGGAAACATAATAGGGCAAGCTATCTCAACAAAAGTTTTTAGAGGCCGAAGTTGAAACAGTGACACGTGGCACGCCGTACAAGTTCTATCTCCTGTATTATCCCATAAACAGGTCACGTTGTGACACTTGGAATAACTCTCTCTCAGAGAATCCAATTGAGGTCAGACCTGTCAGGATGGAAAGATAACAGGTCGGGATATCTCAGGAAACATTTTCAGACCCTAGGGATCGAAAAGTTCAGAGTTACACCAGAAACAATCAGGTACATATTTCTGTCAAAACAGAATTATTTTTTAGTACCTTCATTCATGGCTTCCGAAATTTAGGGCTTCGGAGAAAGTTGGAATTTTTGTAATCAAAGACCACGGCTGGATGCTACTCATCAAAATAGAAATTTAGAGACCAAGATCAGAATTTTTGGTTGGGCAGAAGGCCGGGCTTGATCAGACCCTGGTTCGGGACTTTTATCAGAAAAGTGAAAAATTAGGGCTTCTATAAAAATGGGAATTTTTGAAATCTGTGACCACGGCTGGAAGCTCCTCAGAAAAATAGAAGCTTAGAGCTTTGGATCAAACCTTTTGATGGGGCAGAAGAGTGGGCTTCATCAAACCCCAGTTTAGGGTCAAGTCCAGTGAATCTGGAAGTTTCAAAGGCAAAATTGAGGAGTGAAACTTTGCAGGTTTCAAATTCTGAATATACCTGCTTGATTAGCTCATCAAGGTGCATATTTCTATCCTTTCGGAAGTTTGAAATTCAAAGTTTGAATTTTTGGGGTTTCTTTGACAAACCCATATCCAGCTCCAGGTCCAGTTCTTGCAAATCAAGTGGATTGGGTTAATCCTAGAAGAAGATGGATTGATCATCTGCATAAGTGAAGAAGTTCATGTTTCAGAGGGAGATGAGGCTAAGGCCTTACATAAGAATATTTCAAGCGATCTCGACAGGTATGACTCATCGAGGTATGTTTCGATATTTGTTCATGATTAAGTTTATGGTATGATTATCTTCATGTTATTACAGTTAGTACAATCTTGATTTTAGATTTGTCGTATCACCTTAACAAAATTATGAATGCATGATAGAATATATTCATTGGTTAGGGTGTTGACACTTATGATTATACGAATGCATTATGGTGTTGTATGAGGTTTATGTTGTCTACTAACACAAAAAGGTACACTAAGAAAGACAAATCATGTTCTACTTCAAGAACGTATGATCATGGTGACATGAAGACAAGGATTCATCCATTGTCATGGATCACATAGAAGATCTACTCTCGAGCTATGTATAACTTGTTTCTACAATGGTTAACTTATGAGACATGCAGGTTACTAGCACAAGTCACTGAAGAGAACCAAAAGACATTATACGGGTATGTTAGACATAACTAGCTAGCATGCTAATCCAGGTATGTTTTTCCTATATCAAGCTAAAATCCTACCTTGGGTTAGGATCTTATACTGTTGTGTTGTTTATAATGATTATTCATGAAGTCATAAGTTTGAATAATCATGGGTATATGCATATTATGTGTATTACCTTAATTAATGATATGACTAACGGTTTGAGTAATTATAGGTTTAGACATGTTATGTTTCTTATGATAAGAATCCTACATAAACCTTGAATGCTAATGCTTATTATTTCTGTTTGAAATGATCATGACTATACATGCTTGAGATTATTGTGTTTTAATAGTATACTAATGAATGTATGATTTTATATGAGATCACAAGGATAACACAATCATGATACTAATAAGCATGCATAGGGACCAAGGATGAATATGAGTTCAAGAACAGGTAATCCAGGAAGCAAAGATCAAGAGGGAGTACACTCCAGTGGTTTATGCAAGGATGCAGATATTCAGAGGGAGTTGACCATCTCTCTACATTCCACAACAGAAAGGTGTAGAAGAAGCTACTTCAGATTAGGACTCCAGTAGCTCCTACAAGGAAGCGAAGACTCAGAGGGAGTCCACCCAACGAACAAACAAAGATAAGTATTTGAATTGTCATTTCTTAAATAATACTGTTCAATAATGTATATACTGATGTTCCTAGAATTAGGTTGTGTATTATGCATATTAGAATAATTGCATTGATGAACAGTATACTACTAATATGCATGGGTAAGTGGCCTATGGCACTGTACAACATTCCATTGCTACTTATCTAGAATGAAACCTCTTTGCTGACATGTTGGGAGTTGTGCACACTCTTAACAATGTTCTGGTAGAGATTGGAAGGCATCTAGAAAGTTACAGGATATGGATAAATGTTGTATTGAAGCATTGGCTAAGATAAATGCATGACTGTATGACATATTTATTTATGTGTAAGAATTGGATCTGAAAATTATGAGATGTTTCTAATCATGCAATTTAACCTGTTTTGTAGGAAAGACCGTATATCTTCACCTACAAAAGGACTACAACATTTGTTCCAGCAACAAAGATATCTATTGAAGATATTGAAGATATTGAAGTTCCCAGGATCTAGGATGAAGAAATGGAATGCCATGATCCGTTGATCATGAAGAATGATGTTTGGGATGTAGTCCCAAGACCTGAAGGGAAGTTTGTTATAACTTCCATATGGATCTATCAAGATCAAGCATGCTGCAGATGGCAGCATAGAGAAATATAAAAGTGATGAAATAGAAGATACACCAGATGGATTCTTGAATGGTGTAGTTGAAGAAGAAGTGTATGTGGAGCAGCCACTTGGTTCTGAGACACATGATAGGAAATCGTATATGTGCAGAACTTGGTATGGTAGGATAGGCAGCTTTCTATCCAGTTTGGTCTTTACCAAGAGTAAAGCGGATTCCAACCTTTTCTACAAGGTTGAGGAAGGAAATCCAGTGATACTACTTTTGTATGCGGATAACCTGTTTGTTACAGGTGAAGATAGATTGATTTCCGACACGCAACGGAAGCTTACTACCGAGTTCGAGATGAAGAACTTGGGGATGATGCACTATTTGTTTTTGGCATGGAGGTGTGGCAGAGTGCAGAAGGAATCTTCCTTGGACAAGGGAAGTATGCAGTAGAGATCCTGAAGAGGTTCGGGATGATGGATTGCAAGGCCATGGCCACACCTATGGCATCGAATCTGAAGCTTCTATGTGATGCTTCATCTGAGCCAATTGATGTCTCTATGTATCGTCAGATGATTGGGTCCTTGATGTACCTGACGAACACGAGGCCAGATATTTGCTTTGCTGTGAACACATTGAGCCAGTTCCTGACGGATCCAAGGAGTGTTCACCTGGTTGCTGTAAAGCATGTTCCGAGGTACCTGAAGGGTACAGTGGATTTTGGGCTCAAGTATGAAGTGAATCAAAAGTTTAACCTGCAGGGTTATGTTGATTCAGATTGGGCTGGCAGTGCTGTAGATAGGAAGAGCACATTTGGGTGTTGCTTCAGTATGGGATCAGGTGTGATCTCATGGTTTAGCAGGAAGCAGTCCTGCGTGGCATTGAGTACAGCTGAGGCAGAGTATGTTGCAGCCTGTTCAACTAGTTGTGAGGCAGTATGGCTATGGAAGCTACTGTCTGAGTTATTTGATCTCCCGTTGGATGCTACTGGTATCTTCTGTGATAACCAGAGTTGTGTGAAGCTGTCCGAGAACCCAGTGTTTCATGACAGGTCGAAACACATAGAGATCAAATATCACTATATTAGGGATATGGTGCAGAGAGGAGCTGTGAAGCTCCTGTATGTTGCGATGGATGAGCAGATTGCAGATGTGCTGACGAAGCCACTAGCCAGGGTGAAGTTCGAGTACTTCAGAGAGAGGCTTGGTGTTCTTCAGGTTGAGGACACTTCGAGGAAGAAGTGATGGACACATTTGCTGAAGCCATTCCAACCATGTTGGAAGGAGGATCCTTCACATGGCTATGGATGTAAGCGCTGGATGATGAGCATTAGGATGATGTTATGGTTTCTACTGGATATGATTAGTTGGATCATTTATATGTATGTACGCATCATGTTGGATGCTGGATATGATCGGTTGGATCATGTGTATGTATTTTTGTATATGCATAATGTTGGATGCTTGGACCATGTATCTGTATATGTATCAGGTGGATACATTGTATGATCAGGTGGATCATGTATGGTGATATGTATCATGTATTTGTATTTGTATCAGGTGGATACATTGTATGATCAGGTGGATCATGTATGATGATATGTATCAGGTAAATACTTGGTATGCATCAGGTAGATGCATTATATGATCAGGATGATCATGGATGACGAGCTTCAGGATGTTGCTCCAGATGACATGCAGCAGGATGTTGCAGTGATGATGATCAGGATGATCATGGATGACGAGCTTCAGGATGTTGCTCCAGATGACATGCAGCAGGATGTTGTAGTGATGATGATCAGGATGATCATGAGTACATCAGGATGATGTAAGTACATCAGGATGATGTATGGTGAGTATCAGGTTGATACTCTATGGCCGTGGATCAGGTTGTGTAGATGAGCATGTAATTTGGTGCCCTGGGAGATTTGCAGATAGTCTTTCGAGGTTTTTCCTATGGCATGTAATTCGGTTCCCTGGGATATCTGGAAAATGCTCTTTCAAGGTTTTTCTCTGGGAGGACATGTAATTCGGTTCCCTGGGAGATCTGCAGATAGTCTTTCGAAGTTTTGCCTACGGCATGTAATTCGGTGCCCTGGGATATCTGGCAGATGCTCTTTCGAGGTTTTGTCCTATGGCATGTAATTTGGTTCCCTGGGAGATCCGATAGGTTGGGCTGTGTGCCCGTAATCAGTCCTGGGATGCTCTTGCAAGGTTTTGCCATAACCACATGTAATTCAGTGCCCTGGGAGATCCTATAGGTAGAGCTGCGTGCTCGTAACAGCCTGGGATGCTCTTGCGAGGTTTTGTGGTGGGGTCACATGTAATAAGTCCTGGAGATCTGGACAGGATGAAAAAGGCCTCAGATGCTCTTTAGAGTTCTTGCTAGTCAAGAGACTCTTTTAAGGTTTTGTGACGCACGTAATAAGTCTTGAGGATTCCACAGTATGGCCAGTGATGACGAAGACTTGCAGGTGGTGGGCCTACATCCAGTATGAAAAAGGACTGGCTCTGTAGAACTTCCTATGACGAGTAGATTCAGAGATTGATTGAGATAGCAATAGCAGTGACGATGATGATGACTCGATGATGATTATCCAGTGACGATGATGATGAATCGATGACGATTATCCAGTGACGATGATCTAGAGAAGAAGACTTGTGCTAGAAGACCTATGCTGAGAAATACCTTCCTAGTTAAGAGGGAGTGTTGATGTATATGTAACTTCAGAATGTATTTCATATATGTATGTTGTATGTACTCCTATAAAGATGGTATTATTCATCTATAAGGAAGTGTCATCATTTATATTGTAAATGTCGTAACTTATACTTGATGGGTTATTAGACCACCTTGTTGGGGTCGGCCCTGTATAAGTCATGTGGGTCAAAGGGTTATTAGACCACCCTATTGGGGGTCGGCCATGTGGGTCGAAGGGTTATTAGACCACCCTATTGGGGGTCGGCCCAGTCAGCATTATGTTATGTGGTTAAGTTCGAGCCTACATGATTTATGTAAAAGGCAAGTCAAGTCAAGTATAAATAGAGTGCGGGAGGCACTCTATTTACTCACTCACTTCTCACTCATGCACTCAAGGAGGAGTGGCGCACTTATGGAGGAGGAGGATCTGCTGCTAGGTTATCTCTTATGGTTGGGTTGTATCATTGCTCTATCTATCTCTGGGGAAGTTATTGGGGTTTTTCACCTTTATGGTTTTCCCCAAGTAAATCTTTGTGTCTCTTGTGTGCTTGCATTATTGTCTCCATGATTGATATGCTGTAGATATTCTGTACATGTTGTTCTCTCAGTTAAGATCCTAGATTAGATTGAAGTAAATTCTGAAAATTTAACAGATCACACCTAAAGATCATTAGGGTAGTAAATAATCCCGAAATAGAAATGGCAACTCCGATGGGGAGTTTCTCCATTTTTGGGTAGTTATGGTTTGTTCTTTCTCTTTGATTTCTTGTGTATCTTTGTGTACTTTTCTGGATTTTTTTGTTATAGATTAGTAGATTTTTATCTTAGAACCCTTATAGGAAGAAAAAATCTAGTTTTTGGAGGTCTGGGATTGAATTTTTTCCTTTTTCTTGCACATATATGCGGGTTATAAACTAGACAGACGCATATCTATCCTATAGAGTGCAAAATTTTATTTTTATTTCGTGTTTCTCCTTATATGCTTCTTAGACACTGCTAGAGCACGTATACATGGGTTGTCCTTAGACAGGATGTGTATGGCCTGCTTTTCATATTTTTTTATTTTTTTATTTTTTATTTTTTATTTTTATTTTTATTTTTATTTATTTTATTTTATTTTATTTTTATTTTTTATTTTTTATTTTTTATTTTTATTTTTTATTTATTTTTTATTTTTTATTTTATTTTATTTTATTTTTATTTTTTTTCAGTTTGTTTCCATTTAACCCTGGGAAATGTGTGTTTAATTGATCTTAAGTTGACTGTGAACTTCTGTATGTGCTATGTTTTTCCAGAAAGTAACCATTTCATAAATCATAAGAAATTTTTTTAGTTTAGGATTTTTGCTAAAGATTTCTTTTTATTGGTTTGGATTGCTTGTATAATTTCTTATCAATCCGAATTTTGTAAAGATTTCTATTTGATGTTTCTTTTTGTTTTCCGTTCATATCATCAAAGAAAAACAATAAAAAATTTCTTTTTTTTGTAATTTTTTCTTTTGGTTGCTTTTTGCAAGACATTTAAAAAAAAAAGGAAGTTTCTTTTGTTTGTTTGTTTCCTTATTCGCAGGGGTTTCTTGCATTAGATGAAACAAACTTTTATAGCATTTGTATACTTCTTTCTTTTCTTACAAAGCATTAAACATAGAATTTCAAAAAAAGAAAAGAAAAGGAAAAGGAGAAACTTTTATTTTTTGTTGTTTTAAATGTCTGATTTTTTTTTTTGGTCAATGTTGAAGGAAAAATAAAGAGTTGTGTTTTTATTTGCTTGAAAAGTTTTATTAAAACAAAAGGCGAAAACAATATTTTTATTTTGGAAAAAGTTGTTTCTTTGAAGAAGTGTTGCTTATCACTAAAAAAAAGTAAAAAATATTTCTTTGCTTTATACGCAATCACATCTTTATAGTGTTTATTTATTGTAAGAGTCATAACACATCATTAGTTGCACTTCCGCCTACCTTTGACTAAATAATAGCCCGCAAAATTAAGCGCATAAATATACAAATTATCAGACGTTTATTTTATAAGTTTCATCAACTAGCTTAGGAATAAATCCTTGGACTAGGGTGGAAGCAAACACTTTGAGGCTATTAAACTATGAAACTTAGGTGTCTGTGCTGAAGATAGGAAAATCCAATATCATAAGAGTGTGAGGTTAAGTTGAAGGATTACCCCTCTGATACTTAACTAAGAATTTATGGGATTTTGCGTTTATAGGGATTTCATTAGTTCCAACTTGGGCCCCCTGTGGTGCTGGTACTTTTGATATTTCGAGCTTAGTTACCTTGCCCATATGTACAATCCCGATCGCTGACTATCCCCCTAGACAATGACTATGAGTTGCTATCTTTAATTTCTGGTCTTAGGATCACCTAGGTGACTGCAGGGGGATTCTTGTGGCACCTGAAACAAATGTTGAGCCAAACTAGTAGTACCCTTGGAGGGTGTCCCATAATTTTGGGAAACTTGCACCAAGAAGGGCTATTAGTGAAGGCCTTGGTAACTGTTTTGTGTACTTTTGTTGTTTGGTTGCGGAAATTAATCAACCCATACTCAGCTTCAAAAGGCCAACCGTTTGCTTGATTGATATCCATAGGATTTTTTACTAGTGGTGTGATATTTGTATTTTAGTTGGTCATCTTATGTTTTAACTTACTTTAAACATATTCTAAGGATGGAATACCAACCTATCCATTGGTCTAAGAGGATATATAATCTTCCTCCGATTAGAGTGGAGCCTCCACTACCTCATCATAGGCACCGATTAAGTGCAACTAGTTCTTTTGAGCCAGTAGGTTCTATTGATTTACTTGGTGAACCATAACTCATAAGAATCAACACTTCTGCACCTGACAATACTAGAGTTGAAGATATTCAAGTTGAAGGCTCTGTTAGATCTTTCAACCCTCCTTTAACTAGACTAGACGATCCAATTCTAGTGCAGATTCCAGGTTCCGTTGAACAAGGAACAAGTACATACTGTATAAGTAGAGGATTTATTATGGATAGTCCAATAGAAAGATCTGGTGATCTACATACTTCTACTTCAACTATAGTTACAGGAATATGAGCTCCTCCTCATTTTAGCGTTCAGATGTTAAACACCACAATAGCAAGTACATCTCCGATTATTACATTTGGTACTAGTACTTTACCTTTTGACTCTACAGTCACTCAACCTATGAGTGTTGCATTGTCTTTACCTTTTGGTTCTAGTGCCTTTTCATTTGGGATGCTGACTATGAGTATGCCCAATTTTCTGATGACTTCTAACCCATTCTTTCAAAATCCTACTACTGCATTTAGTGGTTCTCCTATAGCCTTTCAAGGATTTCCTTGTAATGGAGGACATATTCCCCCATCCTTTCCAGTTATTGGGAGTGGAACCTTCTAGTATATTGGACTTGTTTCGGGTGAAAACTTATTTATAGGTTGGAATTCACAAGTGGGTGATTTTCAATCATCCTCCATGCCTGCTTGATCTACCCCCTTTTCATTGTTTAGTGGAGGAAGTAGTAATTTTATACCTTCAAATAGAATGGTGGCTGGGTGAAATATTTCACAATCCCATTTGAATTGGATGCAGGGTAATCTCGTTGGGGGAAATCCTATGCAAAATCATTGGAACCATTTTCAAGGAGCATTTGCTTCACAATCCATGGTATGGGAAACCCCTACCAGTCTTTCTAGAATATTGCTAGTGGGAAATTCCCACAAAAAGGTTCATATCTGAACAATTTTTCCACACAACACTCAAGACTTTCTTTTCTGGCAAATTTGAATTTGCTAGATTTATCAAAATGGAGGAATGACCCAGTGTGTCATGACCCAAACTAGCCTCCAGCCACAACTAATTTTTTTTCAGACATTCCAAATTTTGAAGGTAAAAATGGGGAATATCCTGGAGATCACATTACAATGTTTCATTTATGGTGTTCTTCTAACTTGCTTAATGATGAATTTATCTGATTGAGACTATTTCAACACACACTCACTAGAGTTGCTACGAAATGGTATTTCAAGTTGCTAGGTTCATCCTACTATTGCTTCCATGATTTAACAACTGTGTTCTTGAACCATTTTCAACTTCCCATCTAGTATGATGCCAACATTGATCTGTTATCTCAATTTAGACAAAACAGAGCTACCCATATCTCAGATCATATCCAAGAATGGTGTAGGTGGAAGAGGTTGGTTAAAACAGATATTCCCCCCAAGTTTTTGTTAGAATGGTTCCTTACATCCTTGTTGCCTTACCTTTCGAAGGATGTTTCTACATCAGGGGTAATACCTGAGAAATAATCCATATTTAAATCCCAACAACTAGACTTGATCTATTCTTAGTATGATATTTTATATGAAATCATTCCTAATGCACTGAGATCTAGTTCAGACCTGTCAAAACCCAATTCAGGACCACAAGCTGATGGCATAGTTGGTTTTGTTTGAAACTTTGTTGCGGAACAAGTGAGTAATCAAATGGAGAATTTTTCTAAACAACATCCTCCCAAACAACTTATGTACACATTATATATGTAAATAAAAAAGGAAACTAGCAACTTGGTGGGAAAAAAAAACAATAGTAAAAATAAGAAAGGAGAGGGTAAACACGATAAACCTAAATAGAACAATAATGCAGGTCGGAAAAAAAAAGAGTGTATAAAAGTCAAATTCCCTTGTAAAATTTGCAAGGGTGACCATCTTACTATCAATTCCCGTTAATGGAAGAAGCTCAGAAGCTGTTGAGTTAGAAACATTAGCAGCCTACCATTCTAACTAATCCTTTTCCACAAGGACAACACTTGGCTTTTGGTTCTTCTAACCCTATCAGAAATGCGCAAGGGGGCACACAAAACGCTCCCCCTTTGGATCAATCGTATACCAATATGGTCGGTTTAGACGTTCTCATATAAACTAGAGCCAAAGACTATGGTTTTGAATCCTCATTGAAAGATATCGGAAAATATTGAACCACAAAACCCTCTTCACATAGAGAAACTCATGGTAGAGACAATGGCTCGAATACCGAAAGGTGTTTATAAGAGGGAATCACACAATCCTAATGTTAGAGTTTCTCCCAACTATTATATTGTTGAGTATTTCGCCCAAACCCCGTGTGCTATGTTTTCTCTCGAGGTACTCCAAAGTTGTCCATCACAATAGAGTGCTTTATTGTCCACTTTAGGAAATATGGATTCTTTTAATGGTCAGGTTGTTAAGTTTGATGTATTTGATGTTAAGCCCTGTCTTCCCTATCATGTTGACTTCCAGATCAATGCAGTTCTTTCCACCAAGAATATTGGAAGGATTGTAGTGGATGAGGGTGCATCAACTTGTGTCATGGATTTATCTTGTTGGTAAGCCTTTGGCTCTCCAGAACTCACCCCATCACCCACATTGCTTACTGCTTTTTATGGACAATATTTTAGGCCACATGGGATTATTCCATCATTTCCTATCCAGTTGGGGGGAAAAATTGTTTGTCTGGAGTTAGAAGTAGTCGATGCCCCTATTGATTATAATATTTTGTTAGGACGTAGCTAGACATATGCAATGACCACTATTGTATAGTCAGTTATTTGAGTGTTGTGTTTTCCTCACAAGGGAAATATCATTACTATTGATAAATTATCGTTCACTCGAACTAATACAAACACACCTACTATATTGAATATTCCTTCGATCGATAAGACACATCTGGTAACTTAGAATGTAGGAGTGGGATTGTATCCTTCACTCATGTGCAACTTTAATATCCCAGCTCCTACTTTCTTCATTAGTTCCACTCCAGTTTTGACTGATGAGGAAGTCCCTGTTTCAAAAGTAGAGTCCTTTTGAACATCTTACCTCGATGATTTTTGGGTACTTATTTCTCCATCGGATTCTATGGAGGAGTCTCAACATTCTAAAATGATCCTACCCTTGTCTACAACTGAAATCTCTTATCAAACAATTCAACAAACCACTAAAGACATTGTTCCATCACATGCTGAAGAGATGGATCAAACCACCTAGCCTGTTTGGGTTGTTGATTCCTCCACTTATATGGATTGTTTATATATAGTTATGCCTTCAGATGGTGCTATTCTTTAATTTTTAACGGGGCCTGATAAACCCTGGGATGATTTACATCATCTCTCTTATTTTCTTCTAGCTATACCAAAGTTAGAGAGTGGAGAGTTTCATATAAACATTCCAAAATATATTGATTGACCACTAAACCCTTTGGCTCAATAAGGAGTATACATTGAAGGTAATATGGCTAACATTTCTGAAATGATCACGATCAATATCTCTAGGAACCTTGATGTCATGGAGAATGTATACATTGGTGTGAACTATTCTCTTGAAGAGATCTGTATTTATACAGAACTTTTCAAAGAATTCCATGATGTCTTTGCTTGGTCATATGAGGAGATACTAGGAATTGATAGCAATATTGTTGAACATGAGATCAAAACCTACAAAAATGCAAAACCTATTCATCAGAAACTTCATCCATCCATCCATAGGAAAGCGACTGCTATCAAATTTGAATTTGAAAAACTTCTTAAGGAAAGATTTATTTATCTCGTTTCTCTAACATAATGGGTATCTGTTAACACCCAAAAAGTGCTCACTACCTCATCTACCACATTATATGGCTCATTTGTCCATTTTCCTACCATATTTCCCTTAAAATCCCAAAAAATCCCATTAAAAAGCCTCCAAAAGGCTTAAAATGCCTCCAAAAGGCCACAAAACCACCAAAATAGCCTAAAAAAGGCTAAAAAACCCCCTTTTCCTCCAAAAATAGCAAAAACCCCCTAAAAAGGGAATAAAAAATATAAAATAATGAGGAAAAGGAGGAAAAAACCCTATACAGCTGCATAAAACCATGTGTTTCCTAAAACCATGGGTCAGCACTCCACCACCAAAAAACTATAAATAGGTGATGGAGATCCCTTATTCCATATCCACAATCACAAGCACCCTTACTCTGCCAAAATCTCTCTCGAAACCCTAGTTCACCATTGAACTACTTTCACCTTGAGAGCCACTTTTGGCCCATTCCCATCATTGGAGAAGGAGAAGGAGCATCTTAAAGCTTGGAGCATCCTCTTGGACACTGCAAAGGGCTTCATCAAACCTTCTCATTGAAGGTAATATCAATACAAAAAGCCATTCTTTCAATTTGATGTTTATGTTTCATGCATGCTTTAGAAGTAATTTAATTTTTGTTTTAGCTTAATTAGTTTAATATACTGAACTGCTACTAAGGAGTCCATTCTCCTTAGTAGGTGCTCATTTGCATAAGCTAGGGGTAAAACCCTAGCTACAGTTTTGGCGACTCCACTAGATTTCGAATTTCTGGTTTCCGTTTTTTAAATTTTTTCACTTTCGGCTGTCCCTTTCGGCCGCCGCATACCGCGTTTTTTCCCTCTGCAGTCGCATCCCGACCGCGCCATTCAGGCCTTTACCTGCGACCCGACCGCGGCTCTCAGACTGTTTCCGACGCTCCGCCGGCGGATTCAAGTCTGTTACCTGCGATCCGACCGCGGCTAATCAGCCTGTTTGCCGCGATCTGACAGCGCCTGTCGGTCTTTTTGCCGCGACCCGACTGCGTCTTTTTCCCTATTTCCTGCATCCCGACCGCCGCTGTTGGCCCGAAAGCCGCGACCTGACCGCCGCTGTTTCCCTCAAACCCGCGGTCGGCCTGTTCTGATTTGCCACAGACCCGCGGTCTGATTTCTGCTCTTTTCCTGTTTTGAGCCCAGCCCCTTTTGCTGCAATATTTTCTGCATCTGAACAGCCCTCTGTCCCACCTGCAGCCTCACTACCTTACAACCTTTCTGCAACATAATTTCTGTGCCCTTTACAGAATTCTTTTAAAATTTCGTTATTTTTAATTCAGAAAATTTTGCAAGTTAAAATTTCAATTTCAACATTATTGATAGTTGGAAGTTGCACCCCTTGTGGCACTTCTATATTTTGGGTTCATCACCTCACGAGCACACACTCTGTCACATAAATCAAGTGAGCCTTAAAAAGTACCTAATTGAACCAATATTCTAACCCCACTTGGGGAACACAAAAGAATCATTGTAGTTAGGTAGGGTCGGGGGGATAGGCTTCCAATAACACCCCTCGGTCACTTTCACTTGAGACATAGCTGTTGTCCAAATAGGGAACCAAAATCCCCTAGTACTTTTTGGCACGGTCACGACCAGTTTGTCAGAGGGCCTCTCCCTTAGGAGGGTTGAAGTCGGGAGACTGGTTCCGGAGGCCTGAGTGGAATACCGCACTCCATTCAGTAACCGAAGGGATACCTTTCGCAGTTCGCGGGATATCCCTGTATAGGGGTATTGCGGTCAACGAACTAAACGGCAGATTCACCTTTCTGGACGTGTCATGAACGGGGTATCTTAGTTGCCATTCTTCTAGGATTGACTACCCGGTGTCCCTCCCGGTAGGGGGATATCATAGCCACTTGGCTTTCCTACTCATATTGTCTGACTTGGATTTCATCACCTTGCAGAGGATATGTTTAGTTGAGTCAGAATACTTTTAGTTAGGTGTTTGCATGCTCCTTTACCTCCCTTTGGTCTAGTGAGTCCACCATTTTTTCTTTTTAGGAAACCTGCTGCTTGTTGGTATTCTGACCATCTTTGTTGTTACTCCACCTATTGTAGCACAGCTGCTGCAGTGGGTGTTTTGAGTTGGTTGTTGGCCTGAGTGCCTTGCTTTTTAGCTCTCCTTCTGCACACTCGGTTGCATTAGGCCTCTTTTGAGCTGTTTTTACTCACCTCAACCCACAGAGATTTAGACATCATCTGTCACCATTGAGTCCCCGAGACATTCTCGGCGCCTCAGGGGCGAGCCCCCATAGCACGGTTCTCTTGACACCACTCGTCATAGATTCCGATCGTCATCCGTTGATACCACCCATCACAGATCTAGAGCCTTGTCACTTGACTCCACTCGTCAGCGACGTAGGTCTCCGTCACCAGATAGTGACGCACCTTACTTTACCTCTGATTCTGACGAAGAGTCCGAGAACCCTATTTATACTGCCCCTACTAGCCCCATGGCTGGCACGACTTCCACTCCATTCGTTATAGGGACCATTGGTGGCACATCCACCACTATACCAGTTACTACACCTATTTTGGGTATGCCCTCCATGGGGAACCCATCTACCGTTCCCCTCACGGTACCTATTCCCGCAGCGGGAATCCCTATCCCCACTACATCAGCGGCTCACACTACCAATGGTGGTGCTGGACCATCCTCCACTACCTCAGTTCCCCCACTTGGGGGCACCACCTCACATCTTGTCCCTCCACTTGGGGGCACTGGCCCCAACTTGGTCCAAAGCACTACTGCGTCACACCCTTCTTCCAGTTTGCCATTCATGGCTAGCCTCAACCTACCTGACCTGGCCAGATTGACCAACGATCCTATTCGACACGACCCTACGTGGCCTCATATGCCTACCAAGCTCCCCTCTGATATCCCTAAGTTCGAGGGGAAGGCTGGTGAGGACCCACAAAACCATATCATGTCTTTCCACCTATGGTGTTCCTCTAACTCCATCGTGGATGACTCTGTTCGCCTCCGTCTCTTACAGCGCACCTTCACTGGCTCTGCAGCCAAGTGGTATATTGAGCAACCTCATGGGACCCACGCCACCTTTGCTTCCCTTGCCTCGACCTTCCTGCAGTTCTTCCAGTTGCCTGTCCGCTATGACGCGGGCGTTGAGATCCTTCTATCTTGTAGACAAAACACGGCTACCCATATCACGGACCACATCCATGAGTGGCGTCGACGCCGTAGCTTATGCAAGATTAAACTAGACGACCGTATCTTCCTAGATTGGTTCCTCAAATCCCTTCTCCCTGTTATTGCTAAGGATGTGGCCTCAGAAAGACCCCAGTCTGAGGAAGAGGCCATCCTTAAGGCTCAACAGTTCGACCTCATTTACGCCCAATCGGGGTACCTTTATACCATTATACCTGATGCCCCTCGCGGTGAGTCCTCCCAGCATGATGCGCCGGGGGCATCCCACGCTGCAGATGGTATCATTGGCCGTGTTTCTTCGCATCCCCAACCATTTTCTATAACACGTCCTACCCCTGGCCCCGACCTGTCGCGGGCTACTTCACAGTCTGGAGCAACCAACTCGTATGCTCCCATGACACATCACCATTCCCATGGACCCTCATGTCCACCTCAGTGCTTCAGGTATGCGACTCCTGCTTATGCTCCCCCAGTCGCCCCTCAGCCTTACTACCATCAGCAGGCTGCCTCAGCTCCTGCGCCTTCACAAGCCCCACCAGCTTATTATCCGCCACAGGCAGCCCCTGCGGCACATCCACAACCTGCTCCGCAGTCCTATCAGCAACCCCCTCAAGTTGCTGCACCTGCTCAGCCTCAACCTGCATATCATCCACCGCAGCCTGCTCCAGCACCTGCGCAACCTCAAAATCCACCTGCTGCCCAAGGGCAAGTTTACGCCCAACAGAACCCGCAACAAAACCAGAATAACCAACGAAACTAGGGCCAACAGAACCGCGGCAAGGGCCGTAATCGGGGGAACAACCAACCTGCAGACCAAGCTGGTCAACCGGCTAATCCTCCCGACAACAACAACGCGGCCCCCGCTAATCAAAACCCTGATCGCCCACCCAAACAGGCTAAAAACCCCAATTTGCGAACGAACCACCCTTGTTCTATTTGCGGGGTCTATGGACACTACACCCATGCTTGCCCACACTTAGAGCGAGCTCGACAACTCTGGGTTGACGAGGCCCATCGCCAAGGGCATGCGGCTCCCCAAGCGCCGCCCAACCCCCCCCAACCTCAACAACCCCCTTTGGTGCTGCAAAACCCCTTACCAACCCAAGGCGTAGTGAACACTCAGCCGTTGGCTCCCCATCAAGCCAATGCGCCCCAGCAACAGCAAATCACGTACGCTGCTCCTGATCAACCCATGTTTGACTCAGGTACCCACCATTTACTGATGATGTCATCTGCTGACGTCAATCTCCAGACCCGTCGAAACCAATATGGCTCCACCTCTGAAGCCAATCCCACGGATAAAACTACTAACGTCCATCCCACCGATCAGGCGTTACGTATACCTCCGCCACCCATAGACGGCGCTGCGAAAGCACCTCGTTTCCCACTTCGTCGAATCAACAATAACCCTAATGCGCGCGCGGCATCAAACTACAACATTGTAGACGATCTAGCCCAATCTCCCGCAGCCATGTCTGCGTTAGAAGTCTTGAAGAACTACCCTTCCCAGCGCAAGACTTTAATTTCCGCCATTGGGGGGATTGACCCAAATGATTCGCATTTGATGGCATTTGATTTAGACCAGTCTGAACCACGCCTACCTTCTAGCTTAGCATTCCAAGTTACTGTCTCCGTCAGGAATCTTGTCATCCACCGGTGCATCATCGATGAGGGTGCCTCCACATGCGTTATGTCTACATTCGTATGGCAGAAGCTAGGATCCCCTCCTCTCCAGCAGTCCACCACTGCGTTACGTGCCTATGACGGTCGTTCGGCCCAGCCCCAAGGCCTCCTACCCAACGTACCCATCCAGTTAGGTGGTAAAACCGTCCTTATTGACATAGAGGTAATCAATGCCCAGTTGGATTACAACCTTTTACTTGGCCGCAGCTACATGTATGCCATGAGGGCGGTTGCCTCTTCGGTCTTTCGCACCATGATGTTCCCCCATGAGGGACGCGTGGTTAAAATTGACCAGCTCACATACTATGATCCCAGTGCTCCCGCGGCACCTGAAAATGTTCTCCCCATGGTTGAACAACCTGTTTCTCCTGCCACCACTTCGTTTGTTTCCTCTTCGGGGCCTGGAGTCTACTCAGACGCGCCGATGACCTCCACCTTTCAATCCATTCCTCCGCCGTCATCTACGCCCGAAATGTCTGACTTATGTACCTTGTCCCATGACAACCTACCACCTAATACTCAACCACCCTTGTTGCCTAAACCACCATTGGTACCTAGTCACATTGGTGTTACACCGATCCATACGATCCCCTTCCTAGTCCCTCCATCGGGAGTAGTAAGCGCCCCGGTCATGGCTACCCTTAGCCTCCCTGGGTTAACCTTGGGATTACCTGTATGGTACCTTTCGCCTCCCGTCCGCCCGCCGACACCAGATGTCGTCCTCCAACCGGTGCAACCCATGGCTACTACCACTCAGCCACCTCCCGGTGTCTCTACCCCTTCGTCCTCTACGACGCCCCCTCCTCCTCCCCAACCCACTGGGAGCAGAGGTCCACAACCTTACACTGCTGTACCACCTCCCAAGACAGTAAAAAACCCTCCAGTATTTCGTGCTCCTCCCAAATGCTCGCTGTGCGATGAGTTAGGCCATGCCACTCACCAATGCCCACAGTTACCAGCATTACAGAAGCACATGCAGATGCTCGACGATGACCCTAACATCCCAACAGTCGAACTAAATCCCACTCCCAAGCCTAAAGATAAGTCCCTACGTACCAACCACTCCTGCGCCATATGCGGTATTTACGGGCATTATTCACATCATTGTCCCGATCTCCCGGATTACAGAGCATCTCTCTATGAGATGAACAATCTGGATCTTGAGACGGCACCACCTACCATTGAGGAGATCTACCCCCCGGTCTCTCCCCCTTCTGAAGAGGTTAATATCATCTATATGATCTCTTCAACCACCACTTCCACTACCATTCCCTCGTCAACCGATTTGATGACGCAAACTTTCCGTACCGATGAGGAAGTTCTTGAGGCCCTGACTGCCCCGGATTATCCCTGGGACGATATGCACCATCGTTCCTATTTCATCCCAGAAGAATCCTCCTCTAGCACAGCTAACCAATTCACAGTTGAGTCCAAAGACTTCCTCCCCACCAAGGTCGACTGGTTCAAGGACCCTATCCCTGCTCCTGATGCCTTCGAGGAGGGCAACATGGCCAACATCTCACCTGTCATCCAAGTTGATATTGCTGCTCCAGGTCGTGCCCTTGAACTCATTACTTTAGGAGCATTCTGCAGTAAACAAGAGATTGAGGACTACATAAACCTTTTCAAAGAATTCCGTGATGTCTTTGCCTGGTCCTATACCGAAATGCCTGGTCTTGACCCTGCCATTATAGAGCACCACATTGACACATGGCCTGATGTACCCCCCGTTCGTCAGAAACATCGTCCCATTCATCCCTCAAAGTTCTCAGGATGTGCCCCTGAACTCATCACTTTAGGAGCCTCCTGCAGTCAGCATGAGATCGAGACCTACCATCAACTCTTCCAGGAGTTCCATGATGTCTTTGTTTGGCCCTCTCCCGGAATGCCTAGGTTCAACCTCGCCATTCTCGACCATCACATGGACACACGGCCAGAGGAACTTCCTATTCATATTGAAACCGACTCTCAAGGCCCTCCTTTGTGCAACCCCCATGCTGGGTTGTATCCTACAGAGTCTCTATCCCTAGACTAACTCGCGGCCTCGTTGGTCCGCATTGTACAGTTTGCTCTCTTTTTTGTTTTTTCACTTTTTTACCATCATCTTACATTCATCATTTCTGCATGATTCCAGATGGACCGTCTTCCACCTTGTTACACTGGCTTTGCTGATGGCGCAAGGCGCTGGTCTCCCAACCTGGCTTCTGCAGCATGGGTCTTGTACTCCCCTTCCAACGAGATGATTCACCTTGACGGGATATGTATAGGCGCTGCTACCAATAACCAGGCGGAGTATGACGCTGTGACCGGTCTCTTGACTGCCGCCCTCCAAAGGGGCATATGTCACCTTCATGTGTTCCTTGACTCCCAGCTACTTGTCTCCCAGCTCAACAACTGCTACCAGGTGCGTGATCCCTGCCTTTTTAGAAAGTTCCTGCGCACAAAACAACTCAGTCGACAATTTGAATCCATCACATTCACACATGTCCCCAGAGCCCAAAATAGTGTCGCAGACCAAATGGCCAACAACATCCTAGAATGGCATATCAATCATACCATGTAACATCATGCATCACATTCCCATAGCATCTCATAAAAATATATCAAAATCCAAAAAAGATTGCATCCCATCCACATTTGCATCCATGTACATAAACCACATGCATATCCATAAGGGCATCCACGTGCCTAAACATACATATATCATGTCGCATCACATAAAATACACAAGGGGCATCCACATGCCTAACATCCTAACCTACTTGCATCCACGTGCAATGTAAACATATCACTTGTAGATTTCATTTGATTTTATACACCTAGTATTATGCCCTCCATTTTTTCGCACCATTTGCACTGCCGGATTCATATTTCCGTGCCCGTGACGATGCTTGAGATCATTTCTCGCTCTCACCAGGACTAATATCAACATTGTGTCTCGACACCTAGTCGCGTCGGTTTGCGTGCCACATCGGCCGTTCTCCGTTTTTCACATGTTTTATATCATCGGATTCATTTTTCCGAGCTTGTGATGATGCTTGAGATCATTTCTCGCTCTCACCCCCCGACCTTTCGGGTATTTTTCCGAAACGCCCTCGTCACCTCGGTGTGCGTGCCACATCAGCCGTTACCCGTTTTTGACATCCTTTATATCGCCGGATTCATTTTTCCGAGCTCGTGATGATGCTTGAGATCATTTCTCGCTCTCACTTGGTACAATTTCAACATTGTGTCCCGACACCTTGCTGCCTCGGTTCACGTGCCACATCGGCCGCTATCGGATTGTTCCACTTTTACATGAGCCATTCACTCCTGTCATACTGCAAATGTCTCGTTATTTTGCCACCATCTCATTAACCCCGCAAGGAGGCCCATTAGTGTTCCCCAACACCCTCGTTCTTGGTCACCATTGAACACTTCCTCCTTGCCTGACCATTCCTTTTGTTCGGTATAATTTTATCCCTTTTTCGGGCCGGACAAGTCCTTTACGAAAAAGGCACTTAGGGAGTTTCCGTTAAGCTCTTTTCTGACTCCTAAAAGAATGAAAAGATCGCCGAGCAATCTTGCTTCCTTTCATGCTCGTTAAAGTACCTGAAAGGGCGTCTATCTGGTATAAGTTTAACCCTTTTCCGGACCTGGTAGACTAATTACGAAAAAGGAATAGTCTAGTCACACCGGCTAGAAGAGTTCTTCATTGCATCCTTTTATGCTTCTTTGGGCCTTGGAGACTAAATCTACGAAAAAGCAACCCCTTGGAGTCTTCTTCCTTGCTTTCAGACTCTCTAAAATTGAAAGCAACCACGAGCATGAACTGTCCTGGGCTCGTAAAATCCACACGACAGTACCATTCCATTACTTCAGAGTCTTCTTACCGCTTTCAGACTCCTTAAAATTGAAAGCAATCACGAGCATGAACTGTCCTGGGCTCGTAGAATCCACACGACAGTATCATTTTACACACACTTCTTCTAGTTCCTTAACCCATGAAGAAGTACCCTCCTGTGCCTCCTGGCACTATGATTGATCATCTCGGCAGCACCCCCAATCAGGTCACCTTTGTTCAGAGTATTCTGCAGTCTTCTGCCATTTTTATACCAGCTTGAGTCTCCCTCAGCCAATTATCCTCCCAGATCCATTACAGCTATGATCCCTTTCCCCTCAGTCAGTTTCATATGCTGCCAGATCATTCCCATTATCATACTCTGAACAAAGGAAGTTTGAGTCCACCCACTCTACTTGCCCAGTTGTCCCTCCACAGTTTATCAGTCCTGCCATCAGCACTATCCCATTTCGGTCTTGTACCTCGCGCTCCTGTCAAGGAAACATCATTTCCTTGATAGTTGCAGGTCTCCCTCTGTCGACGACAGCTCCTCTATTCCAGAGGATAGGCCCAGAGGTCCCTACGCCTTGGACTTATCACCATCTGTGGTAATTTCCCACGGATCATTCTGAGAGGAGACATCATTGCCTCTCCGAGTGGTTGTTCCTCACATGCTCGACTTCAGCACCTTGATCGCATCGTTGAGGATCGCGTAGGATTATATCCCATCAGTTTTTAGTCGAAGACCCCGAATTTCCCTTGACTCTAGCACATTGGTGAGTCACTTCGGAACGGCCAGTTATATGTTCCCGTGGATGTCCGGGCTGCGTTGGCGTTTGTATTCGGAAGCCATCCAGCTATATGCTTCCTTGAGTACCCAGTTTCAGTCCCAGATCAGTTCCAGTTCAGTGTACCATTGTGAGTGTACCTCTTGTCACTCTGATCCAGCAGCTCATCAGCCCCTTTGGTACCACACTCAGTAGTACTGTTGATTGTTCCAGTGCACCAGTTCTGCAGTTCACACATGATCCGCTCAGCAGTATGTCCTAGCTTTGTGTCCCCTCTGGACTCTTATGATGTACACCGTGGTCATGTATCTTACAGGCCCCCCTTTTTTGGGCCTCACAGTTATGTTTATGTATCTTGATACGAGCATGGGTATGCCCGCCTCGTCCATATATTGAGATTATTCCTCAGTCAGCATTTGAGGTCATGTATATTTCAGGTCCCCATGTTTTGGGCCCCATTGGTATTGTTATGTTATATCCTGATACGAGCATGGGAATGCCCGCCTCGTCCATATGATCAGATGATTCCTCATCCATTATTGAGGTTATGTACTTTTCGCTCTTGCCGTTGTTCGGGATCGTTGTTCCGGGCTTCAGTTTATTTCTTCTCTTTTCTCCACATCCCGGGAAAACCATTCATGACTTATGATGTCCATCGGCCATACGATGAGCTCCTGACCTCGCACATCAGGGGGCAATCTGTTAACACCCAAAAAGTGCTCACTACCTCATCTACCACATTATATGGCTCATTTGTCCATTTTCCTACCATATTTCCCTTAAAATCCCAAAAAATCCCATTAAAAAGCCTCCAAAAGGCTTAAAATGCCTCCAAAAGGCCACAAAACCACCAAAATAGCCTAAAAAAGGCTAAAAAACCCCCTTTTCCTCCAAAAATAGCAAAAACCCCCTAAAAAGGGAATAAAAAATATAAAATAATGAGGAAAAGGAGGAAAAAACCCTATACAGCTGCATAAAACCATGTGTTTCCTAAAACCATGGGTCAGCACTCCACCACCAAAAAACTATAAATAGGTGATGGAGATCCCTTATTCCATATCCACAATCACAAGCACCCTTACTCTGTCAAAATCTCTCTCGAAACCCTAGTTCACCATTGAACTACTTTCACCTTGAGAGCCACTTTTGGCCCATTCCCATCATTGGAGAAGGAGAAGGAGCATCTTAAAGCTTGGAGCATCCTCTTGGACACTGCAAAGGGCTTCATCAAACCTTCTCATTGAAGGTAATATCAATACAAAAAGCCATTCTTTCAATTTGATGTTTATGTTTCATGCATGCTTTAGAAGTAATTTAATTTTTGTTTTAGCTTAATTAGTTTAATATACTGAACTGCTACTAAGGAGTCCATTCTCCTTAGTAGGTGCTCATTTGCACAAGCTAGGGGTAAAACCCTAGCTACAGTATCCAATCCTATTTATGTTGATAAGAAGCAGGGTAACCTCCAACTATGCATGGATTTTAGATATTTGAACATGGCTTGTTGTAAGGACAATTTATCTATGCCATTTATTGATCAAATCATTGATGAGTGTGTGGGTAGTGAGATATTTTCCTTTATGCATGGATTCTCTAGTTACAACCAGATTCAAATCCAACCCAAGAATCAACAAAAAACTACATTTATATGTCCTCGGGGAACTTTCGCATACCGAAAAATGCCCTTTGACCTTAAAAATGTTGGAGCTACCTTTCAACATGTTATGTTGTTAGCTTTCCATGCTATGTTATTTGCTTTACATGATATCAAGCACATTATTGAAGCTTATTTGGATGATTTAGCGGATCTTTATCGCAAGAGGGGAGATCATCCAACCCATATTCACCTTGTGTGTGAATGATGTAGACACTACAAGATTCGATTGAATCCCCATAAGTGTATTTTTTGCATCAAATTTGGGTGACTTCTAGGTTTTATCATTTCTAATAAAGAGATCATGGTGGATCATTTCTAATAAAGAGATCACTGGCTACAAAAGAGAAGGTTGTAGAGGAACGGGCCAAATTAGAAAGGGCCAAATTAGAAAGAGCGCTTGCGAAGGCATGCAAAACGGTAACGCTAGATCCGGAGGTCGACCCAGAAGCACAAGCTGTGATTTTAGGGGTGGATCTCATTGAGCTAAGGAAGGAAAATGTGGAGCTCTAGGCTAGAGTGACACCCAGCACACCACCGGAACAGATTCAGATTCGAAAGACGGCGATCGAGGAAGCAGTAACCGCGATCCAGGAGATAGAACAGGTGACATAGACAGTCGTAGAGGGCATCACAGAGTTTTGGGGCAGTATAGTTGAGGATGAGCAGCTGAAAATGCTAAAGGGCCAACTCAGCGAAGCAGAAGCCTAGTTGGAGGCCTTTAAGGGATTGCTCAAAACGATGCCCACAATGTTACAGATGAAAAAGGTAGCGGAATTGAAAAGCATGCAGCAGTGCATCACAAAGGCCCGTGAAAGACAACAATGACGGGCCACACACTTGGACAAGCTCCAAGCGAAATCCAAAGTTCTCATAACACATGTGGTCGAGGTAATGAAACATGTTAAAGAGCAACTGGAGGAAGTACGACAGAAAGGCTGCGAACACCCAATGGAACAGCAGGTGGGAGAATGTGTGCAGCTCAGAGCATCAATGAAGGAAGTAGTCGACCAACTCAAAACTGCATATGATGACTTCCAACAACAGGTGAACAAACCAGTGGTGTCCAGTTGAGGTGGCTTGAGGGTGAGCCACATGTTTGTGTTGGGGGCCTATTGGCATGGGATTAGTCCGCAGGAAGTGCGGAAGCCGACAAGCCGCGAAAGAAAGAATCCGCAGAAGAAAGGGTCATTCGCGGATAACGCAAAATCCTGAAGTAGTTAATTAGTTAGATAAGGGTCATGTGGATCGTTTTGTAACCATGTAGTTTCGTATAAATAGGAGAATGATTGTAAGCCTAACGACATGGAATGTAATTGAAGATCCGTGGATGGATAGAGCTATCGACTTTGTGAGTTTTGATCTATTTTGTATCCACAATATGATGTATTGACTATTTCTGCGAAGGTTATTCCACAGGTTTTAATGAATGCATGAAGATGTTCTATTATGGTTTGATCTCTATGTTTGTTTCTATTGAATGATGGATGCGAATGCCTGATGAAATGTTTAATGCTCTATGGGTTTGGTAATCGCTGTTTATGCTAATAAGTAATTAGATCATGTTAATGCGAATAACTGTAATGTGTTGATGCTGCAGTTGATGAGTCTGCGAATAATGACATGTTAGTATAGTGCAAATGGCATAGTATCTGGTTTCTGTGGTTGCGAAGTGTATTTGGTGCATGTCCTCAACTCCACTGTGGAAACTTGGTTCCTGCAGCCCCCTTGTGCATCTTAGGTGAGACTTCATTCGCTCTGCGAGTGTTGCTATAAGGGTTAACACCCTTTTGGGCCGGTGCGTAAGGGAGTTTTGGTTGGTGTTTGTTGACGACAGTGTGCAGTGACCCCTGTTGATAGTCATTGTGTCAACAAGACTCCACAATAGAATGGAGTAGCAGAGAGGAAGAACAAGACCGTACAGAAGATGGCTAGAACAATGCTAAATGACTCCAAACTGTTTGACATGTTTTGGGCCCAAGCAATTCATACTGTTGTCCATATTTTAAACAGGGCAAAATTAGAGTTGATAGAAACAAAAATCCTTATGAAATCTAGAAAAGCAGACCAACAACAGTTAAACACTTTAGGGTGTTTGGGAGAAAATGCTACATCAAAATAAATGATGAAAATTTGGGAAAGTTTGAATCCATGTTTGATGAAGGAATCTTTATTGGCTACTCTTACAGAATCAAGGCCTATAAATGCTACAATATGATGCTAAATAAGATGGTGGAAAGCCCAAATATGAAAATAAATGAAATAATGACGCATAGATCAAGAAGACCAGTGGACATGGATGAGGATGATCAGCCAATGGTTAAAAAAACAAGTTGAAGAACCACAAGAGAAAGAGAATCAGAGAAAATAACAAGAAGAAGTACAACAAGAAGAACAAGAAGAATCTGAAAGACTAGATACAAAGGCTCCTTCTAGGTATGTTCACAATAACCATTCTGAGGATTTAATCATTGGTGATAAAAGTGCAGGCATACAAACAAGAAAGAGGAAATTTGATAGCACTTCTAAAGAGGTACACCTCTCTTTGTTGTCCAAAATAGAGCCAAAATATTTTGAGGAATCTAGAACTAATAAACAATGGGTTAATGCTATGGAAGAAGAACTAAATCAAATTGAGAAAAAATAAACTTAGGAACATGTTCCAAGACCCAAAGACAAAAATGTCTTTGGCGCTAAGTGGGTTTTCATGAACAAATTGAATGAAAATGGGTAGGTAATTAGAAACAAAGCAAGACTTGTGTGCAAAGGATATCCTCAACTTGAAGGAATAGACTTTAAAGAAAATTTTGCTATTGTAGTTAGATAGAAGCAATTAGAATGTTCTTAGCCCATGCATGCTCCAAAAATACCAAGGTATATCAAATGGATCTAAAACAAACCTTTCTAAATGGAGAATTAGAAGAAGAAGTTTATACAGAACAACCAGAAGGGTTCCTATTGTCAGAAAATAAAGACTATGTTTGCAGATTAAAAAAACACTATATGGACTAAAAAAATATCCTAGAGCTTGGTACTCAAGGCTAGACAAGTACTTATAGCAACAAGGATTCATGAAAGGTAATGCAGATAGCAATATCTACATAAAAGTTGAACATGGAAATATGATTATCATTGAAGTGTATGTTGATGACATCATTTTTGGAAGTGATGATGATAGATCAAGCCAAGAAATTTCCAAGGAAATGCAAAATGAATTGGAAATGTCTATGATTGGAGAGTTGACTTTCTTCCTAGTACTGCAAATATTTCAACTAGATGAAGGTATTTTCATTTCCCAAACGGAGTATATACAAGAAATGTTGAAGAAGTTCAAAATGGAGGACTGCAAACTTGTAAGTACTCCTATGATTGGAATGATTGGAAGTATACTCTATGTGACATCCTCAAGGCCAAATGTAATGCAAGCAGTTAGAAAAGTTGCAATATTTTAAGTGGCACCTAAGGAGACTCATGTTCTAGCAGTAAAAAGAATCTCCAGGTATCTTAAAGGAACAAAATATTTTGGACTATGGTATCCAAAAGGAAATGAATTGACCATGACAACCTATACAAATGTAGATTGGGTAGGAAGTATTGATGATAGAAGAAGTACAATTGGAGTAGCATTTTATTTGGGTAACTGCTTAGTGTCCTGGTTGAGCAAGAAACAATCTTTAGTGTCCCTATCCACAACAGAGGTAGAATACATTACAACAGCAACATGTTGTGCTCAAGTTCTCTGGATGAAGCAAACTATGAAGGATATCCAAGTATAGTTCAAATATCCTATTCCAACCTTATGTGATAACACAAGTGCAATTAGTATTTCCAAGAATCTTGTAATGCACTCCAAGACAAAGCATATCGCTATCAAATATCACTTCTGGAGAGACAAGTCACTAAGAACAATGTCAAGTTGTAATATGTTGACACCAAGGATCAAATTGCAGACATATTAACAAAGCCTCTTCCCAAGGATACTTTTGAGTATCTTAGATAGAAATTGGGAGTAATTCCCACTCCTCATTAATTTGTTTAAGTCTCATCAAAGGAAGAAGCCATGGGAACACAACGATGCTTGGAAGTAGTCAAAGGAATTGATAGAAGCATGATTCCAAGGGGAGCATCCCTTTTCCATTGATGTCAAAGGGGGATAAATTGCGCAGGGGGAGAAATTGCAGATAATCCATAGAAACAAAATTGCGTAGAGAAAGAATTGCACAGAGACTGAAATTGTGCAGGGAATATCTACAACTTTGTTGCAGAATTCTCTAAGGGTTTCCATCAATGAAAAACGGGGATATTGTTGGAAATATTGCTGTCATTGATGTCAAAGGAAAGGATGCATTGTTTGCATTAATGTTAAATTTATGGGGAGACTACAGTTAGAGATGGCAAGATGAATATTGTTACATATGTTCTTTTTTTTTTTCCAATTTGGATACCCTATCTTTGAAGGAATTTTTACTCTATATACCTACCTCAAATTGGAGTATAGGTTAAATGGTTGGAAATATTGTTGTGAGAAATTTCCAATGGTATATGGAAGTCCCTCTAAATCCATAGGAATAAGGAGATATGAAAGAATTTGTAAAGGAAACCCAACCATAATGTTAGGTCGACCCTGCAAGGATATTGTACAATGTTATGTTGGCCTAGAAAGTGATTTAAGGCCTATATAAATAAGTGGAGTGCTCTCCTCATTTGATCATACATCCAAACAAGTATGGAGATTTGAAAAAGTGCACAATTCTAAAGAGAAGATGGATTTTCTAGGTTTCTTGAAGATGATTTCTTTGGTTTTATTGAAGATGTTCTAGATTCTTGAAGATATTCTTGAAGAATACTTGATGATGTTTTGAAGGATTTATAAGGAGGAGGCGGTGCCCCTTGTGAAGAGGAAGATATTTTTTATTGTAGGTTCTTCTTTGGTTAAGGAATGAAGTAGTTGATGTGATGGAGTGCAACAATAAGATTATCTTGTGCAGTGTAGAGTGTGACAGTGTCGTAGTTGATTATCTTGCATAGTATAGAGTGGGACAGTGTGATAGTTGATTATCTTGCACAGTGTAGAGTATGAAAGTGTGATAGTTGTGAATATGATCTTGTATAGTGAAGAGTGTGACAATAAAGTTGGTGTGTAGTACAAAATCTAGGATTGTCGTACGCAGAGTAAAGTGCGATAGAGCAAAGAGTGAGGAAGTGAAGATTATATTATGTAGAGCAGAGTGAACATATCAGAGTGCGATAGAATAGAGTGAGACATGTGAAGTGTTGCACAATATATCATTACAGAATCTAGGAATTTGGCGCTTCCTTCTAGTTGGTGCTGGAGAATCTAGGGAGTTGGTGCTTCCTTCTAGTTGGTCTTAGAGAATCTAGGGGGTTGATGCTTCTTACAATTGGTGCTTGTAAAATTGGGAGATTGGTGTCTCCAATAGATAGGTGTCTACAAATATTTGTAATCATTGTTTATAGAAACAACATCTTTCCTTGGTTTTCTCCCTTATTGGGTTTCCACATTAAAATTTTGTGTCTCTTGTATTGTGCATTTTTGTTGACTACTGCTTAATGTGATTGAAGGCTAGTGTGAATGGTAAATAAATTTGAAAGTGTAAAATATATCCTATACTGACTCACCCCCCATCTGAGTATAGATGAATATTCAAACATATTCCATGCAAACTTGTCACTGATCATGGTCGAAATTTTCAAAATCAGATGATAATTGAATTGACCACCAAGTTGGGGTTTAAACAAGAGCATTCTTCACCATTTTATCCCCGAGCGAATGGTCAAGTCAAAGCTGTCAATAAAAATTTATAGACCATGCTTCAAAGGGAAATTAACATAAGTAGATCTAATTGGCATACTATTCTATATCATGCTTTATGCGTATATCGAACTAATTTTAAGACTAATATAGGGTTTTCTCCTTTTAAACTCGTTCATTGGGTTGAAGCAATTCTTCCTATTGAGTGTGAAATTCCTTCGTTGAAATTAGCCTTTCTTGATACTTTAGCTTTAGAAAAGCATTTAGTTCTCCTAGAACATATTGATGAACAACATTGAAATGATGCTATGGCAAATGAAGTGCATAATAAACGTGCAAAGGGTCAGTACGATAAATCTATTCGTCCTAGGGTTTTTTTTCTGAAAGAGACCTCATCTTACTTTATGATCAGGATAAAGCCTCTTTAGGGGTAGGTAAGTGTAAGCCTATGTGACTCAAACCATATATTGTTTCTAAATTTTTGAAGAAAGGTGCATAAGAGTTAATAGACTATTAAGATGGCTAAGCCTATAAATGGGCTCTCTTTAAAGAAGTATTATGCCTAAGCATGTAATTTTTTGTACAATAGTTGTACGTTTGTATAGTTTCTTATTCTTAGTTTGTCACTTAGATTCATTGCTTGTATTATCAGATTTCACACAAAACACTTCTTCATGCAGGCTTTGCGGATGGTACCAATTGTCATACCAGAAATCTTGCCTTGGCTGCTTGCAAGATTTATTCACCATTCAGTCAATTAGTTGTTTCAGGTGGTTCTTGTCTAGCATCAAAAAACAAAAATATGGCTGAGTACTGTGTTGTTATAGAAATCCTTTGCGATTCCATTCTAAATGGTATCCTTTACCTTAAAGTTCACTTAGATTCGCAATTGATTGTGTCACAATTAAATGGAAAATATCAGGTTTGTGATCCTATGTTGTTTTGTAATTTTTGTGTGTACGTCTTCTTCAATTATAATTTATTTATATATTTATACTCATGTTCCAAGAAGACAAAACACTATCACAGATGCATATGCTAACTATGTACTAGATTGGCATTTATATCATTTGTAGTAGAAGCAACCATCATGTAAATATTATGCATTCTCATGTATATATATAAGCCAAGATAAAATGTCTGTACATAAATATTTTGAAAAGTTTCATATAGTCAAAAAGTAGATTTGATAATATTTAAAAGGGTGCTACCAGGCCCATACCTACAATCATGTTACTTCTAAGGAGCACCTTGTCCCTTTGGAAGTACATTACTACAGTGGCCACTCTTTTGATTATTTTAACACATGGTCCACCTATTCAACTACTTGTCACTGTATTATCTCTGGAAAGTCTTCGACCACTGTTTGGGTATCCCATCAATTAATTAGTGAAGGTTTCTTCTAATATTATCTAGAGTTATAGAAGCATCGTTTGAGTCACATGTTTGTGGTCTCTTCCTCGACTGAGGGTATCCCTCAGCTCGAGATAGTCCTATATATGCACATGATTGTTATTTATATATCAATATTTGCGTAAAAACAAGTTTTTACTTGAATTATATAACAAAATTCATAAAAATATAATAAACTTCAAAATTAAAAAACAGTCTCACTAATTGCTCCTAGTGCACTTCTGATCCGGATTTATGTGGGAACGAAACAAAAGATAGCATATACAGAATCATACATAGAGATATATTGCAAATAACACAGTGATACAGTAAACACATATTCTATTAAATAGCGGAAATAGAACGGACTGTAAAATACAATAGCTGGAATGGTGGTAGCTATCTCTGAGAAGAGATGTGGCTGCTATGCTCATTCGTGCCAAGATGAATACAAAGAGAGGCCGAAAGGGCCTATTTATCATAAGCATGAGGGAAAGAATCCCAATCATCCAAAAACCTAACCCTAGAAGATGAACCGTCATAAAGTTTGCGGCCCCAAGGTGGTTAGTTGAATAGTCAACTTCCCGGGGTCATAACTTTTGTATACGATCTCCGTTTAGGGCGCTTGGTAGCCCGTTGGAAAGGTATAACCGAGATTTACAACTTTTGACTGGGCACAAATGTATGCCGTTGGCAACCATTTGGTCCCCCAAATCGCCAAAAAATGTCGTTTAGGGCCTCAAAATGGCTTCGGAAGTTCAGGACCCAAAAAACTGCTAAAAATAGTAATTTACCAAAATTGCCAGAAGACACTTTTGAGCCAGTTGGAAGAGGTGGGCCGCCATCGATATCCACCTGGATCAATCCTCCCTCCTTAGGAAGCAATGGTCTCCATTGCGTTAAATCCCTTATCATATGTCGAGCTGTGTGTCGAATTGAGCTCTTGGTGCGACATTTGCTGAAGTGGAAAGGTTTCCTTACTTTGACATCTTCAGAGGGTTGTAATTGTTGTTGATGGATGCGCTAGAGCTGTTCAACAGTTTTGGTTGTTGTGGTATCCTTGGTATGCACTGGTGTGGATGGTTTCTTTTTGGAGGAGCACCTTGAATGCGTGGCCTTGCACTGTAGAGGTACCCGAATAAGCGATGCTGCACTAACTTTGTGTTTTTCTTGTTTCTGCTGAGTAGAAGGATAATCTGCAGAGGTTGTGGATGTCTCTGCGATCTGATGTTCACCTTTAGTGGCATTTGCGAATAGGGAAAATTTCCCAGTGTGGGATATTATCTTCCTGCCTTGCTTGGTTGGGGTAGGTGAAACTGTCTCTGGTATCCGATAGAGTTGTCCTCCCAAAGTGACAATGACACTGCGAGGTCGGGATTCATCTATAGCATGACGCTTCCACATATATGGTTGTCCTAAGAGAACATCACATACTTCAAGTGGGGCCACATCACACAATACCTCATCTTTGAAGGGCTTGATGCCATATGGTAGGCGACATTGGTGACTGACACGGATCCTTCGTCCTTGGCTTAGCCATCCGATGGTGTATGGTTGTGGGTGTGGCATTATTGGTAGCTCCAATATCTTGATGACTTCTTCTGAGATCAGTTTCTTCTGGCTGCCGCTGTCCACAACAAAGTGTAGGGGAATTCCCTTCACCCACATCTGTGAGTGGAAAAGGCGCTCCTCTGCCTCCGACTCTTCAGGCTCCTCTGGTTGAATCTGTGTGGTGGCAACAACGGCACTGGGTTCTGCATCAATGATCTGCTTCCCTTTTCATGCAGCTGTGAAATTAGGTTCTGAGTCAGAATCGGAGCTGGGATCTGATTCTGAAGCTTTGATCTCAGCCACCAATGACTATTTTGAGCGATAATCATCGGTGTTGTGCCAGGGGATTTTGTGGAACTCGCACCACTTCCCAGTGTCCTTCTTTGTATTTTCTTTACCCTTCTTCACCTGTGGTTGGGACTGGTTGTCCTTTTCCTGCCCCGTGCTCTGCGAGATAGAGTTTCCCTTGCCCTGCTTCTACGCAGGTCCGAAGTCACGCTTGTTCTTTTGCTGAAATTTCTGCTTAATTTTGACAGCATATCGATAGGCGGACCCGAGTGAAGATATTTCCAGGAAATCCATCTCTGTTCGGATGTACCGATGTAGGCCACTGCGATATTTCAGTACTAGGTGCCGCTCAGAGTCCTTGATACCTAGCTTTGTGCGCAAGGTATGAAATTTGTTGGTGTACTCCGACACCGTTTGGTCCCTCTCTTAATGCAGAATGGTCCATTTTGTGTACTGGTCATCATAGTTTCCAACATGGTAATATTGTTCCTTGACGGCATCTATAAAAGAGGCCCAAGTGGGATTGGAATATTCAAACAATCCAGACTCGTCTGATGAGTTTTGCTCACAATAAGTTTCCCACCAATTTTTGACATGGGGGATGGCCTTAAGGAGCGCAAAGATGATCTTTTCCCTGTCGAAAAATTGGTGGACAGATAAATACCCTTCTAGTAGATTCAACCATTTATCTAGAGCATCGGCATCGATTTGGCCTTCAAATAAAGGGATATCAAAATTAACTTGTACCTTGAAGGGAGTCATATCTCCGAAATGGCTGCTCGTTGAGGGTGCATTTGCCGCTGTTGGCATGCATTGAAGGATTTGGGTGAAATTATCCATCATCTCGTTCCTCTGTCGCACGAGGGCTTCCTCGAGCAACAACTTGATAGGATCTACTGCTCCGTCGTCTCTCTTTTCTTCCGCCATGGGAGGCCGTTTGGGGTGGCGAGAGTGGTCTTCCCCAAGTGAAACTAGTTCAAGACCCAACTCTCTGTATCCTGACCTCGTCAGGGACATGCACCGAGAAACAATCAAAGAGCAGACCGCTCTGATACCACTGATCCGGATTTATGTGGGAACGAAACAAAAGATAGCATATACAGAATCATACACAGAGATATATTGCAAATAACACAGTGATACAGTAAACACATATTCTATTAAATAGCGGAAATAGAACAGACTGTAAAATACAATAGCTGGAATGGTGGTAGCTATCTCTGAGAAGAGATGTGGTCGCTATGCTCATTCGTGCCAAGATGAATGCAAAGAGAGGCCGAAAGGGCCTATTTATCATAAGCATGAGGGAAAGAATCCCAATCATCCAAAAACCTAACCCTAGAAGATGAACCGTCATAAAGTTTGCGGCCCCAAGGTGGTTAGTTGAACAGTCAACTTCCCGGGGTCATAACTTTTGCATACGATCTCCGTTTAGGGCGCTCAGTAGCCTGTTGGAAAGGTATAACCGAGATTTACAACTTTCGACTGGGCCTAGATGCATGTCGTTGGCAACCATTTGGTCCCCCAAATCGCCAAAAAATGTCGTTTAGGGCCTCAAAATGGCTCCGGAAGTTCAGGACCCGAAAAACTGCTAAAAATAGTAATTTACCAAAATTGCCAGAAGACTGTTTTGAGCCAGTTAGAAGAGGTGGGCCGCCACCGATATCCACCTGGATCAACTTCTCAGAGAGACTATCATGTCAAGGTCATGACTAAAATCTATTCCTTGATATGGATAATCATTGATTCCATTTACTTGGTGCTCCCACCAAGAATCCATCGGTCCATGGAAGGGATCCTTCAAGCTTATGGTTCTAATACACGTGGGATGATGACAGGTACCCTTTAAAAAAAAATTGCATAAGATGCTTTTGGACCTAAAAGTATTCATCTTCCCAATTTTGCATTTTGTTAGTTGAGATTTCATGCATCCTAACAGTGTAGTACACCAATCAAACACAATGCGTTCCAAACACCTTATTGCGTAAAAAATTTGAGTTGTGGAAGCTTGGTGCTCGATTGTTCATCCAATGATCCAGCCTATCATCATGATTATGACCTTAAGGCTCAATCTCTCTATATTTCATATTGAATCTTGTGTTCCAATATTTTGAGATCTGACAACACAATACATTTCCACATATTCATCGAACATCATGCCTCCAACACAACGAACTTTGAAGTTTAGTTCCTCTCCTCGGTGGGAAATCCCCGTAAGAAAATAAATATCCTCAATATCTATCTTGAGAGGTTCCCCATCCAGTACGAAGGCATTGGTCTTTGGATCCCAATATTCGATCAACATTTGTAACAACCTATTTTGGAGCCCTGTGTTGTTCATTTCAAAGAAATTCTTCAATCCACATAATTGAAGTGCTTCCTTAGCCTCATTATTGTCAAGGACTTCATTGTCAACAACTTCGTGCTCTCTTTCACACCACTCTATCACCATCTTGATGGATTGGATATAAATGAAAAGAACAAGCGAAAAGCTCTTACCTAGTTCTGAAGACAATAAAAATACTTTCTCCTCGCTCGTGTAATCACTCTCTGAATATTGAAGTTGTTCTCGAGCCTAAACTCCAATTCTTTCTCAGTCACAAAGAGGAATGGTAACATTTTAATTTATTATTCACTTTTTTCTAGTAGACTATTTCCTTTTGCATGTGGGACTAATTGTGTTAATGTTTAGGTATATCTTGGTGTACTTTTCAAACTTTTATTGAGAAAGATGATTTCTTTTAGCCATGGCATCGCTTTAAGGTATTGTTTCGTAAACTGGCATGTAGGGTAGGTTCACCTTCCATTTGAATTTTGCATTATCTTACCCAGTTTCGAACAACATTAGGTTATCTTTGCGTAATTACAACATTTATCCTTCTACTATATTGATATGTTGTCTTTTGCAATAGAGCCTCCCTCAAATGGGTACTGTAGCTTAGATCCTATTTTCTAATGGTACCAATGTTGTTGTATTGTTAGGATTGAGAGTCCCTGGTAGTGTTTATTGAATTTGTGTTGAATATGCATTCTTCTTCCTTATATTTTATGTTGACCATTTCCTTATGGGGGACTCTCACCATTTTTTGTTTAAGTTGTAAATGCATTGCATCATTCCTGCTTGCGCTTTTGAGATTTTTTCTGGATTTCAACCTACAACTTTGTATAAGACCTCATTTATTATCTCATTATCATTAAGCCTTTGCAGCTAAACACCCGTTTATCGAGACGAAATACAACCCGAGTGTCCTTATCCTACTCATGTTCCTTGCATTATGCATAGGTTTGTTCCATTCACTTGGAACTAGTTCACTTGTCCCTGACACTCGTTTCCTCCCATGTACTATAACATTATTTTATTATTTTTTAGGCTTTAATAAATGATGAAAAAGACAAAAAAATAAATATTCCAAAAAGATGAATGGGAAAGAGTCATGCTCTTATTTATGTATGGAAGCAAGCTTTGTTTCCCTTGAATAAAGCACATTGTCTTGAGTCTATGTCTCTGAAATTTGGGTTATAGTATGGATTTAGGAAGTTGAACTTGTTTATGTATTATCTCCCTTGACCGGTTACTCTTTCAATCATTATGCAGAAGTCTGTTTATGTATCCTATATCACAAGATTATGTCTTGTTCTTCCTTGAGTCAATGCTACCTTAGTCACTTATTGTGTCGTGCTTATGTTCAAGGGAAGTTTTAACCCATGTCAGCCAATCCTTAGAACTCATGACTTCAATATGTTGTCCTTCCTATGTCAAGTACATTTCAGAACCAATAATTTTGTTGAATCAAATCTTTGGCCTTTTGCTACTACCTCATGTTGGATGATGTTGGAAGACCTCGAGTCCCAATATATAACATCACATATTTATGCTATGACTCGGGTTGTGTTGGATTTCCATTTCACCCTATTTTGGCATTGATTCTTATGGAGATTGATCTGTTCAGTATTATTTCTAGATATCTTCATTTGATTCCGAGACATAGATCCACCATGTATCTCCTTTGTGGGTATGATCTTGTTTAGACATAGATCCACCATGTATTAATTTCTGGCTGTGATAATTTTTGACATGGATCCACATTATTCATTTTTTCGTGGACATGATCACTGTTGTTATATATCACACAGTTCCACAGTGTACTTTATTTGGCGGTCATGCTTCTTATTACTTTTGAGCATGGGTATTCCCACCTCAGGAAGATTTTTCTAACTTATTTTGTCGTAGGTTCAATGCCTATTTTTGATTGTTGACTATTTCTACCAGGTCCACCATACTCTGAATATTCATAATGTATTTCCACCATTAGCAGTCCTTCTGATCACACACATAAGGGGGATCTGTTATAGCATATTTTTCCAAATCACTGCAAAATGCTTATTTTTGGATGATATCCATCTTTTCAGACTTCCTTGTCCCTCTATGGTTCAATTCCCTTATTCTTCCTCCGTTAAATCCTTAAAAAACCCTAAATTCCTGCACATATGCTCCTTAGTTGTGGTTTTCATGCGTATACACTGGGTTTCATGTGTATACACCTATTTCCTGTGTATAGCCTATGTAGGACCTGTTTTGAAGGTAAAAAAATAAAAATATATCGAGAAACACAAAAATAGTTTCACGGTTTTTTAACTATATCTTTCCCATAGATAACTACCTAAACTTCCCTAATTGCCTCCCCAAAAGTATAAAATAGGCCAAAATAAGCACGAGAAGGGGTAGAGATCAACATAGCATCCTTATGATGATCTTATGCATATTGAATCCTTAAACCCTATTCCCAGGTTTGTAATTATTTCCCCCGATATCTGGGAATCTACATTTCTAGCAGTCTCCATCCTTTTCTTTCCAAGAAACTACCATACTGTTTTCTTTGGGCATGCTTTTGGAGCATAGAGGAGGTGTGTATGTGTGTGGCCTGAGCGGAGGAAATGAACATCCAGTTCAAAATAGTGTCATAGCCGAGAACAAGTGAAATCCATCATGTCTTATGTTGTTTATTTTATATAAAGAATTCTCTTTCCTGTCCAATAATGTGTTAATTTCTTCTTTTTTATTATACTATAAATGAAACACATTTACTTGCAATTAAATTATCAAATTTGTAGTTGTCTACTTGTATCTTTGTTTTTGTTGGTGATTGTAGGTCATTGAAGATACATTTGGATCAAAATTTGAAAGAGGGATCTTCTACAAACATTGGACCAAAGCTATGAATTTTATCCCTTATTTTTTGATTTCTGTTTAAACTATAAATCTATTTAAATTGCATTTTTAGGAAAGAATGCTTAAATTGTTTATGGGAATCTATCTGTGGTGATTCCACCCAAATATCATTAGTGTAGTAAATAATCCTGAAACAATAATATAGAGAGTTATGAAGAGTATTATTCTTTCTTTGATAGATACAACCAGCAACACCACACAAGTCATCATTACATATTCCAACATTTTGAGGCCTATATTATGGAATATGGTCATATAAAATTCATTTTGGGCCAAAGGATCAAGAGTCATCTCTTATGTGCAAAAATTCCTAATGGTATCCATATCTTGCTTAAGGACAAAATTATAGTCTATAAGGTTTTGTGGTGCTTTGAGGAATATTTTATGTCCCATAAGAACTCTAAGATTCACTTAGGGATTAAGGACCTTATTTTCCTCCCCCAATCATGGCCAAGGACTTTTCATACCCATCCTTATTGTACAAAATATCCTCATGGTACCCCTATTCTACTCATATGGAAAAGATCACTTTTAGAGGATGTGTATTGTAGCTCAAGGCCTTGATCATTGGCCATTAGCCCAAAAATATTCATTTAGTGTCTAATTACAAGGATTTATCCCCCAAACATGGGTAAGGCCTTGAGACCCATCAATGATGCAAAAAACATCATAATGGTAACCATATCCCACTTGAAGGACAATGATCCCTTACAAATGACATATTATGTGGGTTATAGAATTATTTATGACCCTTTATTCCTAAATGATTGATATGGGGCCAAGGGGACTGACTTGACTCCCTTGACCATGGTCAATGCATTAAAACCCATCTCTACCATGCAAGACCTCATAATGGTACCCCTACCCATATTCCACTTGGAGTCCAAAGATCACCTCTAAAGGTCTTGTGTTGTGGTTTGAGGTCATGCTGATGACTAATGAGCCCTAGAGTTTGATTTATGGTGTAAGGACCTTATTTTCCTCTCTTGAATATGGTCAAGGCCCTAAGATCCATTCCTACTACACAAAAAGTCCTAAATCGATCCATATCTCACTTCTATGCCAAATATCCAATTCAAATGATTTATTTTGTGGTTCAAGGCCTTGATCATGGCCTATTTGTTCAAGAATTTTAATTTAGTGTCTAGTTTCGTCAATCTCTCTCCCAACCATGGTTTGAGACTCATCCCTAGTGTACAAAACTTTATATTGGAACTCATATACCACTCTAAGGACAATGATCTCCTTTACATAGCATGTTTTATGGTTTGTGACCTTATTCATAGCCCTTGGTCCCCTAAAGATTCATACAGGGGCTAAGGACCTTATTTTCCTCCCACACCTATTGGTATGGTCTCGATACCCAACACTATTATCCAAGGCATTATAGTAGCAACTCTATTCTTGTTGGAGGATGAGTATCCTCTTTAGAGGGCTTGTGTGGTCGATTGATGCCTTAGAAGCTTCATTTAGACCTAATTTCCATGTTTTCCTTCCCTTATAATAATCAAGCCCTTGAAACCCACCTCTCATGTGAAAAACCTCTTAAGAACACCTATATTACTAATTCAGGCCAAATATCCCCATTAGAGAGACTATGTGGTGGGTTGATGTATCAATCATGGCCCAAACATTTATGTTATATACTCTTATGAAAATAAAATATTATATATGTAGAAACATAAAAATGATCATAGCATAATCCTATAGATCTCCTCAAAACCTTTCCAATGAGATAAAGAAATCCAAAAATTGATGTCAGGGTAGAAAGTTATGGAAAAATTACTATATATATATATATTAAAAATAACATGCACGTGTGTGCACATTATTAACATGTGTATGTTCTATAATGCGTGCACGTTATTTGAAATATTTTTTCGGTGGGAGAGTTTCCACTCAATCATTCAGTCTGTAAAACCAACAAAACCCCATTTTTCCAAATGCCTCTTAATATATTCATTTTTCACATTGCTTTTAAATATGCTACACATGCATATAGATCTTACATTGTAGATTCCAAATATATAATTAAAATTCTATAGGTCACTATTTTTAATTTATTTTTGTCTTGACATATATGAGAATCTTAAAATAGAGACGTCTCTTATTTTTTGCCATAAATTTTTATTTCCCTACCCATTTTGAAAACAAATTAAATGTTTCACTAGCTTAGGTTGAGGTCTACAATCTAAAAATAGAAAAAAAAAATTCATTTGACTATATTAAGACCCTCATAGATTGCACTGACACAAACTACATGTTTTCAGGCTATAATGAATCATAATTAACAAAAAAATAATAACATTAATTTTTTTGAAAAAAATAACCATGTACAAACAAATCTGTTTTCTACAACTCCTCAAAATTTTGTAAGGAATTTACATCATTTAGTTGCTCAATGCCTCCACTAACGAAAACATATGCATTATATTTTTGAGGAAAAATAGCATAGCAATGTTAGGAAAACACAAATATCACACGATTATACAAAAAATCCATAAATAAAAATTATAGATTCTTGAAGCTAATTTGATTTCCTACATTTCATCTTCTAACACTGTATTCAAACTCATGGTCAAAGTACCTCAAATCGTCCCTCCAAGTTAGTAGCTTGTTCTTTTTCCATATATACATTGCCACTATCACATCATGGGAGACTGCCATAAGCTCAAGCAATCATCCTAATGAGAAATTCAACTATGAAATTGTACCCAATATTAAATAGTTTGGGTAAATATTTGGAAACAATGCATTTAATGGTATTGTGAGAGTAGAAACACAACTCCGGTGGATGACTCCAAGGAAAGTAATCTAACGGTTACATAAACAAATCTGCATAATTACAAAGACTCAGAATTATAAAGACAGGAATAATAAGTACCCACATATGTGTACAAACCATTTAAAGCCTTTAAAAGATATAGATTAAATGAAACTAAAAATTAAGTGAAAATTGAGGTCTCTATATATCATATTTCAAAAGTCTAAAATCAAATTTCAAAGGTGCCAATATTGGATTAGAAAAGTACAAAATGAGACTCAAAAAATGTAAATATGGAATTCAATTTTAGAATTTTAGAATCCGATAATCACACGTTTAGAACTAGAGCTTCACTCTAGAATATCAATTTTGGACTTTTCAAAGACTAATTCGAGTCTATCTTCAAAAGTGCTTAGACTAAAACTAGTCCAAAATTAATGAATTTGGTGTTTTATTCACTATCTAAGGTGACAACATTGTTTCATTGGTAAGAAAATCCAACACTTGAAAAGACACATGAGATGTGTTAGTTCATACTTATGAAAACAAATATTTGAATAGTAAAATTCAAATGTGAAAACAATTATAAATATATGAGAATATGAAATGGAGGAAAATCTAACATTCCTCAAGGAATAATTGATAATGTGTGATGCTTATGTTTTGTTCAAAAATATTGTCATTACTCTTTTTTGGGATGCAATGGTCCATTTGAATGTATAGTTTTGGCATTATGATCTAAAGTTACATTTGAGGAAGCAATTTCACCATGGAAGAAGGATGTTGGTTTAATCACCAACACTATTACATGAATTACTAAAGCAATGGTTAGAAAAATAATCTAAAACAGGATAATGAGGTAAATTTCTTACGTAAAAATAATAAATATAATAAAAGATGGTATATAAATTCTAGCATGACTCAATCATAACTTCTTAATAAATTCATGGTTGGTGGGATATGAGTTTATTAAAATAAAAATGTGATTTAATTGTGGAGATGGAAATGCTTATGAATTTATTGGAAAGGGAAATACCATACACAGATATATACTCTTTTGTTTTTAATTTATTTTAATGGTTTTAAAAATTAAATAAAAGATTAGAAACAATGGATTATTATTTTCATGGTTATGGGTGAAAGAATCTCCAATTCTGAAGACATAGTAATCACAAAAAAGTCATGCATATGCTTTCAATGCCTTTAGGAAATAATCAAACTTAAACTTGCATTTCCATGTACTCCACAATAAAATGGAGTAGAAGAAAGAAATAATATAAAATTGAGGTCATGCAGATACTTTCAATGTGCCTTTAGGAAGTAATGGAACTTAAACTTGTATTTCCATATACTCCACAATAAAATGGAGTAGAAGAAAGAAATAGTATAAAATTGGTGAAGAATGTATGTTAAAGAATATTGGGTTATCAGTTAATTAGTGGGCAGAGGTAATCACAATCACCTTACCAACATAAGTTAAAAATGAGAAGTAAAAAAGTTGCATGATGTTTAATTTAGTTATAATAGTGATGTTAGACTTTAAAATATATGTGTTATTGAAAAAGAAAAATATATATATATATATATATATTAAATGCTTCAAAATAATATATTTAGTTTTTTATTTTGTTTGTGTTGATTCATTTATTAGGTGATTCAATCCCTACATGATTTGCAAATAGATACACTAAGAATGATTAAGTGGTAGAGGATTATAATCCCATACCATATTTTAAAAATGAGAAGTAAAAAAAGTTGCATGAGGATTATATATATATCACCTTACCAACATAAGTTAAAAATGAGAAGTAAAAAAGTTGCATGATGTTTAATTTAGTTATAATAGTGATGTTAGACTTTAAAATATATGTGTTATTGAAAAATAATAATAATATATATATATATATATATATTAAATGCTTCAAAATAATATATTTAGTTTTTTATTTTGTTTGTGTTGATTGATTTATTAGGTGATTCAATCCCTACATGATTTGCAAATGGATACACTAAGAATGATTAGGTAGTAAAGGATTATAATCCCATACCATATTTTAAAGAGGTTTGGAAAATTGTTCATGAACTATCCAATTTTAGAAGATTAATAAAGAATTAAAAACCATTATCCAATTTTAGAAAATTAATAAAGAATTAAAAATCATTATAAAGAATAGTAAAATACACTTTAATAAAAAAGCTATTAAAAATGTATAATTAATTTGAAATACAAATTAAAAAAACTATTAAAAGTATATAATTGATTTAGAATACATAATTATTGAGTATTAATAATAAATACATTTAAATCTATTAGAATTTCAAAGTCTTATTTTCATGTACTCTTTAAATCGGTGAACAATATTCAGCCTCTTGCACACAGTTGGATCTCAACACTCGTGTGCCCTTCAAGTCTATCGTTGGATCTCAACACTCGTGTGCCCTTCAAGTCTTATACATTAGAGATGAAAATGAGAGTCGATATACATTAATGATGAAAATGAGAAGCCATTTCTAGATTTGCATTATGCAAGACTCATTTCATATTTAAAAAGCACCTCCGAGTGCAAACGCTTTTGTTATTTTCTATTTCAGTTGTGAACATACTATCATAATTTTTTTCCTTGGAAAACATACTATCATAATATAAGTGCATGATATAAACCTAAACCCTTTTAAGCTGTAACAAATCTACTCTGCATGGTGGTTTGGTCGAGTTTTAATCTAGCCTAATAGCAATACATTTCGGAGGACAGGCGTGGCGTTGGAATAGCGGTCAATGGCACCGCCTTCACGAGTGTGATTCCAAACCTGTCCGCCATGTCCAGCTGGTCGGCACTCATGCCTTCCGGAGGTGCCCAGTCGAATGAATGGAGGAGCGACCCCAACAACAGATGGACCATCCGGTTGGCCAACGGGAGCCCCGCGCACATTCTCCTTCCTGCTCCGAACGGAAGCAACTCGAAGTTTTGTCCCCTGTACTCCACATTACTCATCTCGCCATCAATAAATCTCTCTGGCATGAATTTCGTCGGTTCCTTCCAGACGGAAGGGTCCCTCCCAATTGCCCACACGTTTATTATTGTTTGGGCGTGCTTGGGTATCACGAACCCTGCAATCTCACAACGCTCGTCGGCTCTGTGAGGGATGAGAAAAGGAACCGCAGGGTGCATTCGGAACACTTCTTTTATCACTGCGTGGAGATAAGGGAGATGTTCTGCGTCACTTTCTTCCACCATTCGCTTGCGCCCTACAACCGCGTCCAATTCGGCCTGGGCTCGTTTCAACTTCTCCGGGTTGTGGATCAGTTCTGCCATCGCCCATTCTATTGTCGTTGCTGTTGTGTCACTCCCGGCCCCAAATATGTCCTGTAATGACCAAAACATCCCCAAAAAACCCTAAATACATTTTCCCATTCCACAGTGTGCGTGTAGTTGTAATATCTAATTGCTAGATAAGAAATGGCAATGAATTGATTGAGATAAACAAACAACGAAAACTTACAGTTAAGTAGCCTCTGATATTGGCGAGAGAAAATTCGTCGCTTCTCATATCCAGTAGAACGTCCAAGAGATCCTTTTCACTGTAACTTCTGTCACTGCTTCCGCCTGATCTACTCGCCACGCGATCCTCCATGAATTTATCGATAACAGCATATACCTTTTTCATATAGACTCCCGCATTTCGGTACAGGCCCTGGGGATCCAACCACTGAAGGTAGGGGAAAAAGTCTGACAAATTGGGAGTCCCATGAAGCTCCATCAGTGTCGAAATGGTGCCCTTTAACTCTTGAGAAGCTACAGAGAACTTAGGATCGAACACATCTTTACCGAAGACCATGTTGCCTATGAGATTAAACGAGGACTGGAAGGCAATGTGTCCAATATCCACACACTTTCCCTTCACAGTGCTTTCAGAAATCTGATGAAGCATTCGATTTACTTGGTCTCTTCTGAGATGTTGGAGAGCTTCCAGCCTCTTCACAGAAAAGAGTTCGTTATTGGATACACGTCTGAGCATGCGCCAGTAAGATCCATATTGGGCAAAGACCATGGAATTCGTTGAGTGGAAAAGAGCGGTGGATGCATGCGTGATGTTCCGGCCTGCGAATACGAGGTCATGGATCTTGAGAAACTCCTTTGCCATGGCGGAAGACGAAACCACCACTGTGGTTTTCATTCCCAGAGAGAGGCTCATGAGCGGCCCGTATTTGGTAGCAAGATGGAAGAGCGACTCGTTGGGCTTGAAACCTAACTGCAACAGATTTCCCACAATCGGCCATCCTGCAGGACCGGGAGGAAGCCTGTAGTATTTCCTCCTCCACACATCCAGAAACAAGTAGCTGGCAACAGCGATTCCCAAGAGCACAGGATACCAAAACAACACAGAAGTATCCATCGGAGCAAATTGATAACAAGAAAGGCAGATGAGTGTTGCTGTGAAACGAAAACAGAATTACTTATAACAATTGTATAATCATCTGGCCAGGGGATGCAGGCCAAGGTCTGAGAGAAGTCAAATTCAGACAGCCATCAAAGTAGGCGAAGGGATATAGACCGGGGGTGGTTATTGTTTTTGGATGGTCGTCAATGGTAGGCTACTGCAGGATGTAAATCCAAGAGTCATCAATAGTGGGCAGAGGATATAGAGCCATTGCAGGTCAAATTTTCTGGATGGTCATCAACGGTAGGCTACAGAATGTATACCTAAGGAAGATTAAATTTCCAATAGTCCTCGATGGTTACAGGCCAAGCTGGAATGTAGTCTTGGGAGATCAGATTTTTCATTGTCACGTGAGAGGATGTAGACCAGACTCTCAGAAAAGTTAAATTTAAAAAAGTCGGATTTCGTTGAAAAAAACACATATGACAAATATCTAAAATAAGTTAAATTTAGGAAAGTAGAGAATTGTTTGAAAAAAATCTTATAATAAATATGGATTTAAATTATTGTGATGTGGATTGATGGTATGGCATATCATTTTATTTATTATTTATTATTTTATATATATTATAAATCTCTTACAAAAATAATATCAAGAATATGATTTATAATTATATTTATTTAAATCATTATCAATATAAAAATTAAGAATCTTTAATAATGTAAATTATAATATTATAGATATTCTAAAATATAATTAGCACAATTATTTAATTTGTAGTGGGTGGACATCTATATGCCACAAATCAATAATAAGTTATATTTATCTAAATCATTATCAATATAAAAGTCAAGAATCTCCAATAATGTGAAATATAACATTATAGATATTCTAAAATATAATTAACATAATTATTTAACTTGTAATGGGTGAATATCCATATGCCAAAAGTTAAGTGCCACAAATAAGTAATAAGTTATAATAATCAATTGTCTATGCTTAGCTATATGTCATCACTAGCATTTTTCTAGTTAAATAAGAGCACCTTATAAGAGTTATCCATGCATTAGCTACCATAAAAATCAATACACTTGTCTCATCCTCCGACAAATTAGGAAAATCATAAATATTAGTCCAATTCTAAGATATAAACACCTATCGATATAACAAGTAGAATATGAAAATACTATTTCATATATATAGAATAATTAATTAATAAATAAAAAAAAAAAAAATAATTTTAAAATTTTGTTAAATAATTAAAAGAGTGCAGGGTTAACCTAAAAGGAAAGATAAAATGTACATAATAAATGTGTAGTTTTCATATTAAAAACTTAGTTTCTCCTCTCTTTCATTTACAAAGGAAAAGTTAAGTTTTTACCATTCTTGACCTTCACTTTTTATACCTTGTATCATTTTATATCATGTAGGAATCTAAGTTTTAGGTTTGAAAATAAAATTGAATTAAAAATGATTATAGAAACAATATATCAAATAATATTTTAAAAAATACTAAAAACTGATTAAGTTATTCAACATTATATCTTCCTAGACGGCTTCTTACTTTAATATCACAAAACGTGAACATAAAGTTATTTAATTCCATTGTCCAATTTTTGACCCATCATTTCAATAATAAACAATATATCAAATAATATTTAAAAAAATACTAAAAACTGATTAAGTTATTTAATAACACATTATATCTTCCTAGACGGCTTCTTACTTTAATATCACAAAACGTGAACATAAAGTTATTTAATTCCATTGTCCAATTTTTGACCCATCATTTCAATAATGAACAGCCACCAAGTGGGAATGCCCCTAACCTTGATATATTGAGGTCTCATAGATAGATACACAAATCTTAAAGGGATTTGCGCTAGTAGAGGAGTTTGTGAATAGTTAATTGCATTTTTTAGTCCTCAAATTGTGTGCGTATCTACAATTTTTTGAAATTGCGAATCCGAGTTGTGATTGTAGATCTGTGCAGAGAATCAAAGATTACCTCGGTATCGTGATCCGGTCTTTTGTGATTAAAGTATTTCTTAGAAAACCGGATTCCCTGATCATTCAAATCTAGTCCTTTGTGATTAAAGTGCTTCTTAGTAAACCTTATTATTTATTTTTAATTAAGCTATATTAATGATTAATGAATTAAATAGTTTTTTTTAAACCTCTTTCATACTTGTTGTGATGAAAACCTTATTATGAAGTTTTACATTTCATTGAATGCATACGGATCTATTTTAATGATCATATAGATCGTAGTGCAACTCGTCTTAGATCTTAGTGAATACAAGGAACTTACTCTTAAATTTTTTTCAGATGTGAGTATTTTTGACGAAGTAATATTATAATTATGTGGGAAATAAATTGTTCTATTAAATTTGTAAATATGGCATCATTATGTACAAAACAAAAGGAAGAATATTAATGTTGATGGTTGAGGCAAATAAAATAAGGTAAATAAAATAATGAATAATCAAACAAACAATAACAATAGTATTGTTCACTTCTAGCACAGGTGTGATTTATTGACGGTTCACTTGATATGAAGTCACTTGTTGTAAATTGGAGGTCACGCCTTCAAATCACACCCAGCTTTATCAGTGTCCCATGCTTGTGGGGTGTGTGGGGCACCTAGGAGTATCCGTGTCACGCGAGTACCAGCCGAGTCTCCAATTGCCCTTTCCCCTAGTACAAAAAAAATAAAAATAAAAATATTATTCACCATATGTTGTTAGCATGAATCCATGAACATTGTCATGTGAACCTTGATATATTAAGATTTTGATATATTAAAGTCTTAATACATACATCATAAAGATAATGTGAAAACTCTATTTCTATTTGAAAATTAATACAAATTAATGAGTAAATGAAATTATATCAAATTAATAAATAAATAAAATTATATCAACGTAATTAAATTTAGTAATCAAATAATATATTTAATAAAAAGTTTACATCTATAAGTTAAATATTTTATTTAAAATTAAGTTTTCATTCATAAATGAAATAAAAAAATCTTACATATATTGATACAAAAATAAAAATATAGTATATGAATGATTTATTGAAGTACTATGAAATGTTTAGTAATTTCGAGAAGTTGATAATTAAAGATAAGTTTACATTTGGTTAAATCTTTAAAAAACCTATTTTAAAAAACTTTAAAATCAAAACATGTGTATCAATTTTCAAATTTTTTGTAAGACAGAAAATTGAACCCCACCCCGTATTTTCTATGCCTTCACTCACCACATGAACTACAATCTTTATCAAAATACATTATTTTTAAAAACTTTAAAAATGCAAACTTTACATCTTTCACTATGGCGTAAAAGGCCAAATTGAACCAAAAGTCACCGCAACGTTGTTTGAAACTTACTAATACAAAACGTTGCATCTAAAATATTTCACTAGACTGTAAAAGGTCAAATTGAATCAAAAGTCACAACAGCGTGCTTGAAAACTTACTCATACAAAACGTGACAAACCAAAGATTTCACTAGACCGCAAAAGGTCAAGTCGAATTAAAAGTCACAACAACGTTGTTGAAAAACAAATCATTTTAGAAAGATGAAACTTCAATTTCAATGTTTTATATTTGAACCTAACACTCTAATAATACAAAACATTACATCAAAAATATTAATTTTAATAATTCAAATTATTTTATAAAAGATATGGGGATTTATAATGAATAAAATATGAAAATGGAAATAAAAATTATATTTAAAAATACAATGAAGTGATTAATATGTATTTACAATTTCTAAAAGGTTATCTGATGAAATAATTTATCATCTTTGTCATATTAAGAAAGTTGATGATGAAAAGCATTTTTTCATAAAAAGTCATATATGATGATGATGATTACTAACGTCCATTGAGACCAATTTTGGTCTATCGGACCTTAAGAAGGTTATTACTTGGTTTGCTTTAAACTTTTGTTCCTATGCTCAAAAGGCTTGGTAAGAAGCTTTCTAAGCTCACTATAGTTTTGGCAAGTTAGGAGGTTAGCAAGGTTTGTATTGTAGCAAATACTATGAAACTCATATCTAATGTGGGTGTAAGCAGGGCACTCTAAGAGAAGGTGATTTCCATCCTCAACGCTCATAAACTCACAAAGAGGGAAAACCCTTTTCGCCCACGGAGTTTTGGGAATAGACCAATGCCCTATTTCACCATGAAGCTCTTGGGAGTTCGTTCTAATCTTAGCTATATTAATTTTCTTCTTTGAACTAGTTACTATCGAGAGATAATTCCAATCTTCCAAATTAGGGTTAATGATCTCCTTATAGTATCTTAGTTTTTTCTTAACCGCTAAATTTTCCTTGCACCGCAATTTCTCTTTAAACATAAAGGTAATAATATTTTTGACATTATCAATATTTTGTAAAGTGTCATTTTCATCAATGCCCCAATGGTCTAACCAAGCCATTGTATCTTTACACCAACTCCGCTTGAGGTGTAGTTGGTTTTGACTTGAATTTAAAGCAATTTTAGGAAGTCTCACATTTCCCATGTTATTTATCTCGTGCTTGTACATTAGGTACCTAGTCATAGCCATGCTCTCGATGGGGGAAAGACCCACTTCTATGAGGAGAATAGGATAAGGTGTATTGCTTTTAATTTTGAGGTTATAAGTTATAAACCGCTTTTGGATTTGGTCAATCTTTCTCCAAGATTCTCTAGAAATGCTACACCCCCATACTTCACAACCGTATAAGATAACATGGATGACAAGAGTTTCAAAGAGGAACTTTTTTTTATCCCACATGACCAGGTTGATTGATTTACAATTATCTTCAAGACCAAAATAAGCTTTCCATCCTCCATTAATCCTTTTCTCAATGCTATGGTTCCAATTGAGCTTGTGATGAATATCAATTCGAAGATATTTGTAAGAAGTCACTTCCTCCAGTTTACTGTTATCATAAATAAAATTTGCATAGGTGTCTTTCTTATATTTTATAATCATAACTTTTGCCTTGTTGGTCTAACAGTCATACCCATGCCATAGAGCATAAATATTTGAGAATTCTTAATTGTTTATCGAGATCAAAGGGACACCTTGCCATAAGAACAATATCATTAGGATAAAGAAGGAGGATGATAACTATCCTAGCTAAGATCGTGTCGACACAACCTGCTTCTTCTAAACATCTTTCTAGTTTATCAATGTAAATGCCAAAAAGGGTAGGGGAGAGGGGGCAACCTTGCTTAACTCCAATTTTACAGTTTATATCTGTTAACCAGTCCACATTATTCATAAATTTGGCGATGACCTTTTCGTAAAACCTTATCGCGACAACTCTCAACTCAAAAGGAACATTAAGCTCCTCTAGCCTATTCCACGGGTTATTTCTAGGCACTGTATCCAAAGCTTTCCTAAAGTCCACCAAGCAAAAAAAAAGGTCAGACTTATTATTATGACATTCCTCTGCAATATTGATCCTAAGTGTAACGAGGTGGCCTGTGGTTGAATGATTCCTTCTAAAACCTGCTTGGCCTTTATCCCACTTACCTTCCATTTCTAGCCATTCGTTGACCTTCTTTTCTAAGATAATACCGTATAACTTGGCTAGGAGAGGGCTAATCATAATGGTCTAATAATTAGAGGGGTTATTTTTATTGCCACTTTTGAAAATATGAATAATGAGGCTTTGAGTCCAAGGTGTAGGGAAGCCTTGCTTGATCGCTAGATTAAAACGTTTGTGGATGTGCGGGATGAGGACATGCCCCCCAATTTTTAAGATTTCTGCTTGGTAGCCTTCAATGTTTTTGGATTTTCCATTTGCTAAGCGCTTAACCCCGGAATCTATGTTTTCTAACGAGAAAACTTCTTTCGTTGTAAGAAGGGTTTGAATGTTATCTCTGATATCCGGGGATTCGTAAATCTCTTTAAGATAGGAATTCCAATATTTTAAAGCAATCTTATTATCTTCTTTTGTTTTGCGAGTTAGAATTTGCCTCCAGAATTTCTTAGGAGCCACCTTGGAGAAGTGTAAGAGATTTTTCTGTCGTTTACTAAGATAGTGCCTTTTTTTTCTTTTAATTAGGGTTTTGTAGTGACTTATCTTGTCTATTTTTATCGATTCTACAGTAGCTTGCTTAATTTATTTTCTCGCATTCTTACACTCTTGATCATACCAAGGGTTGGTTCTATTATCTCTCTTATTAACCGAGACTTCAATAGAAAACTTGCTAATGGATGATGAGAGGGCTGTAGTAAAATTATGGTAGAGATTTTCTATATTATCCATACTAGATAAAGGAAACAAATCATTTTTTAAATCATGGAGAAAAAACCCATTTTTATTTTTATCGAAGCTTGACCAGGTGCTTTTGGAAATGATAGTTTTCCTCTTTGGGATCGATATGCATGGAAATATTGAGAGTTATAATTAAAGGCCTATGATCAGAGTCATGCTCATGGTCGTTTAAGATGTCGAAATCTATTAACTTGTTGCATGAAGGGATATCAAAAATAACATAATCTACCACACTACTGCCAAGCAAGGAAAATTTTAGGGGCGAATTATAGCCCATGGGCGAAATTATAAGGGTCACCAAGAAACCCTGGGGAATTTTTAATATGAAATGGGTTTTTTTAAATTTAAGAAATTAGTCCACATTTTATGAATCCCCACATGGTGAAAAATCGGATAGCCCACCCGACGAGAGAGGGAAAACACAATTTAGCCCCATGAAAGACGGAGGAAATGGTCGGTTCACCCTCGTCATTCCCGTAATGGAGTCCAAAGGTAGTTGGCTCGATAGTAAATTTTCATTCATGGAGGCGTGAGCAGTTCGTCCGCCCATGGTTTTCATTCATAGAGGGGATTGCTAGTTTGTTCGCCCTGATTTATGGACCATAGGGCATTTTCGTTGGTTATTTCGCCAGAGGGCCTCGCTTTGAAGGAGGAGACAGACCACGTTTTGGAGACCTGGAAGGATACCGTGGAGGCACTCCTCATGGAACTCCTGGAGAATTTGGTGATAAGGCTGGGGCACCTGCAAAATTTCAACCTTCATTTAGGATAAAATTATTGTTGTTAGTTTTGTTTAGATCTCTCTCAGGATTCTATTAGGTGTATCTTGCTTTTTGTTCTTAGTTTGTGTATCTGAACTTTTCAGGGCTCTGGTGGAAGGCCAAGGTTTGGTCATGGAGGAGGTAGCTATGGTGCTAGACCAGCTCGTGCAACGCTTGAGTAATAGCTTCAATTTTCTCTATTTTTCCCTTTAAATTTAGTTGGAAGTTCTTATAGATGTTGGTTCCTAAAAATATTTAAAGTTATGTCCGAAATTCACAGCATTGAATACGTTTGACGATTAATTTATGATAAATTTTCCATCCTCCTAAGGAAAAAAAAATATAAAATTGTATTGTTTGTATGTTTTAAGAAATTTTTAAGATTGCATATTTGAAATGTTTTAAGAAATTTTCTTTCTTTCACACGAACATCAAGTCCACTAATTGTCTTCACTGATCTTGAGCAATTCTAAAATGAAATTGGAAATTCAATAAGATATACCCTGTACAATGACCATCGTATTGACACCATGAGCTATAGGCAAGACAATAGCATCGACCAAAAAAAATCCCTGCACATCCCATGTCTCACCACTGGGTTCAACCACCGAATGGCCCTTATCAATGCCCATTCTACAACTACCCATATGATGTGTAGAACACAAGTGAGTTGATACATATCTCAAGCTCCTTTACGTTGCACGCTCCATAAAATTCTCAATCTCATGGATACTAGATGTTTTGGGATTCAAATTTTCACTAGAGCAATGGTGGGTACCAACTTCCTTTGATCTAGCTGCAATCATTATTCTCAACACCATGTTTACGCCTTTCCCAATATTATTTTGATCATATGGGTCTAAAATGTAAGTGATATGCCCAGGAAATTCCATGGTTCCTGAACCCTTATCCCTATCCAAGAAAAATATATGAGAAATCCTAGAAAATATGGACACTCTTTCCTTATTATCTCATATTACAAGATTTCGCAAATCATTATTCTGAACACCTTCTCTAATCCTTTCCTAAGATTATTTTCGTCACATGGGTCTAAATTGTAAGTGATATGCCCAAGAAATTCCATGGTTCCTGAACCCTTATCCTTGGCCAAAGAAAATATATGAGTAGTGATATAAAATTGTGAACCTAAAGGATCACCTAGATTTGCAAGACATGCTAGTTTACTGCAATTTCATAGTGGAAAAATTCCTAAAAGTGCCATAACATTCCCATATTTGAAATTTATTTCGGTATACTATTGCTTGATGGTTAAAAAAAACAATAGACCTTTCCATAATTACTCATATTGTTTTTTTTTATTCACGGAATTATTGGTTTATGCATGGATCCACCTAAAGTATGGAGAAACTATTGATTAATGTTGTTCTTTGTCAACAACATCAACTCAGAATGCCATTTTACAGTGGTTTAGGGGATTAGATATGCCCATAAAATACTAAATTGTGCTCATATTTTTGTTTAAGGTTGTCTACATCCTCTTTACTACTTATTCCACACACATGCGTGCCCAAAACTACATATTTATGATTTTTTTAACGCTGATTATTTGATTAGAATTCTCCTAGAGGCACTTAGAAGTATCCACAATACAAAAATGGCCCCATGATTTTCCCAAAATTGATTGTATGGGGTTGCTTGATGGTGAAATTTAAACCCAGTGGTGCTCAGAACATAGTCTTCTTTATGCTCTCAAAGCTTCTGCCTTATGTGTGAGAGAATCAGTTTTTAAATTTTTTCCCTTGCAAATTCATCCCTTTTCTAGATTTATTTGTCTGTAAGCATCTTCAAGTTGTTAATTAAAGCCTTGAAATCCTCCTTTTCCATTTCATATCCCTTCCTCACTTATCTTTCATATTCAAGCTCAAAAGCAGTTCCCTTAATCTTTATTTCGGATAGTTCATCTAATTGTTTAGCAATATCTTCCTTTTCTCTCAAAGCTTCTTCCCTCTGGTGAAGTGCCTCATCTCTTTGTCTCTTTAACTCATCCTTTTTGGTGAGTTTCTTATTTAAATCTCATTCAAATGGTTTACTGACATTTTCAATTCTTCTTTTGTTGTTTTAGCAGGCTTCCTTACTTGCATTTCATTTTCAAGCTCAAAAGTAGTGGCCTTATGGCTTCCTACAACCACTTCGGTTATTTTTTGGAAATATTTGTCTTACTTTTCCAAGATTCTTCACTCTAATGAAGGGATTCATCTCTTTCTCTCTACAATAATCCCTTTTGTTAAGTTCATATCTCCTTCAAGCAATTTAATGAGTTTTTCAAATCTGTTGTTGTTGTTTCGACAGCCTTCCTCGCCCATCTTTCAGATTAAAACATTGAAACATCCACCTTAAGGCTTGTCTCTTTTCTCTTAATTGCATCTTCAATCAATACTAAAGCTTCATCTAATTGTTCAACAACCTCTGTTTCTAGTCTTCAAGCTTGTGCATTTTGATGCAGTTTGCCATTCTTTTGCCTTGCAAATTCTTCACTTTTATTGATTTCTTCATTTGCAAGCACCTATAAGTGATTAAATATAATATTTGAATCTGCTTTTTCCATAGATGTTGGGAGTGAGATCAAAGAGGGAGTGCAAAGAGAGAAGTGGGAGCGTGAAGTGCCAATTTTCAAAATACTCCTAGAGCAAAGTGTTCTAGGAGCATTTTTTTAAATATAACATATATTTTAATTCATATATTAAAAAAACCATGCAGAGTGGTGAATTAATTACAGAAAATATGAACATAAAGAACTTTATAGTATATTAATGATAATCATTAAAGAATCAACCATTTAGTATGCAAATAACATCAAAGTAGCATCTTAATTTTTTTCGTAGATGCTTGAGAAGAAACATTTGACAATACTGAAGCCTTTAATTTATGCTCATTAAGAAGACATGTACTATAAAATGATAGTTCCAGAGTATAAGTAAACTATTCAATGATGACATCTTACAAAGGAAAATATCAAATGCAAAGCTCTTGTTGCATGTATATCTTTACCCCAGGACAAACTTGTAAGTACGACACTCTCCCAAGGGGAAAGGGAGACCAGATTTCGATGGAGCTCCTCTTCTATTGGTGTGGCCAAGATATCCTCTTCTATGGGTGTGGCCAAGATAATATTATTTTGTAAAGTGAACTAATTCTTTCAAAATCAATCCACATTCCTATGCTTGTTGCACCAACTGCCACTATTTATATAGGTCATTTTCCTTGTGAGTAACATGAATTTATCCAATATTGCTAAGCACAGAGCTTGCATTTTTGAAGAACATCTTCAATAGGTGACGGTGCTTTCTGTTCAACATGGAAAAATAGAGTTTACCAACTATTAAACTTCTTCACTCAGTTGTGTCTAATGTTCCAATAAAGACTCATGAAAAAAATCCCTTGATTGAAGAAACAAATTATTTCAGTGTGTTAATTTTGATGGGAAGGAAACTCTTCAAGATTTAAGAAACTTACTTCATAACTGTTTTGTCATGTTCCTTCCCATGGAATCCTGCATGAGTAAAATTGTAAACAATTCTATCAAACCTTCTTGTACTTATGATATGGTGTGTCTCCATTGTTTTTGCATCAACATTATGCAGTATCATTGCTCCAAGGCTCTCTGAATTTGACAATATTTTGTGGGTTGAATTATACAAATTTAGCATTGTTTTTGCATCAAGGGCAAAAACATAAAGACTAAACTGAATGCAACAAAGTAACATCAAATATTCAGTATACAAATTGCTAACTCAAAAACATAGAAAATTTGGAGGTAAAATTTTAAACCTCTAGCATCAAGAGAGGTGGCAACCATGTTTTCCGCAGACCCTAATGCATTTTCCAAATCCAAAGAAAATGAAAATCCCCTTCGCCAACTAATAATATATGATGTGAGTTGGAGTAGTGCTTTATAGTCTTCTCCAAAATGGGACTTCTCCATAAAGATCTAGACCTGTTAATATTTGGGGCAGACACAACAAAATCCATATTTGAATAAAATAGAGACTTGACAAAGCTTTTAGCAACTAATCACCTTCCATCACAATTCAATTACAAGATGACATCAAGAATAAATCCTAAACCATGGGAAATTTCAATATTTCATCCTGATATGTATGTAAGCTATGAAAGCATTAAAGCTCTCAAATTGACATTAATCTTAGCTCTCAACAATCACAACTTAGGCTCCAATGTAAAACAACATACAACTATGAATCATGAGAGATTAACCTTGGATTCTCTCAACCCTAATATCATTTCAATACTTCAGATGTGTTGAAGGCTAAAATCATAGGTACATAATAGAAAAATGTATCCTTATGGTCAAAACCCTTAGCTTTGAAGACTCAATTTTAGAATTATTTGTGCCATCCAGGAAAACCTTTGAACTCTACTGTATTGAAATAGAAAATATAGCATTACTAACTTAGACAAACCCTCAACCATTACATTTAATACGTTACCATTTTAGAGCTTCTCTTTTGCTTGATTAGTTGTCTCATTGCTATATGCTAATCCTTTTGACACTTACTTGTCTTACCACTGCTATATAGGAAGCGTTGTTCTTGTCTGACATCACGTATCATGACAATCATTCCATTGTAACAATATAGTATGTTAGTAATTTTCATCATGTTTCTCAAGCTTTCCTTTTTTTGTAGGATTTTACACCCTGAGTTATATCTTTGATATATATGTTTTCACTTAATTTTAGAACTTGTTTCAACATTTTATAGCTTTAGAGCAGATTTGTCACATTATGTGGTTTTAGTGAACAAAATCAATGTTGTTATCTACAGGTTAATGATGGTAATTATGATCAGGCCATTACTATCTTTAACCAGGCAAGTCATTCTCTTATGTTTGGATTCCAAGATTAGGAGACACTCCAGGTTGAAATTTATTATTTATTTGTTGATGTGAGTATCTATTTATCTGACATGCAAATACTTAGGGATAATCCGAGTTCTCATGAGGCACTCATTGGAAGAGGAACTACATATGCATTCTAGAGAAAGCTTGAAATAGCAATCACATATTTTTCAAAGGTGGACAAACTTGATGTATCTTCCTATAGTTATATGTTGTTAGGGTACACACATGTTCACTAATCCTTTTTATGAGATTCATATTCACTAATTTTACGCCTTATTTTTGGAACGAAATACAATCAAATCCCACAACAGGAGAAGCAAGGAAGCGGCGTGGATAGGAAAGGGAAGCTTTATGAGAAAGTATAGAGGTATCTAAAATTTGTTATTTTTATTGATAGCTAATTTCTTCTTGCTACATTTATATTTTTAATGGACTTCAAATAAATCTACATGGATAATTTTAATGTGTGTTCACAAATCTCATACCATATCTAAATAGAAAAAGCATAAAAAATTACAACCAATATACATATTTTCCTTTCTTATTTTAAACAAACTAATTGGAAATGTTGAGACCGAGAATTGGTGGATGATAGATGATTCCTCATATCATGTCACAATCTCCTTGTATCTTATTCTAAGTTCTAACTTTGAACATACCTTGGAAATACAATTTTTAAAAGGTTATCTGATGAAATAATTTATCATTTTTGTCATACTAAGAGAGTTGATGATGAAAAACATTTTTTCATAAAAAGTCATATATGATGATGATGATGACTAACGTCCATTGAGACCAACTTTGGTCTATCGGACCTTAAGAAGGTTATTACTTGGTTTGCTTTAAACTTTTGTTCCTATGCTCAAAAGGCTTGGTAAGAAGTTTTCTAAGCTCACTATAGTTTTGGCAAGTTAGGAGGTTAGCAAGGTTTGTATTGTAGCAAATACTATGAAACTCATATCTAATGTGGGTATAAGCAGGGCACTCTAAGAGAAGGTGATTTCCATCCTCAACGCTCATAGACTCACAAATATGGAAAACCCTTTTCGCCCACGGAGTTTTGGGAATAGACCAATGCCCTATTTTACTATGAAGCTCTTGGGAGTTCATTCTAATCTTAGCTATATTAATTTTCTTCTTTGAATTAGTTACTATCGAGAGATAATTCCGATCTTCCAAATTAGGGTTAATGACCTCTTTATAGTATCTTAGTTTTCTCTTAACCGCTAAATTTTCCTCGCACCGCAATTTCTCTTTTAACATAAAGGTAATAATATTTTTGACATTATCAATATTTTGTAAAGTGTCATTTTCATCAATGCCCCATTGGTCTAACCAAGCCATCGTATCTTTACACCAACTCCGCTTGAGGTGTAGTTGGTTTTGACTTGAATTTAAAGCAATTTTAGGAAGTCTCACATTTCCCATGTTATTTATCTTGTGCTTGTACATCAGGTACCTAGTCATAGCCATGCTCTCGATGGGGGAAAGACCCACTTCTATGAGGAGAATAGGATAAGGCGTATTGCTTTTAATTTTGAGGTTATAAGTTATAAACCGCTTCTGGATTTGCTCAATCTTTCTCCAAGATTCTCTAGAAATGATACACCCCCATACTTCACAACCGTATAAGATAACATGGATGACAAGAGTTTCAAAGAGGAACTGTCACGTACCCACCCATTTATCCAATGCAAGCCAGGGAACATGATGCCAAATTCAGGGCTTTCACATGATCTCAGCCCATTCATTAGATTCATATAATTAAAATATGAGTGTGCAGATGTAAAAAAAATCAATTATGTACAATGGAATTAAAACAACATCCACACACAATTCATGCTCATCCAACATATCAAAATAATCATTAATTAAACATTGCAGAAGTAAATACATAGACATAAAAACACTTATCTTCATTTTTGCAACTGCCCCAAGCAACTAGCTATGTCGCTGCAACGTTCCACCCAACCATAGGCTCTTCGACAGCTTATACTGAGTCCGTCCGAAGGCCACCCCTGAGTTGGGCATGATTCTCACAAGAAAAGGGAACATTCCAGCTCGTTCACTGCCAATTACTCATTTCATCTCAGCCAAGCCAGTCCATAGCTGGGTTTATTAGGCTACATTTGAACCATGGATGCTTATTCTCAAGCTCAAGCCAAAGCAATGGATACCTAAATCCCATACCCCAACATTCTCATTTCTCACACCGCAAGCACAAACATTGGGCATAGATACCATTTACAACAAGGGTATTTTACAAAACAGGGTCCATGGGTTTTTCCCAAATCGTGGCTCACTAAAACAGACTGTGGAAAGAGTAATTCGATTTCAACCCCAGGGAGTAAAACCGATTTCTACCCACTGGTTATGATCCTTTCCAATGGCCTAAAAGACCTCCAGGAAGACCCAAAAACATGTTGTTCTCTTCCTCACTGGTAATCAAGACAAAAACGCCCCTTCCCAGGTAAAAGATGAAGGGAAACCTAGAAAAACCATGGAGGAAAATGCCCAGGCAGCTAGAGCTGCGAGGGAGCAAGACTGATGGTTGCATAATGGCTTAGAGAGCAATTTCATGGCTCTTTTCTTGCCCAAGGAGACAAACACGATTTTCCATGAAGGGTGGCTTGCCCATACCCGAATTTGGACAGCCATACCTCTCCATTCCCAAGGCATTAACTACCTCAACCAACTCTTGGGAGAAATCAATGGTTGGGTACAAAAGTCAACATGGGTAGTTGAGGGTTTGATGGGTTCTCTCATTGACACTTGGCTTGAACTGATTGGCTCAAGGGTTTGAATGTTTTCCCTCCCAATTCCTTGTGAAATCATGCCCCCATCTCTTTGTTGCATTGCATAGCTAGTTGTGGGTATTTTTATTAAAATGCATATTACATGATGTTGAAGTTCCAATGTGCCTAGCTAGCACGCAAACCATATGCATCAATAAATCGATGGCGGGGCCTTGGCCTTGAGCTCCTCACCACGATTTCATAACAATATTACATCATTTAAAATGTTAAAGTGATAGGGTCTAGATGGGGACGTGACATGAACTTTTTTTTATCCCACATGATCAGGTTGACTGATTTACAATTATCTTCAAGACCAAAATAAGCTTTCCATCCTCCATTAATCCTTTTCTCAATGCTATGGTTCCAATTGAGCTTGTGATGAATATCAATTCGAAGATATTTGTAAGAAGTCACTTCCTCCAGTTCACTGTTATCATAAATAAAATTTGCACAGGTGTCTTTCTTAGATTTTATAATCATAACTTTTGCCTTGTCGGTGTTAACAGTCATACCCATGCCATAGAGCATAAATATTTGAGAATTCTTAATTGTTTATTGAGATCAAAGGGACACCTTTCCATAAGAACAATATCATCAACATAAAGAAGGAGGATGATAACTATCCTAGCTAAGATCGTGCCGACACAACCTGCTTCTTCTAAACATCTTTCTAGTTTATCGATGTAAATGCCAAAAAAGGTAGGGAAGAGGGGGCAACCTTGCTTAAATCCAATATTACAGTTTATATCCATTGAACAGCCCTCATTATTCATAAATTTGGCGATGACCTTTTCGTAAAACCTTATCGCGACAACTCTCAACTCAAAAGGAACATTAAGCTCCTCTATCCTATTCCACAGGTTATTTCTAGGCACTGTATCCAAAGCTTTCCTAAAGTCCACAAAGCAAAAAAAAAGGTCAGACTTATTATTATGACATTCCTCTACAATATTGATCCTAAGCATAACGAGGTGGTCTGTGGTTGAATGATTCCTTCTAAAACCTGCTTGGCCTTTATCCCGATTACCTTCCATTTCTAGCCATTCATTGACCTTCTTTTCTAAGATAATATCGTATAACTTGGCTAGGAGAGGGCTAATCATAATGGTATGATAATTAGAGGGGTTATTTTTATCGCCACTTTTGAAAATAGGAATAATGAGGCTTTGAGTCCAAGGTGTAGGGAACCCTTGCTTGACCGCTAGATTAAAAAGTTTGTGGATGTGCGGGATGAGGACATGCCCCCCAATTTTTAAGATTTCTGCTTGGTAGCCTTCAATGTCTTTGGATTTTCCATTTGCTAAGCGCTTAAACCCGGAATTTATGTTTTCTAACGAGAAAAATTCTTTCGTTGTAAGAAGGGTTTGAATGTTATCTCTGATATCCGGGGATTCGTAAATCTTTTTAAGATAAGAATTCCAATATTTTAAAGCAATCTTATTATCTTCTTTTGTTTTGCGAGTTAGAATTTGCCTCCAGAATTTCTTAGGAGCCACCTTGGAGAAGTGTAAGAGATTTTCCTGTCGTTTACTAAGATAGTGCCTTTTTTTTTCTTTTAATTAGGGTTTTGTAGTGATTTATCTTGTCCATTTTTATCGATTCTGTAGTAGCTTGCTTAATTTATTTTCTCGCATTCTTACACTCTTGATCATACCAAGGGTTGGTTCTACTATCTCTCTTATTAATCGAGACTTCAATAGAAAACTTGCTAATGGACGATGAGAGGGCTGTAGTAAAATTATGGTAGAGATTTTCTATATTCTCCATACTAGATAAAGGAAACAAATCATTTTTTAAATCATGGAGAAAAAACCCGTTTTTTATTTTTATCGAAGCCTGACCAAGTGCTTTTGGAAATGATAGTTTTCCTCTTTGGGATCGCTATGGATGGAAATATTGAGAGTTATAATTAAAGGCCTATGATCAGAGTCATGCTCATGGTCGTTTAAGATGTCGAAATCTATTAACTTGTTGCATGAAGGGATATCAAAAATAACATAATCTACCACACTACTGCCAAGCAGGGAAAATTTTAGGGGCGAATTGTAGCCCAGGGGTGAAATTATAGGGGTCACTAAGAAACCCTGGGGAATTTTTAATATGAAATGGTTTTTTTTAAATTTAAGAAATTAGTCCACATTTTATGAATCCCCACATGGTGAAAAATTGGATAGCCCACCCGGCGAGAGAGAGAAAACACAATTTAGCCCCGTGAAAGACGGAGGAAATGGTCGGTTCACCCCCGTCATTCCCGTAATGGATTCCAAAGGTAGTTGGTTCGCTAGTAAATTTTCATTCATGGAGGTGTGAGCAGTTCGTCTGCCCATGGTTTTCATTCATAGACAGGATTGCTAGTTTGTTCGCCCCGATTTATGGACCATAGGGCATTTTCGCTGGTTATTTCGCCAGAGGGCCTCGCTTTGAAGGAGGAGACAGACCACGTTTTGGAGACCTAGAAGGATAGAATGGAGGCACTCCTCATGGAACTCCTGGAGAATTTGGTGATAAGGCTGGGGCACCTGCAAAATTTCAACCTTCATTTAGGATAAAATTATTGTTGTTAGTTTTGTTTAGATCTCTCTCGGGATTCTATTAGGTGTATCTTGCTTTTTGTTCTTAGTTTGTGTATCTGAACTTTTTAGGGCTCCGGTGGAAGGCCAAGGTTTGGTCATGGAGGAGGTAGCTATGGTGCTGGACCAGCTCGTGCAACGCTTGAGTAATAGCTTCAATTTTCTCTATTTTTCCCTTTAAATTTAGTTGGAAGTTCTTTTAGATGTTGGTTCCTAAAAATATTTAAAGTTATGTCCGAAATTCACAGCATTGAATACGTTTGACGATTAATTTATGATAAATTTTCCATCCTCCTAAGGAAAAAAAATATAAAATTGTATTGTTTGTATGTTTTAAGAAATTTTTAAGATTGCATATTTCAAATGTTTTAAGAAATTTTCTTCACACGAACATCAAGTCCACTAATTGTCTTCACTGATCTTGAGCAATTCCAAAATGAAATTGGAAATTCAATAAGATATACCTTGTACAATGACCATCGTATTGACACCATGAGCTATAGGTAAGACAATAGCATCGACAAAAAAAATCCCTTCACTTCCCATGTCTCACCACTGGGGTCAACCACTGAATGGCCCTTATCAATGCCCATTCTACAACTACCCATATGATGTGTAGAACACAAGTGAGTTGATACATATCTCAAGCTCCTTTACATTGCACACTCCATAAAATTCTCAATCTCATGGATACTAGATGTTTTGGGCTTCAAATGTTCACTAGAGCAATGGTGGGTACCAACTTCCTCTGATCTAGCTGCAATCATTATTCTCAACACCATCTTTATGCCTTTCCCAATATTATTTTGATCATATGGGTCTAAAATGTAAGTGATATGCCCAGGAAAGTCCATGGTTCCTGAACCCTTATCCCTATCCAAGAAAAATATATGAGAAATCCTAGAAAATATGGACATTCTTTCCTTATTATCTCATATTACAAGATTTCGCAAATCATTATTCTGAACACCTTCTCTAATCCTTTCCTAAGATTATTTTCGTCACATGGGTCTAAACTGTAAGTGATATGCCCAAGAAATTCCATGGTTCTTGAACCCTTATCCTTGGCCAAAGAAAATATATGAGTAGTGATATAAAATTGTGAACCTAAAGGATCACCCAGATTTGCAAGACATGCTAGTTTACTGCAATTTCATAGTGGAAAAATTCCTAAAAGTGCCATAACATGCCCATATTTGAAATTTATTTTGGTATACTATTGCTTGATGGTTAAAAAAAACAATAGACCTTTCCATAATTACTCATATTGTTTTTTTTAATTCACGGAATTATTGGTTTATGCATGGATCCACCTAAAGTATGGAGAAACTATTGATTAATGTTGTTCTTAGTCAACAACATCAACTCAGAATTCCATTTTACAGTGGTTTAGGGGATTAGATATGCCCATAAAATACTAAATTGTGCTCATATTTTTGTTTAAGGTTGTCTACATCCTCTTTACTACTTATTCCACACACATGCGTGCCCAAAACTACATATTTATGATTGTTTTAACGCTGATTATTTGATTAGAATTCTCCTAGAGGCACTTAGAAGTATCCACAATACAAAAATGGCCCCATGATTTGCCCAAAATTGCTTGTATGGGGTTGCTTGATGGTGAAATTTAAACCCAGTGGTGCTCAGAACATAGTCTTCTTTATGCTCTCAAAGCTTCTGCCTTATGTGAGAGGGAATCAGTTTTTAAATTTTTTTCCCAAGCAAATTCATCCATTTTCTAGATTTCTTTGTCTGTAAGCATCTTCAAGTTGTTAATTAAAGCCTTGAAATCCTCCTTTTCCATTTCATCTCCCTTCCTCACTTATCTTTCATATTCAAGCTCAAAAGCAGTTCCCTTAATCTTTATTTAGGATAGTTCATCTAATTGTTTAGCAATAGCTTCCTTTTCTCTCAAAGCTTCTTCCCTCTGGTGAAGTGCCTCATCTCTTTGTCTTTTTAACTCATCCTTTTTGGTGAGTTTCTTATTTAAAATCTCGTTCAAATGGTTTACTGACATTTTCAATTCTTCTTTTGTTGTTTTAGCAAGCTTCCTTGCTTGCATTTCATTTTCAAGCTCAAAAGTAGTGGCCTTATGGCTTCCTACAACCACTTCGGTTATTTTTTGGAAATATTTGTCTTACTTTTCCAAGATTCTTCCCTCTAATGAAGGGATTCATCTCTTTCTCTCTTTAATAATCCCTTTTGTTAAGTTCATATCTCCTTCAAGCAATTTAATGAGTTTTTCAAATCTGTTGTTGTTGTTTCGACAGCCTTCCTCGCCCATCTTTCAGATTAAAACATTGAAACATCCACCTTAAGGCTTGTCTCTTTTCTATTAACTGCATCTTCAATCAATACTAAAGCTTCATCTAATTGTTCAACAACCTCTGTTTCTAGTCTTCAAGCTTGTGCATTTTGATGCAGTTTGCCATTCTTTTGCCTTGCAAATTCTTTACTTTTATTGATTTCTTCATTTGCAAGCACCTATAAGTGATTAAATATAATATTTGAATCTGCTTTTTCCATAGATGTTGGGAGTGAGATCAAAGAGGGAGCACAAAGAGAGAAGTGGGAGCATGAAGTGCCAATTTTCAAAATAATCCTAGAGCAAAGTGTTCCAGGAGCAGTTTTTTAAATATAACATATATTTTAATTCATATATATTAAAAAAACCATGCAGAGTGGTGAATTAATTACAGAAAATATGAACACAAAGAACTTTATAGTATATTAATGATAATCATTAAAGAATCAACCATTTAGTATGCAAATAACATCAAAGTAGCATCTTAATGTTTTTCGTAGATGCTTGAGAAGAAACATTTGACAATACTGAAGCCTTTAATTTATGCTCATTAAGAAGATATGTACTATAAAATGATAGTTCCAGAGTATAAGTAAACTATTCAATGATGACATTGTACAAAGGAAAATATCAAATGCAAAGCTCTTGTTGCATGTATATCTTTACCCCAGGACACACTTGTAAGTACGACACTCTCCCAAGGGGAAAGGGTGACCAGATTTCGATGGAGCTCCTCTTCTATTGGTGTGGACAAGATATCCTCTTCTATGGGTGTGGCCAAGATAATATTATTTTGTAAAGTGAACTAATTATTTCAAAATCAATCCACATTCCTATGCTTGTTGCACCAACTGCCACTATTTATATAGGTCATTTTCCTTGTGAGTAACATGAATTTATCCAATATTGCTAAGCACAGAGCTTGCATTTTTGAAGAACATCTTCAATAGGTGACGGTGCTTTCTGTTCAACATGGAAAAATAGAGTTTACCAACTATTAAACTTCTTCACTCAGTTGTGTCTAATGCTCCAATAAAGACTCATGAAAAGAATCCCTTGATTGAAGAAACAAATTATTTTAGTGTGTTAATTTTGATGGGAAGGAAACTCTTCAAGATTTAAGAAACTTACTTCATAACTGTTTTGTCATGTTCCTTCCCATGGAATCCTGCATGAGTAAAATTGTAAACAATTCTATCAAACCTTCTTGTACTTATGATATGGTGTGTCTCCATTGTTTTTGCATCAACATTATGCAGTATCATTGCTCCAAGGCTCTCTGAATTTGACAATATTTTGTGGGTTGAATTATACAAATTTAGCATTGTTTTTGCATCAAGGGAAAAAACATAAAGACTAAACCGAATGCAACAAAGTAACATCAAATATTCAGTATACAAATTGCTAACTCAAAAACATAGAAAATTTGGAGGTAAAATTTTAAACCTCTAGCATCAAGAGAGGTGGCAACCATGTTTTCCACAGACCCTAATGCATTTTCCAAATCCAAAGAAAATGAAAATCCCCTTCGCCAACTAATAATATATGATGTGAGTTGGAGTAGTGCTTTATAGTCTTCTCCAAAATGGGACTTCTCCATAAAGATCTAGACCTGTTAATATTTGGGGTAAACACAACAAAATCCATATTTGAATAAAATAGAGACTTGACAGAGCTTTTAGCAACTAATCACCTTCCATCACAATTCAATTACAAGATGACATCAAGAATAAATCCTAAACCATGGGAAATTTCAATATTTCATCTTGATATGTATGTAAGCTATGAAAGCATTAAGGCTCTCAAATTGACATTAATCTTAGCTCTCAACAATCACAACTTAGGCTCCAATGTAAAACAACATACAACTATGAAGCATGAGAGATTAACCTTGGATTCTCTCAACCCTAATATCATTTCAATACTTCAGATGTGTTGAAGGCTAAAATAATAGGTACATAATAGAAAAATGTATCATTATGGTCAAAACCCTTAGCTTTGAAGACTCAATTTTAGTATTATTTGTGCCATCACCTTTGAACTCTACTGTATTGAAATAGAAAATATAGCATTACTAACTTAGACAAACCCTCAACCATTACATTTAATATGTTACCATTTTAGAGCTTCTCTTTTGCTTGATTAGTTATCTCATTGCTATATGCTAATCCTTTTGACACTTACTTGTCTTACCACTGCTATATAGGAAGTGTTGTTCTTGTCTGACATCACGTATCATGACAATCATTCCATTGTAACAATATAGTATGTTAGTAATTTTCATCATGTTTCTCAAGCTTTCCTTTTGTTGTAGGATTTTACACCCTGAGTTATATCTTTTATATATATGTTTTCACTTAATTTTAGAACTTGTTTCAACATTTTATAGCTTTAGAGCAGATTTGTCACATTATGTGGTTTTAGTGAACAAAATTAATGTTGTTATCTACAGGTTAATGATGGTAATTATGATCAGGCCATTACTATCTTTAACCAGGAAAGTCATTCTCTTATGTTTGGATTCCAAGATTAGGAGACACTCCAGGTTGAAATTTATTATTTATTTGTTGATGTGAGTATCTATTTATCTGACATGCAAATACTTAGGGATAATCTGAGTTCTCATGAGGCACTCATTGGAAGAGGAACTACATATGCATTCTAGAGAAAGCTTGAAATAGCAATTACATATGTTTCAAAGGTGGACAAACTTGATGTATCTTCCTATAGTTATATGTTGTTAGGGTACACACATGTTCACTGATCCTTTTTATGAGATTCATATTCATTAATTTTAGGCCTTATTTTTTGAAGGAAATACAATCAAATCCCACAACAGGAGAAGCAAGGAAGTGGCGTGGATAGGCAAGGGAAGCTTTAGGAGAAAGTATAGAGGTATCTAAAATTTGTTATTTTTATTGATAGCTAATTTCTTCTTGCTACACTTATATTTTTAATGGACTTCAAATAAATCTACATGGATGATTTTAATTTGTGTTCACAAATCTCATACCATATCTAAATAGAAAAAGCATAAAAAATTACAACCAATGTACATATTTTCCTTTCTTATTTTAAACAAACTAATTGGAAATGTTGAGACCGAGAATGGGTGGATGATAGATGATTCCTCATATCATGTCACAATCTCATTGTATCTTATTCTAATTTCTAACTTTGAACATACCATATGTCTCTCATCCATTCAAATTCATTTGTCATTGTCCATCTATTAACCTGTCAATATTATGATTGAAAGCCCAGTTTTCCATTTTTCCAGTGATTTCAAGTGATTCTAGTTTTTCAGTACATTACCTAAAGCCCAATTTTCCAGTGATTTCAAGTGCTCTCAAGTGATTTCTGTTGGTTTTATTTTGTTATGTTTTCATGAGTATAGTGGTGTTCCAAAGTACCTTGAGCATCTCATTTTTACAGGGTACATACCCAATGAAGTTTGCAAATATTGAGAGCATATAGGGGATGGCAGGGGAAGTTCCCAATGAAGTTACCGTATCAGAAACATGGGGATTCTAGGAGACGTGTACCCATCCCCTTGGGATGCATCCCCATGGAACATTGAAAAAGGTGTTCCATAGAATAATAATCATTTTTACCAAAGTTACTGAGTATTGGGATACCATCCTAATCTGAAGAAGTATTGAATGCTCTTGAAGTAAATTGCAAGACAGAAAAGGCTCAAGATCTGTCAATCTTCTAAAATATATGACTTTATACTTTTAGGAATGAATTAAGATCTAGAGGATTTATTGTACCTTTGGTTGTGCCATTATGGACTCACAACCTTCTTTGCAGTACCCACAAACATGCCTTTTGGAACAATGAACACTTGAAAACTTGCTAGAAGTTTAACTTTCAGCAACATAGAAATATGTTGACATAACATTGTAAATATTCAGAGTGTATTGTTTACACCATTTGTAGCTAGATTAGAATGAGATAATGAACGTTTTTTTGGTTCTTGCACAAAAACCCGTGAAGGATTCTGTTAAGAATAATTTCTAGTATAGTAAATCAGGCCATAAAGGATTACCTTTGCTTGCATAGAAATAGATTTGCAATTGTTGAAACCTAATTTACCTTAAAAAATTGTAGTTAGCAAACTATCCAAAGCAACTCCTAACATACAATTGACACTTGTTCATTGATAATTTTTGTTTGGTATACAACCATTGGCGTATAGTCTATTAACAAAGCTAGAACTGTCCATAAAATTTTCAGATTAAGTATGATTACCAATAATTTTTCATGCAAGACATATTGGGATGTTTTATTTTTATTGTGACCATTCTTAGGCACAACCCACTATAGCTGGAAAAGCACAAGCTGTGAAGCAAGAGAGATTAACGTTGAGCTGATAATGTTAGATTTAATTCTTGCTCATCTATTGATTCTCTTCTAATATTGGCATGCTTCAGTAGATCTTTCTCTTAGTTTTTGTGTCCCTTCCACTACAAAATTTCTTTTTCAAGTCCCTTCTTAGTGTGTTTGTAGCATTGTTGCAATACTAGCCAATTAAACAGCGGGTCAAACTCCAAATAAGAAATCACTGGGAAAAATCAGTGTTTACAGGAAATATTGTTTGACTAGAAAGTTGGAAAAACTCACAAGTTAGTTGAGTCATTCCCAATTCCCGATTTATTTCCAAACAATTACTGCCAGGACACAATTCTGTCTATAAGTTGAGTTTTTAGGGGTCATTTTGCTTATTTTTTCTTGCAGCTTTGGATTCCATGAGTGAGAACTTTGCTTTAGTGTGTCGGTAGAGGAGAAATGTGGTGTTTAATCTGTGGCAAAGATACGTTTTGGATTCGGCAATGATTTCAAAATTTATGCTTTTTTTTAAAAAAATTTTGTTGATTCTTTGTTGAGATGGTTGATTCTTTCCTAAGATTCCCAAGACAATTGTTTAGGACCCCAATGTAGTTTTTCCTGAGTTCTGTAAAAATGGTTTGTAGACCACCTTCCTGCTTGTAGTTGTGATTGATACATCTAGTTTTGTTCAAGTAAAATAGATGTTATATCATGACAACTGATACATTTCAGTTATTATTATTACATTTTTTGTTTCATGCTACTGATTGTACCCTCAAGTTCCATAGACCTATTTCATGGTCATGTGTGGACTTCATTAAATGATCTTTTCCATTCTCTCTTCTGAAAGTGAGGGTACAAAGTTTTCTCTGCTATGATTACCTCTTCCCATAATATTAAATGTTCCTCTTCTTCTATGCCATGGTATCTTTGGTCCGTTGTATTTCCTTTTAAAGTGTATTTTCCTTGTACTTTTGTATGATAACTTATACTGTAAGTGTATATGTTGGTCTTGGTTTCCCTATTTACTGGATTTCACAAAAAGATACTTCAGGCCCTGAAGTTCTTATGTGTGCAATTTACTTATCTAGGTTAGTTGAATTGAAATTAGGCTTTTTTTTTTTTGATTTCATATTTTTTACAGAAAAACAAATCGAGTGGAAGAGTTGCCAACCTTGTTAGGAAAGAGCTTCGCGTACAACCAACACAGTATAGTGGTGATTCTACAGATATGAAACAGATTGTTCCCTTTGGATCAAGTCAGAAGGTTGTAAGGGATCATACCATTTGACATTCTTGAAGATGGAATTGAAAGTGTTGTGGTTACACTTTAAATTCATGGCAGCTTATCTTTTTTTATTGAGATCTATTATGATATTTGCACTGTTCATGATGTGGATTGGAATTAGGATTTACAGAAAGAACAAATCAAGTGGAAGAGATGCCAATGTTGTAAAGCAAGCCCAATGTTTACAAGCAGGACATTATGGTGATGATATTGCAAATATGAAACATATTGTTCCCTTTGGATCAAGTCAGAATGTTGTGAGTGATTATACCATTTGACAGTCTTAAAGATGGAATTGAACAAGTTGTGGTTGGACTTTAATGTTGTATTAGTCGCAACTTATATTTTTTATTGACATCTATTCCTATCTATACAATGTTCAGGATGTGACGAATTGAGTGTCATGATTTTATGCCAATAATTTTTGTTTAAAGTGTTGTGTTTAAAACTGCAGGTGCATGACAATAAAGAAATTAAAGAGAAGGAATTAGTTTCAGTTCCACTAGATAGGAATTATGTTTTGGAGCCCTCATATTTTGACTCAGTGGATGATATCTCATATGATTATCTCAAAACAATTCAAACAACAAAATGAGGGATTCGCAGGAAACATCACTGCTCTTGGACGCTTCATGAAGTGGTTAAACTGGTGGATGGTGTTTCTCATTTTGGTGTTGGAAGGTGGTCTGACATTAAGAAGCTTACATTTTCATCGTCTGGGTATCGTACTTCGGTTGAACTTAAGGTGAATTATAAAGAACTTGGTAATTTGATAGATATCTTTACATCATCTGTTTTCTTATGCATTTTATTCAGCAAAACAACTGATGGTCATATGATTAATTCCTATTATATACCTTACTTATAGTACTGTCTATATTTGTCAGGATAAGTGGCGAAATCTCCTAAGGGATAGCTATGCACAATTGCAGATAAACAAACAGGTCTGGTCACAGTGTTGTTTACCGTTCAATTTTTAATGTTTTGTCATATTTGTTTCCTTTCTCTTCAAAATTAAGTTGTTCTTTTCTATTTGAAAGACCCTTTTGAAGGGAGTGCCGGATGCATTTCTCAAACTTCAATTCCTTCCCTATGGTTGAATGAGTTTGGAGGAGAGCATTTTTCAAGAACATTGGCTTCTGTCTTTAGGTAGGAAAAATGGTCTTTATTATAATGATCCTCAACAAGGCTTGTAATTGATAAGGAATGATAAAATCAATAATTACTAAATTTGTAAAGGTAGTTTGTTGTTAAAAATCCATGAGTGAGTGCTTCCAAGGGATTTTTGGCACCTTTTTGGAACTTAGAATTCAACTTTCCCTACTTAGGATTTCTTGGATCTGTTTCCTGATGAACGTTTATGGATGTGATTTATTATTTACAGTGGTCAGACCAAACATCCGACTACACATTCTCATAGTGACAGGTGGATCAGCTCCAGGTGGATCCAGAGCAGGGCGCCTCCTTCCCATTGGATTACCTCCTAGTCCTAGCTGAGCATCCAAATATCTATCTGGAGTCTCTTTCCTTCGACCTTGGATGGTAGGAGGATAGCGCTCCCTCTCTCCTATGACCCCGTAGGATTGTACAACATGATCCCACTATGGTGTCCGATGTCTGTGACATGGAGCTAGTGCCCCGATCGCCCCTCTCTCCCTTTGTCATAAGGCCCAGGAGACCTTGACATCATCGCTTTTATCCTCATATATATATATATATATATATATTTACTTGCATTGAGATGTCTAGTTCTAGTTTCGGACATTCTTACGTTGTATAACCACACCCATATATACATATTTTGGTGTTGGCTAGACCTAGTGATTAGCTTAGTCAGACACTTATTTAGGCTGTACTTTCCTTTAGTTATGTTTACCCTGCTTTCAGTATTATCTAGGAGTTGCTTTTGCACTCCCACATTGTATTCACATTGGATATATCTTTTTGTTCTATTGACCTACTTTTGTGGTCATTTGTTGGACATTAATAAAATTATCTTATCTTATCTTATCTCCATGATGGCATGAACCAATCAACTAGCAGTCAAGGAAACAAACACCAAATCATATACAAACTTGGGAGATGATTCCCATCCCTTAAGGGCACAACCCCAAGTACAAACCAGATATGATTTAATCTTATTACATCATATTTGTCCCAACTACCAACCTGCCCTGTTAGCTTCTCTTTACTTGTCAATTCACCCAACTAAATCTTCCTGATGTTATATCAATCAGCATGATAAAGCTCTTAAACTTTTAAACACAGAAAATATTGGATACATGATAAATCTGGACTTATGTAAAATGATTTTTTTATTACAATGAATTCATTTGACACAATGGATTTTGTCTCATTTTATGTCATTGGCTTGGTAGTTGTGCTACCGTTATAATGTACCTACTTTATTTATTAATATTTATTTCTCAAATTCTTAGTCACTTATATGAACGTGACTTTTACATTAAATTATTACCACTATTGGAGTGTTATACTCCAACATCCCCCTCTTAACACTACAATATCAAGAATTACATCAAAAACATAAAATGAAAATTTTATTTTCTTTAAGCAGCTTCTCTTCTCGGCATTTCTGGAATTTTGCAGGTACTTCATCATGTTGTTTCATCACTCTTGTAAGAGTAGAATTCCCAAATTCCTTAATCTTCTAAATTCCCAAATCTTCTAAATCCCCAAGATTTTGAATTCCCAAATAGGCAAATTATTGATATTCCTGAATTACTTAGACAACAATCCATGCTGAGTTAAACCTTCTTTGATTCCTCCATGTTTTGAAAATTCAACCACATGGAATAAAAATTGACAATTTACTTTTATCACCATCTTTCATTGCCTTTGATTCATTCGGGTTAGTAGCGATATTAACTTAAAGAGTAAATGCTCCACATCTGGTCTCAAATAAACTCATCAAAATCTCAACATGTTCTCAGAATGATTTTTTTGAATGTATAATTTTTCTATTTCTCGAATGATAAATTTTTTTGTTTGGAAATAATAGACATTAATACATTATTAAAAAAAATTGTTTCATGCTCCTCTTCTTTCAACAAGAAAATAACTATTCTTCCTAGTAAAAATTCTATCTCGGCCCTCTTTTCTTTTACTCAAACAATCATAGAGATACCTCTACTTCTTGCCTTATATGGACTCGTATTTCTCTATCACTTTGTACTCCGTATTTCTCCACTCTTCTATGTGTATTCTGTTCTCTTTTTTCTTTGTGATACTGGTGGACAATGGCTTTATTTTATACTCTCAAATATCGTACAACAACACTTTCTTCTTTGGCAGTTGGTGATTAGCTTAATGTATTGGATGCACGTTTTCATGTTGGCTCTCCTTCATGGTAACTCCATAAATGATATGGTAGACAACTGTTATATCTTGATTTTTCTCCTTAAACCTCTTAAATTTTATCTAAATCTTGATCACATTGAAATTCAATCACTTTATATTAATTTTTGAATTTATTGTTCGACAAGAGCTTCCCGCTCTGATACCATGTTAAAATTATAAACACAAGAAATATTAGATACATGATAAAAATGGACTTATGTAAAATATTATTTTATTACAATGAAGTCATTTGACACAATGGGTTTGGTCTCCTTTTATGTCGTTGGTTTGGTAGTTGTGCTATTGTTATAATGCATCTACCTTATTAAATAATATCCAATTCTCAACTGATTAGTCACTTATATGGATGTGACTTTTACATTTCATTATAACCACTATTGGAGCGCTATACTCCAACAAAAGCAGCTCTACTAACTACTCAAATCAGCATGAGAATTAAGCTCTAAATCAGAGCTGCAAATACAGAACTTTAGGACAGAAATGTACATTTCATATTAAAATAAGAATGAAGTACAAATACATACGTTCAATCCACTAGCTTATCACAAGGTAGGACTACTCCACAACACTCTTTAACCCTTAACCACAAAATGTTAGCATCACAACCATTTTCAAACCCTAACATCGAACTCCTCCAAGCTAGGAATCCCACTGAACCAAAGTTGGCTGCTTATCACTTGCATTACACACATGTACCCCAGAGTACATCATAACATCACATGAAAAATACTTTCCCAAGCAAGTCATCTCACCAAGCTCCATCAAGTATGACATCACATCAAGCTCTAATTCCTCCAAGCCGAACATCTCACCATGCTCTAGGTCTTCACACTAGCGCTCTTGTCTTCGTTAGGGTTCACAAACCCTAGCCAACTTGAATCCCACAAGTTCAAGGTTTACAAGACAACTCTAGCTCTAAACTCCTAGTGTTCATGTCCATCCTAGGGTTTGAGTCTGCAAAACCCAGGTTTTCAATTCTTGCATGAACACAAGCACCACGAACTCAAAGGAACATCAGGAGTAAAATACAAGTCTTCTTTCAAGCAAGGTATCATATCAAGCTCAAGATTCCTCCACTCATCAAGCAATACTACTCATCTAGCACTCCATGATCCTACCTTAGCTTCTGTTAACCCCCATTTTGCAAGAGGGTGACACAGGAATTTTCTTGACTTATGATAGCAAGGTTTTGTTGCCGATGGAGCTGGTCTATCCTGTTTTCATTGATGCGGGAGTTTTGTTTCATATTGAGTCTATTAAATGAACAGCTCTTCCTATTGACAACAGTTTTGATATGTAAAGCATGGAGCTGTCCACCTTTTAGTAGGCGTCTTGCTGCATTGTTGGGTCTGTTGAACATCCTTGGGTTAAAATGACATTTCTCCACGTGTGACAGTAGTAAGAATGCTTGTTGGGCACACAAACAAATATAAATCTCAGTGCTGGGCTATTCCTGTGGATCTAGGTCATAGTTCTGTGTGTATTTTAGCAGCAAAATTGAGGCATTGTTGTCCAATTTGGGTTAGAAATTAGCAGCATATTGTACCAAGCAGTGAATATTTGGTGAATACTGTGAGTATCTCGCAAGAAGGAACCATCAAATCTGTGGGTCATCCAATAGAAACAAAGCATTTCTGAGCATTCTTCAGTTATTAACATCTTGTTTGAAAACCTGTGTTATTCAAGAACCTGGGATTAGTGCATCTGATCTCTACAATCTTATGGAAGCTCTGGGAAAGGTGGCACAATGGACAGGAATGTTTCATCTAACTCAACCAGTCAGATGCATCGTCAGTTGGGTAGGAGGACAAGATCTGTCCAGCGATGGGAGATGTCTAAATAACCATGTTAACAATATCTATATGCAGTCTTCCTGTAGGAGATTGTCTCTTACAGTCATTTCCTTGCATTCTTGTGTGGTTTTTCCTATAGTAGAAGAGACCATAAGATAAGGCATTAAAATCATGAGCAGTTTCAAGTGACTAGTATGAGGTTAAATTTCCATCACAAAGAGGATTTTATGGAAGAGGTCATACTCAACAAATTTTAGCTTCTCCCGGAGTGAAAATATTTGTCCTGTATCATGAATATAGCATGAAGGATACACATGATCCCTATCTTCAATTCACCCGAAGGGTGTAGGGAGTAAATTGGGGTCATATATGTGAAATGAGTGATGGATGAGTATTCTAATATATTGAAAATTAGAGTGGGCATATCACAGGTCTATTGGATGGAGATCTTTTCACCTAAAAAGTAGGGTGAAATCGCGAACCTGGGAAACACTTCTGTGGAAAACAGAGTGAAAAAAACGGAGAGCGGGCGATCACGCAGAAAAAAAGTCAAACTGAAACTCTAGGCCGAGAGTTTTGAGAGTTCAAACTCTAGGCCGAGAGTTTAAAAAAACTCTAGGCCGAGAGTTTGAACCAATCGCTGCGCTGTATTTAAAAAAAAACTCTCGGATGAGAGTTTGAACTAAACTCTAGGCTGAGAGTTTGGAAGACATTTTCTCGCCCGAGAGTTTCTGGTCAACAATTCCAGCCCCATTTCTGCAGAATTCAGAAATGTGTCACTTTAACAAGGTCGAACCATTGCAAAACATGAGAATTACATGTCGGAGTTTATACCAATAGATTCATCATTCAATCTACTTTCTAGTAATATAGGTTTTTTCAATTTCATTTAGGATTACTATTTTTTTCTATTTTTTTACTAAACTTTATCATTAAAAAATTAAGTGTCTGAAAAATCAGTCACAATGAAAATTCAGTATCATCACAATGACGAAGCCAAAAAAATTTAAAAAAATACAAGGATGTTCCTTGAAGTGTCCTCTTCAATGGGTTGGTTTTAGTTTGTTTGATAAGAGTAACATTTGAAAGAAAATGTGAAGACAAAAACATGTGTCGATAATGCACCATTTTCTGAACATACGTTGTCTCGATAAATAATAAAAAATAGTTCCCAAGTCTTAAAAAACTCAAAATATAGACTAGGATCAAGTTTAATGTGTGTAGATTATGAGAATACAATTTTTTTCCCTAAAATGAATAACCATCTATCAAAAAACCGTCATCAACACAGGTCACTCATTATCCATACCTAAACTTTTCAAGTATATGTCGTTTGTTGACAACAAATTTGTCCCATGATATGCCAATAAAAAAAATTAAAAAAACTACGAGTAGAAAGCTAATTCAATTCTGTAAAACCTTTTTGTTTACTTCAAGTTGAAATTCCTAAGGGAGATATGGGTTTGAAGAGGTCGAAGTTGAAAAACATAAAAATTAGCAGTTTTTTTGTCAAAAACAAGCCAAAATTGTTTCCCAACTTCATGTTTTCACCTAGTAGTAAAAATATCTATGATATGTTTAGCCCATATTTGTAGATCTATGGCATGTATCCAACATTCAAGTATCAACTGAAATTGATGAAAGGGATGAGCAATGGATTGCAAACTATGCATCCAAATCAAGTTGATGAGGATATTTGTCTGGCATTAAGTGTATAATACAACTACAATAGAGGTTCAGATTGGATTCACTAGGAGAGTCAGAACTCTGCATCTCAGGATGCTTTGCTTGTACTATTGGAGATGCCTGATGGGAGCAAATTAATACTGTGGATTCTGTAATCCACCAAATTCAATGATGGATTGGGCCTCGAAGCAATTCTATGTGCAACGTCTTCTCGCAGCTTGTCCGGCTATGGTTGGTGATCATGGCCACTCCTTGGCATAGCATCATATCTAGTGGCGGGTCCCTCAAAACCTTGCCTGTTATAATTCGAAGTGTGAGGCCAGGGCCATTGGTTATGACCAAGATCTGCAAATATGAAATAAGTTATGCATATTAAAATGGGACTCTGTGAGGAAATTTGAAAGAGTTCGTCCAGATCACTCAACCCCATCCTACAAAGAAATTAAAACACTTTGTATTGACCTTAAAGAACAGATCTCCATTTACCCTAGATGGCTGATGTAGTCAACCCTCTTGTCATGGAAAGACTTTCAGAAGAGGATGACTACAATAACCTCATAGTCAGTGCTCTTAATTAAGGGTGCAAAATGTTTATTCACTAGTTCTATATTTAAGATGCATTATGGTTAATGTCCAATTATAGGTGTCAAATAGGATGAATAGATTATTCAGTGGTCCTATTCTAGCTTTGTAGTTGGATATTCAATGGTTAATAGTCACATGCATTCATATTTTGCATGGATTATCTCTTATTTGTATGGGCACATCTAATGCCAATAGCTGAAAAGTTTTATATATGGTTCAATTCACCTCACCAATAGTATGATCTAATGGGTGTTGCAATGTGAAAGTGAAAAATGGGTGTCACAAGGTTTCTCTTGCCAAAAAGATTTGGGTTCCAATCAATCCCACTGCCATCTTGATTTTCCAATTCAATGTACTAAGCCAAATACAGAGACGAATGCTTAATCCATTAGCCAACTAATAATCAAGTGTTGACTGTACCTGCCTCATGAACCAATGGATGTATATTGTTCACAATGTGTCAACTAAATGGTAAAACGTTTGTGCATATAAACAAAATAATCTATGTTCCCTCAGTTAATGTGGGATACATATTTGCAATTATATAGATCCAAAGGATCCATGGAGAGAAAACTAAAGTCAAACACGTCTATGCCATCAATATGTTCAAATTCGTCATAATATGTGGAAGTATGTGATGTTATGACCCCAATGTGCCTTCTCTTCTCCTTCTCTTCTCAATGGGAAAAATTGATTTGATTTCATGCAATTCCCTTAATGAGTTACAAAGTTGAGAATTCACCATTCACCATTAACAAATTGATTTGATTTCAACATTAAAATCCATCTTTATTCATGCTTTGAAGTGAAAGCATTCAAAAAGGATAACCCATAATAAATCTCACAATTCATTCAATTTATTAGTTACTAATTGTTTATACTTCACAGTTGGCCTGCATTTCACTTTTGTGGTCATTTGTTGGAGATTAATATAATTATCTTATCTTATCTTATCTGCTTTTTTATGGATAGGGTGAATTCTAGTTCAGAGGGCAGGTGATGAGAATCTTTGTGGAGGAGAGGTGCTTCCATCTTATCTGCCCAATGTTAATGCTATATCTCATTCATTTTAAACAAATGGTTTCGATATATGTTTGCCTTTATTTTGCATATTTAAATTTTGAACTGGACATCTGAATGTACACATTGTAATCAAATGAAATGAGTTTGTTAATGCCATTTATGTTCTCTTTAGCATATTACAAGATATGGATTGGATAGTAGCATTATGTTTCTCCAGAGCAGCTTGGATTAGGTGAATTTGTGCGAAGGAGATGTGCAGAACATGCAGTTGAAGTTGGAACTCCTTTCTATTGTAGTTAAATATCTGATGTATCCACCAAATTTCAATACAGTGTTTTGTGAAGTTGTGAAGAATACTCATACAGGTGAAATCTCCCATGCTCTATTGGAGCTTTGACCATGTTCCAATTAATTCATTGGTCTTCCCTCCTTTCAAAAGATGCCTACTATTTTCACATGCAATTTTATTCATAACCCCGATTGAAGCTAGCATCATTGAGCACCGATAGAATGGAAGGGAGGAGAAAATTGTTTTGATGAGAACAATTCTACCTACTAGATTGAGCTAGTGGGTGCCTCACTAATGGATTTTTTTTCATCATGCTTATAATATTTTTCCATATTGATGTTGTTGGTTTTCCAAGCGATAGGGGCATGCCAAGGTATTTAAAAAAAGTCTAATCCTCAATGCTTGGAAATTTTAGAAATCTGGCTATAGAGTGAAAGAGCTAAGGTTTTAATTTCCAAGCATATATTTGACTCTTCTTGTTGTTGACTTTGCCTCCTGCCGCACATAAGTATTTTTTCAGGATTGTTTGAAATCTATCAACAATAATGGTGGAAGCACCCCCAACTAGCATCATGGCATCAATAAACTATGAATAGTTTAGTATTCTAACCCCCTTGGCTATGCTTATCCCTTGGATATTCTTTGAAATTATCTCTTTATACAAGTTCCTATTAATGAATCTACCATACTAAGAAACAAATACAATAATTGATAAGATATATAATGAATATATTGGATAATTACAAACCAAGCTACTCTCATTCTGAATTATGTTGGGATAGAGTCAGGGACTTCTTTAAAATGATTTAGAGTTGGAAATGGAAGTTCTGCATGATTTTTTTGCTTCCAATAGAAAGGGACAATAGAACACTTGTCAGTGGTAAGTGCTTGCAACTAATGTACCAGGTCTATAGAATTGAGATCAAGATGCATAACATAAATTCCATTGAGAAGGAAAGACCTAAGGATAAATGTGTGAAAATGAATCTTGCAGGTCATTGCCAAGTATTCTTTATGTAAAATGAATGGAATTTTGCAAGCATATGTCAAGCTACAATTTAACCAAATAAATGAAGTGTTGTGAGGCAACATTAAGATTATGACTATTAAGATCAAGATTTTTGCAATGCTAGATGCAAAAAGGGAGAACCCAAGTATCCTTGTTGCAAAGAAAAATTCGCACTCAACCATAGGTGTAGAACCAAAGAACTATATAATTGCAAGGGATATCAAATGGGGTATATTTTCCATCAGAGACCAAATGGGGTATATTAGTTCCTCATTTTTACCATCGGAGACCAAATGGGGTATATTTTCCAACATGATTTGTGTTGATTCAAGATTTGGCTCTTCTTCTTCCATGTAAAGGGATTCAAAATGTGCATTGGCATCTTCTTTAATGGCTACAAAATTGTTTAAACTTGAACCAATTTTTCAAGACTTTACAAGATTTTATAGTTTAGTGTATGATTCGCCAATATTTCACAAGATTTTCTAATTCCGTGAAAGATTCGCCAAAAAATTTACAACTTTTTATCATTTTGTGAAATATTTGCCCAAAATTTACAAGATTTAATAATTCCGTGAAAGATTCGCCAAAAAATTATATATACATATTATATTATTGATAAAATAGCCTTCACACTTTTATGTGTATCATGGGGATTTGCCCATTTTTTATACATGTAAATTTAGGGGGGGTCTTAAAATCATCCCTGCTGCCAAGCCCGTGAATACAAGTCATTTAGCTAAAATTTGGCCATTTTGTTAGTCCGTTGCAAATGATAAGATCTTGAGTACCACAAAAATTGACCAGCTCAGAACCGAATAAATTTTCACCTAGATCTTTAGAACTTCTTTTGTACCTATTAGCTAGCTGAAGGTCTTCATCTAACCAAAGAGGATTAGGGTTGGAATAATTGCTTAAAAGAATAGCTTGGTTACTCGAAGTTCGGGCATTGAAGTCACCCATCAAAAGGATATTGCCTTCCTTCCTTAGACTAGAAATATTATGTTCTAAACCATTATAAGGACAATTTTTATCTAAATTGTTTTTTATTATTATAAAAGTTGGAATTAATAGGGGAAAAATAACAAATGGCTATGTAGGTTTTTTCGTCATTAATGTCTATGATCTCTATCCAAATAAATTGGTTGTAAGGGCCTTTCTTATAAAGCCTGACATGAGGGGACATGTTCTTCCTAATGTAACAGGCTATACCCCCAATGCCTCTATGACATGAACGTTTATTCCATATCAACCAAAGGACATATCTGTCTATATCAGGGACCTTGGATTCCTCGTGCTCCCAAGTTTCAACCAATAATATAATATTAATTTCACTCAGGATCCAACTTAACTTGGGGCCTTTGCTCCATGGAAATCATCGACAGTTCTAGAGAGGATCCGGAGTGTGTCAAATTGATATTTATTAATATTTTGGTTTCTATATTGAATAACAGCTTTCTTGTTTCTAATTAATACCCATTTTCCCTCCTTCCTAGCTTCTTTTACCTTTTGGACCTCCTTTCTTAGTTCGTCCCGATCCTCTAGAATGAGGTCTTCATTTATAAATATTCCCGAGCCTTTTAAACTTGAGGTCTTACTAAGTATGTCATATTTTTTTTCGGTAGAGCTAACCTTAACCCATATTAGTCTTTCTTTATTCTTAATTAATTTCCCTAGCCTTGTTGCTTCAGTGAGACAGATGGTTTCAATTTGTAATCTATTGTGAAGTTATGTCTTGACAATGGCTAATGTATCCTCTTCTACCTCCTCTTTTAAAAAAAAATTATGAGGTTCAAAGATCTTTTTTTACACTCATGGTCTAAAGCTATCAATTTATTCATTTCCTCTTTAATGGGTTTGATATCTAATTTACCTTCTATATTATTTAGGGTTAGGTTGTGATTTACTTTTTCCTCTAACTCTTTAATCCTATCTTTTAACTTAAGATTTTCTACCGTAGATGCATCTCCTTGTTTGGGTGTTTTTTGTGTTTCCATTGCATGTAGTCATAGTCTCATTTGTTCTCTGGTTTCGTAGACTAGCACCTTATCCATTGGGCCACAAAGTCTTATTAAAGTGCAATTTCAAAATATTCATTATAAAAGTGACCTTCCTAACCTTTTAAGTTATCACAACTATAGTGATTTAGGAGTGCTTCTCTTAAATTTTCTTCAACACAAAATGAAATTTTAAAGAAAACCAAATGATTCTTTACCTTTTTAAGGTTCCATAAACTAAAGTTGGTTTCAGTGGAAGTTAATAACCATCATCTGAGTTACTAATTAATATTTACATTAAAAAAATAATTTAGAGAGAAAGATCTAGATTAAAATTATATTGTGATAAAAACAAGTTAATTACAATTGAGAAAACAACAATATTTTTCTTATGAGGAATTATTATGTCCCTATATACTTTTCATTAGATAATCAACACGGGTTGACTTTGTATTCGTTTGCAATTAATTTTATTTTTTTATAAAGATTGACAAAAGTGTTTCAAAAATAAATTATTAAATTTAATATTTAAAAAATAAAAATAATTTTTAAAATTTATAAATTATTTATTCTTATTGGTAGATAAGGCTTAGATTTTACAGAATTTCCTTCTGAGCATTTTAATTTTTCACAAAATCAAAATTAATTATTAAATAAATAAATACAAAAATTATTATGTTGGCACTTATGTTTATATGGCTTTTAAATACATGGCCAAAATTAAATGAAATCGTACTAAATTGAAGGAGACCATAAATTCAATGCACCGAAATTGTTCATACTGAATTGAAAGAGACCATAAATTCAACGCACCTAAATTGTTCTCCACAACTGTTAGAAGCAATATTGAGATCCTTGCGAAGTTCAAATGTTCCACGGAACTTGGAAGGACCGATGGATATATTTATATTGCAACACCTAGATCAATAAAATATGAAAGAATGTCTTAACAACTTTAAATTTAAATTCAAATTGGTAGATTTACCAATCAATGTGTACAAGAAGAACCAACTAATACTGAGAAGAGATGGGTTGATGTGTCAAAGATAGGCTCATGTGAAATTCTTACAGTTGCACCTGCTACGATTCCATAAAGAGAGTTGAATAAATAATAAATAGACACCACGCTTCACACAAATTCATACTTGGCATAACATCCAAATGGAGGGAGAATGGAGGCCGTAGGGTTTCGAGTTCGGTTGCTGTTGCAGCTGGTGGCTGGGAATGGGTGTTGGAGGAACATTTCGTGAGCATACAGTGACTTGGAGTCAAGCTGGTTCTAATTGAACCAGCCCAGTACCTACCAAGTATAAAAAAAGAGGGAATATAGGTGTACGGTGTTTGCTCTAGATTTGTTTTCTTCGATAGTTTGATTCTCAGTTTTGTTAAGTGGTTGGTGGTCCCAGTCGTTGGCCTCGTTTCACTGTGGATACTGTTTGGTTTCGATATTGTTGGATTTATCTATGGTTTAGCAGGTTTTTTAGCCTTTTTTACAGATGATTTAGTGGGTTCCAAGTGTCTTCACTACCTGGAACACTGTCAGCTGGAGGTTCTGTTCGTCGTCGACGATTTAGGCCGGTTTCTGGTTGCTCTGACTTACCCATTATCCCATTGTATTATTTACCATTCTGGCATGTGACTTGGAGTGGACCGGGTGATGGGGTCATTCCTCTGGCGATTGTACTTTGTCTTCAGTCTTTTACTGTCTTTGGTGGACATATGCCGGTTAATTCTCCTTTTATTTGACATCTGCCGGGAATATTGGGGGTTTGGTCCTTGATGGGACGACAACACATTAACATTGGATTTTCCCCTTCGACGGATAATGGGGGTTCACTTCCATATTCTTCTGCGGGGAAGCATGGGTCTGCGGTATTCCCTGTTGATAACCCTACTAAGGTAGCACCTGTTTCGGCGGTTGGTCCTAAGACTAATTTTGGTTGGCATCATCGTTTTAAGGGGGAGAAGGTGAGGAAACGGAGGTCGACAAAGGCCCTGAAGGTACATGAAGGTTTGGCCCGGTTCCATATTCCTCAGGACATGAATTTATCTTGCATTGAAATGTTGAGCTCTAGGGCTGTTGTAGGCCGCTTGGAATTCATGAGTGGCGAGCATAAAGTTTTGGTGGAATGGGTTCGTAGAAATTGGTTTCCTGTAGTGGGTGACATGCCGAGGGTTATGCAGCTATTGAATGGCTGGTTAATGTTCATCTTTACGAAGCTTGAGCATGTGGGTATTATTCTTAAACGTTATTGGTGTTTCAAAGAAGGCTCCTTATGCATAAAGAGATGGCATTTAGCTTTTGACCCTCTGAGGGAAAAACAGAGTGTTCGTCACCTCTAGCCCCTCATTCCTGGTCTCCCTATCCAGCTATGGACTGAAGACATCCTGATGGGTATTGCTAACTCGGTAGTCCGTTTCGTGCATTTAGACAACTCTTCTCTCCAAGGCTTTGATCGGCGGTCGGCTCATGTGATGGTGGAGTTTGAAATGGAAAAAGGGCTGCCCGCGGAGGTGGAGTTGGTATGGGGTTCTAGAGTTTGGCGTTAGAGGTTGGACTATTTTCGCATTCCTTTTCATTGCCATATATGTCAGCAGACTGGACATGTTCAAGCTTTGTGTCCATAGACACTTGTTCGGACGCACTGGTGGGATTCTTCGGAACAATTTGGTTTTCCTTCAAATGTTTCGGACAGTGCAGAAGGTGACTCTGATGAAGGTGCTACCAAGTCGAGTAAGAATTCTCGTGGCATTGGTTCTCCTATTCCTTATGTTCCTGAGGAAGATTTGATGTTGGAAAAAGTTGCGGATGATATTCTTGATAAAAGAATTGCTTCTGGTGATATTGTGTTAAACCTTGGGAATGGGATGGCCACGTCTCCTGTTGTTCAATCTGATTTCCAGTCTTTTAAGTCTAAAACCTGTCGGGGGCTGTTTGGGGAGAATTCCGGGTCTTTGGAGAATAAGGTTGATGCCTCCGACACACTTGATAATCAACTTGATTTTAATCTTGATAAGGCTGATTGTGATGATATTCTAGTTCATGGCCAGGCCTCTATCTGCAATAAGAATGGGTCTAGGGTTTTGGCTGGTCCTTCGATGAGCCCTAGGGTTGTTTCGTCTGTTTTGGAATGGGGCCCTTATACATTAGATGATTCTGCTTTATTGAATGAGTCCGGTTATAAGCCTGCGCCAGAGGTGATTACCCCGTTACCCATTTACTCTAAAAATCCATCTCTTAACCCCCTGGTTCAGTCTGTTATTTCGTCTCGTTTTCAAAATGTTACAATCCGGAAAGCCAAGAATTCTGCTAGGAATAGGAAGTATATGGAAAAGGAGTCGAACCCTATTACTATTCCTGTTTCAGAAAGAATTAGATTGAATGATGGGTTGGCGGATAATCTGGTGGATTCTGTGCGAGTTGATGTTGGTGATGGGGACATACCATTTCCTGGGGGGGTTAATCCTGGGGAGGAGGTTACTGTTATGTATGGGGGCCTTAGAGCTTTTTCCCCCGCTTCAATGTTTCTTAATGTCTATTTGTTCCCTCAATATTCGTGGGTTGGGTAGAGTTGCTCGAGTAAGGGCTCTATTTAACTTAATTGCTACTTCTCGACCTAGTGTTTTGCTTTTACAAGAATCTATGTGTGATGATCTCTCTGCTGTATCAAAAGTTGCGGGGATTTTGTCGGGATGGGAAATTTTGCGGTTGGTTCTAATGGTCTTTCTGGGGGTCTAGTTGCTGCTTGGGACCCACGTATCTATTCTTTCTGTGCTTTTCAGACTTGTTGGGGTATATTATTAGAAGGGACATGCAAAGCTTCTGATCTATCTCTTGCTATCCTTAATTGTTATGCTCCGTATAAAAATAGGGAGGTATTCTGGCTTGGGTTACAGTCCTTTGGGATTTTGGAATTAAATAATCTGGTGATTGCGGGGGATCTAAATTTTACAAGATTGGCACAAGAAGTTTGGGGTGCTAAGGCTAAATTGGATGATTTGGCGCCATTCTTCTCTGATTTCCTTATTGACAATAACCTTATTGATGTCTGCACAGGGGCGTTGGTCCCTACATGGTCAAATGGTCGAGATGGGTGTGAAGGTATTCACAAACGTCTTGATAAGTTTCTGGTGAATTCGTCTCTTTTGGATAGATGCAGTTGTTATCGTTCTTGGGTTGGTGAGTCCAAACTCTCGGACCATTGGCCTATCTTTCTACAATTGGAGGATAAGTTTTTGGACTCTAAATATCCATTCAAATTCGACTGTTCATGGTTAAATTATCTGGAGTTTGATAGTTTCGTCAGGGAGGTTTGGACGAAGACTACCTTTGATTTAGAATTGAATCCTGTGGATCTTTTTTGTCATAAGCTAAAAATTCTGAAAGGTGAAGTATCTAGATGGATCCATCAGAAGAAACAAAGTGATAGAGGTGTTTTGTTGGAAGTGGACTCAAAGCTACAGAATTTGTATATGCTTAATACTATGAAGCCATTGGTTGGTTCTGATTTGGAACTGTTGAAACAATTAGAAGCAGAAAAAGAAAGAATTTATGTTATGCAAGAAAAGGAATGGAGATTAAAAAGTCGGGCCTTATGGGTTAAATCTGGTGATAAGAATACTAGATTCTTTCATTCCTATGCTTCAGCTCGCAAAAATAATAATACTATTTGGAAATTAGAAGATGAAGATGGCTCACTTGTGTCTGGTGTTCAGGGTCTTCAATCTCAAGCTTTTAAACATTTCAACAGGGTTTACTCAGATGATAGATTGTGTGACCTATCCTCATAGCTTAAAGTGGCGAGATTATATCCTCATTTTTTTGACAGGGAAGAGGTTGTATCCTTATGCTCGGAGGTCACTATTGAAGAAGTGGAAAGAACCCTTAAATTGTTTGCTAAAGAGAAAAGTCCAGGGCCAGATGGTTGGACTGTTGAGCTATTTTTACACTTATTGGATATTATGGGGGAAGATATTGTTAGGGTGGTGGAATATACAAGATCACAGGGATATTTATCTAGAGCATTGAATTCGACTTTTATTAACCTTATTTCTAAAGTGAATTATCCGAAGACATTTGCGGATTTTAGACCAATTGGACTTTGCTTATAAAATTGTCTCTAAGATAATTGTAGGTCATCTAAAGCCTGTGTTTTCTAAGTTTATCACTCTTGAACAATTCGGGTTTTTAGAAGACAGACAGATCCATGATGCTATTGGCATAACTCAAGAAATTCTTCATACTATTAAGAGCAAGAAACAGAGTGCAATGCTGCTTAAAATGGACCTTGAAAAAGCATATGACCGGGTTAAGGGATTTCTTGCGGATCCTTCTGATACAGATTGGTGTCCCTGCTTTAGCTATTAACTGGAATATGGCGTGTGTAAATACTATGAATATTGCTATTTTGGTGAATGGTGCTCCCACAAATTTCTTCAGTTGTTCCAGAGGAATTCGTCAAGGCTGCTCTATGTCCCCGCTTCTTTTTCTCTTGGTTATTGATGGATTAAGTCGACTGATCAAACAAGCACATGAGCAAGGCAACTTCAAGGGTATAAAAATATCAAAAGAGTTTTTTTTGACACATATACTTTTTTTCAACGATGTGCTCATTGTTGGGACTGGGACTGTTGCAGAATGGAGAATGCTCTCAGGTATTATTGAGCTCTTTTGTAAAGCCTCTAGCATGAAGGTAAGTTTAACGAAGTCCTGTCTATATCAAAATTTGGTAGCTGATGATATAATTTCAGACATATTATCATTTCTTCCATACAACTGCAATTTGATGATTGATGGTTTTACATACTTGGGCTTTTGTTTAAAGCCTAATGGATATCTGGTGAAAGACTGGGAGTGGCTGATTAAGCGATTTGAAGCTAGGATTTCACATTGGAATTACAGGCTTCTTTCCATTGGTGGAAAACTTACCTTAGAAAAATCTGTATTGTTGGGGACTCCTGTATATTGGTTTTCTCTTCTTCCTATTCTGAGCTCTGTCAGTAACTCCTTGAGGAGATTGCTCTACAATTTCCTATGGATGGGAGGTCTGAAACGAGCCAGTGTGTCCTTGGTTGGATGGGAGAGACTTTCTCTTCCATATGATTCTGGAGGATGGGGATTACAATATTTATATGCTTTCAGTGATGCCTTAAGGCTTAAGAGTATGTGGCGGGCAATATTTGGCGGATCACTTTGGTCTCGGGTTATATTCTTTAAATATATCAATATCAAGATATCTTTCTAGCTAAGGAATTCAAAGAAAAAGGTTCGGGGAGTCTCTCCAGTCTGGAGAGGATTTAGGAAGGTTTATTGTTGGTTTGCTCATTATCTTTGTTGGAAAGTAGGCAATGGATCAGAGGTAGCAATTGGAGTTGATCCTGTTCTTGGCATTAATGGCCAATATCAGCTTTCAAATGATTTGACTTCTTTTTTGAGAAGGTCGGGGCATATAACTTTGAATTCCATAGTTAAGAATGATGTGTCGGGATACTGGTTTGATGCAGGTGATTTAAAATTGTTGCCGGAGTTGATAGCAGAATGGGACTGTTATGTTCAAAGATTAAATGCTACAGGTCTTTGGCTTAATGTTGATGATGACAAGGTGGTGTGGGAAGGAAATGTGGTCTCGGGCTACATTACTGCCAAATCAGGTTATGATTGTATCATTCGTAGAAAGTGTATATTTCCAAATAACTGGTGGTATTGTAAGCTTTGGCAATGGCATGTGCCCTTGAAATTGAAATGTTTTTGCTGGTTCTTATTATGTGACAGATTGAAGACGTGGGATAATTTGATGAATATTGGATGGATTGGTCCTAGTTGTTGTATTTTATGCAAGTTGCAGCATGAAAATGCCACTCATCTTTTTATTGAGTGCTCATCTACGGTGGAGCTCTGGAACAAGTTCTATCAGCTGTTTGGTATCAATCATCATTGGTGTGGCCCATCTATTGATGCATGTCTTTAGGATTGGATGAGATATGGTAAAAGTCACCAAACTTTGCCATTGTTTATATGCTGGTCCATTTGGTATTATCGGAATAAGGCTACATTTGAAGATCAACTTCTAAATATTCAAGGTGTTGTCAACAGTACATTGGTTCTTTATTCTCAATTTTAGTCTGAAATATCTGTTTTGGTTTCTAGGTATATTGGGGAGCATCATTTTACTTATGAGGAACCTGTTTTATTCTTCGATGGGGCTACAAATTTGGGTGAATGTGGTGCCGGTGGCATTATTATTTTGAATCAGCTTCATTACTTTTCACTTCGTCTTAAGTGTGGCAGGGGTACGAATATGAAGGCAGAGCTCTTGGCTTTGTGGTGTGTTGTCCGTGTGGCTAATATATTTGGTTTAGTTTCTGCGAAGATATTTGGGGATTCCCGTGTGACTATCGAATGGGCACGTGGTGAATTTGACATTAAAGTTTTGGATTTGTCCAGCTGGTGTAGGCGTATTAAAGATGAATTGGGGCTATTAGCTTCGGTTTCTTTGGAACATATTTATCAGGAATTTAATGCTCAGGCGGATAGTTTGTCAAAGCTGGCTCTTGAAGGTGAAGAGGACATCTTGTTTTGGGAAGAATTCTGGGAGGGGCAGCAGATAGCTCGTGGTTCCTTTAATTTTATGATATGATGATGTTCTGATACTGTTTTAAACATGTTGAATCTTGGCTTTTTTGATGTATTTTGTAATATCATTGGTACCCATTGATGGGATTACCTGGATGACAATTTGGTTATAATCAGACCTAATCATGTACTATTTGATTCAATTTTTGAATATCAATAGTATGCTTTTTTTCGCGAGAAAAAAATAATTCATACTTGGCACATTTTCATAAGATAGTTAACATGAGTTGTATTTATATTAATTGTAGTTAATTTCAATTTTTGTAAAGATTTGCAAAAAGTATTTTAAAAATAAATTATTAAATCAAATATTGAAAAAATAAAAATATTTTTATAATTTTTTAAATTTATCTATTTGTTTGTCGTTACTGCTTATAATATCTTATACATAGCCAAAACAAGGTTTTATTTAAACAAAAGTGTACATAACCAATCTTAGTGAACCTCCACTAAAGCCTTCGACATAAAATTAGAAATGAAGTGGAATGTATACGTCATTCAAAGTTGGGCCTACATGTTGGAAAGAAAAGTGCAAAATGGACCCTTTATCCAGCTATTTTCAAGATTTTTTCTCAGCGTTGGGGCTAAATGATATTCAACCATTTCCATTACAACCTACCTGGAGCAATGGTCGGATTGTGGCAGATAGTGTATCTAAGCGTTTGGATAGGTTTTTGGTGGTGGATGATTTGCTCGATGTGGTCTTTAGATATAGATCATGGATTAACTTGTCTAAGATTTGGGATCATTGTCCGATTCTTTTGGAACTTGACTTTGATGACAAAAAACAGGTTTATCCATATAAATTTAATCATTAATGGATTAAGGACAAAGATTTTAATGTGTTGGTTCGTGAGTATTGGGAAAAGACTCCATTTGAGATCAATAAGTCTCCATCATATTATCTACTTAGGAAACTCAGTGGATTAAAATCTATTGTTATGAACTGGGAAAGGCGACGGAAAATGGAACAATCCAGGGAGCTCAGGATGATTGAAAAGGAACTCAGCTTGGCTATGCATATTAAAAGTCAGGGGTCAATGCTGGCACATCAGTCCATAGTATTACTGGAGCAAAGGATATTATTATTACTCTCAAAGGAGGAGGAGTCCTGGCATCTTAAGAGCAGGGCGTTATGGGTCTCATTGGGTGACAAGAACAGTAAATTCTTCCAGAAATTTGCTGACTGTCGGAGGGTACATAATTCTATTTGGTTTATCAATACAAGTGATGGTAAGCAATTAAACAGCCAATCAAAACTTAGTGAGGGAGATGAAGCATATTTTCAACAATATTTTGAGGATCCGAGGACTTATAGAATGGGGGAACAGATTAAGGTTATTCGGGAGATACCCCATTTCTTCTCGGACCAAGAGGGTAAGGATATTTTCAAACAGGTAACTCTCCTTGAAGTGCATAAGGTAATCAATAAATTTGCTCAGGCTAAGAGCCCTGGTTCAAATGGCTGGACGACAGAGCTGTTCACTGAGTTATTTAACTTAATGGGTCCTGATTTATTGGAAATGGTGGAGGAGACTAGGATCAAGGGTAGTATCCCAGTGGCACTCAATTAAACTTTTATTGCATTGATCCCTAAGTCTATTGTACAGGAATCATTTGAAGATTTTCGACCAAATACATTGTGTAATTTGGCTTACAAATTGGTTGCAAAGATCATTGCCAATCGAATCAAGCCAGTTCTCTCTAGGGCTATTTTTTCAGAACAATTTGGGTTCTTAGCGAACCGGCAGATTCTGAATGCTATTGGGTTGGCGCAGGAGTCATTTCATAGTATCAAGACAAGGAAAAAGAAGGCTCTAATTCTTCAATTGGATCTGACTCGGGCTTATGATAAAGTCGATTGGGGATTTCTTCGAGTGACACTTATACAAATTGGTTTACCTTGGCCTGTTATGAAATGGCTTATGGCTTGTGTCTCCTCGGTACATTATTCAGTATTGGTAAATGGCAGCTCGACGAAGTTCTTCCCTGCCACTAGAGGGTTGCGTCAAGGGTGCCCATTATCCCCATTACTTTTTCTGATTGTAATTGAGGGCTTGAGTAGGCTTATCACAAAAGCAAAGGTGGATAAATTGATTGAAGGTGTTAAAATTTCCAAAAATATTTCTGCTACACACCAACTATTTGTGGATGGCGTATTACTTTTTGGGAAGGATTGTATTAAGGAATGGAGAAAATTCAAAGAGTTACTGGATATTTTCAGTTCATCCATTGTTATGATCATTAATGATAAAAAATATTTCTTTCTGGAACATATGCTGGATGATCAAATTAGAATGGATTTGATAGAATTAGTTCATTATAATTTCAAGGCATTGGTGGAAGGAACTGTTTATTTGGGATATTACATCAAGCCGAATGCATACAGGATCTTTGATTTGAATTGGCTGCTTAAGAGATTTGATAAGCGAATTCACAAATGGTGTTGGTGTTGGTTGTCAATTGGGGGCCGACTAACATTAATCAAATCAGTGCTTCAAAATATTGGTGTGTATTGGTTCTCATTAAGTAAGGTTCCCAAGTCAATTTTAGCTCATATTCGAAGGAAAATCTTTAGTTTTCTATGGTCAGGGCAGAATGTGAAAAAAACAACATTTGGTGAGCTGGAACAGATTGGCTTCTCCTTTCAGATGGGAGGATGGGAAATTAAGAATGTTTATCACTTCTCTGTAGCATTGTTGGCCAAGAGTCTTTGGCGTGGTCTTATGGTTGATGGTCCATGGGGTATGGCTGTGAAGGATAAGTATCTTCAGAGCCATTCAGTGCTGGATTGGATCAAATTGGGATGCACTAAAATGAAGGGTGTTTCCAACATATGGGTCGGTCTACTATCTACCTTACCGATTTTAGTGAGTTGGTTGGCATGGAAGGTTGGTAAGTGCCGTCGTATATTATTGGGTGTTGATCCACTTATTGGTGGACCTTCTAACTATAAATTATCGTGGGAGCTAACAAAATTCCTCAGATCTCGGGGTTACATCACTCTACAGCATGCTTCTCCCTCGACGTTCTCAGAGTCTCCTTTGCAGGTGTGGCTCAGCGTAGATCAATTGGGCTTGAGGGACCGATGGATGTTGAATGGTCTAGATATACCTTGGCATTGCATAGAGGGAATATCACGCTATCTGAAGATGAAGATTCACTGGTTTGGTATCGTAATCTTTCTTTGGGCACTCTCACAGCCCGTATAGCTTATGAGACTTTTTTTCCCTCGGCCGACTAGGATTTTTGGTGGCATAAGGCTATATGGGGATGGAATATCAGTCTAAAGGTTAAAGCATTTATCTGGTTAGCGTTGGCAGGAAATTTTTTATTCTGGACAAACATTCAGCGTCATGGTATCTTGGGCCCCAGTCTCTGCTCATTGTGCCATTCACAGGAGGACTCGGATTTCCATGTTTTCTTCAACTGTGGTTTCAGCTGTCATGTGTGGTCTATTATTTGTGCCTCTTTTCATGACATCCCTGTTTGGTCAGATTTATCTGTGGTGGAAGGACTTCTGGGTTGTTTCCGGGCTAATCAAAGGTTGGTGTCTATTGTGGTGGTTGTCATGTGGGAGCTGTGGAAGGCCAGGAACTTGGCCATATTTGAAGATAAACATCTTACATCTTCCTGGGTGGCCGGGAGGGCGATGGTGGTACATTTGGAGCAGTGGGATTCTTCTTTGGATACTACTTCTTCTCAGATCTGCAGGGGTCCTTCTGTTACATTATCGGGATCTTTTGGGAAGTTTGATGGTGCTTCTCAGCACTCGGCCTCAACTTGTGGATCTGCAGCTTTTATTCAACTTAATGATCAGGCATATTTTAACATTTGGCTGAATGTGGGCTTTGGTATGAATACCCGTAGTGAGGTATGTTCCCTGTGGTGTCTCAAGTATATTTTGCTAATGTCAGGCAGTTGCAGCTGTCACAGATTGTTGGGGATGCACTTGTGGTGGTGAATTGGGTTAATGGTTTGGGCCCGATTAATGTCATCTCTCTTAGGCCCTAGTTGGAGAAGATTCATGCTCTCCGTGATATTTTAAATGACATTCAATTCATCCATATTCTCAGGGAGGAGAACTCGCAAGATGATATCCTGTCGAAGCATGCTCTTTTTGCGTTGGAAGGCCTATATTTTTTGAATTTTGGGCGGATGAAGTTCTCCAGGAGTCGGGCAGCCTTTTTTTGTATGATGTTTGATTGCTGCGGCTGGTTTACTGTTTTTTTGTTGCTCTCTGCATTGGCTATCTGCTGGTGCTTATAGTTTTGTGTTGGTAGGTTGTTAATTTGGACTCTTGGTTTATTGGTTGTAGACTTTTCTCTGCTGGTGCATTTTTCTCCTTTGTCGTGGTGGCTGTTCACACTATTTTCCTTTGGTTGGCGTATGTATTCCTCATTCTATGTCATGGTTGGCACCTTTCGGTTGTATTTTCATCATATACTTCATAGTAAAGTATAGTATTTTTATCGTGTGAAAAAAGTTGGGCCTACATAGACCAAAGGTCGATGGTATGCTCCCATAGTACCAAGGACATTTCACGTGTATAAAATTTTCGAAATGCAATAACATTTTTAATATATAATATGAACTATTTACCTGAGTCCCAATCACCATGGGACTTTATGTCATATTATATATTTTCACTTTAGTTTAATCTTTTTATTAAAATCGCAACCTATGTTGATAATGAGGTTAATAGATAACTAACATATGACGAAATGTATACAAGAATGGAAAAATACAAAATAAATCAAACTCTAAACCCTAAACAAGTGGTTAATTTCATATTTAAATTTAAATATATTTTCTTTTTAAATCTACAATAATACATGATTGTAGTGAATGTTGATGAATTTAGTTATGTCAGTTGATATGATCACAATTTCTTAATAATATAAGTTATTTAATTGAGTATTATAGTTATTTTTATATCATTATATGGTATATTTTGCATGGTTTAAGTTTATGATAATAAGTCTATTATATAGCTTATACAAATATATTTATTACAATTATATGTTTAACTATTAGTTAAGATTTGGCCTTGAACTCCACACTAAGAATTTATAGACATATTTACATCATTTCTACATTGTGTCATTTATTTAAGTTTACATGGTTGGACTCTCGTCATTATTGAGTTGCTGACATACAAGCCTTAACTATCGAATCCAATCCAATTTTATCAAAAGTGACATCGTGAGTAAATGAGGAAAATAACAACCACTTATTTACAAGTTATACATAATCTGATCCAATATATTTTATGGGTCAAAATTGGGGTTTTACATAACCATCCGTAATCATTTTTTTCTAAAGATAAGATTATGCTTCTTCATTTTTTCCTTTTTACCTAAATTTCTCATAGTTAAAATTCAACTAACCTTTTGTATTTGATGTTTGTTGACATGTATATTGTATTTAAATACTTATATGTATCTACTGAAGGCATAAGTGCTAAATCCACTTTCAAATATGAAGAATTTGATTCATATTTCATCTTTTTCATTATAAAGGAAATTATCAATGGAAGGGAGATGCCTCATGACGGATAATAGTGACTTGATTTTCACCAGTACTCAAACATTGAAGTAGTTCAAGTTGTTAAAGCAACATGTACTAAGTCTAAAAAATTCTAGTACTTAAACATTGAAAGCACATGTCCTAAGTCCCAAAAATTATTAATTGGATTTACCAGTGCTTATACATTTGTTTTTTCTTAATTTGGATCTACCTAATGCTTATACATTTATTATAGGATTTCCATACATTTCCTATCCCTCCACTGATAAACATATATGACAAAACACAACCTCTCGATTAAAATCCCAAGACTAGTGCATGTGGCTTTCATCTTCATTATTCTCTATATATATAGTCTTTGATCCAGAAAATTGAGTTGAGACTATGTGAGCCTCAAAGTTGTTCTTGTCCCCAAGGAAAACAAGGCCAACCCCAAAGTCTTGTGCAGATTGTTTCATGGTCTGAAAATGAAGGTACAACATGGATCATGGATCGTGATATTGTTCTTTGTTGTGGGTGTTTATTGTACATATGAAGATGTCAAAATGGATGGAAAGTGCGCAAAATCATATATGGCGTCCCTGGTGAACTCCAAGTGCCACATTGTCAAAGACAAATCCACTATCTTCGATTCATGGAGTGGGAACCATTGTTGCACTGGTTGGGCAGGCGTGGAATGTGATTTCCAAAATAGGCGCATTGTGAAGTTGGAGCTGCAAAACCATACATCGGGAAATGACACCATGTACATGCGAGGAACGTTGTCTCCCTCCCTAGGGAAAATCGCTTTAGAAGCACTAGTATTCCCTTTTACTTCGATGCTTATGGTATAAAGTCGCATTGCTTTTCCACGTGCCGAGAGGTCATTGCCTTAAGCTAAAAATATCCGATGTTAAAGCTCAATAATGCCAACACTTTCCTTAACCCATAATTCTCTGATGCTTCTGCTCTCACGTCTCACCTTGCGGCCACGTGACCCTCCTAGCCCGCTCCCACATCAACATTTCGTCCCATCCCTTTGGCAGGGACTTAACTGTAATGCAACTTTCACCCTTGTTAGAAATACATGTACAACTTGTTAGAATATATTGTCAATTGAGTTTAACCCAACCGTTTGTGCAATGAAATGTTATTGTCCTTACCCATATAAGTTCTTTTAAGAGTGGTATGTTTCCGTTCCTCTAAAATACTAGCATATATCCATTTTAAAATCCAATCACATGGAGATATCAAATTTGATGTAAAACTTGGTACTAGATCCTCATGTAAGATGGATAATAACACTGACATGTTACCTTTTTATGATGTGAGCCAATATGCAATTTATTTTTATTTTGTGTAATTATTTATTTATTTTTTAAACCAACATTTTTTTAAAATTTCTAAATATTATATATTTTTAATATTATTAATTAAAAAAATTATAATCTTAACATAATTATTCATTCTTAATCTCAGCTGGAAATTATTCATTCTTAAAAAAATTAAAAATAAAAATGATGTATTAAACTTGCTTTGGGATAGTTATAATAGAAAAAATAAAAGTAGTCTATTTATTCTACGATTTGGATTTTCCAATTTTTTTGGGCGATTTCGGTAGATTTTACTTGGTAAAATCTAAATTTAGTAGCATTTAAATTGTGTTTTTGAATGTATAAATAGATTCAGCACCATCAAATATACTTATAACACTCAAATTATACAATTTTCACAACTAATATACGTGACTCTAAGATTTTTAAAAAATTTACAACAAAAATCCTAACAAAATAAACCTAAAAATATATCCGAAAAAACATATCTTAACCAAATCTATAAATTATTTAAACACGGTTTGACATTTAAAATTGGTCTCTTAAGTAAACACAGTTTGACTCTAAGATTATGTATAGCTTGAGTGAGCCTAATGGTTAAGAACATGTGCTCCCTTTTAGGAGGTCATAGGTTCAAATCTAAAGAGGAGTAGGGTATGTACCGGGGAAGTTCCCTAGTGTCTTGTGTCTTGCTTGGTGATGACCTTACAAATATATTATTATTATTATAAATCTTTCTTAGCCAATTATAAAAAGAAAATATATAAAATTAGAAAACTCTATTTACTTAAATTATAACTATGTTTTTATTATGAATGTCATTTTATAATATATATATTTTACATTATAAAAATAAAAATAAAATCGAATTAAACAAATATTTAAACAACAAATGAATATGAGAGTAATATTATATGCATGTGAAGTGATTATTTCAAAATATAACAAGAGCTATTAAGTGGTAATGTACCTCAACCTTGTCAATACTTATTTTGGATATTAGATATGAAAAAATGTGCAAGAAGCAATTATTTTAGCCATAGCTTCTCATAATTACATGATCACAAGACTATTAAAGTTTGATAATGGTGGAGCATTATATTCAACATTACCAAGAACATTGATATGTATACATAATGTTTTACTTGGAAGTAAATTCCATTGATTTCATACTAAAGAACAATAAAGCAATCAATCTTTTACAATATGGTTAAAAACATTAAACTAAAACAATGTAAACTAAGATATAAGTTAAAAGAACATATCTGCTCTTAAGTCCTTAAAGGAGCTTGAGTGCCAAAAAAATAAACTTTTGTTAGACGATGAGTAGGTCTGGAGGATTAAAAGTTGGGCTACGTGGATCGAAGCGTGGGATCTCAATACTTATGTTTTTTCACGTCTATGCTAAATTTCAAGAAGAATTCAAATACCATTTGGGAGCTCAAAAAGGAGGACAGAAGAATGGCAACACATTTTGATTATTTGGCTACATTGGGGTTCGACACTTCAACTATATTTTTTAGGAACCCGTGGGGGTTAACATCATGGAAGTGATGAAATCCCTTAAGAAATTCTTCAAACTTATTGATGAAGAAGACAATGTTGATATGTATAAGGAAGTGAATAAGGAAGAGTTATTGGTCATTATGGAAAGCTTTAAAAAGGACCTGGAGCTTAGGTCCGGATGAATGGACAATTTAATTCTTCCTGGCATTTTTCGACATGATGGGGAAGATTTGTTGTGCTTGGTGGAAGAAATCAGGCATGAAGGCAAGGTGCCGGGTAACTTGAACTCTACATTTATTGCTTTGATCCCTAAAGTTGAATGCCCATAATCTTTTGATGATTTTAGAACCATTTCTTTATGCAATGTTGTGTACAAAATAATGTCAAAGTTTATTGTTATATGGTTGAATCCCATCTTGTCCCGGGTCATTTCGAAAGAGAAATTTGGTTTTTTGGGTGGGTGTTCAATCCATGAAGTGGTGGGTATGGCTAAGGAGGCTCTCCATTCCAGAAAGTTATCCAATTCCCCAGCGGTTGTACTCAAACTTGATGCATTAAAAACCTATGACAAGGTTTTGTGGTTATATTTGCACCTTTTTCTCTTATACATTGGGTTTTCTCTCTCGGTTGTAAAATGGATTATGGGGTGTGTGACTACTACCAATCTTGCAATTTTAATCAATGGTGCATCATCAATTTTTTTATGCCTACTCGAGGTCTCCGTCAAGGATGTCCTCTTTCACCTTACTTGTTTTTGTTAGTTGCTGAAGGTATGAGTAGGATTATTTTGGACACAAAGTGCATCAATATGATTAAAGGTATTAAGGTGGGTAGATCTGTGGTTCTTGCACATTTGTTATTTGTCGATGATGTGTTGTTATTCTATTTTGGGTTTGAATGTGAAGTTTGAAGGGTGATGGAGATGCAGTAGATTTATTGCAAAGATATGGCAATAGTTGTTAATATCTAAAAGTTAGTGTTATTTATGCATGGTTTGGATGATCCTTTAATAGATGTTCTTCTACAGGTTTTCCAGTATATGAGGAAATAGATTGATGAGGGCTTGAAGTACTTAGGATTCACTCTTAAGCCCAAAAATTATTGTAGTCAGGATTGGTTATGGATGGTTGGTAGGAATGCGCAGAAAATCAATTTATGGTGTAACTAATGGTTGTCTCGTGGAGACATGTTGGTTTTAATCAAGGAGGTATTGGAAGCCATTCCTGTCTATTGGAACTTTCTAACTCATATTTTGAAGGGCGTGTATAAGGAAATTATGTTTTAATTATTTGTGGATAGGTGAAAGTACTTACAAAGGGATCCACCTTGCTTGCTGGAAAGCAATTGCACTTGCAAAAGTAGTAGGTGGCTAGGGTCTGTAGAACATCCACAAATTTGGGAAATATTTGGTTGCTCGGTCATTATGCAGTGTTATTACAAAGGCTAGTTTGTGGAGTCGACTACTTATTGATAAATATGTAACACCATCATCATTAATGGATTGGATGCAAAAATGTAACAAGAGTATTGCTAAGGTTTCAAACTAGTGGAAATCTTTAACTTTTGCTTTTCGCTTGATTTTTAAGTATCTCGCGCGGTGGGTAGGTTCAAGGGTGTAGGTTCATGTTGGTAAATATGCTATCATGGGATGCTCCAGTGATATTTTCTTACCAGAGGAAATTGTGGTGCATCTTCAGGAGATCAAGAGGGTAACATTAAATATTTTATTTGATCATCTTACCACGTCTATATGGTCTCAGGATTTCTTCTTTTCAATTGGATTTTAATCTAGTACATAGTAACCCGTGAGATAGATATGTTTTGGCGCTTAAAAGTACTCACATCCATATTAAGGATATTCAATATGACTTGATCTGGAATTTTAATAAGGAGGTTTTTACTCTAAAACATATGGATATGTCTCTGCTTTGAATCTGCAAGGTGGCCTTGGTGTTTGGTGATGGGGAAAGCCGTGGAGGATTAAATCTCCACAAGAAGGTATCTTACATATGTGGTTGATCTTACAAGACGAGGTACTTACATGGGAATCCCTCCAAAGTAAGAGTATGCATGGGCCTAGTTATTGCTACCTTCGTGGTAGGGTCAATGAATTGAGTAATCATCTATTTAATTAGTGTTCTTACACGGAGCATGTTTGGATGGATATGAGTAGGATGCTGAGTTTTCCTAATTTGTGGAAGAAGGAGTCTTTGGGGATTTTCTTCAAATAATTCTTTCAGTAGCTAGAAACAAAGCAATTTCATACAATTCTAGTGGTGGTTGTTGGAATATCTAACGACCAGAAATAAGGGCCTTTTCAATGGTAAACTAATTCCTACAAGTGTTGTTTCCCATTTGGTAAAGGCTCAGGCTAGGCCATATTTTTCTATTGGAAAAGATAAGAAGCTTCGTCAGGTGGGTGATTTGGATATTGACAAAGGTAAGATGCTTTCCAGAAAACATCTTTTGAAATATGCTTTATTCTCAGAAATACTAAAATGCTTGCCTTGGAAAATCTGTGGGGAATCTTGCAAAAATCAACACAAAAGTTGTATCTCTCATTGAGACCTTTCGAACAATACCAAGAGAGCTCAATTACAAGTTTCAAAATAAAATTTATCACAAAAATACCATAATATTCTCTTTTTTTCGCTCCTTTTTTCTTATCTCTTATTTAGGATACATGTTAGTGTTGGGTAATTTGTTATAGACCTGGAACTAATAATAGAATTGAGTTGTTGGCACTTCTTTATCTTTTAAAATTTGTTCACTCCAAGGAGATTTGATCTGTGACTGTGATGGGATATTCCCTACTGGTGGTTAATTGGTAAAGCAATCTGCGTTGTGTATGAATATTTGTCTACATGAATTGGGACAAAAGCTTTTGGATGTTCAGACGATATTCCTACTACTAGATTCTGAGAATATCGTGCATGAACATAATGGAGGATCCGATTTGCTATCGAAATAAGGGCTTGAATTACCATCTAGTTGATTTCAACTCTCAGAAAGGGAGGGCTTAACAAAGATAAGTTATGTTGGGTATATTACATAATTTTGATGAAGTGTTTATAATTTTTGATCAGGTCAGGAATTTACTTTCAATTATGATATATTTATATTGTGATATCTAGGTTTATGATATAAAGCAATTTTGAGATAGGCTTTGGACTAATTAGTTGAAGGTTGTTGACATCTATTGTAGTTTTGAGGAACCTTTTTGGACCCACTTGAGGTTTCTCCTTTTGGATTGTACTTTTAGTTATTCTTGAATAAAATGTGTGTTTTTTTGAGAAAAAAAATTAAAAGAACACATAACAACAGTAAGGAGAAATGATAGTTGCAATGACATGTTGGCTATAAAGTTGTTGATGTTATCGCTAAATGCAAAAAATGAATAAATTTATCTTTAATCAAAATGTTTACAACTAGTTTCTTTGAATAACACTTTCCAGGATTAGTTATTGTTCATGTCAATATGAGATGATGATTCATAATACCCAGGTAACATGGACTTTTTCCAATACAAGGCAATATATAAAATTCAATATAATAGAAATATATAGATACGATTCTAATATATATTGAGGGAAGAAAACATATGAGATTTGACTCTATATTATTCATAATATGTTTGGCTCTATATTAACTTTATTTGTCATATCCTACTTAACTGTTGCTGGAAAGAAAACAACAATTGAAAGAGATTCCTATTTATGTTGTCCAACATGAACTTTGCATGGAAGCATGGTACCTAAATGCAAACATCATGAACATAGTGTATATATATTATTTAAATGTGATAATACAAATTTCCTTGAAAACTTAAACATAAATGAAAATGGATAATTGGCATTATATATTTGAGCTGAATGTATTTTCAATTTCTCAATAAGTTGCAAGTTTGTAATAAGTTCTTATGACAAAAAGAAAATCCATTACAAAATCTAGCTATTTGAAAATAAACAAATAGCTAAAAGCATGACTGATTACTATATAATCTTGATTTATGTGACAATATTATCTATCTTCAATGTAAATAAGCATTTTTGATAGATTTTGCGCAAGTGAAAAACTATAGAGGAGCTGCAAAATTCACATATGAATCACTAGAGACAATACGTGTTAGAAAACAAGATCACAAAGCAATAAAATAAAACAGATGTGGAAATAAAACACACAAGAACAAAATACAAGAGCGACACCAGTATGCGTGGTTCACCCAATATGGGCTACATCCATGGAGAAATAACTAGTCCTTTCTTTTATTCAATCCAAAAAAATGAAGGGATACAACCTGCATGCTGCAACCTCCTCTTCAGTCTCTCACAATATCTATCATGCACACTCCTACACAATCATAATACAATTCCCTCTTTAAAAAGAGGGTTTCCTTCTAGGGGAAAAATACACAAACATAATCTCTATCGTTAGATATGCAACCCAATAATGGACGACCCAGATTGACTATGAAATTAAATTATTTTCAGTCGCCTTTTTTTAGCCACATTTCAATGGATGAAAATAGACCACAAAATTTTCCTCAGGGGCTCCCGCCCCCAAACCTTCAGGTCGGGGGGTTTGTTCCACCCCCCCAGACACCGCTATAGCTCGATCGTTTATTTTGGGATCCAATCATGGCTGAAACAATCCTCCAACATAGGAAGATAATTAGGATCCACAACCAACAATATGGTGGTCAGCTTGGCTATCATTTACAGGAAGTTGTATTTGTTAAGAGTTGTAATCTCATGTGTCTTGTTGGTTAAGTTAGTTGTTTTAGTTGTTGACTAGGACATTAGTCATCCCATGGTATTCACTTGCCCATAGTATTAGCCAGTGGTTTTGAGTCTATGTGAAACTATATATATCTGAGTTTAATAATAAAAAGGCAATCAATATGCCCTTGTGTTTCCGCTCTTGTTCTGTGTCTTTGCAAACTTTAACATGGTATTAGAGCTGACGGCCTGATCCATCAACCATTTTTTTTTGGGTAAGCCTCTTCAAAAGTTGGAGAGCACACAAATGACTGAAGTTGCAGTACAGGATGGAGATGTAGCACTCAGGACGCAATATTTTTTTTTTCTTCACAGCATCGATTCACCCAGCTGCAATGACACTTGCGCTAACAAAAGCCCCACTGAAGAGACCCTAGTGCACCCTTGCTGAAGTAAAACTGCACCACCTTCTAAGCTAGCTCACCTTAGCTGAAGGAAAACTGAGTCGGTGGCGCACCCTAGATGAAGGAAAACTGATCCGGTGGCGCACCCTAGCTGAAGGAAAATTGAGCCGGTGGCACACCCTAGATGAAGGACAACTGAGCCGGTGGTACACCCTAGATGAAGGAAAACTGAGCTAGTGGCACACCCTAGATGAAGGCAAACTGAGCCGGTGGTGTACCCTAGCTGAAGGAAAAGTGCGCCAGCCTTCCTGAACTTATAGAATTTTTTCCCGGTGCACCCCAGAGTCGCATTGTGTCAGCTAGAAAGTTGCGCCGGCCCGTTTAAAGGTCATCATACGAAATGGCAATTCTAAACATGAAGCCATATCAGGTCCAATGCTGAACGAAAACATTTATGAATTATGGTCTATCAAGATGCAGACCTTTCTATAGCTCAACAAGTGTTGGGATATGGTCAAAAACAAGTTCACAGAACTGACAACAGCTGTTGTCGCTGCTACGTCGAACAAAAATAAGAAGGCCCTCGATGAAAGCAGAGATCGAAATCTCACTGCGAAATGGTTGATCCAAAGCTGCATTGAGGAGTCCATTTTCCCACGAATCGTTGGAGCTATGATCGCACATCAAACATGGAATCTCCTCCAATCTACATACAAAGGTACAAACATAGTCAAAATGGTAAGACTCCAAACCCTTGGACTCCAGTTTGAAAGTCTTAAGATGAAGGAAACTAAGACTGTTGATTAGTTCATGACTAGGGTTTCGGGGATTGTCATGCAATTCCAAACCTATGGCGAAGATTTAGAGCATAAGGGTATTGTTGAAAAGGTACTTAGATGCCTCACTAAGAAATTCTCTATGGTAGTTACCGCCATAGAAGAATATAAGGATCTGTCGAAGTTTACCCTAGAAGAGTTAACAGGGTCCCTTTTGTCTCACGAAGCTAGACTCAGTCAGGAAGAAGAGTCTCTGTCGCATGCATTTAGCAATCAGAATTATTTCAACAGAGGCCGAGGAAGAGGAGGCATAGGACAAGGAAGAAGAGGAAGGATTTTTAATTCCACAGAGGATAGAACTACTCATTAACACACAAATCATTGTGAGCACAGTCATAACCCTTAGAACCAAAGAGGAAGAGGAGGCAAGAGATGGACTAATATCTCCAATGTCCAGTGTAACTACTGCAAGAAATATGGCCACTATGAACATGACTGCAGAAAGAAGCAAGCAGATCAGAATAGTGGTAGAGCAAATGTCTCCAATGTTGAAGAACACTCGTCAGAAGTTATGTTTATTTCATACCAGGCGACTGAAGAAGAACATCAATCAGATGTATCTTTGCTAGACAGTGGATGCAACAATCACATGAATGGTAACAAATCATTATTTTCTGACCTAGATCCATCTGTTAATTCAAAGATCAAACTGGGTGATCACTATCTCATTCCTGCTCAAGGAAAAGGTACTGTACCTATACTTACCAAACAGAATGAGATGTACATAAATGATGTATTCTATGTTCCAAATCTCAAGGTCAATTTGATCAGCGTGGGTCAACTGATTCAGAATAAGTATGATGTTAGGTTCATTGATTCCTACTATGATGTCTATGATAAATCCCCTAGTAGAAGACTCCTATCTAAAGTAGAAATGAACAAGAATAGAATTTTCCCACTCAACCTGAGGAGTGCTATCCTATCACAGTCATATGCTCATACTGTCTCCAGTCAAGACAAAACCTAGTTGTGGCATTGTAGGTATGGTCATCTACCCTTTCAGAGTCTCTGTCATCTGCAAAAACAATCCATGGTCAAAGGATTACTAGTAATGAATGAACAGTCAAGTTCTTATGAAGACTGTATTTTAGGGAAACACCATGTTAGGATTGGAATTGTACCTAGTCCCTTTAGTATTTCTTAGTTTCTAAATTTTCATTGTTTTTTGCTTTCTATTTTTGCTTGATTTTAAGTTATTGTCAATTTTCATTTTTTACATGACCATGGTTTTATTATTTTATTCCACTTTTATTTCATGTTATAATATTTGGGTTATTAAATATTTCATTTATTTTTAAGTGTTCGAACACTTATTAATATTTGGCATAACTCCTATGTTGAAATCGTAACTCATATGTTCAATATTTTGCAAAGTTTTTATATGAAAACATTCCCGCATCATAGTTACCAGGTTGCATATATGAAGGCACCGCCGGAATCCAAAATGATGGGAATTCGTGGTTAATTCATAGTAATTATTGGATCATTGTTTTTTATGATGATCGAAAACCTCGAGGAAGCTGTTTGTTATATCATAACAATTGTCAAGCTCATGATGATTCACCACTGAATTAGCTAAAGACAGGGGTAGCTACGTATATTTGAGTAAACTCAAAGGTTGTTCAGACATCCTTGGAAATGTTCAAAGCTTTGGAGCTTGAAGGATTTCTTATGGAATATACACGAATGGAAAAGCCCCCAAGAGTTATGATTTTGATGCATTAGCCATGAAGATTGCCTCAGCTTCCAGAAACACTACATTTGTCTTTAATTATCAGATGGGTCGTGGTAGAACCACCACAAGAACTGTGATTGTGTGCTTTGTCAAGCTTCAAATTCATTATGGTTTACCTCTTATATTTCATTCAATACTCACAAAAACTTCAGAAATGGACAGTGGTTTTATTAGTGGAGAAATAAAAAGTAATGAGAGTAGTGATGCTGCAATTGGATCGCCTAAAGCTAATTCGACAAGCTGTTCCTTGGTATAGAAAAGTGTTTAATCAATAACAGATCGAGCCTCAAGAGAGATGTGTTGCACTAAATCATGATGCAAAACATTTGGAGCGCTATTTCATGTTAATTGCTTTGCGGCATATCTTAAAAGTGAAGCATTCGATGGTTTCTGTTAACCCGGATCTATTGAGCATTTGTACATTGTTGGTGGCAGTTTTGATAAAAGAAACATCATTGAACATAATTTAAACCCATCAATTACCAAATTATGAAGAGTTCAACTATTACCAATTTCCAGGATGTGAATATATTCATGCTCACCATCCAAAGGAGATTACGCCGAAAAACAACTCACAAAATTGCCAATTGTTCAAAGCTCGAGTTTCATTGGATACTGTTGAAGAAAGATGGGTTCAAATTATCAGTTTTAAGTTCTCAATCAACAACGTTATGATGCTTACTGTCATGAAAGATATGGGTTCTTTGTATATTCTAATTTTAGAGTTGCTCGAGTATAACTGTGAGTGTTTTATTGTATGGCAATTGTTCATTAATTTTGAGATTCGAGGAAGAAATCAGTATCAAGATTTAAGCAACAATTTAAGTGACAGGTCCTCATTCTTAGAAATTAATTCCATTATTTGGGGCAACAAACTCAGCTGGCAAGGAGGATAAAGATCAGTAGTTGGTAAAAACAGAGCCAGTTCCATCATTTCAGGTATCAGAAACAACCATCTTATCAAGATTAATTTCAGATTCTAAAACAAGAAATGTGCACATAGTTCCATATTTTGAGGCAGATACAGAGCATAGAATTGATAATAAAAGGGAGACAGAGTCTTGTATTTGGTCGCAGCATACAAAGAAGATTAATATTGGAATAAATTCTGGAGGCAAACAATCAATATCAAGTCCCATATTTTTCAGGCTAATTGAAGCATTTGCTGAGTATTTGGAAGGCATCCCACATATCGAGTTTCTTCTCCAATGGTGCCAGGAACCTTGCAAAACCCATGGTCAATCAATTCGAGAACATGTAAAGATTATGTAGCAGAGGATTAAATTCCAGGTTTTATCTGTTACAATTTTTGTTTTTGTAGTTCACTTCAAGTGCAGTTCGTGATCAAACATAGACGAAATTGGAAAAACTAAAACACCGTTTTTTTCGAGAACGAGCTGATTTAGAAAAACCTCTTTCAGTTTTCTAACAGCTATCACAGTTTAATAGATACATCATGTTCTTTTATGACATTGTTTTCCAGAAATTTGCCTTCTATAAAAACGTTTTGTCAAAAGATCAACTCCAGATTTGTAGCAATTCAAGGAGCATTTTCAAGCAATATTCTAACAAGTGGCATCCAATGTTCTACCTTCAAAATCAGGGACCAGTATGCTTGAAAGTAATGGTGAACCAAATGCTAATCTTCCCAGCAGGAAAATACATACAGGACATCAGAATTCAGACGAGAGCTTTCTCTACTCGCTTCATTACCATTAGGAGATCTGTTCTTTTTCACATTATCTTGATTAGAAAGGGTATTACAACAAGTGTCAACAAGTGTTGAATGGATTGACTGTTTTGGTAGATAAGCAGTGAGATCCACATATACATACAGCTGTCAACAAACTCCTTAATCTCATCTTTGTCAATAGGTGTTAAAATCTATTTTTAGTTAATTAGTTTTGAGTCTTTCGAAGCTTTTTGTTTATGTAACTACTACATGTAACTGCTAAGCAGTTTCGAGGCCTGAGAAAGTGGATATGGAACCACTTCAATTAAATGTCTTTGTAATTATAAAAGGAGGACAAACATACAGTATTAGGGTTGGTTTTTGTTCGGAAGAAGGGCTAAGGATACTATGTTACACTTAGATTTATGCTATACACTCTCATGTAAGTTCTTTTTTGAAGACTAAACATTGATATGAATACATTATATAAGCCACTTATTGACTCTTTTTGCTGGTTATGTTTATGGCCTATTTGACCACCTTATTTGTGATTTCATTTCTTGATTAAGGTATTATTCATGTGAATGCTTATGAATTTGTGGACAGAACCAATTTCTTGCTTAATGGATGCTTATGGTTTATCTATGTGTTTTATATCTTTATATCTTAGCTCTTCAGGATTTCTTTATGATTTAGTGTTGTATATGTTTGGATATCAATTACTCCTTTCTTGTGAGTGAAACCTTCAAAATAAAACTATAAAAAAAAATTCATTTTCTTTTAGTTTTCTTGAGATCGTTCTAGCTTGTACCTTCGTAGTCTAGGTACAATTTCTAGCACAAACACACCAAAGAGACATATTTTCCACTTCTACATCTAGAGCCAAAGAACACCTTGAACTATTTCACATAGACCTATGTGGACCCATGCAAACCTAGTATAGAGCAGGTAGTTTGTATTTCCTAACATTTATTGATGATTATAGAAGGAAAGTTTGGATCTACTTTCTTAGAAATAAGTCAAATGCCTTCTCCAAATTCAAAGAGTTCAAAGAATTGACTGAAAAGCAGTCAGGTAAACCAATCAGAATACTCAGATCAGATGGTGGAGGTGAGTATGTCTCTCATGGTTTTGTAGAGTTCTGTAAGCAGCATGGAATCCAGCACCAACACACCACCAGATACACTCCACAGCAGAATGGAGTTGCAGAATAGAAGAATCTGTGAGGAACCTGCAACAATTAATTGATAAAATGCACAATATATGAGATCACATAATATTTTTATTGATCGCAGGCCACTTTGAGGGGGAAACATCCTTTGAGCACGCTCAATACAAATAACTTCACGGTGCCTTCATTGGCCTCAACACAAACTTATATACTAAGTCTATGCCCAATACTATGGGTCAATACCATGGAACATATAATACTATGGGACGACTTACAAAGCATATGCATCCAATACTATGGGTCAAAACCATGGGTAATACAAACTATGGATCAACAAATACTACGGGATGACTTACAAAGCATATGCATCCAACAAAAATATACTAACAAGGTAAATACATGGGTTCCTAACATCCCCTCTCCCTTAGAAAAAACTTTGTTCTCAAAGTTTTAGATGTGGAAATTGATGCCGAATATGAAGGAGTGGTGCCCATGTAGCATCCTCTGGTTGCATGCCTTGCCACTAAATGAAGACTGCTATTATAGATCGAGAGAGAAGCAGACGCCCTTTGAGCGTTAGGGCGGATTGCTTGGAAGGAGGTAGACAAAGAAAAACCATATCAACTTCTTGAAAAGTGTGCTCAAAACGGTGTTGATCGGCTTGTTGTTTCATTCGAATTCTTTCCATGTGAAGGGTGTCCTGCAAAATGTGGAGAATTTGATCGCGGTTTCGAAGAACCATGTCAATTTCCTGAACTAGTGCACTGCTGAGGGTGTATGGGAGAAGAAATGGTGGTGCTTGACCATATGTTACTTCATATGGAGTCATGTTAGATGCAGTAGTGTACCACCATTCAGCGAGAGGGAGCCACTTCTCTCACTGAGGTTGGTGTTCAGAGGTGAAGCAACGAAGATAAGTTTCCAAACATTTATTGGTAATGTCAGTCTACCCTCCATATTTAGGGAGCCCTTCAATGAATTCCAGAGAAATATCTGTCCAGATCCATGGAGGGATGGGCACGGGTTCGAGCAATCCTCGAAGGAGCTGGAAAGTATCACATTCAGCCACCATCTATTGAATTGTCCTTTTCATTCCCTGCCAAAAGAAGGTATGGTGTGCCCACTCATACATTTTGAGGAACCCAGAGTGCCCTACCAATGGATAAGCATGCAGTTCAGAGAAGACATAGCCTTGTTGAATAGATTGCACCCAATTTGGAACAAGCAGAGGAATAGCTGTAATAGAAACTGGGTCATCAAATGTGCGAGAAGGAGCATCCGCCACCAGATTGTCCTTACCCTTCTTGTAAGTGAGTGCATAGGCATAACCCATGAGTTAGATAACCCATTTCAAGTGTGTTGGGGAGGAAACCTGTTGTTCCAAGAATTTTTCCAAACTTTGGTGATCAATCTTGATGCGAAAATAATTCCCTAATAGGTATGGCTACCACTTTTGTATTGCATGCAAAATAGCCATCATTTCCTTCTCAGATGTAGATGCAGCTAAATTCTTACTGGAAAGGTCTCTTGAAGGCGACAAGCCCACTGGTTCAGCAAAGACACCTACATCTCTATCCAAGGAAGTAGTGGAGACCGTTGATGGGTGCATCTGAATGGAATGGAGTTGAGCAATGACACCATGTGAATTCTTCTTAAGGATCTTTTTCAGGCGATGTGAATGATGATGCGGAGAGACCCTGGTTGTAAGCCCGTAAATGTGTGTTGTTTCCCATTGACTAAAAACTGTTAGTTTTTCAAAATTTACTTCAATTTGAACTAGGATCTTAACTGAGAGAACAACATGTACAGCATATCAATCATGGACAGAATAATGCAAGCACACAAGAGACATAGAGTTTACTTGGGGAAAACCATAAAGGTGAAAAACTCCAATAAATTCCTCAGAGATAGATAGAGCAATGATACAACCCAAGCATAAGAGATAGACATCTCCTAGCAGCAACTTCTCCTCCTCCACAAGTGCGCCACTCTCCAAAGAGTGTATGTGAGAATAGAATGATCAAATAGAGTGCCTCTCGCACTCTATTTATACTTGACTTGACTTTCCTAATAACCTTTACTAGGTTGGCCTTAACTTAACCACATAACATAATGCTGACTGGGCTGACCCACAATAGGGTGGTCTAATAACCCTTTGACCCACATGGACGACCCCCAATAGGGTTGTCCAATAACCCTTTGACCCACATGAATTATACAGGGATGACCCCAACAAGGTGGTCTAATAACCCATCAAGTATAAGTTACGACACTTACAATATAAATGACGACACTTTCGTATAGAGGAATAATAACATCTCTATAGGAATACAATATACATATATGTGAAATACATTCCAAAGTTACATATACATCAACACTCCCTCCTAATTAGGAAGGTATTTCTCGACATAGGTCTTCTAGCACAAGTCTTCTTCTCTAGATCATCGTCATCATCACTGCTGCTGCTATCTCAATCAATCTCTGAATCTACTCGTCATAGGAAGTTCTACAGAGCCAGTCCTTTTTCATACTGGATGTAGGTCCACCACCTGCAGGTCTTCATCATCACTGGCCATACTATGGAATCTTCAGGACTTATTACGTGCGTCACAAAACCTCGAAAGAGCATCCCAAGATGTTACGAGCACACAGTGTTTATGTATATGTAACTTCAGAATGTATTTCACATATATGTATATTGTATTCCTATAGAGATGGTATTATTCCTCTATACGGAAGTGTCTTCATTTATATTGTAAATGTCGTAACTTATACTTGATGGGTTATTAGACCACCTTGTTGGGGTCAGCCTTGTATAAGTCATGTGGGTCAAAGGGTTATTAGACCACCCTATTGGGGGTCGGTCATGTGGGTTGAAGGGTTATTAGACCACCCTATTGGGGGTCGGCCCAGTCAGCATTATGTTATGTGGTTAAGTTCGAGCCTGCATGAGTTATGTAAAAGGCAAGTCAAGTCAAGTATAAATAGAGTGCGGGAGGCACTCTATTTGATCACTCACTTCTCACTCATGCACTCAAGGAAGAGTGGCGCACTTATGGAGGAGGAGGATCTGCTGCTAGGATATGTCTATCTCTTGGGTTGTATCATTGCTCTATCTATCTCTGAGGAAGTTATTGGGGTTTTTCACCTTTATGGTTTTCCCCAAGTAAATCTTTGTGTCTCTTGTGTGATTGCATTATTGCCTCCATGATTGATATGCTGTAGATATGTTGTACATGTTGTTCTCTCAGTTAAGATCCTAGATCAGATTGAAGTAAATTCTGAAAATTTAACATGGTATCAGAGCTAGCCTGAAAGAAGGTATGATATGGCATGTATGACACTTGTTGCACTTACGATGCTAGGGCTTGATATAGCAAAAACCAGTCATCGTAGTACTTTCGCTATAAATCCGTTTTGGCGAAGTTTTCAGATCTGAAATATTTAAAGGTCAAAGATTAAATCCCCATGTACCTTGTGTCCAAAAGACAACCTCTAATTCATTGTACTTTGTGATTTATGATCTGTACAATATAGGGTTTATGCCTCTTCCAGATCTGAGTCAAAATCAGGTGACCTTGGGAAAAAGGTCATAACTTGGGATAGGAAGATCCAAATGAAATTTCATAAAAGGTGAAAGGTAGTACATAGACTGTAATATCTCAGGAAACATTTTCAGAGGCCGAAGTTTAACCAGTGACACGTGGCATGCCGTACAAGTTCGCTCTCATGTATTATCCCATAAAAAGTCACGTTGCGACACTTGGTATAACCCTCTCTCAGAGAGTCCAATTGAGGTCAGACCTGTCAGGATGGAAAGATAACAGGGTGAGCTATCTCAAAAAAAGATTTCAGAGGCTGAAGTTCAAACAATGACACGTGGCACACCGTACAAGTTCGCTCTCCTGTATTATCCCAAAACAGGTCACGTTGCGACATTTGGCATAACTCTCTCTCGGAGAATCCAATTGAGGTCAGACCTGTCAGGATGGAAAGATAGCAGGTCAGGCTATCTCAGGAAATGTTTTCAAACCCTGTGGATCGAAAAGTTTGGAGTTACACCAGAAACAATCAGGCACATATTTCTGTCAAAACAGAATTATTTTTGAGTACCTTCATTCATGGCTTCTGGAATTTAGGGCTTTGGAGAAAGTTGGAATTTTTGTAATTGGAGACCAAGGATGAATGCTACTCATCAAAATAAAAATTAAGAGACCAATATTAGAAATTTTGGTTGGGCAGAAAACCAGACTTGATCAGACCCTAGTTCGGGACTTTGATCAGAAAAGTGGAAAATTAGGGCTTTTGTAAAAATGGGAATTTTTGAAATCTGTGACCACGGCTGGAAGCTCCTCAGAAAAAATAGAAGCTTAGAGCTTTGGATCAAACCTTTTGATTGGGAAAAACAGTGGGCTTCATCAAACCCCAGTTCAGGGTCATGTCCAGTGAATCCGGAAGTTTCAAAGGCAAAATTGAGGAGTGAAACTTTGCAGTTTTCAAATTCTGAATATACCAGTTTGATCAGCTCATCAAGCCGCAAATTTCTATCCTTTCTGAAGTTTGAAATTCAAAGTTTGAATTTTTGGGGTTTCTCTGACAAACCCATATCCAGCTACAGGTCCAGTTCTTGCAAATCAAGTGGATTGGGTTAATCCTAGAAGAAGATGGATTGATCATCTGCATAAGTGAAGAAGTTCCTGTTTCAGAGGGAGATGAGGCTAAGGACTTACATAAAAATATTACAAGCGATCTCGACAGACATGACTCATCGAGGTATGTTTCGATATTTTTTCATGATTAAGTTTATGGTATGTTTGTCTTCATGTTATTACGGTTAGTACAATCTTGATTTTAGATTTGTCGTATCACCTTAACAAAATTATGAATGCATGATAGAAGATATTCATTGGTTAGGGTGTTGACACTTATGATTGTACTAATGCATTATGGTGTTGTATGAGGTTTATGTTGTCTGCTAACATAAAAGGTACACCAAGAAAGACAAATCATGTTCTACTTCAAGAACATATGATCATGGTGACATGAAGACAAGGATTCATCCATTGTCATGGATCTCATAGAAGATCCATTTACGAGGTATGTATAACTTGGTTTTATAATGGTTAACCTATGAGATATACATGTTACTAGCACAAGTCATTGAAGAAGAACAAGAAGACACCATGTGAGTAGGTTAGACATAACTAGCTAGCATGCTAATCCAGGTATGTTTTTCCTATATCAAGATAGAATCCTACCTTGTGTTAGGATCTTATACTATTGTGTTGTTGATAATGATTATTCATGAAGTCACAGGTTTGAATAGTCATGGTTGTATGCATATTATGTTTCTTACCATAATTGATGATATGACTAACTAGAAGAATCATGAAGGTATAGGTTTGAGTAATCACGGGTTTTATGCATATTATATCTCTTATCTTGATTGATGATTTAACTAACCAAAAGAGTCATATGATCAAATAAGAACATGCATGAGTAAAAGAAGACTTCCTTGAAACCTTGAATACTAATGTTTATTATCTATGTTTGAAATAATCCTGACTATACATGCTTGAGATTATTGTGTTTTGATAATATTAAGATTATACTAATAAATGTTTGATTACGTATGAGACCTAGAGGATAACACTATGATGATACTAACAAACATGCATAGGGATCGAGAATGAATATAAGTTCAAGGACAAGTAATCCAGGAAGCAAAGATCAAGAGGGAGTACATTCCAGTGGTTTCTGCAAGGATGCAGATATTCAGAGGGAGTTTACCATCTCTCTACATTCCACAACAGAAAGGTGTAGAAGAAGCTACTTCAGATTAGGACTCCAGTAGCTCCTACAAGGAAGCTAAGACTCAGAGGGAGTCCACCCAACAAATAAAAAAAGATAAGTATTTGAATTGTCATTACTTGCATATTTTATTGTTTAAATAAAATTGTTCAATAATGTATATACTCATGTTCCTAGAATTAGGTTGTGTATTATGCATATTAGAATAGTTGCATTGATGAACATTATACTACTAATATGCATGGGTAAGTAGCCTATGGCATTGTACAACATTCCATTACTACTTATCTAGAATGAAACCTCTTTGCTGACATGTTGGGAGTTGTGCACACTCTTAACAATGTTCTGGTAGAGATTGGAAGGCATCTAGAAAGTTACGGGATATGGATAAATGTTGTATTGAAGCATTGGCTAAGTTAATTGCATGAATGTATGACATATTTCTTTATGTGTAAGAATTTGTTCTGAAAAATATGAGATGTTTTCTAATCATGCAATTTAACTTGTTGTGTAGGAAAGATCGTATGCCATCTCCTACAAAAGAAGAACTGCAACATTTGTTCAACAACAAACTTATCTATTGAAGATATTGAAGTTCCCAGGATATGGGAAGAATGCCATGATCCGTCGATCATGAAGAATGATGTTTGGGATGTAGTCCCAAGATCTGAAGGGAAATTTGTTATGACTTCCATATGGATCTATCAAGATCAAGCATGTCGCAGACAACATCATAGAGAAATATAAAAGTGATGAAATAGAAGATACACTAGATGGATTTCAAGACAGCTTTCTTGAATGGTGTAGTTGAAGAAGAAGTGTATGTGGAGCAGCCACTTGGTTCTGAGACACATGACAGGAAATCATATATGTGCAGAACTTGGTATTGTAGGATAGGCAGCTTTCTATCCAGTTTGGTCTTTACCAAGAGTAAAGCGGGTTCCAACCTTTACTACAAAGTTGAGGAAGGCAATCCAGTGATACTACTATGTGGATGACCTGTTTGTATCAGGAGAGGATAGATTGATTGCTGACACACAGCAGAAGCTTGCTGCCGAGTTCGAGTTGAGGAACTTGGGGATGATGCACTATTTGTTTTTGGCATGGAGGTGTGGCAGAGTGATGGAATCTTCCTTGGACAAGGGAAGTATGCAGTAGAGATCCTGAAGAGGTTCGGGATGATGGACTGCAAGGCCATGGCCACACCTATGGCATCGAATATGAAGCTTCTATGTGATGCTTCATCTGAGCCGGTTGATGTCTCTATGTATCGTCAGATGATTGGGTCCTTGATGTACCTGATGAACACAAGACCAGACATTTGCTTTGCTGTGAGCACATTGAGTCAGTTTCTGACAGATCCGAGGAGTGTTCACCTGGTTGCTGTAAAGCATGTTCTGAGGTACCTGAAGGGTACAGTGGATTATGGGCTCAAGTATGAAGTGAATCAAAAGTTTAACATGTAGGGTTATGTTGATTCAGATTGAGCTGGCAGTGCTGCAGATAGGAAGAGCACATCTGGGTGCTACTTCATTATGGGATCAGGTGTGATCTCTTGGTTTAACAGGAAGCAGTCCTGCGTAGCACTGAGTACAGCTGAGGCAGAGTATGTTGTAGCCTGTTCAGCTAGTTGTGAGGCAGTATGGCTACGGAAGCTACTGTCTGAGTTATTTGATCTCCCATTGGATGCTACTGGTATATTCTGTGATAACCAGAGTTGTGTGAAGCTATTCGAGAATCCATGACAAGTCGAAACACATAGAGATCAAATATCACTATTGCAGATGTGCTGACGAAGCCACTAGCCAGGGTGAAGTTCGAGTACTTCAGAGAGAGGCTTGGCGTTCTTCAGATCGAGGACACTTCGAGGAAAAAGTGATGGACACATCTGCTGAAGCCATTCCAAGCATGTTGGAAGGAGGATCCTTCACATGGCTGTGGATGTAAGTGCTGGATGATGAGCATCGGGATGATGTTCTAGTTTCTGCTGGATATGAGCAGTTGGATCATTTTTATGTATGTATGTACGCATCATGTTGGATGTTGGATATGATCAGTTGGATCATTTATATGTATGTACGCATCATGTTGGATGCTGGATATGATTGGTTGGATCATGTGTATGTATTTTGTATATGCATCATGTTGGATTCTTGGACCATGTATCTATATATGTATCAGGTGGATACATTGTATGATCCGGTAGATCATGTATATTGATATGTATCAGATATGATCAGGTAGATCATGTATGTTGATGGATACATTGTGTGGATCATGTATCTATGTATCAGGTGGATACACTATGTATGATGATATGTATCAGGTAGATACATGGTGTGCATCAGATGGATGCATTGTATGATCAGGATGATCGTGGATGACGAGCTTCTCCAGATGACATGCAGCAGGATGTTGCAGTGATGATGATCAGGGTGATCATGTGTACATCAGGATGATGTATGATGAGTATCAGATGATACTCTGTGGCCGTGGAACTGGTTGTGCAGATGAGCATATAATTCGTTGCCCTGGGAGATTTGCAGATAGTCTTTCGAGGTTTTTCCTATGGCATATAATTCGGTGCCCTGGGATATTTGGCAAATGCTCTTTCGAGGTTTTGCTCTGGGATGACATATAATTTGGCCCTGGGAGATCAGCAGATAGTCTTTCGAGGTTTTTCCTATGGCATTTAATTCGGTGCCCTGGGATATCTGGCAGATGCTCTTTCGAGGTTTTGTCCTATGGCATGTAATTTGCTCCTGGGAGATCTGGACAGGATGAAAAAGGCCTCAAATGCTTCAGCCAGGTTTTGCCATGACCACATGTAATTTGCTCCAGGGAGATCTGGACAGGATGAAAAAGGCCTCAGATGCTTCAGCCAGGTTTTGTGGTGGACCACATGTAATATGCTCCTAGGAGATCCGACAGGTAGAGCTGTGTGCTCATAACAGCCTGGGATGCTTCAGCCAGGTTTTGTGGTGAGATCACATGTAATGTGCTCCAGGGAGATCCGATAGGTAGAGCCATGTGCTTGTAACAGCCTGGGATTCTCCAGCCAGGTTTTGTGATGGGTCACATGTAATGTGCTCCTGGGAGATCCTACAGGTAGAGCTGTGTGCTCGTAATAGCCTGGGATGCTGCAGCCAGGTTTTGTGACGCACATAATAAGTCTTGAGAATTCCACAGTATGGCCAGTGATGATGAAGACTTGCAGGTGGTGGGCCTACATCTAGTATGAAAAAGGACTGGCTCTGTAGAACTTCCTATGACGAGTAGATTCAGAAATTGATTGAGATAGCAGCAGCAGTGACGATGATGATGACTTGATGATGATTATCCAGTGACGATGATCCAGAGAAGATGACTTGTGCTAGAAGACCTGTGTCGAGAAATACCTTCCTAGTTAAGAGGGAGTGTTGATGTATATGTAACTTCGGAATGTATTTCACATATATGTATATTGTATTCCTATTGAGATGGTATTATTCCTCTATACGGAAGTGTCGTCATTTATATTTTAAATGTCGTAACTTATACTTGATGGGTTATTAGACCACCTTGTTGGGGTCAGCCCTGTATATGTCATGTGGGTCAAATGGTTATTAGACCACCCTATTGGGGGTCGGCCATGTGGGTCGAAGGGTTATTAGACCACCCTATTGTGGGTCGGCCCAGTCAGCATTATGTTATGTGGTTAAGTTCGAGCCTACATGAGTTATGTAAAAGGCAAGTCAAGTCAAGTATAAATAGAGTGCGGGAGGCACTCTATTTGATCACTCACTTCTCACTCATGCACTCAAGGAGGAGTGGCGCACTTATGGAGGAGGAGGATCTGCTGCTAGGATATGTCTATATCTTGGGTTGTATCATTGCTTTATCTATCTCTGAGGAAGTTATTGGGGTTTTTCACCTTTATGGTTTTCCCCAAGTAAATCTTTGTGTCTCTTGTGTGCTTGCATTATTGTCTCCATGATTGATATGCTGTAGATATGATGTACATGTTTTTCTCTCAGTTAAGATCCTAGATCAGATTGAAGTAAATTCTGAAAATTTAACACACAGCTCTACCTATCGGATCTCCCAGGGCTAGTATTATATGTGACTATCACAAAACCTTAAAAGAGTCTCTTGACTAGCAAGAACCCTAAAGAGCATCTGAGGCCTTTTTCATCTTGTCTAGATCTCCAAGACTTATTACATGTGACCCCCACCACAAAACCTTAAAAGAGTGTCTTGCCGAGCAAGAACCCTAAAGAGCATCTGAGGCCTTTTTCATCCTGTCCAGATCTCCAGGACTTATTACATGTGGTCATGGAAATGCCTCTAAAGAGCATCTGAGGCCTTTTTCCTCCTGTCCAGATCTCCTAGGACTACTTACATGCCATAGGACAAAACCTCAAAAGAGAATTTTCCAGATCTCCCAGGGAGCTATTATATGCCAGCGGCAAAACCTAGCAAGAGAATCTGCAAACCTCCCAGGGCACTATTATATGTCTTCCCAAAGAAAAACCTCGAAAGAGCATTTACCAGATCTCCCAGCAAGCTATTATATGCCAGTAGCAAAACCTAGCAAGAGAATCTGCAAACCTCCCAGGGCGCTATTATATGTCCTCCTAAAGCAAAACCTTGAAAGAAAATTTGCCATATCTCCCAGGGAGCTATTATATGCCAATGGAAAAACCTAGAAAGAGAATCTGCAAACCTCCCAGGGTGCTATTATATGCTTATCTGCACAACCTGTCCACAACCACAGAGTATCAACCTGATACTCACCATACATCATCTTGATGTACACATGATCATTCTGATCATCATCACTGCATTGTCCTGACGCATGTCATTTGGAGCAACATCCTGAAGCTCATCATCCATGATCATCCTGATCATATACTATATCCACCTGATACATATACAAATACATACACATGATCCAACTGATCATATCCAACATCCAACATGATGCATACATATATAAATGATCCAACTGATCATATCCAGCATCCAACATGATGCATACATACATAAATGATCCAACTGATCATATCCAGCATCCAACATGATGCATATACATATACAAAGCAGTAATTGGAGCATCGTCCTGATGCTCATCATCCATCGCTTACATCCATAGCCATGTGAAGGATCCTCCTTCCAACATGCTTGGAATGGATTCAACAAATGTATCCATCACTTCTTCCTCAAAGTGTCATCGATCTGAAGAACACCAAGCCTCTTTCTGAAGTACTCGAACTTCACTCTGGCTAGTGGCTTCGCCAGCACATTTGCAATCTGCTCATCCATCGCAACATATAGAAGCTTCACTTCTCCTCTTTGCACCATATCCCTGATATAGTGATATTTGATCTCTATGTGTTTCAACCTGTCATGGAACACTAGGTTCTCAGACAGCTTCACACAACTCTGGTTGTCACAAAAGATACCAGTAGCCTCCAGTGGGAGATCAAATAACTCACACAGTAGCTTCCTAAGCCATACTGCCTCACAACTACCCAAACAAGCTACAACATACTCTGCTTTGGTTGTACTCAGTGCTACGCAGGACTGATTCCTGCTAAACCAAGAGATAACACCTGATCCCATACTAAAGCAACACCCATAAGTGCTCTTCCTATCTGCAACACTTCCTGCTCAATCTGAATCAACATAACCCTATAGGTTAAACTTTTGATTTGCATAATACTTGAGCCCATAATCAACTGTACCCTTCAGGTACCTCAGAATATGCTTTACAGCAACCAGGTGAACACTCCTCAAATCTGTCAGAAACTGGCTCAATGTGTTCACCGCAAAGCAAATATCTGGTCTTGTGTTCGTCAGGTACATAGAGGACGCAATCATCTAACGATACATCGTGACATCAACCGGATCAGATGAAGCATCACAAATAAGCTTCAGGTTCGATGCCATAGGTGTGGCCATGTCCTTGCAGTCCATCATCCCGAACCTCTTCAGGATCTCTACTGCATACTTCCCTTGTCCAAGGAAGATTCCATCTGCACTCTGCCACACCTCCATGCCTAGAAAGTAGTGCATCATCCACAAGTTCTTCATCTCGAACTCAGCAGCAAGCTTCCGCTGTGTGTTGGCAATCAATCTATCCTCACCTGTAACAAACAGGTTATCCGCATACAAAGCTAGTATCACTGGATTGCCTTCCTCAACCTTGTAGTAAAGGTTGGAATCCGCTTTACTCTTGGTAAATCCCAAACTAGATAGAAAGTTGTCTATCCTACCATACCAAGTTCTGCACATATATGACTTCCCGTCATGTGTCTCAAAACCAAGTGGCTGCTCCACATTGTTGGAGCATAGGCCGCATCTATGGTAAAGCTGCCAAATTTTGAGGAAAAAGCACTAAGTTTGAAGGAAAAGTGCTAATTTTGAGGAAAAACGCCATTTTTGGGCATAAATGAACAGTGCGCGGTATGGCGCTAGATGGACAAGCTCACTGCAGATTGCAGGCCGGAAATCACAGAGCTCGCGTGCACAAGTCAAAGGAAAGAGCAAATGTTAAGATTTAATATGCTAAGACAGAAAATAGCAGCATTACATTCCATTTCACAATAATAGCATATACAAGATCACTGAAGAAACAACAAGCACAGCATAAACACAAGAGACAGAGATTTATCCTAGGAAACCCTCATGGGGTAGAAAACCCAGCAAAGCTTCCTCAATATAGATGACCAGCAATATACAAAGATGAAACCCTGAGACATGATCTCCTCCTCCACAATAGCAGACCTCTCCTCCACAAGTGTGCTATCCTCAAGTGTGTGAGTGTATCAAATGAGGAACACACCTCCTCTATTTATACACTACTCTGATATGTATTTTACACAAGTACATGTAGGCTCGTATTTAACCATTAGGTTAAATACCCCATTATAACTGACTGGGCCGACCCCCACATGGTGGGTCTAATAACCCTAGTTACCACACCCAACTCGGAGGAATAACCATCTCCGGATTTATAGTATAATCACATCGGAGGTATGGAACATCTCCGGAATAAATAATATACAAATATAATATTCTTTGAAGTTACAATATTTCAACACTCCCCCTTAACGAGAAGGATATTATAACAGTATCTGCACGAGCAAGGAGTCATCAACATCATACATGATACATCTATAAATCATTGGAAGCTTTCTCAACATCATCAGTAACTCAAGCAGTTACTGGAACATCTTCAATACTGGAACATCAACATCTTCAGTACTGAGTCTTTATCTTCTGCAGCACTCGAACAGCTACAACAACATCAACATCTGGATCCTCACGATCATCAGTATCGTCATCTCACGATCATTAGCATCGTCATCACACGATCATCAGCATCATCATCACACAATCATCAGCATCGTCATCTCACGATCATCAGCATTGTCATCACACGATCATCAGCATCGTCATCTCACGATCATCAGCATCGTCATCACACGATCATCAACATCGTCATCACACGATCATCAGCATCGTCATCTCACGATCATCAGCATCGTCATCAATATAGGTATCCATAACAATACAAGTATCCACATCATTAGTACACGTATTCATGCCAATACAAGTGTACATATCATCAATACAAGTATCCACACTGATACAAGTAACCATATCATCAATAAAAGTATCCTACCGATACAAGTAACCACATCATCAATACAAGTATCCTACCGATACAAGTAACCACATCATCAATACAAGTATCCTACCGATACAAGTAACCACATCATCAATACAAGTATCCTACCGATACAAGTAACCACATCAAAAATCACTTTCTCGGAGACCATACGTCTACGGATCAATTCAGGGACCGAAGTCCGGGGATGATACAATCCCCACTTCTCGGAGACCATACGTCTATGGATCAATTCAGGGACCGCAGTCTGGGGATGATACAATCCCCACTTCTCGGAGACCTCACGTCTATGGATCAATTCAGGGACCTAAGTCCGGGGATGATACAATACCCACTTCTCGGAGACCTCACGTCTACGGATCAATTCAGGGACCACAGTCCGGGGATGATACAATCCCCACTTCTCGGAGACCTCACGTCTACGGATCAATTCAGGGACCTAAGTCCGGGGATGATACAATCCCCACTTCTCGGAGACCTCACGTCTACGGATCAATTCAAGGACTGAAGTCCGGGGATGATACAATCCCCACTTCTCGGAGACCACACGTCTACGGATCAATTCAGGGACCTAAGTCCGGGGATGATACAATCCCCACTTCTCGGAGACCTCACGTCTACGGATCAATTCAGGGACCGCAGTCCGGGGATGATACAATCCCCACTTCTCGGAGACCTCACATCTACGGATCAATTCAGGGACCTAAGTCCGGGGATGATACAATCCCCACTTCTCGGAGACCACACATCTACGGATCAATTCAGGGACCGAAGTCCGGGGATGATACAATCCCCTGACTGTTCATTCAGGACTTCATTATCGGAGACCCAATCTACGGCTCTATTCTGGGACCTCAGTCCGGGGACGATACAATCCCCTGCCTGTTCATTCAGGACTTCATTATCGGAGACCTCACGTCTACGGCTCTCTTTAGGACTGAAAGTCCAGGGATGATCCAATCCCCTCAACTGTCCACTAAGGACTTCATTCTCGGAGACCTCACATCTACGGCTCTCTTTAGGACTGAAAGTCCAGGGATGATCCAATCCCCTCAACTGTCCACTAAGGACTTCATTCTCGGAGACCTCACGTCTACGGCTCTCTTTAGGACTGAAAGTCCAGGGATGATCCAATCCCCTCAACTGTCCACTAAGGAATTCAATCTCGGAGACCTCACGTCTACGGCTCTCTTTAGGACTGAAAGTCCAGGGATGATCCAATCCCCTCAACTGTCCACTAAGGACTTCATTCTCGGAGACCTCACGTCTACGGCTCTCTTTAGGACTGAAAGTCCAGGGATGATCCAATCCCCTCAACTGTCCACTAAGGACTTCATTCTCGGAGACCTCACGTCTACGGCTCTCTTTAGGAATGAAAGTCCAGGGATGATCCAATCCCCTCAACTGTCCACTAAGGACTTCATTCTCGGAGACCTCACGTCTACGGCTCTCTTTAGGACTGAAAGTCCAGGGATGATCCAATCCCCTCAACTGTCCACTAAGGACTTCATTCTCGGAGACCTCACGTCTATGGCTCTCTTTAGGACTGAAAGTCCAGGGATGATCCAATCCCCTCAACTGTCCACTAAGGACTTCATTTTCGGAGACCATACGTCTACGGATCAATTCAGGGACTCAAGTCCGGGGATGATACAATCCCCACATGTATTCTCATCAATACAAGTACAAGTATCCTCAACCATACAAGTACATTAATCAATACATGTGTCATCAAAAGTATGTATTCTTACCAATACATCTTATCATCAAAAGCATGTATTCTCACCAATACATCTATCATCAAAAGCATGTAAAACAAAGTATTCTAGGCATAAGAGTCCTAAATCTAAATATTTCTAAGTATCTAGGTGTAGAGAACAGGTTACCTCATCATCGACCTTGTTGTTCGATGAGACAATCTCATCAACAGTGACTATACTACTCCCCCTTTCGAGGAGGGTCCTTTTGAACTACACCAAGCTTGTCTCGGAAGTATTCAAATTTCACTCGAGACAGAGGTTTGGTTGGTAACTTCTTCACTTGACGTAGAGGTTTGGTTAGTACAATGGTAACCTGTTACAAATTCAAACTTTAGAGTTCCTTTCTGCGTCATATCTTGTTAGTTCCCTATGTTCTTTGACTTATCATGGAACACTAGATTCTATGTCATCTTGATACAACTCTAATTATCACATAGGATCTCAGTTGGTTCTATCTCTAAGTCAAACAATCCTAAAGCCAAACTTCTTCACAACTAGCAGAGCAAGCAGCCATATATTCCGCTTGTGCTGAGAGCCACACTAGACTGCTTCCAGCTAAACCACGAGATCATGGCTAATCCCAGACAATAACATCCTCTCGATGTGTTCTTCCTGTCTGATACACTTCCTGCCCAATCAGAATCTGAATAGCCATCTGAAGTCATGATCTTCAAGATAGCATAGATCAAATTCTATCGTGTCCTTTATGTGCCTCATCACATGCTTTGCAACTATCAGGTAAACACATCTAGTTTCCACTAGATACTGACTCAAGGTGTTCATAACAAAGCATATATCTAACCTAGTATATGTTAGATATATCAAAGACCCAATAATTTGTCTGTTCAGAGTTATATCCACTAACTCTAATGAGTCATCCCCTAACAGCATCAAGTTGGAATCCATAAGAGTGGCCATTTCAACACCTCAAGTCCTTTTAATATTTCTCAGCATACTTTCCTTGGTTGAGAAATATTCCTTTTTGAGCCTTGCCATACTTCCAGACCTAGGAAGTAAAGCATCAAATTGAGATCTTTCATTTTCATTTCTGCATTGAATGATCTTCTGCATATCTATCTATGCCATCTCTCGTTAGATGGGTCTACTGATATGAGCCTCAATATTATTCGAACTCTGTGGTGAGTTCCTTCTTGCATCCATGTCATCTGTGTATAGAAACCATATTCAACCTTGTAGCAAAGGTTGAGATCCACATCGCCCATGGTGATCATTAAGCTCATCAATTGATTATCGATCCTGGGTACCCATACAGAACCTGAATCACACTTCTTCTTTAATTACATCATTAAGAGAATGGTTTTATCTATCCACTTGGAACAAACATCTCATCATGATTTTTCCTACAAATCAAAATTAAGTACAGGATTAGTAATACTTCATAATCATCAAATCATATTGACATGGTAACCTATTATGCATACAGATATCATTTATATAGTTATGCAACTGATTTGACCAATACTTTGGCACAACACTTTCCCATATCCTGTATGCATACAGTGGCTATCTAGATGCCTTCTATCTCTACCAGAACATACTATCGAGAGTGTGCATAGCTCTCGGCATGTCAGCAAAGAGGTTTCATTCTAGACAAGCAACAATGGAATGTTTGTCCAACTTACCAATCATATGCACATTAGTTGTATACTATTCAATGCTCTATGAATGTTTACACTCAGCATTATATATTCTAGGAATACAAATATGCATACAACCTATTACAGGCAATATCATTACTATTTCAAATAACAACTCAAATACTTATCTTTTATGTTTGTGTGGTTGCCTCCCGCTTGATCTTCTGTATGTCTTTTGAACTTCTATTCATTCTATACCACTGTGCATGCTCAAGAGTCATCCTCATGATCTCATGCACAAACATACACTCATTAGTATATTCTAAATGCTATCAAAACATTATAGTACTAAATAATCTTGAAAATGTATAGTCATGATTATAGTTAATAAACATTAGTATTCAAGATTTCAGGGAAGTCTTCTTTTACTCATGCATATCATCAATCAAGATAAAAGATATAATATGCATAATCCCTTGATTACTAACTTTATGAATAAGCATAACCAATCATTCCAAGTATTCTTATATAAGGGATCCTAACACAAGGTAAGATTCATGGGAAACATACCTGGATTAGTATACCTACTTGGTTATGTACAACACACCTAAACAATCTCTTCAATGATTTAGAGATCCTGAGCTAGAACCTGCATGTCTCATAGGTTAAGCATAATATAACAAAGTCATACATACCTCGTAAGTAGAACAAAGATTATGGATGAGTCTTTGTCTTCATGTTTTCATGGTCATGGAACCTAATTTGTCTTTTGTGATGTACCTGTATCTTGTTAGCAGACAACATCAACCTCACACAACATCATGATGCATTAGTACAATCATAAGTGTCAACACCCTAACCAATTAATATCTTTTATCATGCATTCATAATTTTGTTAAGGTTATACGACAAATCTAAAATCAAAATTGTACTAACTGTAATAACCTGAAGACAAACATACCATAAACTTAATCATGGACAAATATCGAAACATACCTCGATGAGTCATACCTGTCGAGATCGCTTGTATTCTTCTTATGTAAGGCCTTATCCTCATCTCCCTCTGAGACAGGAACTTCTTCACTTATGCAGGTGACCAATCCATCTTCTTCTAGGATTAACCCAATCCACTTGATTTGCAAGAACTGGACCTGGAGCTGGATATGGGTTTGTCAGAGAAACCCAAAAAATTCAAACTTTGAATTTCAAACTTCCGAAAGGATAGAAATATGCGCCTTGATGAGCTGATCAAACTGGTATATTCAGAATTTGAAAACTGCAAAGTTTTACTCCTCAATTTTGCCTTTGAAACTTTCGGATTCACTAGACGTGACCCTGAACTGGGGTTTGATGAAGCCCACTCTTTTTCCCCATCAAAAGGTTTGATCCAAAGCTCTAAGCTTCTATTTTTCTGAGGAGCTTCCAGCCGTGGTCACAGTTTTCAAAATTCCCATTTTTACAGAAGCCCTAATTTTCCACTTTTCTGATCAAAGTCCCGAACTAGGGTCTAACCAAGCCCGGCCTTCTGCCCAACCAAAAATTCTGATATTGGTCTCTAAATTTCTATTTTGATGAGTAGCATCCAGCCGTGGTCTCCGATTACAAAAATTCCAACTTTCTTCAAAGCCCTAAATTCCGGAAGCCATGAATGAAGGTACCAAAAAATAATTCTGTTTTGACAGAAATATGTACCTGATTGTTTCTGGTGTAACTCTGAAATTTTTGATCCACAGGGTCTGAAAAAGTTTTCTGAGATAGCCTGATCTGTTAGCTTTCCATCTTGACAGGTCTGACCTCAATTGGATGTTCTGAGAGAGAGTTATGCCAAATGTCGCAACGTGACCTGTTTTGGGAAAATACAGGAGAGCGAACTTGTACGGCGTGCCACGTGTCACTGTTTGACCTTCGGCCTCTGAAAACTTTTTATGAGATAGCTCGGCCTGTTATATTTCCATCCTGACAGGTCTGACCTCAATTGGATTCTCTGAGAGAGAGTTATGCCAAGTGTCGCAACGTGACCTGTTTATGGGATAATACAGGAGAGCGAACTTGTACGGTGTGCCACGTGTCACGGTTTGACCTTCGGCCTATGAAAACGTTTTCTGAGATAGTACAGTCTGTGTACTACCTTTCACTTTTCACGAAATTTCATTTGGAGCTTCCTAGCCCAAGTTATGACCTTTTTCCCAAGGTCACCTGATTTTGACTCAGATCTAGAAGAGGCAGAAACCCTATATTGTACAGATCATAAATCACAAAGTACAACGAATTAGAGGTTGTCCTTTGGACACAAGGTACCTGGAGATTTTAGCTTCGTCTTGTAACAATTTCAGATCCGAAAACTTCGCCAAAATGGATTTATAGCGAAAGTGCTACGATGACTGGTTTTTGCTATGTAAAACCCTAACCTTCAAATTGTCGTAAGTAAAGCAAGTGTCTTTAGTGCCATACCTTGTCTTCCTTCAGGTTAGCTCTGATACCATGTTAAGATTTAATATGCTAAGATAGAAAATAGAAGCATTACATTCCATTTAACAATAATAGCATATACAGGATCACTGAAGAAACAACAAGCACAGCATAAACACAAGAGACAGAGATTTATCCTGGGAAACCCTCATGGGGTAGAAAACCCAGCAAAGCTTCCTCAATATAGATGACCAGCAATATACAAAGATGAAACCCTGAGACATGATCTCCTCCTCCACAATAGCAGACCTCTCCTCCACAAGTGTGCTATCCTCAAGTGTGTGAGTGTATCAAATGAGGAACACACCTCCTCTATTTATACACTACTCTGATATGTATTTTACACAAGTACATGTAGGCTCGTATTTAACCATTAGGTTAAATACCCCATTATAACTGACTGGGCCGACCCCCACATGGTGGGTCTAATAACCCTAGTTACCACACCCAACTCGGAGGAATAACCATCTCCGGATTTATAGTATAATCACATCGGAGGTATGGAACATCTCCGGAATAAATAATATACAAATATAATATTCTTTGAAGTTACAATATTTCAACACTCCCCCTTAACGAGAAGGATATTATAACAGTATCTGCACGAGCAAGGAGTCATCAACATCATACATGATACATCTATAAATCATTGGAATCTTTCTCAACATCATCAGTAACTCAAGAAGTTACTGGAACATCTTCAATACTGGAACATCAACATCTTCAGTACTGAGTCTTTATCTTCTGCAGCACTCGAACAGCTACAACAACATCAACATCTGGATCCTCACGATCATCAGTAGCGTCATCTCACGATCATTAGCATCGTCATCACACGATAATCAGCATCATCATCACACAATCATCAGCATCGTCATCTCACGATCATCAGCATTGTCATCACACGATCATCAGCATTGTCATCTCACGATCATCAGCATCGTCATCACACGATCATCAACATCGTCATCACACGATCATCAGCATCGTCATCTCACGATCATCAGCATCGTCATCAATACAAGTATCCATAACAATACAAGTATCCACATCATTAGTACACGTATTCATGCCAATACAAGTGTACATATCATCAATACAAGTATCCACACTGATACAAGTAACCATATCATCAATACAAGTATCCTACCGATACAATTAACCACATCATCAATACAAGTATCCTACCGATACAAGTAACCACATCATCAATACAATTATCCTACCGATACAAGTAACCACATCATCAATACAAGTATCCTACCGATACAAGTAACCACATCATCAATACAAGTATCCTACCGATACAAGTAACCACATCAAAAATCACTTTCTCGGAGACCATACGTCTACGGATCAATTCAGGGACCGAAGTCCGGGGATGATACAATCCCCACTTCTCGGAGACCATACGTCTACGGATCAATTCAGGGACCGCAGTCTGGGGATGATACAATCCCCACTTCTCGGAGACCTCACGTCTATGGATCAATTCAGGGACCTAAGTCCGGTGTTGATACAATCCCCACTTCTCGGAGACCTCACGTCTACGGATCAATTCAGGGACCACAGTCCGGGGATGATACAATCCCCACTTCTCGGAGACCTCACGTCTACGGATCAATTCAGGGATCTAAGTCCGGGGATGATACAATCCCCACTTCTCGGAGACCTCACGTCTACGGATCAATTCAGGGACTGAAGTCCGGGGATGATACAATCCCCACTTCTCGGAGACCACACGTCTACGGATCAATTCAGGGACCTAAGTCCGGGGATGATACAATCCCCACTTCTCGGAGACCTCACGTCTACGGATCAATTCAGGGACCGCAGTCCGGGGATGATACAATCCCCACTTCTCGGAGACCTCACATCTACGGATCAATTCAGGGACCTAAGTCCGGGGATGATACAATCCCCTGACTGTTCATTCAGGACTTCATTATCGGAGACCCAATCTACGGCTCTATTCTGGGACCTCAGTCCGGGGACGATACAATCCCCTGCCTGTTCATTCAGGACTTCATTATCGGAGACCTCACGTCTACGGCTCTCTTTAGGACTGAAAGTCCAGGGATGATCCAATCCCCTCAACTGTCCACTAAGGACTTCATTCTCGGAGACCTCACATCTACGGCTCTCTTTAGGACTGAAAGTCCAGGTATGATCCAATCCCCTCAACTGTCCACTAAGGACTTCATTCTCGGAGACCTCACGTCTACGGCTCTCTTTAGGACTGAAAGTCCAGGGATGATCCAATCCCCTCAACTGTCCACTAAGGAATTCATTCTCGGAGACCTCACGTCTACGGCTCTCTTTAGGACTGAAAGTCCAGGGATGATCCAATCCCCTCAACTGTCCACTAAGGACTTCATTCTCGGAGACCTCACGTCTACGGCTCTCTTTAGGACTGAAAGTCCAGGGATGATCCAATCCCCTCAACTGTCCACTAAGGACTTCATTCTCGGAGACCTCACGTCTACGGCTCTCTTTAGGAATGAAAGTCCAGGGATGATCCAATCCCCTCAACTGTCCACTAAGGACTTCATTCTCGGAGACCTCACGTCTACGGCTCTCTTTAGGACTGAAAGTCCAGGGATGATCCAATCCCCTCAACTGTCCACTAAGGACTTCATTCTCGGAGACCTCACGTCTACGGCTCTCTTTAGGACTGAAAGTCCAGGGATGATCCAATCCCCTCAACTGTCCACTAAGGACTTCATTTTCGGAGACCATACGTCTACGGATCAATTCAGGGACCAAAGTCCGGGGATGATACAATCCCCACATGTATTCTCATCAATACAAGTACAAGTATCCTCAACCATACAAGTACATTAATCAATACATGTGTCATCAAAAGTATGTATTCTTACCAATACATCTTATCATCAAAAGCATGTATTCTCACCAATACATCTATCATCAAAAGCATGTAAAACAAAGTATTCTAGGCATAAGAGTCCTAAATCTAAATATTTCTAAGTATCTAGGTGTAGAGAACAGGTTACCTCATCATCGACCTTGTTGTTCGATGAGACAATCTCATCAACAGTGACTATACTACTCCCCCTTTCGAGGAGGGTCCTTTTGAACTACACCAAGCTTGTCTCGGAAGTATTCAAATTTCACTCGAGACAGAGGTTTGGTTGGTAACTTCTTCACTTGACGTAGAGGTTTGGTTAGTACAATGGTAACCTGTTACAAATTCAAACTTTAGAGTTCCTTTCTGCGTCATATCTTGTTAGTTCCCTATGTTCTTTGACTTATCATGGAACACTAGATTCTATGTCATCTTGATACAACTCTAATTATCACATAGGATCTCAGTTGGTTCTATCTCTAAGTCAAACAATCCTAAAGCCAAACTTCTTCACAACTAGCAGAGCAAGCAGCCATATATTCCGCTTGTGCTGAGAGCCACACTAGACTGCTTCCAGCTAAACCACGAGATCATGGCTAATCCCAGACAATAACATCCTCTCGATGTGTTCTTCCTATCTGATACACTTCCTGCCCAATCAGAATCTGAATAGCCATCTGAAGTCATGATCTTCAAGATAGCATAGATCAAATTCTATCGTGTCCTTTATGTGCCTCATCACATGCTTTGCAACTATCAGGTAAACACATCTAGTTTCCACTAGATACTGACTCAAGGTGTTCATAACAAAGCATATATCTAACCTAGTATATGTTAGATATATCAAAGACCCAATAATTTGTCTGTTCAGAGTTATATCCACTAACTCTAATGAGTCATCCCCTAACAGCATCAAGTTGGAATCCATAAGAGTGGCCATTTCAACACCTCAAGTCCTTTTAATATTTCTCAGCATACTTTCCTTGGTTGAGAAATATTCCTTTTTGAGCCTTGCCATACTTCCAGACCTAGGAAGTAAAGCATCAAATTGAGATCTTTCATTTTCATTTCTGCATTGAATGATCTTCTGCATATCTATCTATGCCATCTCTCGTTAGATGGGTCTACTGATATGAGCCTCAATATTATTCGAACTCTGTGGTGAGTTCCTTCTTGCATCCATGTCATCTGTGTATAGAAACCATATTCAACCTTGTAGCAAAGGTTGAGATCCACATCGCCCATGGTGATCATTAAGCTCATCAATTGATTATCGATCCTGGGTACCCATACAGAACCTGAATCACACTTCTTCTTTAATTACATCATTAAGAGAATGGTTTTATCTATCCACTTGGAACAAACATCTCATCATGATTTTTCCTACAAATCAAAATTAAGTACAGGATTAGTAATACTTCATAATCATCAAATCATATTGACATGGTAACCTATTATGCATACAGATATCATTTATATAGTTATGCAACTGATTTGACCAATACTTTGGCACAACACTTTCCCATATCCTGTATGCATACAGTGGCTATCTAGATGCCTTCTATCTCTACCAGAACATACTATCGAGAGTGTGCATAGCTCTCGGCATGTCAGCAAAGAGGTTTCATTCTAGACAAGCAACAATGGAATGTTTGTCCAACTTACCAATCATATGCACATTAGTTGTATACTATTCAATGCTCTATGAATGTTTACACTCAGCATTATATATTCTAGGAATACAAATATGCATACAACCTATTACAGGCAATATCATTACTATTTCAAATAACAACTCAAATACTTATCTTTTATGTTTGTGTGGTTGCCTCCCGCTTGATCTTCTGTATGTCTTTTGAACTTCTATTCATTCTATACCACTGTGCATGCTCAAGAGTCATCCTCATGATCTCATGCACAAACATACACTCATTAGTATATTCTAAATGCTATCAAAACATTATAGTACTAAATAATCTTGAAAATGTATAGTCATGATTATAGTTAATAAACATTAGTATTCAAGATTTCAGGGAAGTCTTCTTTTACTCATGCATATCATCAATCAAGATAAAAGATATAATATGCATAATCCCTTGATTACTAACTTTATGAATAAGCATAACCAATCATTCCAAGTATTCTTATATAAGGGATCCTAACACAAGGTAAGATTCATGGGAAACATACCTGGATTAGTATACCTACTTGGTTATGTACAACACACCTAAACAATCTCTTCAATGATTTAGAGATCCTGAGCTAGAACCTGCATGTCTCATAGGTTAAGCATAATATAACAAAGTCATACATACCTCGTAAGTAGAACAAAGATTATGGATGAGTCTTTGTCTTCATGTTTTCATGGTCATGGAACCTAATTTGTCTTTTGTGATGTACCTGTATCTTGTTAGCAGACAACATCAACCTCACACAACATCATGATGCATTAGTACAATCATAAGTGTCAACACCCTAACCAATTAATATCTTTTATCATGCATTCATAATTTTGTTAAGGTTATACGACAAATCTAAAATCAAAATTGTACTAACTGTAATAACCTGAAGACAAACATACCATAAACTTAATCATGGACAAATATCGAAACATACCTCGATGAGTCATACCTGTCGAGATCGCTTGTATTCTTCTTATGTAAGGCCTTATCCTCATCTCCCTCTGAGACAGGAACTTCTTCACTTATGCAGGTGACCAATCCATCTTCTTCTAGGATTAACCCAATCCACTTGATTTGCAAGAACTGGACCTGGAGCTGGATATGGGTTTGTCAGAGAAACCCAAAAAATTCAAACTTTGAATTTCAAACTTCCGAAATGATAGAAATATGCGCCTTGATGAGCTGATCAAACTGGTATATTCAGAATTTGAAAACTGCAAAGTTTTACTCCTCAATTTTGCCTTTGAAACTTTCGGATTCACTAGACGTGACCCTGAACTGGGGTTTGATGAAGCCCACTCTTTTTCCCCATCAAAAGGTTTGATCCAAAGCTCTAAGCTTCTATTTTTCTGAGGAGCTTCCAGCCGTGGTCACAGTTTTCAAAATTCCCATTTTTACAGAAGCCCTAATTTTCCACTTTTCTGATCAAAGTCCCGAACTAGGGTCTAACCAAGCCCGGCCTTCTGCCCAACCAAAAATTCTGATATTGGTCTCTAAATTTCTATTTTGATGAGTAGCATCCAGCCGTGGTCTCCGATTACAAAAATTCCAACTTTCTTCGAAGCCCTAAATTCCGGAAGCCATGAATGAAGGTACCAAAAAATAATTCTGTTTTGACAGAAATATGTACCTGATTGTTTCTGGTGTAACTCTGAAATTTTTGATCCACAGGGTCTGAAAAAGTTTTCTGAGATAGCCTGATCTGTTAGCTTTCCATCTTGACAGGTCTGACCTCAATTGGATGTTCTGAGAGAGAGTTATGCCAAATGTCGCAACGTGACCTGTTTTGGGAAAATACAGGAGAGCGAACTTGTACGGCGTGCCACGTGTCACTGTTTGACCTTCGGCCTCTGAAAACTTTTTATGAGATAGCTCGGCCTGTTATATTTCCATCCTGATAGGTCTGACCTCAATTGGATTCTCTGAGAGAGAGTTATGCCAAGTGTCGCAACGTGACCTGTTTATGGGATAATACAGGAGAGCGAACTTGTACGGTGTGCCACGTGTCACGGTTTGACCTTCGGCCTATGAAAACGTTTTCTGAGATAGTACAGTCTGTGTACTACCTTTCACTTTTCACGAAATTTCATTTGGAGCTTCCTAGCCCAAGTTATGACCTTTTTCCCAAGGTCACCTGATTTTGACTCAGATCTAGAAGAGGCAGAAACCCTATATTGTACAGATCATAAATCACAAAGTACAACGAATTAGAGGTTGTCCTTTGGACACAAGGTACCTGGAGATTTTAGCTTCGTCTTGTAACAATTTCAGATCCGAAAACTTCGCCAAAATGGATTTATAGCGAAAGTGCTACGATGACTGGTTTTTGCTATGTAAAACCCTAACCTTCAAATTGTCGTAAGTAAAGCAAGTGTCTTTAGTGCCATACCTTGTCTTCCTTCAGGTTAGCTCTGATACCATGTTAAGATTTAATATGCTAAGATAGAAAATAGCAGCATTACATTCCATTTAACAATAATAGCATATACAGGATCACTGAAGAAACAACAAGCACAGCATAAACACAAGAGACAGAGATTTATCCTGGGAAACCCTCATGGGGTAGAAAACCCAGCAAAGCTTCCTCAATATAGATGACCAGCAATATACAAAGATGAAACCCTGAGACATGATCTCCTCCTCCACAATAGCAGACCTCTCCTCCACAAGTGTGCTATCCTCAAGTGTGTGAGTGTATCAAATGAGGAACACACCTCCTCTATTTATACACTACTCTGATATGTATTTTACACAAGTACATGTAGGCTCGTATTTAACCATTAGGTTAAATACCCCATTATAACTGACTGGGCCGACCCCCACATGGTGGGTCTAATAACCCTAGTTACCACACCCAACTCGGAGGAATAACCATCTCCGGATTTATAGTATAATCACATCGGAGGTATGGAACATCTCCGGAATAAATAATATACAAATATAATATTCTTTGAAGTTACAATATTTCAACACTCCCCCTTAACGAGAAGGATATTATAACAGTATCTGCACGAGCAAGGAGTCATCAACATCATACATGATACATCTATAAATCATTGGAATCTTTCTCAACATCATCAGTAACTCAAGCAGTTACTGGAACATCTTCAATACTGGAACATCAACATCTTCAGTACTGAGTCTTTATCTTCTGCAGCACTCGAACAGCTACAACAACATCAACATCTGGATCCTCACGATCATCAGTAGCGTCATCTCACGATCATTAGCATCGTCATCACACGATAATCAGCATCATCATCACACAATCATCAGCATCGTCATCTCACGATCATCAGCATTGTCATCACACGATCATCAGCATTGTCATCTCACGATCATCAGCATCGTCATCACACGATCATCAACATCGTCATCACACGATCATCAGCATCGTCATCTCACGATCATCAGCATCGTCATCAATACAGGTATCCATAACAATACAAGTATCCACATCATTAGTACACGTATTCATGCCAATACAAGTGTACATATCATCAATACAAGTATCCACACTGATACAAGTAACCATATCATCAATACAAGTATCCTACCGATACAATTAACCACATCATCAATACAAGTATCCTACCGATACAAGTAACCACATCATCAATACAATTATCCTACCGATACAAGTAACCACATCATCAATACAAGTATCCTACCGATACAAGTAACCACATCATCAATACAAGTATCCTACCGATACAAGTAACCACATCAAAAATCACTTTCTCGGAGACCATACGTCTACGGATCAATTCAGGGACCGAAGTCCGGGGATGATACAATCCCCACTTCTCGGAGACCATACGTCTACGGATCAATTCAGGGACCGCAGTCTGGGGATGATACAATCCCCACTTCTCGGAGACCTCACGTCTATGGATCAATTCAGGGACCTAAGTCCGGGGTTGATACAATCCCCACTTCTCGGAGACCTCACGTCTACGGATCAATTCAGGGACCACAGTCCGGGGATGATACAATCCCCACTTCTCGGAGACCTCACGTCTACGGATCAATTCAGGGACCTAAGTCCGGGGATGATACAATCCCCACTTCTCGGAGACCTCACGTCTACGGATCAATTCAGGGACTGAAGTCCGGGGATGATACAATCCCCACTTCTCGGAGACCACACGTCTACGGATCAATTCAGGGACCTAAGTCCGGGGATGATACAATCCCCACTTCTCGGAGACCTCACGTCTACGGATCAATTCAGGGACCGCAGTCCGGGGATGATACAATCCCCACTTCTCGGAGACCTCACATCTACGGATCAATTCAGGGACCTAAGTCCGGGGATGATACAATCCCCACTTCTCGGAGACCACACGTCTACGGATCAATTCAGGGACCGAAGTCCGGGGATGATACAATCCCCTGACTGTTCATTCAGGACTTCATTATCGGAGACCCAATCTACGGCTCTATTCTGGGACCTCAGTCCGGGGACGATACAATCCCCTGCCTGTTCATTCAGGACTTCATTATCGGAGACCTCACGTCTACGGCTCTCTTTAGGACTGAAAGTCCAGGGATGATCCAATCCCCTCAACTGTCCACTAAGGACTTCATTCTCGGAGACCTCACATCTACGGCTCTCTTTAGGACTGAAAGTCCAGGTATGATCCAATCCCCTCAACTGTCCACTAAGGACTTCATTCTCGGAGACCTCACGTCTACGGCTCTCTTTAGGACTGAAAGTCCAGGGATGATCCAATCCCCTCAACTGTCCACTAAGGAATTCATTCTCGGAGACCTCACGTCTACGGCTCTCTTTAGGACTGAAAGTCCAGGGATGATCCAATCCCCTCAACTGTCCACTAAGGACTTCATTCTCGGAGACCTCACGTCTACGGCTCTCTTTAGGACTGAAAGTCCAGGGATGATCCAATCCCCTCAACTGTCCACTAAGGACTTCATTCTCGGAGACCTCACGTCTACGGCTCTCTTTAGGAATGAAAGTCCAGGGATGATCCAATCCCCTCAACTGTCCACTAAGGACTTCATTCTCGGAGACCTCACGTCTACGGCTCTCTTTAGGACTGAAAGTCCAGGGATGATCCAATCCCCTCAACTGTCCACTAAGGACTTCATTCTCGGAGACCTCACGTCTACGGCTCTCTTTAGGACTGAAAGTCCAGGGATGATCCAATCCCCTCAACTGTCCACTAAGGACTTCATTTTCGGAGACCATACGTCTACGGATCAATTCAGGGACCAAAGTCCGGGGATGATACAATCCCCACATGTATTCTCATCAATACAAGTACAAGTATCCTCAACCATACAAGTACATTAATCAATACACGTGTCATCAAAAGTATGTATTCTTACCAATACATCTTATCATCAAAAGCATGTATTCTCACCAATACATCTATCATCAAAAGCATGTAAAACAAAGTATTCTAGGCATAAGAGTCCTAAATCTAAATATTTCTAAGTATCTAGGTGTAGAGAACAGGTTACCTCATCATCGACCTTGTTGTTCGATGAGACAATCTCATCAACAGTGACTATACTACTCCCCCTTTCGAGGAGGGTCCTTTTGAACTACACCAAGCTTGTCTCGGAAGTATTCAAATTTCACTCGAGACAGAGGTTTGGTTGGTAACTTCTTCACTTGACGTAGAGGTTTGGTTAGTACAATGGTAACCTGTTACAAATTCAAACTTTAGAGTTCCTTTCTGCGTCATATCTTGTTAGTTCCCTATGTTCTTTGACTTATCATGGAACACTAGATTCTATGTCATCTTGATACAACTCTAATTATCACATAGGATCTCAGTTGGTTCTATCTCTAAGTCAAACAATCCTAAAGCCAAACTTCTTCACAACTAGCAGAGCAAGCAGCCATATATTCCGCTTGTGCTGAGAGCCACACTAGACTGCTTCCAGCTAAACCACGAGATCATGGCTAATCCCAGACAATAACATCCTCTCGATGTGTTCTTCCTATCTGATACACTTCCTGCCCAATCAGAATCTGAATAGCCATCTGAAGTCATGATCTTCAAGATAGCATAGATCAAATTCTATCGTGTCCTTTATGTGCCTCATCACATGCTTTGCAACTATCAGGTAAACACATCTAGTTTCCACTAGATACTGACTCAAGGTGTTCATAACAAAGCATATATCTAACCTAGTATATGTTAGATATATCAAAGACCCAATAATTTGTCTGTTCAGAGTTATATCCACTAACTCTAATGAGTCATCCCCTAACAGCATCAAGTTGGAATCCATAAGAGTGGCCATTTCAACACCTCAAGTCCTTTTAATATTTCTCAGCATACTTTCCTTGGTTGAGAAATATTCCTTTTTGAGCCTTGCCATACTTCCAGACCTAGGAAGTAAAGCATCAAATTGAGATCTTTCATTTTCATTTCTGCATTGAATGATCTTCTGCATATCTATCTATGCCATCTCTCGTTAGATGGGTCTACTGATATGAGCCTCAATATTATTCGAACTCTATGGTGAGTTCCTTCTTGCATCCATGTCATCTGTGTATAGAAACCATATTCAACCTTGTAGCAAAGGTTGAGATCCACATCGCCCATGGTGATCATTAAGCTCATCAATTGATTATCGATCCTGGGTACCCATACAGAACCTGAATCACACTTCTTCTTTAATTACATCATTAAGAGAATGGTTTTATCTATCCACTTGGAACAAACATCTCATCATGATTTTTCCTACAAATCAAAATTAAGTACAGGATTAGTAATACTTCATAATCATCAAATCATATTGACATGGTAACCTATTATGCATACAGATATCATTTATATAGTTATGCAACTGATTTGACCAATACTTTGGCACAACACTTTCCCATATCCTGTATGCATACAGTGGCTATCTAGATGCCTTCTATCTCTACCAGAACATACTATCGAGAGTGTGCATAGCTCTCGGCATGTCAGCAAAGAGGTTTCATTCTAGACAAGCAACAATGGAATGTTTGTCCAACTTACCAATCATATGCACATTAGTTGTATACTATTCAATGCTCTATGAATGTTTACACTCAGCATTATATATTCTAGGAATACAAATATGCATACAACCTATTACAGGCAATATCATTACTATTTCAAATAACAACTCAAATACTTATCTTTTATGTTTGTGTGGTTGCCTCCCGCTTGATCTTCTGTATGTCTTTTGAACTTCTATTCATTCTATACCACTGTGCATGCTCAAGAGTCATCCTCATGATCTCATGCACAAACATACACTCATTAGTATATTCTAAATGCTATCAAAACATTATAGTACTAAATAATCTTGAAAATGTATAGTCATGATTATAGTTAATAAACATTAGTATTCAAGATTTCAGGGAAGTCTTCTTTTACTCATGCATATCATCAATCAAGATAAAAGATATAATATGCATAATCCCTTGATTACTAACTTTATGAATAAGCATAACCAATCATTCCAAGTATTCTTATATAAGGGATCCTAACACAAGGTAAGATTCATGGGAAACATACCTGGATTAGTATACCTACTTGGTTATGTACAACACACCTAAACAATCTCTTCAATGATTTAGAGATCCTGAGCTAGAACCTGCATGTCTCATAGGTTAAGCATAATATAACAAAGTCATACATACCTCGTAAGTAGAACAAAGATTATGGATGAGTCTTTGTCTTCATGTTTTCATGGTCATGGAACCTAATTTGTCTTTTGTGATGTACCTGTATCTTGTTAGCAGACAACATCAACCTCACACAACATCATGATGCATTAGTACAATCATAAGTGTCAACACCCTAACCAATGAATATCTTTTATCATGCATTCATAATTTTGTTAAGGTTATACGACAAATCTAAAATCAAAATTGTACTAACTGTAATAACCTGAAGACAAACATACCATAAACTTAATCATGGACAAATATCGAAACATACCTCGATGAGTCATACCTGTCGAGATCGCTTGTATTCTTCTTATGTAAGGCCTTATCCTCGTCTCCCTCTGAGACAGGAACTTCTTCACTTATGCAGGTGACCAATCCATCTTCTTCTAGGATTAACCCAATCCACTTGATTTGCAAGAACTGGACCTGGAGCTGGATATGGGTTTGTCAGAGAAACCCAAAAAATTCAAACTTTGAATTTCAAACTTCCGAAAGGATAGAAATATGCGCCTTGATGAGCTGATCAAACTGGTATATTCAGAATTTGAAAACTGCAAAGTTTTACTCCTCAATTTTGCCTTTGAAACTTTCGGATTCAGTAGACGTGACCCTGAACTGGGGTTTGATGAAGCCCACTCTTTTTCCCCATCAAAAGGTTTGATCCAAAGCTCTAAGCTTCTATTTTTCTGAGGAGCTTCCAGCCGTGGTCACAGTTTTCAAAAATTCCCATTTTTACAGAAGCCCTAATTTTCCACTTTTCTGATCAAAGTCCCGAACTAGGGTCTAATCAAGCCCGGCCTTCTGCCCAACCAAAAATTCTGATCTTGGTCTCTAAATTTCTATTTTGATGAGTAGCATCCAGCCGTGGTCTCCGATTACAAAAATTCCAACTTTCTTCAAAGCCTTAAAATCCGGAAGCCATGAATGAAGGTACCAAAAAATAATTCTGTTTTGACAGAAATATGTACCTGATTGTTTCTGGTGTAACTCTGAAATTTTTGATCCACAGGGTCTGAAAAAGTTTTCTGAGATAGCCTGATCTGTTAGATTTCCATCTTGACAGGTCTGACCTCAATTGGATGTTCTGAGAGAGAGTTATGCCAAATGTCGCAACGTGACTTGTTTTGGGAAAATACAGGAGAGCGAACTTGTACGGCGTGCCACGTGTCACTGTTTGACCTTCGGCCTCTGAAAAAGTTTTATGAGATAGCTCGTCCTGTTATCTTTCCATCCTGACAGGTCTGACCTCAATTGGATTCTCTGAGAGAGAGTTATGCCAAGTGTCGCAACGTGACCTGTTTATGGGATAATACAGGAGAGCGAACTTGTACGGTGTGCCACGTGTCACGGTTTGACCTTCGGCCTCTAAAAACGTTTTCTGAGATAGTACAGTCTGTGTAATACCTTTCACTTTTCACGAAATTTCATTTGGAGCTTCCTAGCCCAAGTTATGACCTTTTTCCCAAGGTCACCTGATTTTGACTCAGATCTGGAAGAGGCAGAAACCCTATATTGTACAGATCATAAATCACAAAGTACAACGAATTAGAGGTTGTCCTTTGGACACAAGGTACCTGGAGATTTTAGCTTCGTCTTGTAACAATTTCAGATCCGAAAACTTCTCCAAAACGGATTTATAGCGAAAGTGCTACGATGACTGGTTTTTGCTATGTAAAACCCTAACTTTCAAATTGTCGTAAGTAAAGCAAGTGTCTTTAGTGCCATACCTTGTCTTCCTTCAGGTTAGCTCTGATACCATGTTAATATTTAATATGCTAAGACATAAAATAGCAGCATTACATTCCATTTCACAATAATAGCATATACAGGATCACTGAAGAAACAACAAGCACAGCATAAACACAAGAGACAGAGATTTATCTTAGGAAACCCTCATGGGGTAGAAAACCCAGCAAAGCTTCCTCAATATAGATGACCAGCAATATACAAAGATGAAACCCTGAGACATGATCTCCTCCTCCACAATAGCAGACCTCTCCTCCACAAGTGTGCTATCCTCAAGTGTGTGAGTGTATCAAATGAGGAACACACCTCCTCTATTTATACACTACTCTGATATGTATTTTACACAAGTACATGTAGGCTCGTATTAAACCATTAGGTTAAATACCCCATTATAACTGACTGGGCCGACCCCCACATGGTGGGTCTAATAACCCTAGTTACCACACCCAACTCGGAGGAATAACCATCTCCGGATTTATAGTATAATCACATCGGAGGTATGGAACATCTCCGGAATAAATAATATACAAATATAATATTCTTTGAAGTTACAATATTTCAACAGCAAATAAGGTGGCCGAGTAGAAAGCTCAACCACCACAATAAAGGAAGCATTGAAGGAAAAGTACAGGAGTTATGGTTGCTCGGACCAAGGAAGAGCAACGGGCCGAAGCATTGAAGGCAAAGTACAGGAGTTATGGTTGCTCGGACCAAGGAAGAGCAATAGGCTGAAGCATTGAAGGCGAAGGACAAGGAGCAAAGAACGATGAAGCGGCGCCCATACCTGCGATCTGCACCGGAAATCGCGGAGTCTGCAGGAAGCTGCGACGTGACTGTAAGAGGCGCCTACAGTACACCTAGCCATGTCAGTGGTTAGGGTTTTTGGGGATCACTGTTGGGGAAAGGCCCACAGTTTTGTAAAGGTGCGACCCTTAGGGCCACCTATATATATGTGTAATTGGAAAATGAAAAGGGTTAGATGGGTTGGTTAGTTGGTTAGAGAATTAGATAGTTAGAGTCTCTGGTATTGCTGTGTTTTGTAAAGCTCTTAATGAGAATTTCGTGCATGTAAGAAGGCCGCGATCTCGCAGGAAGACCGCTTTGTGTAAGGGCCATTGTATGTATCGACCAGTCGCAAGAGGACTGAGAGGGGAATGTAATTGTACGTCTTTGTCATTGTAATATCTTGAGAAGAAGAGAATAGATCTAAGAGAAGGGCTCCCAGTTGTGTGCGTGGAGTTTCCCAGAAAGATCTAAGGCTGCAGCTGTGTGCGCAGCGAAACTGTGTTAGCTACATCTCAAGATAATATACAACTCAGTTCTCGTGGACGTGGCTTCCCTCCTGGAAGTAAACCACATAATTCTTCTTGTTGTGGTGATGCTTTATGTGATTGCATTTCTTTGCTTTACTGTCTATGTTTCCATGAATGTTTTGCTATCTTTATGCATGAGTATGTAAAGTAAATCTTTGAAGCTCCCTTAGAAGTGTACTTGTGCATTGTCGAAGGATTCGGTAAGAATACTGTCGCCGCAGTGCTTAAGGAGTGTGTTACTACGCTATTGCGTGAGGATAGAGATGATACCTAGTTTCTCGGGTGTAGCGGGTAAACGCCTCATGCGCAGGTGCGGGGATGCCGCGCAGCTAGGCTGAGAAGAGTGAGCTTCAGCGCTGTCGCGCTGTGAGACCAGTGGAAGGGTAAGACGCTCTATTCAGGGGTTACCTCCAAGAAGGGAAGGGAGAAGACTGTAGACTCCGCACCACCTAGGTTAAGGAAACCTGATTCCTTAGCCCCCCATAGCCACTTCGGGTGAGACTTCGGGCTGCTTCGCAGCTCGTTGCCGAAAGGGCCAGTGCGCCAAAGGGGTGTTTTGTGCTGCGCATCCTGAAAACCCGGGTCTATCCATCAAGCAGCAACCAAATGGTTTCGTTTCCGGCTTTAACCCTATTATTTTGAAGGCAATGTGGTGCTGGAATCTTGCAGCTAAAGAAATTCAAGAGTGGTTTGATTCAAAGGCTAGAGAGTTCGCTGAACGTGAAAATAGAAGCCCTAGGCTTCAGATAGAAGACTGGTTGCAGAAGCATATTTATACTGACCTTCACGAAATCTTCTTTGTAACATTTGCACTCGAGTTGCATGAGTGGGTATCCAAGCTAGCAGATACTGAACCCACTGTGCATGTTGATCAACCTATCGTTTGGACGCATGGGCTAGTTAGCATTGTGAAGCGGGTAGATAATCCTGTATCCCGTGCAGTAGACTTTTGGTTGAACAGTCTGCTGGAAGGCTTCATCACCGAGTTTGTAGTAGATATGAGAAAGAGCTTCAGCGAGGTTGAGAGGAGCTTCTTCAAAGCATACAGGGGTAAGTTCTTAAATTTTCTGAACTTGTGGATTAAAATGCTCTTATATGAAAAAGGAAAACTATGCATAGCTTCCGATGAATAGCATAGACAAGTAATGTCCGCAGATTCTGATAGTGATCTTGAAGTTATTGGTTGCACTCGTAGTGGGAAAACGGTATAAAGTAGGCCTCGAACAACATTCTTGTGAGTCTAGCCCAGAATATAGTCAAGCTCGTAGAGTGAGCCATATAGAGAGATAAGGGAGTGCTCATATCCCTTATCACCCTTTTACACCGCAAAAGATAGACGGGGCTTAGCATAACCCTGCAGTAACACCCTCTAGTAGCCCGCACTGTACTTCTAGTACCGCAGCCCCACCTTTGTTTAACCATCTCGGAGGCAGTGCCACAACACCTCCACGCAACCTAGCGCAAGAAGGATGGGTGATGACATGAAGCTACCAACCTTTAGAGGAACAGGGCTAGAAGACCCTGAGCAGCACTAGTTTCTATGTGAAGTCATTTGGACGATTAAGCAAATTAATGATGATGATGTTAAGCTGGTTCAGTTAGCAACCACACTAAGAGAGAGAGCCTTAACCTGGTTTATGAAATACTCAGCAGCACAGAATAGGACGCTTGCTGATGTAAGAAGTGCTATGATTAAAGAATTCAAGAAACCTAAATCAGAATCACAGTGCATAACAGAACTCAAAGACATAAAACAGTTTCCTACAGAATCAGTATGGGACTTTGACCAAAAGTTCAAAGCCTTGATAGATCAAGTAAGCTTTGAGTTTGCACCGCAGCAGCATAAGGAATGGTTCATTGCTGCCCTGCTTCCTCATATTAGACTTCCTCTTATGCAACAGAATCTCACTACTCAAGAACAAGCTCTAGAGATGGCTATGAAACTAGAAGCTTCACCAATTGCTGGAACAAGCAACGATGTTGCGCAGTTGCAGAACCAAATAGCAAACCTAACCTTGCAAGTGCATGATATTAAGAAAGGAAAGGATGTTAAAGAAGAAATTTGGTGTACAAAGTGTAGAGCACAAGGACATTCAAAGGACCATTGTCCTGTTTTCATCGATTATATTGCAACTGGAGCACCTAACCCTTTACCACAGGCTCAGGGGCCTTGGTGTGAAATTTGTAGAACTAGAGGCCACAGACCACAAGAGTGTCACTTGTTACAGAAATATGTACAAACTCCAAAGAATCTATATTGCAACTTCTGTAAATAAGTAGGCCATGATGAGAACAATTGCAGAGCATATGAGCTTATGATAGAAAGAAAACATGATGTTTATAGAGTACAGTCAGAACCACAGGGACCCATAGTAGGTCCGCAGTATGACCCAGCTCGCGAAGGCCGAGGAGGAAATTACAGGGGCCAAGGACGCGCAGCAGGTTTTGGTCGTGGAAGAGGACAGATCACTTGTTATAACTGCAGAGCTCAAGGCCATTATGCAAGGGATTGCCAAAACCCTACAACCATCTGCAGATACTGTAAATCTTATGATCATGTCATTGAAGAATGCCCTCAGTTGATGGCCAAGATGCAAGAAAAGAAGCCACAAGTTAACCAGAATATTTAGTTGATTGCAGCAGAAAAAAGAGAACCAGATCCTGCAATTAATATAGTGACGCACAGTGGAGCAACCACTGGTGCGCCAGAGTCGGGAAATGGAAAGCCAACGACACAATGGGTGCGCCGTGCTAATATTAAACCATCCTCGCTGGACCTACAGAAGCAAAAAGAAGCATTCAAGCAAGCTCAAGAGTATTTCTCAGATCCGCGAGCTTCAAGTTTTGTCGCATTATTGCACAATGATATTAGATCGCATGTGCCACGACAAGAGAACCTGGTACGAGAGCAGGCCACTACATCTGGAAGGCCTGATGAGGAGGATACACTAGGCAGTGTTCATGCTTTCCTGAGAAGTTGCTTAAATTTGTTGCGCAATGAAAAAGCAACTATGGAACACCAACACCTGTTGGATCAGTGTCAACAATCTGCTCTGATGAATACACCGCAGTGTGATGTTCATCAGATCAAGAGTCATACTAGAACTGGAAGAGAGATGAGACTCACAGCGCAGATCGCAGCATTTGAAATGGACGAAGTCATTTTGGATTTAGGGTCAGAAGTTAATGTTCTCACCATGTAGACATGGGAATAGATGGGTAGCCCTCAGCTTATCAGATCTCCTATCCATCTAAGACTAGCAAATCATCAATGAGTTTCTCCATTGGGCAGATTACCCAATGTACCCATTGATATTGAGGGAGTAATAAGTTCTGTAGACTTTGAAGTAATCAAAATTCTGGATGACAGTACACCTTACCTAGCACTTTTAGGCATAGACTGGGCATTTGATAATCTGGTTGTCATTAATTTGAATAAAAGACAGATGACCTTTGAGGATGAGCAGATTAGGGTCATTGCACCACTTGATCCCCTTCAAGGACCACAGTATATTGAACTCATTCGAGCAGAAGAAGAAGTGCGCCACATGGAAAGTTTGTATCAGATGATTGCTAGTCATAATGATTATGTCAATCCCACAGCGGACGACCACATCAGCTGGCGATGCGATAGCTCGTGCGCATCAGATTCGGAAGCAGGATTGGAAAACTGGCTGAATCACTTACATGAGGTTTCTCCAAGGTGTTGTGCCATGATGACTAAATCCATTCGATGGATTGGCACAGAATTGAATAACACTCCAATCTTTGATGGTTTAACTAGAGTAAGTGAATTCATACATGCATATGAACAAGAAATCCTAGATGAGCAGCGCATACAAGCATTGGATGTAGCACTGCGCGCTACACCCGCAAGATGGTGGGGTGCACATAAAGAAAATATCGACACATGGAAAGACTGTCACAGGTTGATACTGCACAGATTTCAAGAGACTACAGCATGAGTTTTGCACAAATATGATGGACAGAGTGACCCCAGGTCACACGTTGAAGCATGTATTCAGCAATGGTCAAATATTCCAGAGGATGAGTGGGTTCACCTATTCATCCACATGTTGGATATAGTTCCAAGGAACTGGTACACTGAAACAGAATTGCGCAGAGTCACTATCACTTGGCCTCTCATGATCGAAAGTTTTCAACTCACTTTCAGCTTTGAGTCAGAACATCCAAGCATCGATCAGGCTTTAAAGTGTATTAGAAAGAAGGTATTTGGACAATGTCCTTTACCAGAGTATTCTCAACCAGATTGGGCTATCCAGATGGAACATGCCATGGAATGCTATAATTTCACCACTGGAGAAGAGGATGATGATCCTCACAACATCAATATTCCAGAGTTAGAAGGGATGCGCAAAGTCGAAGGCCCTCAGCTTGATATCCCTGCCATTACAGAACACATTAGGGTCAAGAAGATTAACATTGGTACAGAAGCTGAACCCAAGGTTGCCTCTATAGGAGATTATTGGGATGATGAAACTGTTGGGCATATTGCAGATTTGCTTCATGAGTACCAGGATATCTTTCCTACCAAGTTTACAGAAATGAAAGGCATCGTAGGAGATTTAGGAGTTATGTGCATACCTTTGAAAGCGGATGCTAAGCCAGTAAAACAGCGCCCGTATAGGTTGAACCCGCGATATAAAGAAAAGGTCAGAGAAGAAATTGATAAGATGCTCGCAACTGGTATCATTGAGCTAGTAGAGGAAAGTGATTGGACTAGTCCTATGGTGGTACAAGAGAAAAAGACAAAAGGTGAAATAAGAATCTGCGTGGACCTGTGCAAACCAACGACGCATCAGCGCATGATCCATTTCCTACGCCCTTTACAGACGAAGTGCTTGACAATGTTGGAGGACAAGAGGCTTACTCCTTCACTGATGGCTTTTTATGATACCATCAGATCAGAATCCATCCAGAGGACTGCCATAAGACCACTTTTGTGACTGAATGGGGCTCATTCCAGTATACAGTAATGCCCTTTGGTCTTAAAAACGCTCCTGCTATCTTCTCTAGAGTCGTTGTTGCTGTTTTTAAAGAATTCATTCATAAGTTTCTAGAAGTCTATTTTGATGACTGGACTGTGTTTGGTTTACTAAAGAACCATATAGGGAATCTAAGGATGATGTTAGAAAAATGTAGACAGTATCAGATCTCCCTTAACTTGAAAAAATGTATCTTCTGTGCTCCTTTTGGTATTTTGTTGGGTCACATTGTGTGCAGACAAGGACTCATGATGGATCCTGCAAAGGTTTCCATCATTGCTAACTTGCCTGCGCCCAACTTAGTCAAACAATTGCGTACAACATTGGGACATACAGGATACTACCGAAAATTTATCAAGGGTTATGCAAAGATCACTGTGCCTATGGAAAGACTGCTGAAAAAGGATTCGAAATTCCAATGGACAGAAGAATGCCAGTAGAGCTTGGACACACTTAAAGGAAAGATGGTCACAACGCCTATTCTAGTTTTCCCATACTAGAGAAAAACCCTTTCATGTTCATGTAGATGCTTCTTCCATAGCATTGGGGGTTGTACTCACACAACCGGGAGAAGAAGGTATTGACCACCCCATTGCTTACTCTAGCAGAAAGCTGTCTACAGCTGAGAAGAACTACACCACTACAGAAAGAGAAGGACTAGCTATGGTGTATGCCTTACAGAAGTTTATACATTATCTATTGGGTGCTCATTTTAAAATGTATACTGACCATTCTTCTTTGAAGTACTTGGTCAATAAGACAGTGTTAGGGGGAAGAATTTGCAGATGGCTACTCCTCTTCCAGGAGTATGATTTTGAGATTATTGTGAAGCCAGGTAGATTGAATGCAGGACCTGACCATTTATCTAGGATAGAGTCAGGGGAGGAACCTAAAAATTTGGAGGACAATTTGCCTGATGCTTAGCTGTTTTCTATTCAAGCAGCAGACGAATAGTATTCCAATATTCTTGAGTTTCTCACTACAGGACAAGCGCTAGTTGAGTTCACAATACAGCAGAAGAAACAACTTGTTGTCAAAGCCGCAGACTTCACTTTGATAGCAGGCCAGCTCTATAAGTTGGGCCTTGATGAAGTTTTGCGCAAATGCATTTTACCACATGAGAAGAACTCCTAATCGCAGAAGTGCACTCAGGAACCATAGGAGGCCATTTCGTAGGAAAGCCGACTACGCAGAAGATCTTAGCCGCAGGCCTTTGGTGGCCAACATTGCGCAAGGATACTAAGGAATTATGCAAGTGTTGCGATGTGTGCCAGCAAACAGGAAAACCTTCAAGAAGAGATGAAATGCCGCTAAGACCCCAGATAACAGTGCGTGCTTTTGATAAGTGGGCCATTGATTTTGTGGGACCTATCAACCCACCAGGAAAGAGAACCTGCACAAGATACATAATCACAGCTACTGAATACCTCATCAGATGGGCTGAGGTGAAGCCAGTTAGGAATTGCGACGCTATCACTACTGCGCAATTCATTTTTGAGAATATTATCACTAGATTTGGATGTCCACTAATTCTAATGAGTGATCAGGGCACACATTTCCTAAATGAGACTATAGAGGCCCTTACTGAAGAATTCCACATTAGTCACCATAAGAGTACACCCTACCACCCTCAAGCTAATGGTACAGTGGAGGCATTCAATAAGATTCTGGAGAATGCCCTGACCAAGATCTATAATCAACAAAGAGATGATTGGGACCTTAGAGTCATAGCTGTGTTATGGGATTACAGAACCACATACAAAAAATTAACAGGTCACACAAGTTTTAGTTTGGTGTATGGACAAGAAGCAGTTATGCCCATGGAATACATTGTTTCCAGTCTCAGAATTGCTCAAATTAAAGAAATGGCAAATACTAATACTATGAGTGAATGACTGGCACAATTGGTTTCCTTAGAAGAAGACAGGCTTTTAGCTGGATTCCATCAACAAGTGCAGAAGGCGAGACAGAAGGCTTGGCATGACAGGCATATTAAGAATAAAGTCTTTCGGGAAGGAGACTTGGTACTCCTCTATGATAGTAAATTCATCAAGTTTCCAGGCAAGTTTCGTGTACATTGGTTAGGCCCTTTTCAAGTAATGAAGATAACAGAAGGTTGAGCAGTTCAGCTTGCGAAGCTTAATGGAGAGTTGCTACCCACAATGATCAACGGGAGTTGGCTCAAGCTTTACTGCGACGGCCACTCCACCCTGTCAACCTAATCAATTGCTAAAGTCGTGTAGATGTCCAGTGTAGTTGAAAGAGGCATCGCACTTAGCACAATCTACACGGAAGTCGCGAGACATTTTCAGTCTCTGGCTTCCCGCGCAGTCCTCGAAGCATCCGCGCAATTAATAAAGCCTCTTCTGAGCAAGTCTATTTTCGCTCTTGCGGAGTCCCCCGGGTTGTCGAACTTTTGCTCTTGCGGAGTTCCCTGTTGTCTATTTTTCACTCTGGCAGAGTTCTTCTCGCCATGGAGCCCTCCATGTGCATAGTTACCCATGCTGAAGTTACCCGCCGACAATTTGAATTGCGGTAGTTCTGTAGCCGCGTCTGAGTCTTAATGAAGGACGAGGACCGCCAATTAATTGTATTTTCTCTGACAGATTCGGCTTGATTTCCCTAAGATCCGCATTTAATTAAGGAGCCGAAGGCCTTAGCTCATCTCCCGAAGGCTATCAGAGCCCATCCCTCGCATTTAATGCTCCACCGAGGTGCGGGGGGGTAGGGGGGTTGTCAACTCATCCGCTTAGGCGCCAACAGTTATTAGTGCCACTTGTCTGCATCTACTACCACCTTTAGCTATAAATACCCCTCATTCGTATATGCTTGGGTTACTTTTCCTTTCTAGTGCGTTGTATAGTTGTCCTATTTGAGAGTCTAAGTCATTGTTTTCAGAGCCGTGTCGTGCAGACTGCTTTCACGTTTTTAGAGTTCGCATCCTACGCTGTTCCGCCCTTTTCGGTTCAATGTTTGTCGTGTATGTAAGTTCATGATGGAGAACCTGTCAACTGAAGAATTCATTCGTCAATTCAGACGCAGAGGGTTAGATTTTGGTATGGGTACCCCGATTAAGATTGTCGAGCTTCCTGATCCCAGACAGTCCCCGGGCACGTGGGCGTCTCAACAGTAGCAGCAACAGCAGCAGCTGGAGGAACCCGTTCCAGAGCCCTTGGCCACTTTGGTTAAATACATTCCTCTGCACCCAGATGATGCATCTGAGGTGCGTATTCCAAGAATGCCAAGTATTCGATTTCGCTGCCACCAATGGCAGAAATCGGTGCAAGAAGAAGGATCCTTGCTTGGACATCTCCCGCTGGTTAAGTTTTCTGACTTCAACTTGGGAGATTATAGAATGTATCCTCAGTTCGCTCCAGATCACTATCTCATGGTGGTCCATAATCCCACTAAGAAGATTGACAAATTGGTCCCACAGGAATTTGCAGTAAATCTAGAGAGGCCTGGACTATTGAACCTATTGAAGCTACCGCACTTCGGGCGTAGCAATGAAGTTAATGCGGCTGTCAGGGTCCTATTATCCTGTGTTCATGGTGGTTATCTTTGGCTAGGAGGCCAATTGATCTAAATGTGGACCTGATTCATTGAATTACCGGCCCTATCTAAGGTTGGTAAGGACCCCAACGTCCATTTCGTTGGTAAAGACAAGGACCGAAAGCTGGCTGCATAGGTGGTGCAAAAATACAAATTGTCGAGAGGAGGTCGGGCTTATGACCTCACTGCAGTTGAAGATGAAGCACTCAGATTCACAGGTAGTCTGCTCACAGGCAGACTTTTAATGAAGTGCCGACCTAAAGAAGTCCCTGGAGCTGTTGTAGAGCTCTCAGTTGCAGCTACGGAGGGAGAGCAGTATAATTGGTGTCTCTTCCTCCTAAATACATTCTTGGAAGACTGCCACAACGTTCAGGACACCGCCAATCAGCTGTTCCATTTCTCTTGGCTCCTGATCTTGTGTGCCTTTGTCGGGTGGAAGGAACCGCCCAACACTTAGTTTCTTCCACGCCGTTCAGGAGAGGTTACAGGGATGCGCTATGTTAACCTCTGGGATTCTAATAATCCCGTGAAGCGCAAGATGAACCGCACCATGTTCTTTGAGTATTACCATCTCCTCAAGGATACCATCCTGCAGATGCCGAGGCTTACTGAGGAGACGACAGAACTCTATGGAACGAAGTTGGTCTTTTCTGCCAACTTGCATGAAATATATTTCCGCCCTCGCAGAATTCAGTCAAAAGAATGGGCTGTAGGGCTCTACCAAATGACTACCCAGGACGTGGAGAACACTGCGAAGTCCTGGCTAGAAGAATGGAAGCAGGCCGCTGAAATCGCCGCCATGATGCCACCCCCTGAGGTGCCAGAGAAAGATAAGGGCAAGGAAAAGGTCACGCAAAAGAATGATGAAGGTCTGTCAGGACCGGCTACCAAGAAGCAGAAGCTGTCGCATCCCACAGAAGCGACTGGAGATCCTTATGAGACCCTTGCCGTAGGGCTCGACCAGTACTTGAAGGAGCAATTTCGCAAGCTGCGTGCCTCCCAGGCCAATATCAGAAGTTCTCTGGACCTACAGCTCATGGAGTTGAAAGGTCTCGCAGGATGAGTTGCGCAGACCCATGCACCAGCATCCGGCTCGCAGGCGCCGCAAGCATCTACAAGCACCGAGCGGGTTGAAGTACGTACAGAGAGGCACACTGTCGTCCACATCCCGCCTGCAAGCATGACACTCCCGAATCCTTTGGCTGTAGGTAAGCACGGTTGGCCCTGTTGAAATAAATTTGTCACTAATTCCGTTGGAAACTCTACATTTGGTTCAAGAGCAGGTCTCTACTGAGCTGAGAGCTAGGGAGCTCTCCACATTCCATGCCAATCAAAGACTGCAGATGCAGGAAGTAGAGCTAAGGGAAGGCTATAAGGAGATCTCTGCGTAGCTTGAACTTCACGAAGCGCAAGACACTGGGCTAAGGAATGCCGTCGATGAAATCGCCCAGGAGCTGCCAGCCTGCCAGATTCAACCAGACCTTCCTTTAGTTGAGAAAGTGCAACGCATCGGCAGAAGGGTGCAAGCCCTCGAACATCAAATAGTTGATATGGATGAGGACCATAGAAAGCAGCTCGCCGAGTTGGAAGCTTGTGTCGCAGTGCCTCCCGTAGATGAGACACAAGAACGACTTGAAGCACTGCGCATAGATTCTACCCAAATGAAGAGCAGAATAGATGAAGCCCAGCAGTTAATGACACAATCTATGGAGGCTTGGGCTGAGCTTGAGAAGCTCCCTTCTAAAGTTGCCCTAGTGGAACAGGTGGAAGCAGCAGAACAGTCCCTAACTGTTCTGAATGAAGAAGCTAAGCCCTTGGAAGGCTTAGCCAAAATGAGAAAGATGAGCGAAGTCTGCAAAGTCCAGCAAGAACTGCACAGGCTCAAAAATAAATATGCTACTCTCACCAACATCATTCAACCGTTTATAGATGAGTATGCTGAACTTGCTGCCCAAGCAGAGGCCAAGGTCAAAGCATTTGCTGAATCTCAAGAGTTAGTCGACGGCGTAGAAGGAGAAGAAGCTACTGCAAACCTGGTGCAGAAAGCCATGGAATGCATGCAAGACATGGACTCTGCTATTGCGCAGTGGAAGCAAGCCTTCATTGTGACCCAAGCCAAGTCAGATGCACAACTAAAACGACCGCAAGCTAGTGCGAGTGGCTCGGGGACGAGCCACAAGTAAGTGTTAGGGGCCTGTTGGAGCATAGGCCGCAGCTATGGTAAAGCTACCAAATTTTGAGGAAAAAGCACTAAGTTTGAAGGAAAAGTGCTAATTTTGAGGAAAAGCACCATTTTTGGGCAGAAATGAACAGTGCACGGTACGGCGCCAGATGGACGAGCTCACCGCAGATGGCGGACCGGAAATCACGGAGCTCGCGTGCACAAGTCAAAGGAAAGAGTAAGTAAGGTGGCCGAGTAGAAAGCTCAACCACCACAATAAAGGAAGCATTGAAGGCAAAGTACAGGAGTTATGGTTGCTCGGACCAAGGAAGAGCAATGGGCCGAAGCATTGAAGGCAAAGTACAGGAGTTATGGTTGCTCGGACCAAGGAAGAGCAACGGGCCGAAGCATTGAAGGCGAAGGACAAGGAGCAAAGAACGATGAAGCGGCGCCCATACCCGCAATCTGCACCGAAAATCGTGGAGTCTGCAGGAAGCTGCGACATGACTGCAAGAGGCACCTACAGTACACCTAGCCGTGTCAGTGGTTAGGGTTTTTGGGGATCACTTTTGGGGAAAGGCCCACAATTTTGTAAAGGTGCGATCCTCAGGGCCACCTATATATATGTGTAATTGGAAAGGGAAAAGGGTTAGATGGGTTGGTTAGTTGGTTAGAGAATTAGATAGTTAGAGTCTCTAGTATTGTTGTGTTTTGTAAAGCTGTTAATGAGAATTTCATGCATGTAAGAAGGCCGTGATCTCGCAGGAATACTTCTTGGTGTAAGGGCCATTGTATGTATCGACCAGTTGCAAGAGGACTGAGAGGGGAATGTAATTTTATGTCTTTGTCATTGTAATATCTGTAGAAGAAGAGAATAGATCTAAGAGAAGGGCTCCCAGCTGTGTGTGTGGAGTTTCCCAGAAAGATCTAAGGCTGCAGCTGTGTGCACAGTGAAACTGTGTTAGCTACATCTCAAGATAATATACAACTCAGTTCCCGTGGACGTGGCTTCCCTCCTGGAAGTAAACCACATAATTCTTCTTGTTGTGGTGATGTTTTATGTGATTGCATTTCTTTGCTTTACTGTCTATGTTTCCATGAATGTTTCGCTATCTTTATGCATGAGTATGTAAAGTAAATCTTTGAAGCTCCCTTAGAAGTGTACTTGTGCATTGTCGAAGGAGTCGGTAAGAATACTGTCGCCGCAGTGCTTAAGGAGTGTGTTACTACGCTGTGGTGTGAGGATAGAGATGATACCTATTGTCTTGGGCATAGCAGGTAAATGCCTCATGTGCAGGTGCGGGGATGCCGTGCAGCTAGGCTGAGAAGAGTGAGCTTCAGTGCTATCGTGCTGTGAGACCAGTGGAAGGGTAAGACGCTCTGTTCAGGGGTTACCTCCAAGAAGGGAAGGGAGAGGACTATAGACTCCGCACCACCTAGGTTAAGGAAACCTGATTCCTTATCCCCCCATAGCCACTTCGGGTGAGACTTCGTGCTGCTGCACAGTTCGTTTCCGAAAGGGCCAGTGCGCCAAAGGGGTGTTTGTTGCTGCGCATCCTGAAAACCCGGGTCCTTCCAGAAAGCAACCAACACACATACACTTCCTCTTCGACTACACCATTCAAGAACGCTGTCTTGAAATCCTTTGGTGTCTCTTCCATTTCATCACTACAACCAGAGCAAATACTGATCTGATGGAAGTGGATCTGGATACAAGAGCAAAAGTCTCTATGCTAACACCTGCAGCATGATTGATCTTATAGATCCATTTGGAAGTCACAACAGACTTCCCTTCAGGTCTTGGGACTGCATCCCAAATATCATTCTTCATGATCGACTGGTACTCCTCGATCATGGCATTCTTCCCGAATCCTGGGAACTTCAATATATTCAATATCTTCAATAGATAACTTTGTTGTTGAAACAAATGTTGTAGTCCTTCTTTTGTAGGTGCTCGTATACGATCTTTCCTACAAAATAAGTTAAATTTCATGATTAGAAACTTCTCATAGTTTTCAGAACAAATTCTTACACATAAAGAAATATGTCATACAATCATGCAATTATTTTAGTCAATGCTTCAATACAACATTCATCCATATCCTGTAACTTTCTAGATGCCTTCCAATCTCTACCAGAACATTGTTAAGAGTTTTCACTACTCCCAACATGTCAGCAAAGAGGTTTCATTCTAGATAAGTAGCAATGGAATGTTGTACAGTGCCATAGGCCACTTACCCATTACATGCATATTAGTAGTATGTTGTTCATTAATGCAATTATTCTAATATGCCAAAATACACAGCCTAATTCTAGGAACATCAGTATATACATCATTGAACAGTATTATTTAAACAATCAAATATGCGAGAAATGATAATTCAAATACTTATCTTTGTTTGTTTGTTGGGTTGACTCCCTCTCAGTCTTTGCTTCCTTTCCGCAACTCCATTCTGATGTGGATTGTGAGAAGTGGTCAACTCCCTCTGAATATCTGCATCCTTGCAGAAACTACTGAAGTGTGCTCCCTCTTGATCTTTGCTTCCTGGATTACCTGTCCTTGAAATTATATCCATTCTCAATCACTATGCATGCTTACAAGTATCATTATTGTGATATCCTCGAGATCTCATACATAATCATACATTTATTAGTATATTCCCAATACTATCAAAACAAAATAATCTTAAGCATGTATAGTTATGATCATTTCAAACAGAAATAATAAGCATTAGTATTCAAGGACTCTTATGGTTAGTCATATCATAAATTAAAGTAAGAAATATAATATACCTAAACCCGTGATTACTCAAACCTATACTTTCATGACTCTTCTGGTTATTCATATCATCAATTAAGGTAAGAAACATAATATGCATACAGCCATGCTTATTCAAACCTATGAATAATCATTATCAATCATGCCATGTATACTTATATAAGAGATCCTATCACAAGGTAGGATTCTAACTTGATATAGGAAAAACATACCTAGATTAGTATGTTGGCTAGTTATGTCTAACATACCCACATGATGTCTTCTTATTCTCTTCAATGACTTGTGCTAGTAACCTGCATATCTCATAGGTTAACCATTATAGAACCAAGTTATACATACCTCGTAAATAGATCTTCTAAGTGATCCATGACAATGGATGAATCTTTATCTTCATGTCACCATGATCATATGTTCTTGGACTAGAACATGATTTGTCTTTCTTGATGTATCTTTCATGTTAGCGGACAACATAAACCTCATACAACACCATAATGCACTAGTACAATCATAAGTGTCAACACCCTAATCAATGAATATCTTCTATCATGCATTCATAATTTTATTGAGGTGATACGACAACTCTAAATTTAATCAAGATTGTACTAACCGTAATAATATGAAGACAAACATACCATAAACTTAATCATGAACAAATCTCAAAACATACTTGGATAAATCATACCTGTTGAGATTGCTTGTAATATTCTTATGTAAGGCCTTAGCCTCATCTCCCTCTGAAATAGAAACTTCTTCACTTATGCGGGTGACCAATCCATTCTCTTCTAGGAGTAACCCAATACACTTGATTTGCAAAAACTAGATTTGGAGCTGGATTAGGGTTTGTCAGAGAAACCCTAAAAATTCAAACTTTGAATTTCAAACTTCAGAAAGGATAGAAAGATGCACCTTGATGAGTTGATCAAGCTGGTATACTCAAAATTTGAAAATTGAAAAGTTTCACCCCTCAAAATTGCCTTTGAAACTTCTGGATCTTCTAGACAGGATCCTGAACTAGGGTTTGATAAAGCCCACCCTTCTACCCAATCAAAAGGTTCGATCCAAATCTCTAAGCTTCTATTTTTCTGAGGAGCTTCCAGCCATGGTCACAGATTTCAAAAATTCCCATTTTTGCAGAAGCCCTAATTTTCCACTTTTCTGATCAAAGTCTCGAACTAGGGTCTGATCTAGCCCGGCCTTTTGCCCAACCAAAAATTCTGATCTTGGTCTCTAAATTTCAATTTTTATGATTAGCATTCAGCTGTGGTCTCTGACTAAAAAAAATCATCTTTCTCCAAAACCCTAAATTCCCGAAGCCATGAATGAAGGTGCTAAAAAATAATTATGTTTTGACATAAAGATGTACCTGATTGTTTCTGGTTTAATTCCGAACTTTCCAATCCAAAGGGTCTGAAACTTCTACCTATGGTATCCTAACCTGTCATATTTCCAACCCCATAGGTCTGACCTCAATTGGATTCTCTGAGAGAGAGTTGTTCCAAGTGTCGCAACATGACCTGTTTATGGGATAAAAAAGGAGAGCGAACTTGTACGGCATGCCACGTGTCATTGGTTCAGTTTCGGCATCTGAAAACGTTACCTGAGAAAGTACAGTCTGTACACTACCTGTCACAATTTATGAAATTTCATTTGGAGCTTCCTATCCCAAGTTATGACCTTTTTTCCTAGGTCACCTGTTTATGACTCAGATCGGGAAGAGGCTGAAACCCTATACAACGAATTAGAAGTTGTCCTTTGGAAACAAGGTACATGGGGAACTGCTCTTTGACTTGCAAAAGTTTCAGATCTAAAAACTTTTCCAAAATGGATTTATAGCGAAAGTGCTATGATGACTGGTTTTTGCGATATCAAGCCCTAGCATCGCAAGTGCAACAAGTGTCATACATGCCATACCATGCCTTCTTTCAGGCTAGATTTGATACCAAGTTAGTTTTTCATAATTTAATTCAATCTGAACTAGGATATTAACTAAGAGAATAACATGTACAACATATCTACAGCATATCAATCATGGACACAATAATGCAAGCACACAAGAGACACAGAGTTTACTTGGGGAAAACCATAAAGGTGAAAAACCCCAATAACTTCCTCAGAGATAGATAGAGCAATGATACAACCCAAGCATAAGAGATAGACATCTCCTAGCAGCAGCTTCTGCTCCTCCACAAGTGTGCCACTCTCCAAAGAGTGTGTGAGAATAGAATGATCAAATAGAGTGCCTCCCGCACTCTATTTATACTTGACTTGACTTGCCTAATAACCTTTACTAGGTTGGCCTTAACTTAACCACATAACGTAATGCTGACTGGGCCGACCTCCAATAGGGTGGTATAATAACCCTTTGACCCACATGGTCGACCCCCAATAGGGTGGTCCAATAACCCTTTGACCCACATGACTTATACAGGGTCGACCCCAACAAGGTGGTCTAATAACCCATCAAGTATAAGTTACGACACTTACAATATAAATGACGACACTTCCGTATAGAGGAATAATAACATCTCTATAGGAATACAATATACATATATGTGAAATACATTCCGAAGTTACATATACATCAACAAAAACTACATCCAAAGTTCATCAAAATCCCATAAGATAGGGCCAAGTGTGAGTAACCATTGAATGCCCAAAACAACATCACATCCGCCTAAGGACAAGGAAAACATGTCAGAGCGAAGGTTATAATCTTCCAGAGAGATACACACATTGTGACACTTCCCCTTGCAAGGTAAGGTGCCCCCATTGGCAATCATGACTTCAAATTTGGAGCAAGGATGGACAAAACAATCATCCTGTTTGGTGATCCGATGGTCAATGAAATTATGAGTGCTACCAGAATCAATGAGTATTGTAAGAGGGATATTCTTGAAGTAACTCCTGACCCGCATTGTTTGTGGGGTGGTGACTCTGGCTAAATAATGGAGAGATATCTTTGGGTGGTCATCCAGAGATGAAGGGTCAATAGTCGATTGCTGAATGTCGACCTGATCATCCAGTGTATCTGGAGCATTTGCACCAAGTTCAGAGGTAGGCGAAGAATCCACATCTAAGAGATAGAGTTGTTGCTGAACACATATATGTCCCTGAGTGAATTTCTAATCACAATTATAACAAAGACCTTTTTCTCTACATGCCTGCATCTCTGCTTCAGAAAAATGCTTGATAGGAGTGGTGCGAGGAGCTAGCATGATGGGAGGTTGTTGGGAAAGCATATTTCTGAATGGAACAAAAGTGGATTTGGAGCGTTGTTGGGCTGTGATCTTGTCCTCTGCCAACTTAGCCAACCCTAGGACTTCCATCATTGTGTTGGGGTGAAACATTTTAACCTCTGAGCGGATTTCATCCTTAATACCACTGATAAAATAACTCCTGTAGAATTCATCAAACTCCTTCTGTGTGATTGGCTAGTTTCTCAAATTCTGTCTGATACTCTCTCACAGTGCCAAATTGGCGAAGTTTAGTGAGTGCTTTTGTGATGTCATCAAAAGCACTAGAACTAAATCGTTGGAAAAGGAGTTGGAAAAAATTTGTCCATTTTGGTTCGTCATGAGCCTTAATGTACCAACAGTACCATTGAAGGAATTCCTGTTCCAAATGAAATGATGTAAGTGGAACTTTTTGGACATCAAAGTATTATGCAGACTAAAATATTGTTCTGCCTGGTATATCCATCAAGTCGGATCATTACCGTTGAAGAGAGGAAAATCAAGCTTCGTCCCACGAAAATTGCTGGAAGAAGAGAACCCATTGTTCATGGTTGAATGCTGAATATGGAGGCTAAGAAATTTTTCATCCAAATCTTGGAGTTTGGTTTTGAGGGATGCAAGTTCTTCCTCCATGATTTGTGCTCCGCCGCAGGTGACAACCATAAACAAGGAATTTTTTTTTGTGAATGGGTAGAAAAACACAAACAAAAGCTTATTTCGTAAGGGAAAATTTGGATTTGGGAAAAACTCTAATGGGTAATTGGGGTTTGAATAGGTTTTGGACACTTTCGAAGAGACAGGGAAGCATAAAATGAGGATTTTAGAAGCAGGGTGAAAGAATGGGAAAATTTGTCAGAGAGGGACAAAGAAGCATAAATAGGGAATGGACATGGTGGCAAAAATTGAAGGTGATTGGGTGAAAATCGAAGAAGTTATGGAAAACCCTAAAAATAGACAAATGCGAGATTTCTTGTGTTGGGAAGTGGAATTTGGGATAGGGTCCTCAAGACTGAAATATGCAGAATTAGATTTCAGGGGCATTAGTGAAGTTTAAGGGGAAACAGAGTTAAAACAAGGGAGCTATGACAAAAAAATGGAATTTTATACTTTTGTTTTCAAAATGGATCTGAAACGGCTCGAAATGGAGTGAAAACATTTGGATCTGAAATGGATTTCAGAATGGATCTGAAACTGCTCAGAATGGAGCGAAAACAACTGGATCTGAAATGGATTTCAGAATGGATTTGAAACGGCTTGGAATGGAGCGAAAACGGCTGGATCTGAAACAACTTTCAGAATGGATCTAAAACGGCTCAGAATGGAGTGAAAACGACTGGATCTGGAACGACTTGGAATGGATAGACAACAGTTCAGCTGAAAATAGATATGGACCCCAGGTATGCTTAGCTTCCTAATGGTTCAGGGGTTTCACTCGGCCACCAATGTTGTCTGAAGGCTTGCGTATTGGGGCAGTACCCCTCACTCTACGGCTCAAGTAAAACTGATAACCGCTTTGCCACAAACGACAGCTCTTGGTTTACCTCACGGGTGAGAACTAGTCAATCAGGTAGGGGTCGTTGCCCTTTTCACTGACAGGTCCTCTCAATGGGCCAGCTACTTTGGGGTTCCTGTGGTACTCCTCACAATGATTTTTATGGATTATGCCCAAGTACTTCCCACAGTAAAGCGGATAAAGATTATTCCCAGATCTGAACTTGCAACAGATGCAAACAAAAAAAAATTGGTAGAAATTCCACCCAGCGAGCCCAAGAAAGTGCTCTGATACTAGATGTGAGGAACTTGCAACAATTAATTGATAAAATGCACAATATATGAGATCACAAAATATTTTTAATGATCACGGGCCACTTCGAGGGGAAAACCTCCTTTGAGCAAGCTCAATACAAATAACTTCACGGTGCCTTCATTGGCCTCAACACACACTTATATACTAAGTCTATGCCCAATACTATGGGTCAATACCATGGGACATATAATACTACGGGACGGCTTACAAAGCATATGCATCCAAGAACAATATACTAACAAGGTAAAGACATGGGTTCCTAACAGAATCAGACCATCATGAACATGGCCCGAAGTATGATTTCATACAAGAAGTTATTAGATGAATATTGGGCAGAAGCTATTGCATGTTCAATATATCTATTGAACATATCTCCCACAGTAAGTGTGAAAGACAAGACCTGAAGAAGCATGGAGTGGAACTTAGATTAGTGTCTTACATCTCAGGATATTTGGATGTGTTGCATTCGCACACGTACCTAATGAGTTAAGGAAGAAGTTAGACAAGAAGAGTGAAAGGTGTATTTTCATAGGCTATAGTGAACAACATAAAACCTATAAACTGTATAATCCTGTCACCAAGAAAGTAGTGGTGAGAAGAGATGTCAAATTGATTGAAGATCAATGTTGGAGTGATACAATAGACATTCAGCAGATAGGCAGTCTAGTACCACCAGAATCACTCAGAATTCCCAAACTTGAGGTACAACAGCAGCAACAACAGCGAGAAGGGACACCAGCAGAAAGTCCACCATAGAACCACGGAACCAAAAGCTTAAGGGAGTTATATGAACAGACTCCTTCCATTGATGAGTAGCTACAGTATGCTCTATTTTCATGTCAGCCAACATGTTTTGAAGAAGCAACAAAAGATCCACAATGGATCTAAGCAATGAATGAAGAGATTGATTCTATTGAGAGGAATCAAACTTGGGATCGAGTTGATCTCCCATCAAATAAAAGCTGCATTGGTGTAAAATGGGTCTATAAGACCAAGTTGAATGAAAAATCAGAGATAGAAAAGTACAAGGCAAGGCTTATTGCAAGAGGTTTTTCTCAGCAATATGGTATAAACTATGATGAAACCTTTGCTCCAGTAGCAAGGATGGACACCATTAGAGTTGTACTTGCAATAACAGCTCAAAACCAATGGCCTGTTTACCAAATGGATGTGAAATCTTCCTTTCCCAATGTCATACTTGAGGAAGAAGTCTATGTAGACCAGCCACCTGGTTATGCTGTCAAAGTTCAAGAACACAAGGTATGTAAGTTGAAAAAGGCCTTGTATGGTCTCAAACAAGCTCCACGAGCTTGGTACAACATAATTGACTCTTATCTCATCAACAATGGGTTCAACAGAAGCATCAATGATCCTACTCTCTATGTCAAAACATATCAAGAAGGTAACATTCTAGTTGTATGTCTTTATGTTTATGATATGATCTATACTAAAAATTTGATGCTAGAAGAGTTTAAGACATTCATGAAAAAGGAGTTCGAGATGATTGATCTTGGTCTTACGAATTTTTTCCTTGGTCTGGAAGTTGATCAAAGTAAAAGTGGGATCTTCATCTATCAGCATAAGTATGCTACTTACATTCTGCAGAGACTCAAAATGGATAAATGCAAACTAGTAGAAACCCCCATTGCAACAAGAACCAAACTAAGCAAGAATGATGAAGGGCCAACAGTAAATTCTACCATTTACAAAAGATTAGTAGGCATTTTAATGTATTTGACTGCTACTAGACTTGATTTGATGTATGCTGTCAGCCTTATTTCTAGATTCATGGAGTCTCCTAAAGACTCTCATTGGAAAGTTGGAAAAAGAATTTTGAGATATGTTGCAGGTATAATTGACTATGGACTTTGGTACACTCATTCATAGGACTGTACTCTCACAGGTGTTAGGAACCCATGTCAACCCTTGTCTTTACTTTGTTAGTATATTATTGTTGGACGCATATGATTTGTAAGTCGTCCTGTAGTAATTGTTGATCCATAGTTTGTGTTATTGTTGTTGGGCTCATATGCTTTGTAAGCCGCCCGTAGTATTTGTTGATCCATAATTTGTATTTGCCCATGGTTTTGACCCATAGTATTGGCACCTAGATTTAGTATATAAGTGTGTGTTGAGGCCAATGAAGGCACCGTGAAGTTATTTGTATTGAGCTTGCTCAAAGGAGGTTGCCCCCTCGAAGTGGCCCGTGATCAATAAAAATATTATGTGATCCAATAAATTGTGCATTTTATCAATTAATTGTTGTAGGTTCCTCACATCTGGTATCAGAGCACTTTCTTGGGCTCGTTGGGTGAAATTTCTGGCAAATTTTTTTTTCGCATCTATTGCAGGTTCGGATCGGGGAATAATCCCTATCTGCTTAACTGTGGGAAGTACTTGGGCATAAGCTCTAAAACTCATTGTGAGGAGTACCACAGGAACCCTGAAGTAGCTGGCCCATTGAGAGGACCTGCAAGTGAAAAGGGCAACGACCCCTACCTAATTGACTAGTTACCACCCATGAGGTAAACCAAGAGCTGTCGTTTGCGGCAAAGTGGTTATCAGTTTTACTTGAGCCGTGGAGTGAGGGGGTACTTCCCCAATACACAAGCCATCAGACAGCATTGGTGGACGAGTGAATCCCTTAAACTGTTAGGAAGCTGAGCATACCTGGGGTCCATATCTATTTTCAGCTGCAAAATCACAGATTTCCTCTATCCAAAACTGTTGCCAGTCAGTTTCGCGCCATTGCAGATCCATCTGTTATTGATTAGTTCCACGTCGTTGCATATCCCTTTATTTATGATCACTTCTGCATCATTGCAGATCTATTTGTTTTCGATCCCTTCCGCGCCATTGTAGATCCATTCCTGAAAAAAAACAAAAAACAAACAACAAAAAAACCCCTCCTGGTTATGGTTGTCACCCGTGCAGGAGCAAAAACCATGGAGGAAGCACTTGCAGCCATCTAGATGAAAAATTTCTCGACCTTTATCTTGAGCATTTAGCCATGAACAACAAACGCCAGTCCGAGTCTTCATCAGACAATGGGTTCTCTTCTTCCAACAATTTACATGGTCTGAAGCTTGATTTTCCTTGCTTCAATGGTACTGATCCGGCTGGATGGATCTATCGTGCAGAACAGTATTTCAGTCTGCATAATACTTTTGATGTCAATAAAGTTCAACTTGCATCCTTTCATTTGGAACATGAAGCTCTTCAATGGTACCATTGGTACATCAAGGCTCATGAAGAGCCAAAATGGCCAGATTTTTGCCAGCTCCTTTTGCAATGATTTGGTCCTAGTTCTTTTGATGAATTCACAGGAGCCCTCACTAAACTTCGCTAAATTGGCACTGTGAGAGAGTATCAAACCGAATTTGAGAAACTAGCCAACCACACCGAAGGATTACCTGATGAATTCTACCAGAGTTGTTTTATCAATGGTTTTAAGGCTGCAATCCACTCTGAGGTCAAAATGTTCTGTCCCAACGCAATGATGGAAGCCCTGGGGTTGGATAAGTTGGTAGAAGACAAGATTGCATCCCAACAACGCTCCAAATCCACTTTGGTTCCCTTCCGAAATATGGGTTCTCAACAACCTCCCATCTTGCCAGCTCCTTGATCAACTCCTATCAAGCATTTGTCTAAAACAGAGATGCAGGCACACAGAGAAAAAAGGATTTGTTATAATTGTGATGAGAAATTCACTTGGGGACATAGATGTGTTCAGCAAAATCTCTATCTCTTGGATGTGGATTCTCCGCCTGCCTCTGAAATTGGTGAAGAAGCTCCAGATACAATGGATTCTTCAGTCGACATTCAGGAGCCACCTATTGACCCTCCATCTCAAAATGACCAGCCAGAGATATCTCTCCATGCTTTAGCTGGAATCACCACCCCCCAAAAAATGCGGGTCTGGGGTTACTTCAAGAAGCTTCCTCTTACAATACTCATTGATTCCGGTAGCACTAATAATTTCATTGACCCTCGGATCTCCAAATAGGCTGATTGTTTTGTCCATCCTTGCTCTAAATTTGAAGTCATGGTTGCCAATGGGGGCACCTTACCTTGCAACGGGAAGTGTCGTAATGTGCGTATCTCTATGGGAGATTATAACATATGCTTTGACATGTTTGCCTTGACCTTAGGCAGATGTGATGTGGTTTTGGGCGCTCAATGGCTACGCACACTTGGCCCCATCTTATGGGATTTTGCTGAACTTTGGATGCAGTTCTCTCCCAAAGGACAAAAACACACATTGACAGGCTTACAACCAGGGTATCTCAGCATCATTAGTTCACATCGCATGGAAAAACTCCTTAAGAAGAATTCGCATAGTGTCATCGCTTAGATACATTCCATTCAGATGCAACCATCAGTGGTCTCCACTACTCCTTTGGATCTACAACAAATTTTGGATCGATATACAGGTGTCTTTGCTAAACCAATTGGATTTCCACCTTCAAGGCTAGAGGACCATGGTATTCAGCTCCTTCCTGGAAGTGTTCCTCCCAACATCAGGCCCTATCGCTACCCATTTCACCAAAAAACAAAGATTGAAATGCTCGTTCGGGACTTACTGAAGCAAGGTATTATTCACCCAAGCACTAGTTCCTTTTCTTCACCAGTTCTTCTTGTGCGCAAAAAAGATGGGTCATGGTGCCTCTGCATTGACTTCCGAGCACTTAATCACCTCACCATCAAGGATAAGTTTCCAATTCTTGTTGTCGATGAGCTTCATGGTGCTCAATTTTTCACCAAGTTGGATCTTCGTTCTGGGTATCATCAAATTTGGGTTCATGAGGATGATATCCCTAAAACAGCTTTCTGCACACATGATGGCCACTATGAGTTTATGGTCATGCCCTTTGGCCTCACTAATGCTCCTTCCACATTCCAAGCCTTGATGAATAAAATATTCCGGCCCTACTTGCGGAAATTCATTCTAGTATTCTTTGATGATATCCTCATCTACAGTAAAACATGGGCTGAACATCTCCAGCATCTAGATCTTGCAATGTAACTTTTCTCTGACCATCATCTCCACGCCAAACAGTCTAAATGTGTTTTTGGACAGAAGGAAGTTGAGTATCTTGGGAACATTATCTTAGCACAAGGGATTCGCGTGGATCCTGCCAAAATTGCTGCCATGAACAATTGGCCGCCTCCTAAGACACTCAAGAGCCTTTGTGGTTTTTTGGGGTTGACTAGCTACTACTACAATTTTGTCAAGGATTATGGGAAGATTGCAGCTCCATTAACTACTCTATTGAAAAATGATGCTTTTACATGGACACATGCTACTGAGTGTGCATTTGAAAAACTGAAACAAGCTATGTGTACTACACCTGTTCTAGCTACGCCCGATTTTTCCAAGCCCTTCACTATTGAGAGTGATGCTTGCGGCAATGGACTTGGTGTTGTTCTCTTTCAAGATGAACACCCCATTGTGTTCACCAACAAAGCCCTTTCAGGTAAGAATTTAGCTGCCTCTACATATGAGAAGGAAATGATGGCTATTTTGCATGTAGTACAGAAGTAGCGACCCTACCTATTAGGGAATCATTTCTGCATCAAGACTGATCTCCAGAGTCTGAAATTTTTCTTGGAAAAGCGTGTATCCTCCCTAGCACATCAGAAATGGGTTAGCAAACTCATGGGTTATGACTATGAGATCACTTACAAGAAGGGTAAGGACAATATTGTGGCGGATGCTCTTTCTCGTACATTTGATGACCAAGGTTCTCTTTCATCTATTTCTATGCCTGTTCCAAATTGGTTGCAATATGTTCAACAGGGCTATGTCAATGACTCTTCATTATCTCAAATCATCCAACACTTGGCCAAAAAGCCTTCTGCTGTACCACATTACTCTTGGGATGGTGCTTCCCTGAGATACAAGGGTCGTCTGGTGCTTCCCCATAGCACAGATCTTCAACAGGCTATCTTCTATGAACTCCATGCTTCTCCATCAGTAGGGCACTCTGGGTTCCTCAAAACTTATGAATGGGCACGATGTAACTTCTTTTGGTAGGCCATGAAAATGATAATTCAACAGATGGTGGCTAAATGTGATACCTACCAGCGCAATAAGGGTGAAACGACACTCCTTCTGGGATTGCTCGAACCCTTGCCCATACCTACCCGGATTTGGACAGATATCTCTATGGATTTCATTGAAAGGCTCCCTAAATATGGAGGGAAGACAGTGATTTTGGTTGTGGTTGATCGCCTCTCCAAATATAGTCATTTTTGTGCTCTCATCCATCCCTATACAACCTCCTCTGTCGCTCAAATTTTCTTGGACTAGATATTTCGTCTTCATGGAATCCCTTCTTCCATTGTCTCAGATTGTGATGCAACTTTTACCAGTCATTTTTTGACAGAAATATTTCACCACACTGGCACCAAACTGAAGATGAGTTCAGGGTATCACCCAAAAACAGATGGTCAGACTGAAATTATCAATAAATGCTTGGAAACTTATCTTCATTGCTTCACCTCTGAAAAACAACACCAGTGGGCAAAGTGGCTCCCTCTCGCTGAATGGTGGTACAATACCTCTTACCAAACTGCCTCTAAAATGAATCCATATGAAGAAGTTTATGGTCAGTCACCGCCAGTTCTTCTTCCATACACCCCCAGTAGTTCTCCAGTTCAGGCAGTTGACACGGTCCTTCAAAACCACGATCAGATTCTTCACATTTTGCGGGAAAATCTTCACATGGCAAGAAATCGCATGAAGCAACAAGCCGATCAGCATCGTTCTGAGCACACTTTTGAAGTAGGTGATATCATTTTTCTTCGTCTCCATCCTTACAAGCAATCCTCCCTGAAACTCAAAGGGTGTCATAAGATCGCTCCAAATTTCTATGGGCCATATAGGATTCTTCAGAAGATTGGGTCCGTTGCTTATAAATTGGAACTTCCTCCTTCTTCCCACATTCATCCAGTATTTCATGTCTCTTGTCTAAAGAAAGTTCTTGGCACCAACATCAAAGGACAAACTATTTTACCAGAACTGGATAATGAAGGATCCATCCTTTTGGAGCTGGAGGCCATCCTCAATAAGCGCACTCGTCAGCTTCGCTCTCGCTCTATCACAAAGGTCTTAATTCAGTGGCACAGCATGCAACTAGAGGATGATACATGGGAGCCACTCCTTCAGATTCAACGACAATTTCCACATCTAAAGCTTTGAGGACAAAGCTTTTTCTGAGGGGGAGGGGATGTTAGGAACCCATGTCAACCCTTCTCTTTACTTTGTTAGTATATTGTTGTTGGACGCATATGCTTTGTAAGTCGTCCTGTAGTAATTGTTGATCCATAGTTTGTGTTATTGTTGTTGGGCGCATATGCTTTGTAAGCCGCCCGTAGTATTTGTTGATCCATAGTTTGTATTGGCCCATGGTTTTGACCCATAGTATTGGCACCTAGATTTAGTATAGAAGTGTGTGTTGAGGCCAATGAAGGCACCGTGAAGTTATTTGTATTGAGCTTTCTCAAAGGAGGTTTCCCCCTCAAAGTGGTCCGTGATCAATAAAAATATTCTGTGATCCAATATATTATGCATTTTATCAATTAATTGTTGCAGGTTCCTCACAACAGGGTACACAGACAGTAATTTTGCAGGTAGTATTGATGATAGGAAAAGCACATCTGGTTATGCTTTTCATTTTGGTACCAGTATTATTTCTTGGGCTTCTCAGAAACAACCCATTGTGAGCATGTCTTTAGCATAAGCAGAATATATTGCAACAACTACAGCAACATGCCATGTAATTTGGCTCATAAGACTCTTGAAGGACAGGGGACACATAGAAAAAGAACCAACAACAATCTATTGCGACAACAATTCTTCCATACAGTTGTCTAAACATAATGTATTTCATGGGAAGAGTAAACACATTGACACTCGCTATCACTTTATACGCGAGTTAGTCAATAATGGAGAGATTAGTTTGATTTTTTGTGGCTCTAAGGAGCAATTAGCTGATATGTTTACCAAACCTTTGGGTACATCTGCATTTGAGTTTCAGAGGAAACACTTAGGCATTGATAGTGTTGACCACACCATCCCACTTGAGATTAAGGGGGTTGTGTTAAGAGTTGTAATCTCATGTGTCTTGTTGGTTAAGTTAGTTGTTGACTAGCAGATTAGTCGTCCCATGGTATTCACTGGACCATAGTATTAGCCGGTGGTTTTGAGTCTATGTGAAACTATATATATCTGAGTTTAATAATAAGAAGGCAATCAATATGCCCTTTGTGTTTCCATTCTTGTTCTGTGTCTTTGCAAACTTTAACAGTATTCTGAGAACATTTATAAGTCCTTCAACTTATAGAGGCCCGTCATGGTTTACCCCATCTAAAGCATTTTGAATCAAAATCCATAAATCAATTGTTGAGATCATTACCCCTCTTCTTGATTCAAGTGCACTCTCATAAGCCTCTCATTAATTAAGAGTTGAGCCATTTTCACTCTCTTGAGGACTCAACTCCAATGAAGGAAGATCAATATCAACAAAAGAAAGAAGGTGAGACTTTTGATTTCAACAAAAAAACAATACAGGATCATTAAAAACAAGATTTAACAAAAGATAAGGAATATAACCATCCTTAAAATACTCATAGTTTTAAACAAGCTAAGCATATAATGCTCACTTGCACTAATGTTAAGAGAGTTGTTGGACTTTCACATTTCGACTCTCGGCAAAGAGAAGAGAGTACTGGCATTGTCCCTTCTGAAGCTTCCGCAAGAGACATTTGTTTCACTTTAGAAGCATTTTTCTCCAAATTTCCCATTGAATCAAGACTCGTGACAAACTTTGTCTATGTTGCTTTCATTTTTTACTACAATATATATATATATATATATATATATCTTCATCTTTTGCACGAAGCTACATGAAAGTGTATTATGGATTCTAAAGAAGTAACACAATAGCATCTAATCCTAGATTGAAAAAAAAACATATTTTGATTGTCTTGAAGCCTTTGAAATAGATAAAATGAAATACAATATCAACCACCACAAAGGGTTGATGTAGACAATCTCATCCACATACAATATGAACTATGTGAGGAGATATGAAAGGCATTAGAAGGGAATATGGAAATTATATGAAAGGCATATTCAACAAATTATTTGGATGGCATTATTTCTAGTTAAGAATATTCAAAACAATGTAGGTCACATTAAAAAAGAAGAAAAATAAATTAAATATGAAAGCAAGGGAAATGATATATATATGTTCCCAAATAATACTTAACAATCACCATACTAGTCTTAAAGTAATTGTATTGAGCTCCATTCCAACCTACAACTTATAGTACATATCAAATATTCTTATTTCCAGGATATGGATACATATATAGATATATACCCAACAAATTTTGGAAAATCCAGGATCAAGATACATAAGGGAAATAATAGGTACAAAAAATATAAATATATTTTTCTAACTAAAAAAATTTGAGAATTAAGAACAATTTTTTTAGGAATTACAACATTAAGACTACAAAAATCCAAAATTGAAAAACATCTCCTATAACTTTGAAATCATGCTGAGGTGAAAGAATGGAAGAGGAGCATAGGGTCCCAATGGGGAAACTAAATTAGTACTATGGATGCAAAATGCATTACTGCCATCTTTTAACATAACAGAGGGATGGGTATAAGAGAGGACTTCAAGTAGTATATTGTGCCTATAACTGGAACCAGGTAAGCCATGCATGTGAAATTTTCAATAATGAAAACTCTAAATGTAGGCCTGGAAACAGTGGGCCACTCTGTGTTTCCAACCATTTCCTCACCCCAAATATGACACATGGGCCATCTTCCATACTTGAGGAGTGCATCCAATTTTTCATTGTGACACTAGTTAAGAACCATGCATCCTAATGGGATAAAAATAGAGGCCACCCTAGTTTCCCAATTGGAATGAAATCTATTAAGCCATCGATATTCAACATCTTACTATGTGGATACTCCCAACTTCTATCAAGCCTATATCATTGAAATGATGACATAAATATTTACAATACCAAGGTTTGTTGTGGTTAACCATAAGGGATTGGAAATTGTCTCCCGATAATTTAGATATGTAACTTATATATCAGGCGACATTTGGACAGAGTTTAACTCTAAAGAGAACAAGAGAACACTGAGTTACCATTTAGATAATGCAAACATTGAATTTAATCCATACATCCTATTCTAGGTAATGAAAAAATTATAAGCTTCCAAGCAAATCATCTAGATATCATAAATATCCAGTCATATTAAAATAAGTTTTGAATAAGTAACTTTCAAATATGAAATTACACATCATTCCTATATTATTTTAGACAAAATGCACACATATTTAGACAATTGGGTCATGGCTAACAACAGAGGGACAAATTACAGTTGTATGTATTGATGACTTCATAAGGGAATTTGATCTATTGTTAGAAGGCAGATTGACATTCTAAAAACATAAGTATATGTTGTTGTTAACAAAAGTATGCCAGTAATGAGGACTCCTGCAAACAGAGGGGCACTTATCATTATTCATGTTGCTTTTAAAAAATCCTTAAAACTTATTGGCCAGATCCTAGAAGAAGTGTATCTTATTACCTTTATTGGACCTATTGTCCTCTCTTGGAAGCATGCACATGCTTAGAAATAATCCAAACAACAAGTATGGGGTGTTCCCTGATGAATAAATTCAGTTTATTACCAAAAGTTGGGAGTCAAGCAAGACCCATTGTTCCAGAATAGAATGACTAATAATTCGTTTCTTTTTTAACACCATACACATGCATTCACACCAGAAGGGAACAATGACCTTGGTCAATAGAATCTTATAAAATAATGTTAATACTTATATAGGTCAATAGAATCTTATAAAATAATGTTAATACTTATATATAGCCTTACAATCATATCGATATGATGCGCTAGGAAGTAAATCACAGTCATTTGTAGGAATAACATCACAATCAACAATGGCGCTAATGCCATGTGTGGACAAATAAACCAAAAGTGTCAAAATATTACAATGTGATAATAATAAAAACAACGAAATCAATACTGAAAGCAAAAATAAAGGTGCACAAACATGGCATAAGTGAGTGAAGAAGGGATTGAAGTTTTGACAAGACAAAATCACAATCATCGGTAGGTGATAGATGAATAATGAAAGTTTAAACACGGCTTCTCAAGGTGAAGGTTTGGCCTGTCCTATTTTCCCTCCCAGTAAAATTTTCTAATAGGGATAGTGTCTTTTGCTTCTGGTTTTGCTCGATCCTAAACTAGTTCTGTAGTTAATGGGGAATTTTGTATTCAAGTACCAAGCACTTCTGCTCTGCAAGTCTTATTTGGTTCCATCCATACTTGGTTATCTCATTCCTCAATGTCTAGCTCTCTTGTTTTCTCTTTTGGTAAATCTCATTTTCTCCTTCAGATAACATTTGGACTACTAAATTTAGGACCTTCCCTCTCTTACTCTAGGGACCTCTCCTTGTAAAATCGGTGCTTTCATTCTCTTAGGCATCATTCTCTGGGAATTTTCCTTAGGAATATATAAGACCTCTTTATTTCAAATTGATCATTTGGATTTCTCCCTTTCTAGTATGGGTAGAAGAAGCATGACTATCTCAAACACTTTGTCACAAACAACCTTGTGAAGGAAAACCCTCCAAAATGGGAGTAAGAGGAATATGTAGATCAGTCCAAACGCCTTCCCCCCAAAATCAAGAACATTGAGGAGGGATCACAACTAAGAGGGAAGGGAATATTCCAAGGTGTGGCCTACAGTACAGTCCCTAGAAACCCATAAAATACCAAGGGGAGGAACCTATATAAATGATCTTTAGATGTGAATTTTCACCATTAGTACAACCAAGATAGACAAAGATATGCCTGGCTTTAAAATTTTAAATAAGCACAAAAGGAAATAGTGGTATGGGAATCTCAATATATCAAATAAAACATGAGAACAAAAGACAAATCTATGCTTCAATAAAATCTGGGAGACTTAAACTCATAGTGAAAATGTCCAAACAAATGGAAAGAAGCAAATCCAATACAAAATATCAATAGTAAACTCAAAAGAAAATCCAATACAAAAGATCAATAGTAAACTCAAGCATATCACCAAAGGAACTAATAAGAAAGGCAATGAAGTAAGACCGACACATGAAAGCACTATAAATATATGGGGAACATTGTTGGCATAGAACTAAATGAAGAAAGAAAAACACCTTAAAAATAACACAGATCCAAACATCTATGATTTCCTAGTTTTTGGCACAGACAATACTCATTATTCCTACAAAAATTGCATAGTAGTTTAACTCAAATTGGTAATAATGTACAAACAATGTGGAGAATATAATATTTTTAGCCTAATTTTAAAGGGCATATTTTCTTTCAATGTAGGAATGTCAATGTGTTTAATCCAAAATCCTTGTTAAAATGAAAGCCAATTTATATTATTGTGCCAAAGAGGTGCACTCTACAACTCAGTAGGAGCATGTGTAACTCCTTCCATGCTCATCCTGGAGCTTACACGTGCCTTTTTAAAAAATAATAAAATATTATAAAATATAACATGCCGGCTCAAATTAGATTTAAAACATTTAAAAAGCATATATATATAACTAAACAAATTAGATAAATTAAAATGCTTCCTCAACATTTGCACTCCAAAAAGGGGTTTTCACTCAAGAGATTTGATCCATCTTGGTACTTGATAAATCCCCTTTTAAGATGGATCTATGTTGATTATAAATAAGAAGTCACCAAACTTCTCAATAAGATTTGGTTAAGACAAACCCAATTTTGTATTATATATTTATATAATTGATACATAACCTCCATCTCTAAATTGAAAAATAATCACATTCAATAGTATAAATGAAACACTCGATGGAAACATAAACAAAATACTTATGTTCCATTAAAGTAGGTGTTAACCACAAGTCATAACCCAACCAAGCGATAAGGATGCCAATGCTCTCGTGTGGGAAGTTTGAGAAACTCACAAAAATTTCAAAAAATAAGATTCGTTTTATTGCCTTTAATTATGCTTAAGTACGCCAACATGTCTTCAAACCTGGCAATTGTGTGTGAAAATAGCCTCACTAGTGGAGGCATAACTATATAGTTATAAGCACCGATTAAGGATTAAAAGTGTAGGTATTAGAGAATCCCTCTAACCTATATTCTTTTCTACTTGGTTGTTGCTATGTGATCAAAGGCTAGCTTTATGACCAAACGCAAACAAGACATCTAGTAACAATTCAAGGAGATCATCATCATATATTAAAAATATTTTCTTTCTTAATTCGTAAACCAAGAAACAAACTTTGTGAACATGGATTTGATGAGAAAATATCAAATCAGAATACAATGCAAAGGTATTTTTTGCAATCAACTAGAGATGGAGCCTAAAGTAAGGAGAAAGGATTTTTAACTACTATGATGTTTAGAATAGATATAATAAACTTTGTAATGGTGGCATCGAGCCTAGTTATTGCCAATAAAACATTTTATGAAGCAATCACTTAGAAAGCCATCAATTCCATTCAATAATCAACCTTCATGCATTATACATCATACACAATGATAAAAACCCCATACACCAGACTTTCTTGTATGCACCAGACTTTCTGGGTTGGATGCTATGAGCTGTAGGGTGCCTGTATATTTCCGATCATGGATTGGAGGTTGTGGTTTTGATCTCAAATGGTTGAGGATCGTTGGGTGATAATCACTGTAACTCCTTATACTTCAATATCAAGTATAGTACATTTTCATTGTTGAAAAAGAAAACCCATACACGACATACAAGTACATAATTTATACTTCTAAGGCCCAATAAAAACTCCTTCAAGAAAACTAAACCCTTTCGAAGTTTAAATAACCATTTGAAAAAATTAATGGTTTTTAACAAGTTTGTACCAACATTACATGTTTCGGCTGTGATGTAAAATCCAAACCATTGTTGTGCTAGGGCAGAAGCTAGTTTGATTCTGGTGTTGATGACCTGCAAATATGCAACAAAGAATCCATTTTGTTAACCCCATCCACTTCAAAGAAGAAAAATATAGCCCAATTAGACAACACAAATTAGATGTCTTGAATAAATTATGAGATTTCCTACCAACTCAACACTCCATTTCATTCCCAAATGAATTGATATAATTTAAGGTACTTAAAAAATGTTCCCATGAGAATTGAGAACTAAAATTGGACACAGAAGCACCAACACAGGTAGAATATAATGTAGTTTCTGAATCAATGAAGACTTTCTTATATGATCCAAACATAAAATTTGCAGCAAGATACTCCTCATAGAAGTTTCACTAGATGAAATACTCTGAACTTACTTCAATATCCTTAAGAGAAACAAAAGTCATAACTACTGATTTTCTTCTTGAAATGGAATGCAAAAACCAAGATTAAGTGTACTTAGCACTTAATCAGACACATATACTTTAGTACACAAACATGAATACATTATGGAAGAAGTTCACTGTGCATTGCAGCATTGGATGATTTGAAGGCATGCACATACATGAAATATCTTTGTTATGAGGATATGGAAGAAACTCAAAAGGGGCAACTGCCAATGTTATAAATTATGCAGCAACTGGGACATTCACATTGTACACATACATTTTACGGGGTGGATTATATTTTCTAATGACCTACATCATAATATTCATAAATATTATTCAAAAAAATTGAATTCAACTACTGCAAATCACTAGGATCAACACTAACACTCATAAAATAGAAACAACATCAATGGAGTGAGGTAATTCTATCTTCATAGGAATATATTATAAGATCAATCATCACAAGAATGATCAATGGCATCAATATGCACAACAAAAGGTTCTCGATTATGCTTACAAACCACTTTTAATAAGAATATTGTTATAATATATCAATGTGGTGCCATGCAATTAGAAGAATCAAAAGCTGATGTTTGGAGATCCAACAAATTATATACTATGTAGTATTATAAGGAAGCATATAAGAATTACCAGTAAGCGGTGTCTCATTTAAAATTCTGTAGTCCAATGAGGCCACCTACTTCCAGTTATAGCAATGATGGGGCTCCTCTAAACCAATGTTGTATTTCTATGGCTAACAAAAAAATTCCATTCTAGAATTGTTGCAGAGATTTTAGTTATATTGTTGCAGAGATTGTTAAGGATTACAAAGAAATCCATCAAAGCAATTTAAAAATATATTTAGGGGTGGTCTCTCTACCCCCCTCCCCAAGTCATGAGAATTTAACATTTGGAGGCAATTTTTTACAAACCCCCTCCAAAAGTTCAATTCTTATGACTTTTTGTTTGGGGGGCACCTTGAAAAAGATATTTAGGGGCAATCTTTCCACCCCCCCCAAAAAAAAGTCACAAGAATTTAATATTTGGAGGCCGTTTCAAAAAATCGCCTTGCAAAAGATCTTTAGGGGTAGTCTTTCCAATCCCCTCCCCCCCAAAAAAACAAAAAAGTCGTGAGAATTTAAAAATTGGAGACGTTTTAATGACCACCTCCAAAAGTTCAGTTGTCACGACTTTCTTTTGGGAGGGGGTTGAAAACTACCCCCAAATGCCTAAAAAACTTTTAGAGGTAGTTTTTAACAAGACCGCTGCAAGCCAAAACTATTGCTAAAAGGATGAATTGTTGTAGTGTGGCTCCCTGAGATCCCTTTTGCTGGCAATCTCCTTGAGATCCTCTTTGCTAGCCATCTCCCTAAGATCATCTTTACTAGCCATCTTTTAGAGATATGTTTTAAACCAAGGATAATTTTAGGGGCGAAATTTAGCCCATGGGCTATTTTTCCAAAAAAAAGATTCACCAATTTGCATTTTTTGAAGCCCCATTTCACCCAATTGAAATAATTTTAGAAAAATATCGCCAAATATTTTATAGTTGACATTTTAAGAATTGGTAAGATCCACCAAGGTTTATACACTTTTAAATAAGTATGGGTCCTTAAATATATCCCCGTTTTCAACTCCTTTTCTATATCACTTTTTTGGTTTAACAATTGAAAAGGTTTCACTGAATTATCATTCAAGTGCTTCAATTTTTCATTCAATTTGGACAACTCATGTCTCATTTCATCATTTTCTTCATAATTCATGGTTGAGCTTTCGGGTGGTATAATGGGTGTAGAATTTTTTTTCTATACCTTTTTTTCTACTGATACTAGTGACATTTACTATAATTATTCTCTATTTACTCTTTATCACACATTTTGAATCACCCAAAACATATATTACAATCAAAAGTTATTCAAGTTTCATGTTAACATACCTTTAGAAAGCGTGGTTTGGAGACTGCTTTGTTGGCCGACATTCCAACTAAGTTATCTTCACAATTTTGGCCCATCTGAGTCTGAAATTTCATCCTGTAGGATTCGGATATGTGTTCTTTTCAACTCCACAGGTCTAACCTAATTCTGATGTGCCACAAAAAAGTTGTTGTAACTTTCCTAAAACTCGTTTCTTTTCCTATTTAGGAGAGCAATAGTGTATGGTCTTCTACATATCCAATTTTTTAGATATGATCCTAAAATTTTTACCACAAATGATCCATCTCGTCTTCTTTTTGATGCAATAGGTTTCACTCAAATTGGATTTATGAATCTCCAGATATAATAGTTTATCCAGAATGCATGTTTCAAACTACTTTTTGGACTAGTCAGAAAGCCTAACGTCCATAGGTTATAAATCCGTACATGTAATGAATCAAGACCTAAAAAATGTACCAAAAATAATTATGTCCATCTTTTAGATTCAACAAGTCTCACTCAATTTTGATATTCCAAGCTTTATATGTAACAGTTTTAGCCAGAACACTTGTTTGAGACTAGTTTTTGGACTAGTCAGAAACCCTAACTTGCACAAGGTATAACTCTAAACTTGTAATGAATTGGGATCTAAAAATTGTACCATAGAAAGTTCAATATGTACTCTACAACCCCTCCAAGTTTGGATGTTTGAAACATCCCAGGAAAAAGTTATAGCAACATTTCCAATTTGACTCATTTTGGAATCATTGAAGATCTGATACCAAATGTTATACAACAAATTCCCCAAAATGGCATAAAACAAGAAGATGTAATATTCCAATACCTTAAGAACGCAATAAAAAGATGAATAGCCAGCCTTTTTGAGGGGGAAACCTCCTTTACCATATATTTCAGATACAAAACAAGATGAGATGAGATGATCCTAAAGCTAAGTCTCATATATATATATATATATAGGAGACAAAGGGCAAAATTACAATTCTACCAGACCCTCCAATTACAATTAAGGTCCCATCCGATCAATAAAGATAATACAAATACAACAAGATAAATGTAATGTCACAATATATATGGCTTAACAAAACTTATGGATCATCAATCTGCATCACTCTAGCCATAAGAGCATAGTTAGCATAATGATGCCTTTGACCTTCTTGATAAACCTCTTGAAGGAACCTGTTTTTTTAGAAGAATCTTCATTTCCATCTTCTGTACATACATCAAAAGTTTCTTCTTCACAACATTTTGAACTTTCTACATTAGTCATTCCATCAAAATTTTCTTCAATAGTTAGGTGATCATGAATAACACTAAGAATTGATGAAAATGTTTGCATAGAGGAAGAAGTTTTGGAATATATTATGCATTTTTCATCAAATATCACATCTCCAAGGAAAATTTTAGGGATCCATAATTTTATTAAAGTGTAGAAACATTGGTGAATCTTATTAGCTCCTAAATTCCTAGCCATAAAATGTTTGGTGATTTTTTTTATAATCAAATTTCTAAGGATTTTATATAATTTCTAGACAATTTTGGCGATGTTTAGAGTAAAAAACTCATCCTATGGAATTTGGGCAAATCCTTTTAAAAGAAAATATAGATTGGAAATTTATTTTTTGGAAAAAATCTTTGAAAATTAGTCCATGGGCTAAATTTTGCCCCTAAAATTTTCCTTGCATCTCTCTTTATAAATATTTCATTTGTCCTATGAACATACAACCTGTAGGCCTTAGATGATTCATTATAACCAACCATAACACATTTGTGGTATTTCTAATAAAAATTGCTCATTTTTCATGATCATAAATATGAACACACGCATCACACCCAAAATATTTGAAATGACGTACAATTGGTTCTCTTCTACTCCAATCTTATTTAAAAGTCTTATGTTTGACAGTGATTGTAGGTGATCTATTGACAATATAAGTTGTAGTATATATAGCTTCAAACCAAAATTTTGGATCTAAATTTCTAGCGAGAAGCATAGAACTAGCCATTTTCATAAGAGTCCTATTCTTCATTTCTTATACACCATTTTCCGAGGTGTATAAGGGACCATATTCTCTCTTTTAATTCCATTATACTTATAATAGTTATCAAAATATTTCTTCACATATTCTCTTCCATTATCAATCCTTAAAATCTTAATAGATTTCCGTGCTTTGTTTTTCTACAAAAACCTAAAATTCCTTAAACTTCTCAAATGCCTCATCTTTGTCTTTTAGAAAATAAACCCAAAAAATTCTATTATAGTCATCAATAAATGTTAAGACATACCTAAAACCTAAAATAGAAAGATATTCCGATGGTCCCGTGAGGTCACTATGAACTAGATGAAGTGACGTTTTGGATCTCCATGATTTACCTCATCATCTCATGCTAGAACTTGCTAAGGTTATATGCTTCTGCAACCAAATCCTTCCCATTAAAATTAACTGTTTTAAACTTACAAAGTTCATTTTCTACATATACAAAGGCAACCACTTTAAAATTATTATTAAAATCTTTAATTAAACATTTGTCTTTATAAAATCTAATTGTGTAACCTTGGTTTGGAGTTAGAATTGTATCGAGTAAATTTGACTTGAGATTGGGAACTAACATATCATTATTAAATATTCCATCTTCAATTAAACATTTCTACTTCTAATCACATCTAGTATTGTATCATCACCAAGTAAAAATTTATCTTTATTGCAATCATTCAATAACACAAAAAACTTCTCCTTATTATGCGACATATGCCTAGTTGCACCATAATCTATCACCTCTTCATCTTTATTTGGAAGATTAGCTTTAATTGCAACACAGAGTTTTTTTTTGTCTTGAAAACTTATGTGGTCTTTGTTGCATGTCCCATTTCTTTTTGTAACAATCCTTCACATAATACTATGGCTTTCCACAATAATGACATTTATCATATAATGATACTTGTTTTCTTTAAGCAATATTGAAAACTAACCTCACTTGATATTTAATTTCTTACATATTTATTTATTTTCCAATAAAGACAAGTGCATGACTTTCATTACTAGATGACTCTCTTTCTTTTCTTAAGCATTGTTCTAATAACTTCACAATAAGATGAACTATAGTAGAAATTTTAGTAATTGTATCAAACCTTCTAATGAAACAATAATAAGAACTATATCTTCCAACATGGTTATAGAAGGAGCAATTTCTTGATTATTATACAACTCAATTTCTATAAATCACTAGTGAGATTTGAGATCCATGATTAACTTGTATCATGTTTCAATTTTTAAAACATCTTTTTTTATATGAGCGCCTTCTCTCATATGCCTAATTTCACCAAATAGTTAATTAGACACACAAATTTTAATATATGCACAAGCTTCTTCATGTCTTTGATCCCGTTCTCAAAGACTTTTCTGAGTAGGAGGGGCTTCTTTCTCACCAATTAAATAATATTATTTATTCATGATTAAAAATAATTGTATTATATATATTATTCATTGTACTTCTTTCCATTTAGTTTAATTTATAAAAATAAATGTTTTTTTAAAACTAAGTAAATTTAGAAATGATTACATTATATTTATTTATTCACTATAATTTTTTTCATTATAAAATTATACTCGTATTTATTCTTTTGGAGAGTAAGCTAATCGTTAGAGGAATTGTTTTTTTAGCCGTTTTTGTAGGAATATTGATTGCAGGAATAGATTCAGCGTCTTACTCCTAAAACATTTCTATTATACAATTCCAGCAACCCAAAACTGTCATTTCAACAATTTCAACCATATTTTAACAAGAAACTCCCCAAAACTTTCCCTTCGCATCGTCTTGGAAAGTGTGATAAAATCATTCGCTTTACTTCATCTCTTCTAAGATGTTGCAGAGCTTCCAGCCTCTTCGTAGAAAAGAGTTCAGTAATGGATATACGTCTGAGCATGCGCCAGTGGGATCCATACTGGCAAAAGAACATGGAGGTCTTGTAGTAGGAAAGAGCCTTGGCTTCCTGTGTGACGATCCGGCTTGAGAATATGTGGTCATGGGTTTTAAGAATCTCCTTTTCCATGGCGGAAGACGAAATGACCACAGTGGTTTTCATTCCGAGCAAGAGGGTCATCAGCGGCCCGTATTTGGTAGCAAGTTGGAAGAATGATTCGTTGGGTTTCTTACCGACCTGCAACAGATTTCCTAGTATAGGCCATCCCAGAGGACTAGGAGGAAGCCTCCAGTAAGCCCTCCTCCTCCACACATCGAAAATGAAGATGATGATAACAGTGGTTCCTAGCAGCACAGAATACCAAAACAACCATCCAAGATCCATTGGGAACCCAAGCTAAAGAGAGTATGAACACGAAACGAAATGTTGTCATAAATCATAGACCATAAAAAGTGCTAAGTAGCTTTAGCTTTGTCACTAATACAAGGTGCTTTACACGCTTTAGCTCTTTTATGGTCTGTGATTTATGTCAACCATAGGCTTTTCAACCATTGGTTCGTCGACTCAGTCAGGCCTTTGACTCTCTAAATCAATAGTCTAGTTGACTACTTTACTAGATGATTGTTGATTATCGATTAATTATCTCCAGAAGTTCTAGAGGTGTGGTGAACCTTCATAACCTTAAGCTCCAACAAATGGTAGCTAATATTTCATGCAAAATGTCATTTTTAACAAAAGTCGAGGCTCAACTGAGAATATTAATTTTCCCAATCTTAATATCATCAACTCGTCTTACATATCATTTATATCGGATTTGAAAACTTTCAGTACATCGTAAACCAAACACCCAACAAAAGTGTCGATTCAATCACTAAATCAATCACATGCCTATGAATGATAAAGAACAACTTCAAAAACCTTGGATACATATGCATAGAACTTAAAAACAGGTAAAGGATGCAAGATATCTATATTGTACAAGGGAATTATTAATAATCACATGTAGAATATGAAATAAGCACATAAAAAATATGGTAATAAAAGTAGTCTAATGAGACAATCACTTATAACCATGTAATTACATGAGAGTAGAGAAATCAAAGGCATATTTAATTAAATCAATTGTGATGAGAGACATACCATCATCAAGTTAAATAAACAAAAATAGGGCTAAGGAGAGTTGAATTAATGGATGTCAAGACTAGAGAGGTAGATGACAAGATTTTTTCATCAATGATCCAAAACATAACCATATATTGAACCCTAAGTTGGGATCCAAGATTTTATTTGAAGAATATATTAAGGAGGAGCCTATCTACTAGTGGAGGAAGATATGGAAGTATAAATGACAATTAAAAGAAAAAAGTAAGATATGGAAGTATAAATGACAATTAAAAGAAAAACAAATTTTGTAGTGGTCACTTAATAAAAAGGTATTTACCTAGGAGAATATACAAAATAGAAAAAAAAACGCCTATATGGTGTTGATAATCACCTACTCATTTTTTCCCTAATACTAAACAAGTTTGGAAGAAATTAAACGCATTACATGCTCATGATCTAAATTTTTTTGGTTTTGTATTTTGTTTATATAGATTTTTGACTTTTTTTATTTTTTTTTCCGTAAAAAAAATAAGGAAATTGCATTTCTCAAAAACTACTAGTTTTGCTCATAATACTATTCAAATAAAATATATCATATTTTTTTCATAACATCTATCCAAGCAAAAGAAATAAGATATATCAGTATTTCTTTCCTTGAAGATAGTGCCTCCCCAAATATTGAAGCTTCTTAATATTTTTTTCCAATGTTAAAATTAATAAAGGCTTAAGAGTAGACAACTCTATAAAGTTGTTTATTCATGGCCCCAACCGGTCCCTGTATTGGATTTTGTTGTTTTTAGACAAGTATATCACTCCTACTACTCCACTTAAACTATTGTCTCTTTGCACAACAACCTCAAAAAACAACCATGGAATATGTCAATTTATCTCCACTTATTTCACCTACCAAATATTAATTATTTTGCTAACCTGAGGAAAAATATTGAGTATGGCTAAGCTCCAACTTGCACGTGAAAGAGGAGAAATAAAGGAACCTTCAAATAGATTGTAACTTCTAGCAATCCAATCTTGCCAAGCCATGATAAGAGACAAACCCCTAAACACTCAAAGCCCATGATTTTGACAACAGCTCCAGAGGCAATCCTTGACAAAAACAACAACCCAAGGACACCTCACTTGTAATAAAAATTATATCTCCTTCAGAACCTGTAATATATATCTGCAATCCACAATCAAATGAGAATTGGTCTCCTCAACATTTTTGCATAGATAACATCTACCTAGCCATGCTCTATTCCTTCTTTGCATATTATCCCAGGTCAACGCTTTATTGCAAAGAAAAAACCACATTAGTATTTTTTCCTTTGATGGAAAATTGAATTTCTATACAAACCGCCACCACCATTATGGTTCAACCATTTAATTGACACCATCAAAGTACCATGTCCTAGTTTGGAAGTGTAAACACCATGAAGGTCACACATTGAAACCAAAGAATCCTTTCACTATTTTAATCCCACATGAGAGCATGTTAATTGGTTTATATATTCCTTCCATCTAATACCATCTTCATCCTTGAAGCCAAGGTAATCTACATTCAACCAATATTGACCCAATAGTTAAGATTCCCCTTGATCAAAAAATTGTTTCATGGTAAACAAGCCTCTGAATCTAAGTTGCATCACCATATAAACAACAAGGAATGCATAGTATCAATTCATGTCCAAGGATTCCCCCCACTCGAACACTCTACCTATCTCCCACCTTCCACACTAGAACATTACCAATCACTTTAAAGGATAACACTATAGCTTTCCAAATGAGAAAAAAAAATTGTATAGATTTTGCAGGCCTACGAATCCATTCTAGAAGAGATGTCGATTGAATATATTTCTAGATAACAACTTCTTTCCAAATCCCTAGGCCACTAATTAGTCTCCATATACTCTTTTCCGCCAAATCCTTTGAAAAAGAAAATGAATTTTTAATGCCCCATCCTCCCTGATATTTGGGAACAATTAATTCTTTCGGTTTGATCCATATAATTCCCTTTTGATCTAATCTACTTGACCAAAAAAATTGAAAGATTAATTTCCTAATAGAATCCAAAACTCCACGAGGGATCCAAAAGAGGGTCATCCAGTATACAAGAGTTTCCTCCAACACAACTTTCACAAGTACCAAATGCCCTGCTTTTGATAGCCAATGATAGCTCCGATTATAAATACGTTTTCCACACTTTTCTACCAACCAATCCTAGTCTTTTTTTACGTATGATATCAGATTTAGAAAGAACCCAAGATAATTCAGTCCACTATCTAATTCGAAACACTTGTACCGGAAAATGTTCCTATGCCTTAACCGATCCTCCTACTCTATAACTTCTCCTAGAATATATGATTTCCTTTCATTAACCATCATTCCCATAGCTTAATAGAATAACACTAGTATAGCGGAGAGCTTTTCCATGTCTTTGAAAGATCCATCACAAAAATATTAATATATCATCGCCAAGAGAATATGGGAGAACCAAAACCTTCCACCGATATTAATCCATTTGAAACTAGCATTCTCTTTTTCTACATGAATAACCCTACTAAGAACATCTATGACCAAAAGAAAGAGTAACAGAGCTAACATGAAACCTTGCCTAATTCCACATTTAGATCTATTTTTTTTATGTTCCTCCATTAAGCAGAATTGAAAATGAAATAGAAGATATACAACCCATAATCCATTTAATGAAAAAAACATTGATTCCAAATTGAGTCAACACAATCCTCAAGTAGATCCAACTTACCCTATCATAAGCCCTTGATAGATCAATTTTAATTACCACTGACTTATAAATTTTTGATCTAATGGAATGTAAACCCTCTTGTGCTAGGCCAATAGCATCATGGATCTATCTACCAGGAAGAAAGTCAAACTGTTCCTGGGAGATACCTATAGATAACAAAGGGATAATTCTTCTAGCTACAAGTTTGTAGATAGTATTACATAAGAATATAGGCAAAAAATGGTCAAAGGTATCTGAATTATCTGATTTTGGAAGCAGAGCTATAAAGGTACAATTGAATGCAGCTAACAACTTCCCATTCCTTTTGGTTTCCTCAACCACCCTTAAAATATCTTGTGCCAAGACTTCATACAATCCTATATAAAATTTAGTCGAGAAACCATCAGGTCCAAGGACTTTTGGCCTTTTTGAAGTTATGAAGCACCTCCTCTATCTCATTATAGTAGATTCCTTCATCAAAATGAAATTATCCTCTTCTTCAACAATTTTAGGGAAATTATAAACAATTCTAACCACATCCACAAAATTTTCAGGCCCTTTAGATTTGAATAGGCTATCAAAATGTTTGATACCTGCACATAGTATATCTTCAAAGCTATTTACTTCAATTCCCGAATAATTTTTTATTTTCCATATGGCAATACAATTCTTCTTGTAGTTTGCATAATGGTGAAAGAACTTGGTGTTTTCATCACCTTTATCCAACCATAATGCTCTTCTCTTAATTCTCCATTCAACTTCCTAGAATTCTAGAATCTCCCTGCTCCTCTTCTTGAGTTCCATTACAGCAGACTTTGTTTCTTCTGTTAAGAATCTCACTCCTTCCGCATCATTCCATTCTACCAAATGACCCTTGAATTCTTTTAGTTCTTTTACTTTATACTCCCTCATTTTATAAGACCAATCTAATGACACATCTTTTGCTTGCTTAATATTCTTGTAAAATTGGATAGACATTGATTATCGACTGTTAAGATCATAAGGGACCCAAGCATGCTTGAGAAGAGTAACCAAATACTTCTCTTCCAACCAAAGAGAACAAAATTTAAAATGGGAAACTAGTTTTGAACCTACAACAACTATTTCCAAAATTACAGTAAGATGATCAGAGTCACCTATGACTCCCACCCATTTCATGAATTGAAAAGGAAGCTCCTACATACCTTCACCTGCTAAAAATCGATCCATGTGTTTCACAATTCTGACCGCTCCAACTTGCTTGTTACACCAGGAAGGTTTAATCTTATTAGGTGCGATATCCAATAACCCTCCCATCTGGAAACTTGCGCAAGAAATAATCCAACAAGCAATCCTTTTACACAGAAGGATTCTACATCTCAAAAGAACCCAACAAAAAATTTAGGTCCCCCCCAAAAAAACTATATTCTTTTGTTTCATAAGATGATCCTTCAACAACAATCTATCCCAAAAGATCATTCTGTTAGAATAGGGACCATATATATTTGTAAATTTGAATTCCATCCCCAAACCTAAGGAGTACATGACCGTACCCAAAATTGACTCCCTAGACCAAGAATTTATTAATAACATACCCCGGCTTCACCATCCAGTTATGAAACCTCCAGATTGACCTTTTGCATCAGTAAAACAAAACTCCTGACCTCTAATAAGCTTCTTTAGCTCCATTATATTTTTCCCTCCCTTGCTCATTATCTCTTGGATAAATAACACATCAGGATTTATAGCATCAATCAACCATTTTCCAACTAATTTTTTTGAGAGATTATCTATCCCTCTACAATTTAGAGAACATAAAATAATGATATAACCTTTACTAGGGAATCCATTGCTCTAAACATCCCAATGAATGTTTTTTGAGAACCTGCTTCCTCCCAAGTAGCTCTCTCTCGTATCTTATGAAAAGGGGATTTTTGGCCTTTTCCTCCTATTTTAAAAACTTTAGGATTCAAACCTACCCCTCTTGAGCCAACCGTAGTTAAATATTCTGAAACCCCCTCACGGGCTCTAAGTTTGAGCTTATAAGATTATCCTCCACTAAACTCTTAGAATAATCTGAGAAATTCACAAAAGCCTCATTAAAAGACCTATGCTCAAAATAAGACCTCAAAGGAGACCCCAAAGCAAACATAAGTGATAAATCTTTGGCATGCCCAAAACCTTGAGCTATAAGAATATCAAAACATAAAGGAATCAGGTTCTATAAATGCTAACCAGAGGCTGCCTCAATTGGACTAGTTTCCATTGCCATGAAATCTTCAACAATAGCTAGTGCAAGAACAATATCATAAACAATTACTGGCTCCTTTGCCTCCAAAATCAACACCGTCTCCTTTGAACAATCCAATTCAGAGTCTTGAATATTAATCCTTGTTTTTTGACCTTGGCTTGATGCTACTTTCTTCTTAACCATCTCCAAGACCTTCTACAAGGGAGATTCCCAATTTTTCTTGTTCTTTGTAATATATGGAACCTTGGAGACCCATTCTCTCCTTTTGAAAGAAAGTGAGCAATCCTCCATAAGATGTCCATACATATGGCATCTATTGCATTTAAAGGGAATGCTTTGATAGTCCGAGGCTTGAATGTGTGAATGGATACCTTTGTGGAGTACAATGTTTTTCGCAAGCCCCTCCCGAAGATCTAGAATCACTAAGATCTTTTCCAAGCTCATTCTTCCAGTGCTTAGATATGACAAATCTGCTTCCACAAAATTACCGAATGAATTACCAATTTCCTTAAAAATGCCCTCCAACCATAATCCAAATGGGAGATTCGACATCTTGATCCAGACCATAACTAGATCATTACTCTTTATTGTCGCATCAAAAAATGGTGATCACTACTTTAGAAAGAGACACTTAATTTCCATCTCCATGATCCTTTAAAAATTATACTAGTTGCATCTTTTGCAGATTTAAACCAGAAAGCAACCCATCCCCATGAAAGAATAAAAGAAACATGGTCATATCCCAAATAATTACTCCAACTCTTGGCAACCCACTCCTTGAGACCACATTCACTCACTCTATGACCCAAAAATCTCCCTACCAATGTCATTTCACAATTCACAACCACATCATTCATGCATATCTCTTCCTCCAACACCATATTTAATGGGCCTATTTTCCTCTTGATACATTTTTTCCCTTGTTTCAAAGACATACCTCTAAATAACAAAACACTTCCCACCTTCAGTAGATTTGCATAAATGTTCCCATAAAAATCCTCTGTTCTACCAAGACGATCCGCAATCACCCCGTCCCCGAGACATTCATAATCGGTAATAATGATTTCTAAAATATCATTACCAATATCTTCAGTACCAACCACCAAAACCCTGGCATCATTAAATCCTCGAGAAACACAATGGTCCTTCCCTAATAAATTATTTGGTTCATATGATGTATTTTTTGGCTTCCTTAAATGAGGGATAGGACTTCCATCAATATTGAGGACAGGATTCTTTAATTCATATATGATGTATAGCATTGATCCTTGATCCCCACCTCACTGCCCAACTGTCCATCAAAGCTTCCAACTACCGATGAATTCCTAACCCTAGACTTAGTACATCTGAAAGCCATACTAGAATCTATCTACCATACTCCTTACCATCCATCCGACAAATTCCTAGCCCTAGCCTTAGTACATTTGAATGCCATACTAGAATCTATCTACCATACTCCTTACCATCAATTAGCTAATGTACTTCTTGAAATTGCAGACACTCCTTACCCCAAGTTCTATGCCTATGCCTCATCCATTACAATTGACCATTTGTTTAATTAGCCGCAAATGCTTTTTAATAAAAATACTTAATAAAACACTTTTAAAATATTAAGTTTAAATATAAGCTTAACCTTAACATACAATATAATTAAACTTAATTAAGTTTAAACTTTTATATATATATATAAAAGTTTAAACTTAATTAAGTTTAATTATATTATTTAATATTAACATTCCAATTTCTTTAATATTAAATCCCACAACAAACCTATTTTGTGGCTTTGCATTTTCTTTATATAGATTGCATATAGATTTGCATCTCGTTTATATCTCTGTACCTCAATGAGACTAGTTGTTTGATTAGCAATATATGCTTTTAATAAAGATGTTTCATAAAACACTTTAAAAAAATTAAATTTAAATATAAGTTTGACCTTAAACTACAATATAGTTAATTTTATGTTAATTGATATTTACATATATATTTAAATATATATTATATATATTGATTTTAATATTAAAATTGAAATTTCTTTAATATTAAATTCTATAATAAATCTATTTTTGTTGCTTTGCATTTTAAAAAATTAAGTTTAAATATAAGTTTTACCTTAATATACAATGTAATTAAACTTAATTAATTTTAAGCTAATTAATATTTAATTATAAATTATATATATTCATTTTAATTGTATCAAGAGAAACTAGGTGTTATACAGCCCAATATGGGGGAGATGTTTTAACATATTTGTGATGTAACATTTGTTACTAACAAAATAATTAAAAACATTCATGTCAGCTCATAAAATAAAAAATTATGGAAAGTATTTAAAAAAAATCTATGTTGGTTCATAAAATAAAATACTATGAAAAGTAATTAAAAAATAGATGTTCATTTATAAAATAAAAACTTAAAACTTAAACCCCTATCTATCAATCAAGAGAGATCAAATTTCTTGAGTTTAAATTTAAAAAAAGAAATACACCTCAAGAAATTGGATCCCTCTTGGTGCTTGATAGATATGGGTTTAAGATGGATCTATGCTGGTATTAATATTTAGATTTCTTTAAAATTGTATACTCTCGTACTACATGGATTTTGAGAGAGTTGAATCAGTTTATACAATTAAAATAAAATGGTTAAACATCAAATATGAGAACATAAACATTCATAAATATCAATTAAATCCATAATAATATTTAATTAATTTGTTATAATTTATTTTATAATCTCTATACCTTAAACATAACCATAACCTAATAATAATAATAAAAATAAAATGTAACTACATTCATATTTTCTATTAACATGTGATTAAATAAAATTAAAATTAAATGTAACTAAATTCATATTTGCTATTAACATGTATGATTAATTAAAATTAATTAATATAATATTGTAATTTTTTTTTGCCTAGAAAAAAAGCGTAATTTCATTTCATCCTTAAGAGTACGAAATTACATTTTGTCGTCTTCACTCATAAAGAGTGGAATATAGGTCTTTTTTAATGAAACATCCTGCATATGATTAATATAAGCTATGATGTTCTCACCACGTGAGCATTAACATCTGTTGCAAAAAGTAGAAAATACTTGTTCATCGTGATCCTGTCATATCATTTTTACAAAGCTATTGAGTGCATCCTGTACAATAACTGTAGAATATAGAAAACTGCAAAGTATCAAAAAAGTTCAAAGTATCCATCTGAAATATAAAAAACAGGGCATCACTCTATGAACGACCGATGATAATAGTCTCTTCCCACCCCATCCTCAAATTCTATAATTTTCCATAGACCGACCCCCAACAGCAACCCATCTTTCGAGGCCTTATCCGCCTCAGAGTTGTTTTCACGGTAGATATGCCTGCAATTAAAAGTTTCAAAAGTGTGAGCGACATTTTGAATATGTTCCAACACCGCAGCAATCCGACGATTGTTACACTAAAAAGAGCCTGACACCCACTAAATCACATTTAAAGAGTCCCCATAAATAGTAATGTTCCTCACTGTACGTTCCAAGGCGAAGGAGATAAGTAGTTTCAGACTGAGAATCTCAGCCCAATTGTTGGTTCCTCTCCCAAACCCAAACGACATCACAAAGAAATGGGTAGGAGACAAGTAGAGTAGGGCCCCTCCCCCACACTGATCATTCTGGCAAGCCCCATCAAATAATCCCCAAGGCTGAGAGCGATCTATATCCATAGGTTGAATACATCTGACAGAAGTAGAAGGTTTGAGACGTTTGCATGCAAGGAAGATCCCACATCTATTAATAGCCGATAGAGTAGGTAGCCCAGCAATATCTGAAAACAGACATTTGTTTCTAGATAACCAAATCCCCCAGATTATAATGAGTGGAAGAGATTTAAAAGAAGAAAAGGCAAGATTATGTGACCATCGTCTCCAAGCATCTTCCAAAGTCTTTCCTGTCCATTGGAACATTACTTTTAAGATTCTAGAAGCAATATTCCAAACCTCAGAGATAAAACTACACTGTAAGAAAAGGTGCATCACATTCTCCTCCGCTTGATTACACAGGTAGCATTTGCTTGGTCCATGTAGGATTCTTCTCTGCAAAAAGTCCCAAGTCAATACTCTATTAACCAAAACACACCACATGAATAACCTTACGTTATGAGGGCACTGTAGCTTCCATAACTTTTTCCACCACCATACCTGATCTCTATCCATTAAATTCTCGCTGATCCACATATATCCTTTTTTTGGGGTATAGTTGCTTGAGGGATCCCCATCCCAAACAAGTGTGTCTTCTTGTTCATTCAAGTAAATATGATCCTTGCTGAGAGCCCTCAAATACTACCTTAGCTCATCCTCCAGCTCACCTTCCAAACCAAAAGAATCAGCCCTCCTCCAAACAGGGCTTCCCATCCATTCATGCTCCAAGTATGCCAATTGATTAAGATAGTGATACTCTCTATAACCCAACTCCTCAATCAGCTCAGCTGACAACAAATGTTGAGCTTCACAACCCACCTAGGGATCACAACCTATTCTCACTCTGTGCCTATTACCTACATCCCAAACCAGATTCTGTTCAATAACATGAAAAGAGGATACAACTGCTTTCCAAATGCAGGACCCACCTTTATGATATTTCTGTGGTGACCGAATCCATGATTCAACAGAGACCGGCTCAACATATTTATGAACCATAACCCTTTCCCAGAATCCCCCAAACTTTATTAAACACCAACCACATTTCGCAGCCAATGCTTTGGAAATATGAAATATTTTCTTGAGTCCCCATCCACCCAATGCTTTTGGTACTGCAATTCGATCCCATTTGACCCAAGGAGTAACATGAGCATCCTCCTTTCCATTCTAGAGAAATCTAAAACAAATTTTTCTCGCTGAATCCAAAATGCCCTTCGGAATCCAAGCTAGTGACCTCCAAGAGACTGGAATAGCTTACAACACCGACTTAACTAGAACTAATCTCCCAACTCTTGATAGCCACCTGAAGCTCCAACTTTTTAAATTTTTTTCCAATTTTTCCAATAACCAACCCCAATCCTGATTTTGATAGTCATTTGGCTTCAGGTTGAATCCAAGATACTTGAACCCTTCCGAAAGGGTAAGAAGAGTGAAGGGGAACAACTCAGAATAAGTTTGGAGTTCCTCGTCTCTTAATAAGGAAACAGTAAGAGAGGATTTCCCAGCATTTATTTCCATCCCTATTGCTATTGAAAAAAGATCCAAAATTTCCTTGAGTTTAAAAGCATCCCTTCTGGAACCCGAACAAAATATCAAAATATCATCGACAAAAAGCAGATGAGTGAGAGAAATTCCAGGAGCCACCAAGATACCCTCAAAATGTCCCAGGCGTCTTGCATCTTTAATTGCCCGACTTAGACTTTCAGCCACCAGCAAAAATAACAGTAGAGATAAAGGGCACCCCTGGCGAAGGCCCCGACCAGCATGAAAAAATGGAGTCACTGCTCCATTCATTAAGATAGAGAAAGATACAGTGGAGATGCAACTCATGATCCAGCGAATGAAACCAATCTCAAACCTAAATGAGTAAGCATAAGACGGATATAAAGCCAACTAACCTTGTCATAAGCTTTTGAAAGATCAATTTTAAGGACTGCTCCTTTCAATTTTCTGGTTTTGATGCTATGCAATCCTTCCTGGGCAATCCCAATAGCTTCATGGATCTGACGGCCTTCAAGAAACCCAAACTGTTCCTTTGAGATATGAGCAGATAAGATAGGTTTGAGTCTGCTGGCAATAACTTCGGTAACTATCTTATACACACAATTGCAGAGATATATAGGTCTAAAATCATTCAGATTTGAAGGAGAATCCACTTTTGGGATTAGAGCTATGAAAGTGGAATTAATGCTGGCTGGTATCCTGCCGGCCCTCCTAGTATATTCAACAAGTTGTAATAGATCCTCTCCAATAATATCAACAAGAGCAATGAAAAATTCAATGGTCCATCCATCTGGGCCCGGACTCTTATCCTTCTGAAAGCTATTCAAAACCTCTTTTAATTCATTGGCCGTAATGGGGTTCATCAGCTTCCTGTTGTCTTCATCCTCAACAAAATGAGGGAATAGTTTTGATACCCTTATAACCTCCTCAATGTTCACTCTATCACTAACTTTTAAGAGGTTCTGAAAATGATTAACCCCTACTCCAGCAAACCCATCAAAAGTAGCATGAGAAATACCTTCTGCATCTTCAAGATTCCAAATTGTGTTAGCTAATCTTCTACCTTTTGCATATGCATGAAAAAATTTCAAGTTTTCATCCCCGCTTTCCAACCAGATGGCCCTGCTCTTCAATCTCCAAGTCTCTTCAGATTGCAGCAAAATCCTGTTACGCTGATCCTCCAACTATACAAGATAATCCTTCGAAGCTTGAGAACCAAAACCACCTCCAAACCCTCCTGAGATGGAAGATATTTCTTCCTCGATAATCTTTAGAGTCCTTTCATCCCTAATTCTCTTTTCAGCTGCCCAAGTTTTGATTGGATCCTTCAGGGTTTTTATGTTCTCATCAAAGTGAAATGCTGCCGAATGTATCAGCCCAAGATGGTAAGGAATCCAATACTGATGAAAAATCTCAACAAAGGTAGGATCCTTAAGCCAGATCTTGTTAAATTTTAAGGGAGCCAGAGGCTTTTCAGGCCCAGGCTTCATGTCCAGGAAGATAGGTTCATGGTCTGAGCATCCTCCAGACCCAATCCATTGCCTGACATAGAAAAAAGACTCAACTAACAACTCAGAGAGAAAAAAACGATCCAATCTCTTCGCCACCCTTTCCAAGCGAACCCTCCTATTCCTCCAAGATGATTTTAAACACACAGGATCAACATCGACCCAACTTCCTTCAATGAACTTCCTGATAAAAAAATTGGTGAGTGGATCTACATGAGCATGGGGGCCCCAAACTTCACCTTGACCCAGAGAAAAGTTGAGATCCCCCCCCAAGATGACAGAATCCCCTTTGATCATATCCCTTGCCAGCAAAGAATTCCAAAAAGGTTCCCAGTCACAATAGGATCCATAGCTGTTTACAATAATAAAGTCTTTCTCCAAACCCAAAAACTTACAGGACATTCCTAAGACCGAATGCATTCCCCAGAGAGAGGAAACACATACCTTAGCTTCTTTCCAACCGATCACTAGTCCCCTAGAGCGTCCCCTTGCATCAAAGGCCTCAAATCCCCACCCCGAGAACCAAGATTTTAATCTTCCAATAGCTTCATCACCTCCACACATAGTTTCTTGTAACAACAAAATATCAGGATGTTCAAGCTCCAACATCCTCCGCAGCGCTGGTATTTTTGAGGGAACAGCAAGACCCCTACAATTAAAGGACATAATCTTCATCGGAACCCTTCCTTATGGGTATTGACTGCTCTAAGTGCCCTTTCAATTGAAAGTTGCTTGCCATTCCTAAGATCCGAGCATGCTCATGAATTCGCATGCGAAATGAAAGATTTACGTCCTCTAAGCTTAGATATTCTAGGCTTATCTTTCCCTATCCCACCAGCAGAAGGTTTGTTCATAGAACAGAGGAAATAACCAGACTCAGCAGAGCCCGAGGGGGAGGTAGGCACAGGAACAACTTGTTGTAATACCGGGGAGTCAGTAGGGTTATTCTCAAGGGGGCAATCCAATAAGAGTGTTTTCTCAATAGGGGGTGAGCCGGGAGAAATTGGAGGAATAATGAGTGATGCCAACATATGAGAGGAGATATGTAAATTTTTAAACCCATCCACCCAATCAATACCTGGAAATGACAAGTTTAAAAAAAAAAATTAAAGGAAGGGTTAGGGTAGGGAGCAGAGGAAGTACCAGCTGCCAGATCCAGAGACCGAACAATATTCTGCAGAGGACCCACCGGAGCAGTGAGCACTGGAGGAGTATGATCAACTTCGGATGAAACTGCGACCAAATCAGTTTTTGGCACTAATCCATCCTCCCCCACCAATCCTTCTTCCTCCAAAGTGCCAGAAGGCACCACCAGCTGTATAATCTCAGGTTGACCTTAGACATCATCTCCAGAATCCACATTTGCCACCTTCTCCACCATCCTACACTTCAAGGAGTTTCCAAACATCATTCGAACCGGCAAAGTACAATCAATGGCCGGATGGCCATACTCATGACAACGTCTACAACGGAATGACACATTTTCATAATCAAGGGTTTGGGCATAGGTATAAGGTCCCCATTTCAGATCCATACCATCAAATAACCCATCTCTAACATTTATACTAACCAGAATGTGCGCAACCTTTTGAATTGATGTTGCCACAAAGGAAAAATCCGCATCCAGGTAGGTTCCCAATAGATTACCTATCCTCCAGAAATGCTCCTCAGCCCAATAGTGTAAAGGTAGCCAAGGTAGGTGGACCCAAAGCGGGATGGTGTCCATCCATTCACGACTTGCATCAAATAATGGGTTCCATGGCTTGAGCAGGAGAGGTACTTTGAGAATCGACCAGTTCATACTTAAGGCCCATTGTGCATGAGCGTCCGAGGAGAAATGAAAGGCAAACCATCCCCCCGAAAGGGCCACCACACGAGGAACATACCCACAATGACCATACTAGGCCCCAAATGCCCACTGTATGACCGTATTAAGGCTCACCACCCTACCATAAACCCTACCAACTAATACAGATTTAACCATGCCGACTATTTGCTGGAAACCAATGTCTTCCCCTAAAGCATAGTTCGGGGCCTTACCGAAATTTTTGAGCCATTTTCTCCTACCTTTTGAACGTGAACAAGGTGGTGACGATCTCGCAGAATCCTCCTCCCAAACAAAATCCCTTTGAATTGAATCCACAGTCGGGCTAGAGAAGCCACGTTGTTCGGCAGTGCCCAGGTTTGCAGCTACATATCCATCCGAAGAAGAAAAATGTGAACTCCCTTCCGCCTTTTCAAACCTCACCAAAGATTCCACACTGTATCCCCACACTGGGGATCCCGAGCTGCCCGACGAGTTTAGAAAACCCTGGATATTCCCAAGCTCCAAACTTAAAGAACCAGACGAAAAGGTGGGAGTGTTGTAGCCTTTGACTCCCCAAATGCTATCACATGCCTCCGCTTGCACCAGAACCTCGTCTAGACCATTCCAATGCGGGGAGAGCACCGGATTCGAAAGCACCGGTGAGAAAATAGTATCCAGAACCGAGTTTAGTTCTAAAACATGAAAATAATCAGTCAATCGGCAGCTTCCATCAACAAGTCCCCCAAAACTCCCGTTGCTTGAGAAATCCCTGAAGGCGCCAGGTGGCGAACGCCAAATGTCCCTATGATGCAAACTGTCACTCTCGTAATCCACCTCGTCTAGTGGATCCATGCTCGGTAAACAAAGAACCTTCCCGATGAAGGATTAAGGATAAACAAAAACTGTAATAAAAAATTACCCACAGGTTAAAGATAACCTTTAACAGTTTAGAAGAGAGAGCCACCTCAGTGATCGTGTAGCCCCCCTGGCAAGGATGATAGCATCACTGCCGCCTGCAGAGGGCTACACAGTAAGCCCCTCCGTCATAGCAGACCTAGCCTCCAACCATGACTGCCAACGTCTGGTTCTAGGGTTTTTCAACCATCACACCCATAATCCATGTAGTCATCATGCCCACCAGAAGTATGCACCACGGAGTTCAATATAATATTGTAATACTTTTAATTAGTTCATAATTTATAAAACTAATTATATATATATATATATATATATTAATTAGGGGAATTGGTAATCGTGCTCCACACACCCCCCAAGCATAGGACACAAGCAATTGAACCACCAATGAACCACACTGAAAACTAATTATATATTATTAATTAAAGTTGGAATTAATAGTTTCGAGAGATGTATTATTTAAAGTTGGAATTTAGTTTCCACAAGGCATGTATATATAATTTTGCAACCGATGTGTGGATAGCGCTATTAAATTCAAGTTTAAATTTACTCAATAATCATGTATTAACTTTAAATTTAGATTTGTTCAATAATAATATATTAATATATAAAAAAATATATCATATTTATAATAATATATTAATATTATTATATAAAAAAATTGATATTATATTTAGATTTGTTTTATTATAACTTATTCATATATAAAAAATATATCATATTTATAATAATATAATAATATAACTATATAGAAGAATTGATATTATATTTGATGATTTTTTGACCAAGTATTTAGTGGTAATCAAATTAGAAGAGAGTTGTAGTTGAATTTTAACTCAAATTTTAACTTAGATAAAATTAGTCATTTTAATTTTTTATTATCAATTATAAAATAAAATTTATATTTTAAAATTTTAAAATTTTAAAATATTCAAATTTTAAAATTTTAAAATATTCAAATTAATACATAAATTTAACAAATTAATTATATTAAAACAAATTTGACTTGTAAACTTAAACAAGCGAATAGTTTTATTTTCTGGATTTTTTGGTTCAGAATCAGGGCTTTATATATTTTCTGGATTAAGTCCTATACTTGAACATGCACTTTTGTTATTGGATGCATAGACATCAGTTTTGATAGTTTGGATCGCTGTAAAAAAGTGAATAATCTCATTTTGTATTCATATTTATTATGTCAATTTGAGAAATGGTGCAAACTTCTATTATAATATTTAAAATCCCAAATCAAAGTTTGATAAAAATATTTTGCCATCACTCGATAAAACAAAAGTTGCGTGCAGCTTAGTCCCTGCCTTTTAGATTAAAGAAAAATACAAGATAGTTAAAAAATAAACTATTCAAAATTATTTATAAATAATATGATTTGATGTGATTACTTAAATTCAATGATGGTCAATATCATATTCCTATGGTTTGAGGTCGAGACATAATATGATGATATTGCATAGGGCAAGATATTTATTTGGGTCCATTCTCATATAGACTAATGATCAAACAGAAGCATATAATGATGATGTTGCATGGTGCATGATATTTATTTGGGTCCATTCTCATATACACTAATGAGTCATTGCATAGACGGTACTTTCTATGTTGGGATTTTGTTACACATGCATACTATCCTTACTTCTTTGTGTTCTATTCTTGAATTTAGTGAGAACTGGCTTCTGTCATATGTTGGGTGCGGTTTCCCACAAAAAATGCTTCTATGCTTCCATTATATTACAGTTGTAGTAATTGACTTGGTTAGTGAGACCTGTCACATGTTGGGTGTGGTTTCCCACACAAAATGCTTCCATGCTTCTATTATATTATAGTTATAGTAATTGACTTGGTTAGTGAGAACTTTCTCATGTCATATGTTGGGTGTGGTTTCCCACACAAAATGATTCTATTCTATTATAGTTATAGTAATTGATTTGGTGCAGTCGAGACATATATTACCTTTGTGTTCTATGATTCTTGAATTTAGTGAGAACTTTCTTTGTCATATGTTGGATGTGGTTTCCTACACAAAATGCTTCTATTATCTGATAGTTATAGTAATTTACTTGGTGCAATGGAGACAATTATCTTGGGTTTTCACACTACATTTTGATGTTGGGAACCACAATCATGGTTCCAACTTCTTGTTCCAATGATGGTAAGAGATGGTATAATTACCTCTTCACAATATCTTTGATTTTAGATCTACTCTAGTTTTGTGGAACCTCGAGGTGATTATGTGGAATGCATCCTTAATTGATTATTCATTTGAAATGGTATGACAAGGTGGAGTGATACTTACATTGTTATTTGTTGTTGGGATCAATATTGTTCTATAGTTATTATTTGGAACACATTTACCTACAGTTGTTGGTGGTTCTTTTGCATTTACATAAATGATTCATCTCTCTGGAATATACTAGACAACAATATTGAGGTATGCTTGTGTAGATACCAATAAAACCTGATGCAATACCTATGTTTTTTATGTTCAAGCTGCAAATTGACTATGGACATTATAAATTATGTTCTCGTGAGGATTAAACTTAACATTACCAAGGCCATAACACTCGTATTTGTTCTTACAAATATTTATTATTTGTTCTTACAAATATTTATTTTTACCATGTTAGCTATCCTAAACCATGTTAGCTATCAAAGGAGCATTGATTGTCTCTCAAGCTTGCATAGCATCCTCGGTTATAGCCAACATTTGGGTATCTCTTCTTTGTATGTCATTGTACTAGCATCTTTAAAACACATCATAGGTCTTTTGACATGCACTATATGAGATATATCCACCATGGTTTCTAATTCGAATCTCCTAGGGATTGTTTTAGGTTTTCTAATCCACTTGGTATGACACCAATTATAGCTTTGGTTGGACTAAATGGATTTTTTGAGGAGTGGTTTTCCTAGGTTAAGTAGCAACAATTCAATGAAATTAATTAGTAGCACCTTTCCATTTAGACATCATTGCCTCAATGCTTTTATCAAAATTTAACATTCAACAATAATCTCAAGATTTTAGTGCTATGGACTGGTGTTGTTCAATTCCTATCTATAGTCCAAGACTTTATTGGATGATATATGAAATGGGATATTCATGTAAGTGTTCTAAATCTAACGAGTGGTTTTAAACATTAGAGGCCTCAAGCATTGATACCCATCTCTCACATTTGCACTTAAGGTCCATAGAACATACTCCTCTACCTTGTCATGATTATAATATGTGAAGTATTATTCAAATGGATGTTGTTCACAGGCCTCAAGCATCAATACCCATCGCCAACATTTGCACTATAAGGCCCATAGATCAGACTCCTCTGCCTTGTCATGATTATAATCTACCAAGTAGATTTGTTAAATATCATTGAACAATAACTAGGGGGTTAGAGGAACACAGTTGTAATAACACACTGAACAATTTTAATATAAAATTTTAAGTCTAACACCTTAGACTCTGGCAGTCCAAAACCCTAGGTTATGCTTGATAGCAAAGACCTGAATGAAGAGATTTGGAAAAATGAGACTTATTCACATATCTAGAAGACCTGTTATACTAAATATTTGAAAAATATAACAAAATGGAAAAGGGAGATAAACTAAAGAAAACAGTTGTAAGCAAGTTGATAAACTGAAATATCCAAATCTAATACCTACAAGGTTGAAATGGCACATAATTGGGCTGAAGGATGGGACTGAACAAAGAATACCACATGCATAGAGTATTGCAATATTTTAGCCAAATCAAGATACACCATGCATTTTCCTAAATAGTGTATATATTTAGTGAATTGCACTTTAGCTACTACCTTGGTTTTCAACAAAAGGCTGAACTTTATATTCAAAACAGATATGCCCCTATTGTGAATTTTGAATCCCAAACAAAGCATATAAATTACATGTCTGAAGAGAAAGGCTATCATGCATTAGTCTATGAGATCTTAGTTGATGCATCTCCTTTTGTAGTCTTCTCTTCTTGTCTATGAGTGACTCATTACACCTCCTTAGAAGCTCACGGTCCATGCCCATCTTCTTGAACTTTGTTCTTAACCAAATTAACTGCATTTGAATTATTATAATAACATAAAAGTGCTAATAAAATAAAATAAAGCTCCCTGAAGATTAAAACAAACTCAAAACTTTGTTGAATGACAATTTTGCAGAAATTTTATTGTTTAAATTGCTCTTAAGGATTGCATGCTAAATCATTTAGCAGTCGATTAAAAAAGGGATTTCAAATATTAATGTAGACATGTACGATACAAATTATCAATAAAGAGCACGTGCCAACCTTGCTTGTCCATTCTGGAATCACACTTCAACTTGTCGGGGCGGAGATTCAATTGTCTAGACAGAGCTTGCTTTTGATTTTGAAGAAGAAGAAGGCCCAAATCATGATGATAGAACAAACATGTGAATCACAAACGTGAGAGCATTAGGTAGTATATAAATAACATGGTTAAACTTATAGGTTTGGGGATCATGTTCTTGTTGAAGGTTTCTTCCAAAAGAGCACTCATTCTTGGACAGTTTGAGCATCTTCTTGAAAGATGAAACAAATATTTTTTCAAATAGAATATTCTAGAGTGTCTTCTTCATAAAGGCTTGTTCCTCTACGGAGTGAGATTGTTATTAGGAAGGTCAACCTGAAAGCCTTTGATCATAGCGTAGCCAAAGGAATTCAGGGGATTTTTTACTTCAAGGGCAAGGCAAGTGTTTTGAATGAGTCATTTCTTTGGTAAATAAGATTGAATAAATTTTAATTACAATCCACCTCGCAAGTGTTGTCATGGGTAGGTTAAGATCATTTTTAACTAAACTCTGGCATGTGATATATTGAAATAAATTTTAGTTGAATAATGCACCAGGTGGATGAACCTTACAATGGGGTTCTAGATGACCTATAGACTAGAATTTTAATGTAAATATAATAAACAGAGTGATATATGCTATACTTGATATTTTGTGATCAGTGAAGTAGCTTACTTGTGCAGTCGAATCTCTTAAGATTCTAATTTTTATTTTGTTTGGAATCTCCACTATCTACAATCCTCAAAATTATCTCATAAGATCCCAATTGAAATTTGAGGATTGTATGTAGTGGAGATTCCAATCGGAAATAAATGAGTCTGGCATTGGAGCGTAGGTAGTGGAGAATTGCAGAGCTGACACTAAAAACTCAATGACCAATTACAAGATGAAAAGTATGGCACTAGAAACATCTATGATTCCATCCAGATAGTCGTGGGTTGATATGTAGAAAAATCTATAGAAAACCTTCGTACTTAAACCCATGTCAATTCAGTAGAAAAAGTGATAAGATAGTAAGAGATTTTACCCGCTCTAAAATTATTTGTAGTTTATTTATCTTTTGCATATATAATGATATGTGAGGGCATTCTCATAAAGGGAAACCATCTCTATCCAGATCAAATATTCTATTTAAAAATATGTATTGAACACTTCCCAAGTTCAATGGTTGCAAAGTTTTTGGAAATATATATTATGGGTGTTGTGAAAAATAAAAATAAAAATAAAACAGAGATCTACCTAAATTTATGTTTAACTTAACATTAGGAAGATATTCCTGAAATTTAACCTGAAACATAAATGACAATCCTGAAATTTATCTTACAATAACAGTAAACACATATTACTATTAAAATACTTAAAATAACAGTAAAGATATATTATCACTAAAATACTAACACGGAATAAAATCAAATATTAAAATTCACATCAACTACCATCAACTACCATTGTAATTTTTCCCTTACACATCTCTGCCGCAATTTTACATAATAACCAGAATATGACATTTCTGAAACCCTGACTTAAGTAAACTCTACCTTTAAGTTAAATAAATTTTAAACTTTTCACATTATTACTGCAATTTTTCTCAATATAAAGTGTCCCTTAAATAGCCCCCACCTTTAACTTAAATGAAATTGTGAATAGCACTATCTTATTCATGATTTTAAAGCACCAAATAATCACCCAAATTTATGACCTTTAACTTAAATGAAATTGTGAATACCACTATCTTATTCACGATTTTAAAGCACCAAATAATCACCCAAATTTATACACAAATCTAAACTTGCAGTCTTGAAAAGGAAAAGCTCCAAACAAACGCACAAATTTATGCAGAAATCTAAGTCTTAGCACTCACAAAAAGGGAAAGATCGTACCATTTAACTGACACACCACGAGAACACTGTAATAAGAAGACACGAAATGAATCTTTCTACTTGAGAAGTTAATTCAAAATCCGTCTCTATCTAAATATCTTGATTTGCATATAATATGTCAAAATCACCATATAATATGTCAAAATCACCATATAATCTGTCTAAATATCCCGATTTGCATGTAATCTGTCAAAATGTCTTGATTTCTTGATTAGCAATTTGAAGATCATTCCCTCAATTTCCTGGGCAAATTGGCCTCAGCCTAAGATTTTACTATCCATGTTATGCCATTCTCCATCATTTCCATGTAATAAAGTGAATTAATTCTTTCCATAACAAAAATACCTCTTCAAATCTTTAATTTCAATTATCTAGACTATAAGGTGGTATAAAATATTTGTGCACATCCCTGCGCTGTGAATCCACACAATGTGTGCATATTAAAAAAGTTTATATTACTCTGTAAATAACCATAACCGTATCTCTTTCACGGATCCCAATTTCAATATTTCTATGACCTTCAATATTTACTCAAAACTTTTCTTTTAATGGAAAACGCACACATCAGTCAAATCTCAACAAGAGTTTTGGATAATACAAATAATGACATTATGAATACTGTACATCCAGGTAATGAAATTATGAATATTGTACATCCGTTGCAGGTAATATACAAACAAGGACATTATGATTACTATACATCTGAAGCAGATTCATAACCCCAGTTAGAGTTTGCTAGTTGCCCAAGCCATTTTAACTCCCCTACTCTTTTCCCAAGCCATTGATGTAGGATTTGGCCTTGGATAAGGTTGTTGAAGCTGGGATTGGGCTCGCCAATCCTCATCATGCTGTTGATTTAAAAAAAAAAACCTCTTCTCATAGCCAGACTCGGATGAGTCCCCAAGTCCCGACCCTGCAACAAAACCACAGTGGAAAACGTATAATTAGGAGATACAATCCAACTGTAGAAAATACACCAAGGCTCTGCAAATGTTCAAACTATTCAATAGAACTTACCTATGGTGCAGCGGCTCCAACCACAACTCCATAGCTTCAACGTTTGCTCTCGAGTCCAGACCCGTTATGAAGTTGCTTCTTCTGGTCACCCACAACTTATTTTTGTTGGAGGTCAGTGGAGGTCCATGATGGTGAGCATGTTTGCCATCTGGTGAGGAATGGATTAGTAAATCAATTACTTACCCGACACCTGTGTCAAATATTATTGCATAGTGTAACATATCAATTCCAAAGTATGATTTATTTTATTTTATTTTTTATTTTTCTCTAATCCGTGCCAATGATAAAAAGAGTCCCATCAAAGCTTTTCGTCTAATCATATTTTGACAAATATAAAATAAATTTTATTAAAATTTAAAGTTAAATACAAAAATATTTTCAACTTTACTCTATCTTTTATAAATTGAATGTAATCATACTAATTAATACCTAGAAGCGGAACATATAGTCTCTACCACAAATACTTCAAATTATAATAAAAGCGATAAGTCAACTATAATTTAATACTAGCAATTGCCCCAGAAGGTGCAAAGGAACGCCGAAAGGAAAAAGAAACATAAAGTAAAGTAGATGTGATGAAGTGAACAAGAGAGTAGTAAAAGAGATGTCATGAAAAGTTCACTACTCATCACCAAAATGCCCGTTTCTCATTTGATAAAGCATCATGGAAAATACAAACAAAAGCTAAAATTGAAGTGAATTTGGATTTTTTTTTTAAATATAGAAACAAACAATGAAAACACTATAAAGAAATATTAACTATAGCAGATTAGACCTATAGTTTCAAAACAACATAATTTGTTTTATTGAGAACAACATTAGTTTTGTCATTTTGCTACACTTCTCTTATACAAATAAAAAAAATGATTAAATATTGAGGATCTCAAGCTAAAGAGAAATGCAATGAAGACATTCATCCATCAAAATATATGTTGAAACTAAACTCATATGAGCTTATCCTACAAGGGTAGCATGTCAGTAATATGAAGATCGAATACATAACTAAAGCTAAACTATTGAACATGTATGTACCAGAAAACTACACTGAACAATTATAAAACATAGAGCGTCTGAATAAGAAACATTACATAATTTAAACATGACTTGCAATACAACAAGATTAACAACATTACATGATGGGCTATAATCCTTCTTAGTCCAAATGCATCCTTGGCGAATATATGAAAAAATATGATCTCTTGCTTCTACTTTTATTAACAGTTAGTCTCCCTCAAATTCATCATCAATGAGATTAGTCATGTATGTATACCTATACATGCATCAAATATATACATAGAGACAGTTCTTCCATCCATCCAATTGGAGATTGAGACTGAAAACAAGTTTGGGCTCAAGGAACATATTCTATAAGCTCAATGTTACAACGAGTGAAGAGTTATTGTTGTAAACCAAAACCAAACAACAATTGTATGCTCAAGAGTCCTTAGATGCACTTTGGTGACCTATGGAATAAAAATGACACAATGATTTCGATTTAACTATGATAATGGCTTAAATTATTAAATAGGTGGAGCAGAGGATTATCCTTCCACTCTCCAAATTATATTTTCAAGATTTTCCTATGACTTTCCCAAAGTTTCCACCTTTGATCGGTTGTTTCCAAAAGTATATTTCCCTCTACCTTCACGAGGAAGTTCACAGGTCTCACTCATAGGATTGCATATTAAGTTTGCATGAAGAATAAATCAATCCATGGATAGTCCAGGAACATTGACAACAACTTCTTCGATCGTCCACACCTCTCCATTTGAGTCTTGGTGTAACAATGATTTCTCCTAAAAGAGCAATCATGACACCATCTACAAGTCTATAGTCCTCTAAGAATGAATTTATTTGTGTTTCAAAGTAAATGGCATCACCTCTAGTAATATGATATTCTTCCATGTAAATCAAAATCCCACTTCTCTCGTTGAATTAGCTAAAGAGAACATGCCTAACAATGTCTACAGGGCCATGAATCATAGATGCCAACATCGATGGATATGTTGAAATATTGAGGATGAGGAAATCTTCTCCATTTATTTGCTTCTCACCAATGCACCTTACATTTACAAACATGGTTGTTGTTGATATTGTACTCAAACCCTGCATAAAAGATAAGCTAATGATATGATTAACTCAACATCAACCAATTTTGAAAAGAAATCGTGTTAATTGTCCTATGTTCATTGCTATCTAATCAAATATTTAAAACAATAGTTGTTGATCATCACTGAAGATTTTGATAACTTGCTTGTATGCATTTTCTAGATCTTCTATCAGAAATCATGCAATTTTGAAAAGAAAGCTTTTTAATTGTCTTATTTCCATAGCCATCCAATCAAAGATTCAAAACAACAGTTGTTGATTATCACTAAAGAATTGATAACTTGCTTTTATATATCTTCTAGATCTTCTAATGGAACCAACATTATTCACCATCAATGTAACTAGTTTATAGAATTGATCATTAACAATTGAGGAAATACAAGAGTTTCATAACTAAATGTTACATATTTTTTCACTGTGGTACTTGTGTAAAAGGTGTAAAAGATTAGGAGAGAAAAGCAGACATGGAAGAAATTGAATGTTCCCCCCTATTATGTAATTTGGAATTGTTGTTTGGATAAAGTGCAATCTCATTTTATTTAACATATTAACACTTAATCAAAGTTCTTGCTATGTTTATTGTCTTTATCCATTAAGCATAAAAAAAATTTAAAGAATAGAGTACAAATTTTGATGTCTAAAAAATTAGAGTCAAGATGGACCAATGTTAGTTTTCTGAATATTTGTTTACATTAATGTGATAATGACTATGTTTATTGTCTTTATCCATGAAACATAAAAAACATTTAAAGAATAGAGTAAAAATTTTGATGTCTAAAAAATTAGAGTTAAGATGGACCAATATTAGTTTTTTGAATATTTTGTTACATTAATGTGATAATGAAGAATTTTTTTTAAATGGGAATTTAATTTAATTAATTTACATATATAAACTCTTACACATTTCATCTAGATAGAATTATGGAGCACAATTATTTAAAAATATTTATACTTGATCACCTCTACCCACCATAAGCTTCAAAATATATTACGGTTGCCCTTCTCACATGCAAGTACACATGCAACAAACAACTCCACTTGTTTAAATATTAATATTGTAAAATATGTGAAGTGTGAGTCCCATCACCTCTATCCACCATAAGCTTCAAAATATACTAGGGTTACCCTTGTCACATGCACATACACATGCAATTAACAACTCCACTTGTTTAGATATCAATATTGTAAAATATGTGAAGTGTGAGTTTTGTAGTTATAGTGGAATATATGATATAAGAGTATGTAGCTATTTAATTGATACCAACATAGTGTCATCTAAACATTGAGTGTGAGTGTTGTAGTTCCCATCACATATTTAGATCTAAACATTAAAATCAATCATATAATATAAATGTTTTAGATCTTTAATTATTTACATTTTATATTAAAAATTGGCTATTATATATGAAATTTATAAGAAAATAAATAAATTTCAACTTCACATATTCACACTTATAAAATATATATATATATATATATATATATATATATATATATATATATATATATATTATTAATTTAAAAAATAACACTTTTTATTTACTTTATTATATATATATATAATTAATTAATTAAAAAAATAACATGTTTTATTTACTTTAGATTAAAATGTTACATTAATATTTTTAGATTTAGATTTTTTAATATTTTTATTATTTACTTTAAAGTGTTACATTAATATTTTATATATTTTTAAGAATGTATTTTGCTCCATAGTATTTTTATACATCTTTTTTTAATTAAGAGTTTTCTCTCTTTTCATGATTTGATGTACTATAGCATTTCAATAATTCATTTAAAATACTAAAATTCACAATTCTTTTAATACTAAAATATTTTCATTCTTTACTTGAGTGATGACAAATCATATTAATATTTATGGTTTGATTTGATATCTTCATTTTTAATACTATTTAACAATATATTTGAAGATTTGATTTTTATGTACATACAATATGTTTCTTACTAACCATATTATTCTAAAGAATGATTCATGTATCCTTATTCTTTATTTAACTATGATAAGTCATATTTAACAATTTTATATTTAGGAGTTTCATATTTATGATTTGATTCATACTTTCACCTTATTGAAGATTTGATTTTCATATACATACTTTGTGATTGGTACAATTTGTGTGTTACTTTAGACTTTCAAATTTATGAATAATATTTTTTTAATGTGATTTAGCCACAAATAATAAGGTGATACAAACTTAAATTTATAAAAATTATTACACTTAATATTAATATTAATATACATTATATATTTATTTAAAATATCTATTGATTCAAAGTAAATTTTCATTCTTTGCTTCAAAGAGACTTGCTAAATTTAATATTTATTAATAAAACCATTTTCTAACTTTATCTTCAATATTGTACTTTAAGGTTTAATTTACATTTTAAAAGCCTTGTAATTTATTTAATGAATCTTCATAAAATTTGACATTTATATTCAAGGGTAATTTATTACAAAATATATATTCTTCACCTACTAACTTTCCTCAGTATTCATATAAGCATATAAGTAGTGAGTATGATTGTTTAATAATAAGTAGTTTATTTTTTCATGTCAGCTTACAAATTTATACAATCTCATAATTGTATTTCTCATTACAAAAACTAATATTTGTTATTTCTGTTAGCTTCCCCTAAGAAAAAATATTAGATACTCACTTAAGGAAAACTTTGTATGGATAGTAACAAGCAACTTTACAACTTAGATGAAGGAGATGACCATGTGTTAATACTAATAAATATAAAACAAAATTATTTTTTTCCCACTACTATAACAAAAATAGACAAAATAAATTGTAGTAGTGATGATGATGATGATGATTAACGTCCACGAAGACCAAATTTGGTCTATCAGACCCTAAGAACGGTTCGCTTTAAAATTTTATTTCTATGCTAAAAAATCTTGGCAAGAAGCTTTCCCAACTCACTATAGTTTTGGCAAGTAAGGAGGTTAGAAATGTTTGTATTATAGAAAATACTATGAAACTCGGATCTATTGTGGGTGTAAGCAATGCACTCTAAAATAAAGTGTTTTTAATCCTCAATGCTCATAGACTCACAAAGATAGCAAACCCTTTCGGCCCATGGCGTTTTAGGAATAGACCAGTGTCATGTTTCGCTATGGAGCTCATGGGATTTAGTTCTTATTTTGGCTATATTAATTTTCTTCTTTGGACTACTTAATACCGAGAGATACTTCTGATCCTCCAGAGTAGGGTTAATGATCTCCTTATAGTATCTTAAGTTGTCCAAAAAATCAGGGACTAAGATAGATGGATCTATACTGATTTATCTTTTCACCTTATCATGTTTTTAAATGGTTTTTAAAATAGTATATGAAGATTCCAAAAAGGTTGAGGTTTACTCATCTTATTGACTATAATTAAAAGTAACTATAAATAAAATAGCATAAATTAACTTTAATCTTGGATTTGTTATATTTGGAAAGAGATCCATCTTAAATTGTATAGATCTATGTTAACCTTAAATTTATTTTTCTTAAAAAAGAATCCATCTTAAATTAAATTGTATAAATCTATATTAACCTTAGATTACCTTAGATTTATTGAACATCTTAAAAAACAAAAAACAAACAAAACAAATTCAAAGGACATGGGAAGGCATTTATGAAGCCAACTCATGATACTTCATGTAAAACAATTGCTTAGTTTAGTGCTTTATTACGGTTGATAAATGGAGAGTTTAGAAAGTTTACCTGGGTCATAAAGATGTAATCCACATCATTTTTTAATGACTCGATTTTATCTTTTCATGGGAAGTAGTGGTTTACATTATTGCTTTATTATGGTTGATAAATGGAGAGTTTTTTTAAGCTTATTTCATCTAAAATTGTTGCTTAGTTTAGTGCTTTATTATGGTTGATAAATGAAGAGTTTAGAAAGTTTACATGGTTCATCAAGGTATAATCCATATCATTTTTTAATGACTAGATTTATTTTTTATGGAAAGTAGTGGCTTACATTATTGCTTTGTTATGGTTGATAAATGGAGAGTTTTTTTAAGCTTACCTTGTTCAGCAAGGTGTAATCCACATCATTTTTTACCGAGTCAATTTTTATTAAAATATTTATGACAATTAAATATTGTTTTTGATATTTTTAATTTATATTTTTAAATGTTATTTGTTTCCATGGAAAACATTATATGACTTTGAAAGCAAATATACATTGAAGTTAATTTTGATATTTTTATTTGTGATTTAAAATTTGTTATTTTTCTACATTAAAAACATTAAATTTATATGAGATAAATAAAGTTTCTGTGTGGGATTTCATAAGCATATCCTAGTATTATGCTTGTGTTTTTGTGCACTACATTAGTAGTTGGAGAAAATTCTCTTATTGTTATTGTTATTGCTTGCTAACACAGAAAATGGTTAACTTAGATAACATACATAGGCAAGAAGTATTGCATAGCATTCCTTCTGTATAAGAAGGTTTTATTCAGGGTTGTTATTGCTTGCTAACACAGAAAATGGTTAACTTAGATAACAAAGATAGGAAAGAAGTATTGCATAGCATTCCTTCTGTACAGGAAGGTTTTATTCAGGGCTACTATGGGGCGAATTGGAAGTGTCAAAACAATCTGGTAATTGACAAAGAAAACATGAGAAACACAAGCTTCTGAAGTGTACTGTAACTCCCTTATTCTATAAATGCATATTCAAATGCAAGTGTCATTCATTGATTACAGATGAAAGAGGCCTTGTTTTAATAAAACAAAATATTTGAAATTAATTAATTGAGGAATCAAGACAAAGACACATTGGAAATGAAACATGAAAGGAAAAGAGTATATAAACCTGAAGAATCAAGTTGTGGGGAACTCACAAGTTTAGAAGATGGAGATAAAATGTCAAATGCCATAAATAATGCCTAACCAAGAGACTTTCGTTGCCCTACAAAAAGGATTTAAATTGGGACTATTCATTTTATTCTTGAATCTTCATTTAAATTATTCTTAAGATTACCGATTTTGCATTTTTGCAATATACTAAGTGTGAGGTGGGAAGACTTGGGTTATCATATCTTGATCTGCAGAACCTTTTCTTTTGTCTTTTGAGACATATTTGTAACACTAGTTGCAAGCATAACTAAAATCATATACACTAGAAGGCGTACAATAGGTTGACTCAAAGAATGAAATTTGAATTAATGATTTGGTGCTTGTTCATCATAATCTTCATCCCAAAGATGAATATATGGAGGGTAACAAGGATATAAAAATATCTATAGATCTCGATGAGGCTAACCTCACATCAAACTATATTATGGATACTAATAAGCTATCATTCACAAATTAGTGTCTCAGTAACTCAATTGTACAGGGATAGAGACACAAGCATCTAAGTCACCTAATTCAAAATCAAGTCTAAATTTGATGATTTTGCACTAGAAGGTGCATGAGAATTCCTTGCACTGAAGTAGTACAACAATCAATTGACAATAACATAAATTTTGAAAATCACGACCAGGACTTCACTTGATGACTGGAACTAATCTTCATCTTATGACTTCACAAACTACACAATCCAGAATTTCTCAATGCCTGAACCCACCACGCATAAACAAAGGTTCAGAAGGGAAACCTAAAGCTAGATGTCCACGACCCCCACATACACGTCTCTGTAAATTCTCATCCATGTCCCTACAAGCCAAAAAAACAAAAAAATCTCATCACTAACCCAACTTTAATTTATTTGAGCCAACCCCGAAACCCATTAAACCCCAAATGCCTAAAAATCCAGAACTCCTAAACCCCCAAAATATTAGAAGACTGATTCCAAAAAGCGGATTCTCAATTAGAATATAAAACTAACATCTCCACAATCCTAGAATCAATGAATCAAAAGGGAAATGCATATTACAAAACCTATCGGCTATGTCACAGTTTGTGTGTACTAACTCTTGGTCCACCTTTTTGCATACGGTAGTTATACCTCATGCATATTCCACGAGGAGGCATGCCAGAGATCTCGCTGAGCCTAGCGAGCTCAATATTCCTTTCTAACCTGTATAAGTACATTTCAGGTCATATTAGAACAAGTAGGTCCAAACATAATATTCTTTGTAAAAAATTGTTGGGAGCTCCACTTTGTTGGATTTACCGTGTACTCTTGTAACCCTTAAGTCTGGGAGTAAGGATTTCATCTGAACTAAACAAGAGTGCCATGGTATGTGTGTCAGTGATAGGGTTCTTATAATCTAGCATAGGAGAGGTATGGAGAACCTAATCATAGTGTACAAGCGTATAGGCCGTGCAATGGAGAAAAATTCAGTAACATGAACCCTTATTAGGATGCACACCCCAAGAATGTGAGGAGTCGACATCAGTGAAAAACCAGAGGGTGAGCACAAATACCACTGGACATTGGGCGATGTGGAAGATGAGATGTGGCGAAATCCAATTAGCTGGAAGGACAACGAAAGTGAACAGTATTTGGAAGGACGATGAAAGTGATAAATGCCAAGATAAGTTGAATGCCAAAATATAAATCAACAACAAAACACACCCTAAATTCCTAACTTCGTCTACATACTCTCATTTCTAAAAGATAATTCAACAGCCAAACACACCTTGAATTCCCAACTTCAGGTTTCATCCACATACTCTCATTTCCAAAGGTTGCGGGAGGTAAAACAATATTCAACTTCGAGAAGATAAACCTTTACAATAATCATTTGGACCGACGATGATAATATATATCTTCAAGTTTGTGCTCTCCATAAATATCAAGAACCCCCACTTCATTTTTGTTTTCACAGGAAAAGAGTTAGCATACCCCTGGAGGCAAAGGCGTCATGAGAACACAAAGTCGGGGGTTCGATCCGGGGTGGGGACTGCCACAACAGACTTCCCCAACCACATCGCCTATAGCAGGACCCCAAGAATATGTGAAGAATCCCCACTTCGTTCTTGAAACAAAACAATAATGTACAATGGGAGATAGTAAAAAGAGGGTGAGGTATAAATATAAATTACGAAATTGGTATCTTTCAAAATTCATATATTTCAAAAAGTAAAAAAAGTCAAATGAGAATCATTATTAATTCAAAAGTGAAAGAGTATTCTAACAAGTTTACAAATTATTCGATGAGGGTACACCTTCCATGATAATAATGAAATACATGTTTAGAGATTGAATAATGAAATACAGCTAGAAATTAAGGCTTGTTTATAACTATTGCAACCAAGTTTCTTGAAACTCATACCCACCATCTCCTAGCAAGTTTAATTTTTCTTTTCACCAATGACAGATCAAAGTATCATTGTTCACCATTGCTTACCTTAATAACAAGTGCCACAGCAATGGCTATGTCACCGCGGGAAAAAAAATGATTTGGAAAATATAAATGGTTACGTTGTTTTAATTGATGTAATTGTTGTTTTTTTAGTTATTTGCCAAAATTTAATTCAGACAATATAAATGATATAGTTTTAAAATGTGAATTATTCAACGTGCACAACATTGGCTTAAAGAAATGAAGAACTTCCAAACCACTTATATGCAGTTAATAGAATCATTTTTAAAATGTAACCTTGCAATGGTTGTCCAAAAGTGTGGGATGAAGGTGATTTTGAAATTATTATTGTATTAATCTATTCCTATTATAATTTCAAATTTTTTTCAATTATATGTTTTAAATAAGTATTAAAATTATGTATATTTAAAGTAGATTAATTACTATTTTATTATTAATGATGAATTAAATAAACAAAAAAATGTTCTCTATTTGTAAACTTCCAAATGATGTTACGTCTCTAAAGTGTGAGAGATAGCTTTGTAAAATACTAACATTGGTCTCTAAAGTGTGAGAGATAGCTTTGTAAAATACTAACATTGACTTGGAATTAAATTTGAAATCAAACTCTTGTGATTAAGATAAAAATGTGATTAAGATAAAAATAAAAAATAAAAAGTAAGTTTGAATGAATGAAATAATTCATATTTTTAAATGATGACAACTTATATTAATTAATTAACTTAGTTTAAGGAACATGTAACTCAGTTTAATGGGAGGCTGTAGCATTCAATACTTGAAAACATTTTTTTTATTAATTTTTCCATCCATAAAAACATTATACAAACCTCTCTATTTGAGATATGAATATGGTAAAAACAAGAGAAAGAATATTAGTTTTCAAAACTGCAATTAATTTGTGTATCCTATTTGGAAGTATAAATACTCTTTGACTCGAAGCTTTTTTTCCATACATACTCTATTTGGAGGTATAGGTTCCATCACTAATGCCTAAAAGTTGGACTGATGCCAGACATTGTTGTTGTTGTTGGTAATTACCATAGATAATTCTATAACATGTGAACTGATGATTTAAAATAATAATAATATGTTGTCTAATCAATGTTCATGGATCTTTGCTTATTGGATCTTTGCTTATTGGTGTACATAAGGAAATCATTGTAAAATTTGAAAATATCAATATGAGTGTTGTCATGAGGATTCACTTTATCTCTTGAAATATTTCTTGATATAGGGTTGTCCATAAGAGCTTGACTCCTTTACCCTGTAACTTTGACTCGGCTCTTGCAAGATTGAACCTACAATAATATCAAACTAAACCCAGTAATCTTCTTAATTTATCTAAATTTATTGTGGTTTAGGTGGACTTGGACGAGGTCAAAAGCATTTCCACGAGAGATCAGACTAACGCGTGTTATTACAATTGATGGAAAATGTCTATAATGCAACATACTTTGGCAAATGTACAGGATCAAACTTGGAGACGAACAGACTCATGGGCGTGGACATCAAATGTGCAACATGTGAAGTCTTACGTGGGCGTGGACATCAACAGTCTCATCTCAGTGAACTCCCATCCTGCTGGCTATTGGAATGGGGAGAACTTCAATGGATTCAGCCTCAAGAGCCGACGCAACATACAGGATTGGATTGATTATGACCATTTTCATAGCCGGCTCAGCGTTAGCATAACATTAGCCGGCTTGCCGAGACCGCAGAAAACCTTGATATCTCAGATGATCATTATACAGAACATTCTGCACGAGAAGATGTTCATTGGCTTTTCAGCAGCTCCGGGGAATTTCGGCGAAGCCCATTACGTTCTTGCGTGGAGTTTCACCACAGAAGGCACAGCGCCTCCCCTCAATATCTCGTGTCTCCCTTCGTTTGCTAACCTGTATTCTAAGTGTCCGAGTCGAGGATTCATAGCCGGCGTTACAGTGGCCACTTTGGTTTTCTGCTTGCTGGTGGTTGCTACCGTGTTTCAAAAAAGAGGCAAGTACACAGAAACGATCGAAGAATGGGATCAGACTTGATTGAAGTTCTCTGAGGATTTCTACTGCACCTTCTCAGAGTCCAAGCCTACTGAAGCAACACATTCGTATGAGGTTTCCTTTATAGGGAAACTCAAAAGCAGGAGTGAAAATTCAGAATTCTGGGAAAATTTAGAGAGTTTTAATCCAAGAACACCGGCTCAACAAACAGAGCCTGGAAACTAGAGTGGAAACTAGAGTGCATGTGGGAAGTTTGGATCTAGTGCTATTGACAATCTCTTACAAACTGTGGAGCACTGAGAAGCAGAATCATCAGTGGGTCTTCTCTCTCTCAATCAAGATCATTCAGTTGGTCAGCCAAATGTAAATGCGTAAGCTGAGATGAGAGATTCAAGTGATGGCAAGTTGAGCATTGAATATGACAAAAAGGCCTCTAATGATTTGTTCAGCCCCGAACACGACTTGCAGAAGCTTATGGCATTCGTCGGCTTCCCTCTCAAATTATCGTCTCTCGAAACAAACACTGGTCTCTCTCAAATCATTCAGTGCGGATTCAGTTGATAGAAACCATGAACACCTACGACACTGAAACCGCAGGAATAAAACCCAGTGACAAAACCGACGGAAATAAAACTGCCGCGTGATGAAATTGAGGGCAATAAACCGTGTACGTGGCGAAGTTTAACTGGTTCGGTAAGCGAGGAATCTGTGAACAGTGTCATGGAACACTTTCTCATAGAATGAACGGCTTCGGCGTAAAAATGTTTGTTAGACAAAAAATCTAAAACATTAGGCGACAAATACTTCAAAATATAATAAAAATGATAAGTCAAGGATCCCGTGAATTAATATTACACATTAAAAAAAATTAATTTTACAATAATATATATATATATAAACAAGGCGGCGAGTCCTTGCCCAACAAATTGGTTGTAAAATTCTAAATAAAGTTTGTTAAAATATTTTGTTTAAATCTTTTAAAATATATCGTGGTAATAAATAAATAAAAATTATTATCTCAATGTTACGGATGCCTCATCTGTTTTTAAAGTAAAAATATGGCAATTTATTATTAAAAACAAACCACCTTTTATATAGTCAGAGGCCTTTATAACATATCAACATCATTGCCTAGCAGTGGATGGCAAAGTGTTTGCAAATCTAAAGCACCATATTCCACAAATACTAAGTGTTTGCAAATCTGAAGCACCATATTCCACAAATACCAATCTCAAAATATTGAAGATTTGAAAAAAATAAGATCTAAAAACCTACTTTCAAAGAGCAACGACGTAGATACAATTTTTTAAGCTCCGTTAAGGTTTGAATGTACGAATCCCATTCAAAGACAGATCGGTATCTGTATTGGATAAATTTGTGTATATATAATAAATTTAGAAACATGCTTCAAAATGGACACTATGATAATCCGATCTACGATCCCAACTAAAAATATTTACTATAACAGAATCAATGTGCACAATGATTAATCCAGCAAGCAAGAAAACTACAAATTTTCAAGGTCGCCATTGTTGCACTAAAATCACCAACCATACATATAAAACGAATTGTTTTAATTCACATTAATACTCATGCACCTAGCAGGTAGGTACAAAAAACTAGAATAGGTATATGACGATCATGCATAACAACATTGTTTCTAGTTTTTTCCATTGGTTGTAACTTGGGTGGTTGGAAGGAATGATTGTTACCCTCTATAGCAGACACTACCACTACTTCATGAATGAGCATTTTCATTGGTTGTAGCTTGGGTGGTTGGGAGGAATGATTGTTGCCCTCTACAGCAAACACTACCACTACTTCATGAATGAGCAGACCACCACATTGCTATGATTTTTTTGGTTAAAAGATGAATGAGAAACCTGCAGTTAGAAAGTAAAACCAATTTCTCCAACGCTACAACTCCATCTTTCACTAGCATCTATTGGCTTTGTACCTGCACCAGGTTTTATGGATGGAACAGTTAGGACCAGAAAAGGTCATCGCCAAAGGAAACTACAAACTCATCCAAGCTCTTCCTATGAAGACGATGGAATTTTTCGGCACCGCTCATTCCAAATTTGCAGTTGGATTGAAATGTCTGTTATATATATGTAAAAATCATGTTATAGGCCAATCTCTTCACCGAACATCTTTCTCATGTTCTCAAGCTCCATGACTGTAAATGTAGCCGAGGCCTCTACGGACATGTTCACACCTCCATGCTTTCCAAACTCATGGCGGGCATTAGCTAGGCCTTGGTCCGGATCAACCCATTTCTTCATGATTTTCTTATTGAATTCACCATCTACTTCCTCGTAGGGCCATTTGCTGCATGGAAGCACTGATCACTCCATTGTTATGAATTCAATCCTATTAAAATCCAAATCTATGAGTTGAATGGCCCAAATAAAGAAAAACTTTTTTTTTCATCCGAAAAAAGACATCCCTTTATTTATTAAAAAGATGTGTCAAAAGATACAAACGCCAAACGAGGGTTCTTCTCGAATCCTTTAATAGATCCAAGATCTCCATGACCTCTGTGTGATGCTCAAACGAGCCACAAGAGGTAAATACTAATAACAATTGCATTTAAGTTAAAACGACAGCAGAGCTGAAACTCTGAGCTCCAAAATAAAACGAAACTACAGAAGGAGAAATACTCCCCAAAACTACTCATAATGAGGTTACAATCTGGCAAAAACCGGCATACTAGAACAGATCAACCATACCAGGAAGGATGCTAACAGAAATAGTTTACAGGGGATCCATGTCTAAGGTCCCTTCAGCAACCAGCATGTTAGCTCTGAATTCCTTGTATATCAACAGCCCCAAGTGTATGCCCAGTGCCAATTTAGATAAACTGTTGGCCACCTGGTTATGACAGTGATAAATGTGATTAAAATCAATGTAGGAGAACGCTGTAATCAGTGTCAGTGTCCTCATGCACCAGTGCTGCAGGGAGAGAGATTGTATCCCAGACCGATCACTAGCCCAGTCGATAATGACACGAGAATCACCCAGAATACTAAAATGATGAAGATCAAGGTGCCTAGTCGATAATGACACGAGAATCACCCAGAATACTAAAATGATGAAGATCAAGGTGCCTAGTCGATAATGACACGAGAATCACCCAGAATACTAAAATGATGAAGATCAAGGTGCCTGGCAAAACTTAATAAGCCCCAAAGAGCCAAAAGCTCTGCACGGGTGTTTGTGCCCTTGCCAGCCTTAAACATCAGGTGAAAAGAGTGATCAGTCGAGAGTTTAAGAACCGATCCCGCACCGCAAAAGCCACCCTGCGAGGCTCCATCGAAGTATCCAAGTGGATAAGAAAAATGCCTCTCATCAAAAGGGCCCCCAACTTTAAGTCTCTTCTTTTTCAGAGGCCAAGATGATCTGCTGCCCGTCAGAATATTACCCACTGCCCTCATCACCGAAGGATTTAAATTGTCGAAAATATGCCTGTTTCGAATGAGCCAAATCTCCCAGAGAGTGTGTAGAATGATAGATACAGTCTTCATGGGTAAGTTCAAGCCAAGATCTAAATTGTAAATCAGAAGTGATTGATCCCACAGTGGGAGTACCGGCACTTCAAGCATTAAAAAACTCCAAACCTCCCGAAAAAAAACACATCCGCCGAAAAGATGATGGGTATCCTCCTGAGCATTGCGACAAAGAAGACAAATCCCAGGGCCTGCATACCCTCGTTTCTGTAAGTTCGCCCAGGTGAGAATTTTATTTTGTCTGCACAGCCATCCAAAACAACTGATCTTCAATGGCACCTTGACATTCCATAATTTATTTGTCCTCCACCCAGCCACCGAATTCTGAACAGACTCCAGAATATTTTTGTAAGCTTGCCTTGCTGTAACCAACCCATCCACAGGATTTGCTTCCCAAACCAGAGAATCAGGGCTCGCAAAAATAGTGATTCCTAACGAGGAAAGTTTGTTAATAAAACCCTCCCACTCCGCTTGGAAGAACAAAGGAAGCTGCAGATCCACCGAGGTAAGCCACCCCGAGAAAAATTCATTAGAAGCACGTTTGACGTGAAAGAGTGTATGGATACCCCGTATCAGTAGCTCCTTCAAAAGATCATCTGATAAGAAGGATTCGCGACCCATACCAACGATCAGATCAATGCCAATAAACATCATAATGCCTCTCCCCACCTTCCAACAAATAGCCGAATTTTGTACAGGATAAGCTTTAATGAAGCTTCTCCAAATCTCCGAGGAGTTTATGCAAGCTTTATCAGACCTTATAAACCACTGGACCGGGTCCAGCCCCCGCAGATACTTTGCTTTGACCAAACTTCCCCACAGTCCCTTATCAAACAGGCATCGCCAAAGGTTTTTAGCACAAAGGGCCAAATTAAACTCCTTTAAACGCTTGATACCCCATCCCCCTGAACTTTGAGGAAGGGACAGACTTTCCCAAGAGCATAGGTGAATCTTTGAATTTCCCTCTCTTCCCCCCACAGGAAAGTAAATATCTTGGTTCTGATCTTATTCAAAACCCCCAGTGGAACGATGAACAAAGGAAACCAGTAAACAGGTATGCTCTGAAGAACAAAGTTTACCAAAGTCAAGAGTCCTCCAAGGGTCAACCAGTGATGGCTCCACCCATTAATTATACGCAAGATCTTCTGGATCAACCTTCGCCAGTCCAAGGTCCCATAGCAATTTGGCTTAAGGACAAATCCCATATACTTGAAGCCCACATCTAAGTCCATAAAAGAGAAACCATATAGAGCTTTAATAGTCTCAATTAAGTCACCAACATAAAGGCAACCATAAAATCCGGATTTAGTCGAGTTGATAACCATCCCAGAAGCATCGCAAAAGAGATCGAGGATCTTCTTATACATAGTCCATTCTCCAAGTGAACCGGTTCCAAAAATAAGTACATCATCAACAAAAAATAGGTGAGTAATGGAAAGGGTTCTGGCGATAGTGATACCTAAGATGTTCCCACGCTCCTTGGCCTTTGAGATGAGTAGACTGGGCCCTTCAATAGCTAGAATGAACAAGTAAGGTGATAAGGGACAGCCCTGATGAAGCCCCCGAGAGGCCCCGAAGGTGGTAGTCGGCGACCCATTGATCAAAACAGAGAAATTGGCATTAGTAACACAGCTCATCATCCAATTGACAAGCTCCACAGTCAGACCCACCTGGATGAGAATAAAACGGAGGTAGGACCAATCCACACGGTCATAGGATTTTTGAAGGTCAATCTTAAGGATAAAGGCTTCCAGTTTCTTAACTTTAATAGTGTGGATACCCTCCTGTGCAGTCCCCACTACATCCATGATCTTTCGGTTTGGTATGAAACCAAACTGTTTAGCAGATACCCAACGACCCAGGATGGGATTAATCCTCTTAGCAATGATCTTGCTGATAATTTTATACATGAGATTACATAAAGAAATCGGACGGTAATCGTTGAAGTCTAACGGTTTATCCACCTTGGGAATAAGGGTTATATAAGTAGAATTCAAGCCAAGTGGCACCTCCTCCTTCTGCCGGGACTCTTCTATAGCAGCAGTAAGTTCCAAACCCAAAAGATAAAAAAAGTACAAATAAAATTCTATAGTCCATCCGTCGGGGCCGTGACTCTTATCCTTGGCGAAGTGTTTGAGGGTAGCGTGTACCTCCTCAACAGAAACTGGTTTTCCCACTTCATGACAATCTTCAACAGAGAAGTATCTAGGAAAGTGTTTGATAGTCTCCAATTGGCTCAGAAGAGATACCTGTCGGCTTGCAGTGTAAATGTCCTTAAAGTGCTCCACCACCGCACTCTTGATAGAGGGATTATCAAAGACCGTCCTACCGGGTTCCACCCTGATATCCCAAATAGCGTTCATTAGCCTTCTTTTATTTGCAAACCGGTGTAAGTATTTTGTGTTTTTATCGCCCGTCAATAGCCAAATGGCTCTGCTCTTCTGTTGTCATTCCTCTTCCAGCTGCAAGAGGATTCTTTCCTTATCTTTACAAAGCTGCAAAACACGCCCCCTTCTTTCCAACGAAAAGAAAGACTCATACATCACCTCTGAAAGAGAATGTAATTCCAGTTCAATAGCCTCCAAAGTCTGCATATTTCCCTTCTTTTTAGCCATAGCACACTTCCTGACCAGGTCTTTCAACATAGTAAGTTTTTTAGTGATACCCGCCAGAGGAGATAAACGGATAGACTCCGACAGCTTATGCCATTCCTTTTTCACCATTTCACAGAAGGAGACATCAGTGAGAAGGCCAGGATTAAATTTGAAGGGGTAAGTCTGATGGGACCGATCAAAGTCCAGTTCCAAGATCACGGCCTTGTGATCCGAGACCCCCAACGAAGAAGACCATGACCGATATTTTCCAATATCTCCACATAGATTTTCTGCCATTAAAAATCGATCAAGGCGCTTCGCAATGCCTGCACGCCCACATCTACCATTCGTCCAAGTAGGGTAGAGGACATTCAGGACCACATCTAATAAGTTGCACTCATCGAAAAGTTCAGAGAAATAATATGCCAAGGGATCAAGTAAACGCCCTGCACCCCATACTTCTTCCATATTTAAAGTAAGGTTAAGGTCCCCAGCAATAATGAGATCCGGATCCCTTAAGATACCAGAAAAATTCAGCCTGTCCAAAAAAACCTTCCGCTGAAGATATGGGCCATAAACATTTAGAATCCGAACCAAAGGCTGGTAACCATGAAATCTACCTTCGATTAAAATGCTAGCACAAGTTTTGAAAGGGGAAAAACTGCCTTCGATGGGTCCCAAGCAGTGAAGGTACCCCCCAAATGCCTAGCAGCATCCAGGGCACATACATGACAAGATGGTTTGATCTTAAGAAAGTAATTACATGCATCAATTGATGAAGACATCGTTTCTTGTATGAGAATCAAAGCCGGTTTATGAATCTCCATAAAGCGCTTCAGGGCCGTCCTCTTTGGGCCACTGTCGAGCCCTCTTATGTTAAAAGAAAATAAGATCATTGTGTAACCCCATCAAGGGCCAATTCTCTAAGAGCCCTATTGTGCGGACAGTCCTCAGATGATCCAGGGCTGCCCAGTCCATGATTGAAAAGAGAAGTAATAGGGGGGTTAATAAGCTTCCCATCTGTCCCCGCCAAAATGATCAATCTCCCGTCGCTCCATAACCTTTGCGAGATTTCCGAGATTTTCTAATCGTGACATTACCTTTAAATATAGAAGAAATGGGAATTGCAGGTGACTTTTCACAGCCAGTAGTGGAGTACGTGCAAAGTGGGTGGAAAACCTCCCCCACCGTCCATGACTGGGACTCATTCAGTGATGATTCTGATAGAGAAGGAGAAGAGGACACAACTCCCCCACCCCCCCCTCCATAAGACAGATGCTAGCCTCAATACCCCCATGAGAATGTGTAGGAAGTGGATCCACAGAAGTCAGTCCGTTAATCCCCGCCGAAAGCTCCTGGTCGTCGGCTGAAAACATGTCATTCCCCAAGTGCCCCCCAATGTCGACCTCAACAGGAGACAAATCCGAAGCCAAGGGGTGAACTATTAAAAAAAAAGAACCACCACAATATCAATTTCTAAACCATAGAACAAAACCTTTGAGAGTACAACACAATGTGAGAAAACAATAATAGTTGTTGGAATTTGTATTTGACCATTGAAGTAAAAATATTTAACGCCTCAGCGATCCAAAAGCAGTGCATGAACCTACTCGATGATGTTAAAATATGAAGACAACAAAGAATGGAACACAAGTGGACATATTCCTTTGCCTTCTGATTATTAACCATAAGCATATATAGGATTACATCACAACAATACTACTGTCCAATACTATGGAACAAAGAATACTATGGGACAACCAAGTGTCCTAGTCAAACTATAACCAACTAACAACTCAACTAATTAATGCACTTATGACCATTGAGATTACAATTCCTAACACACCCCTTTAATCTCAACTGGGATAGTATTCTCAGCACTATCAATGCCTAAGTGCTTCCTCTAAACCTCAAATGCATATGTTCCCAAAGGGTTGGTAAACATATCAGCCAATTGCTCCTTAGAGCCACAAAATAGCAAAGTGATCTCTTCATTATTGACTAACTCACGTATAAAGTGATAGCGAGTGTCAATGTGTTTACTCTTTCTGTGAAACACATTATGTTTGGACAATTGTATGGTTGAACTCTTGTCACAATAAATAGGTTTTGGTTCTTTTTATGTGTGTCCCATATCCTTCAAAATTATTCCCATCCAAACTGCATGGCATGTTGCTATAGTTGCTGCGACATATTCTACTTCTGCAGAAGACATACTAACAATGGGTTGTTTCTGAGAGGCCCATCAAAATCAGACTAGTACCAAAATGGAAAGCATAACGAGATGTGTTTTTCCTATCATCAATACTGCTTGCATAATCACTGTCAGTGTACCCTATAAGAATACTGTATGGTGAATGAGAGTACCAAAGTCCATAACCAATTGGGCCTGCAACATATCTCAGAATTCTTTTACCAACTTTCTAGTGAGAGCCTTTGAGGGACTCCATAAATCTAGAGATCAAGCTGACAGCATACATCACATCAGGTCTAGTTGCAGTTAAATACATTAAACTGCCTACCAATATTTTGTAATTGTGGAGTTCACTACTTGTCCTTCATCATTCTTGCTTAACGTGGGGGTTTCTGCTGGTTTGCATTTATCTATTCTGAATCTCTGCAGAATTTCTGTAGCATACTTATGCTAACAGATAAAGATTCCATTTTCACTTTGGTCAACTTCCAGACCAAGGAAGTACTTCATGAGACCAAGATCAGTCATTTCAAACTCCTTTTTACCATTGTTTTTCTATTGTTTTTTACCATTTAACTCGATGTACGCGGGCTACATTGGTGTAGCCTGCGTATACGTTGGCTATAGTGAGACAGCTAGCGTACATGAACAAAAATAGGGAACAATGGGTTCTTGGAGGACAAAATGTGGATTTGAGTCTCTAAAATGAATATTGAAGGTCAAAGAGTGTTGATGCTCACAAGGTGGAAAATTACGCTGTAACAAAGGGAATATTCCAAGGTGTGTCCGACAGTACAGTCCCTAGAAACCCATAAAATACCAAGGGGAGGAACCTATATAAACGATCTTTAGATGTGAATTTTCACCATTAGTACAACCAAGCTGGACAAAGATATGTCTGGCTTCAAAATTTTAAATAAGCACAAAAGGAAATAGTGGTATGGGAATCTCAATATATGAAATAAAACATGGGAACAAAAGACAAATCTATGCTTCAATAAAATATGGGAGACTTATACTCATAGTGAAAGTGTCCAAACAAATGGAAAGAAGCAAATCCAATACAAAATATCAATAGTAAACTCAAGCATATCACCAAAGGAACTAATAAGAAAGGCAACGAAGTAAGACTAACACATCAAAGTATTATCAATATATGGGGAACATTGTTGGCATCGAACTAAATGAAGGAAGAAAAATGCCTTAAAAATAACACAGATCCAAACATCTATGATTTCCTAGTTTTTGACACAGACAATACTCGCTATTCCTACAAAAATTACATAGTAGTTTAACTCAAACTGGTAATAATGTACAAACAATGTGGAGAATATAATATTTTTAGCCTAATTTTAAAGGGCATATTTTCTTTCGGTGTAGGAATGTCAATGTGTTTAATCCGAAATCCTTGTTAAGATGAAAGCCAATTTATATTATTGTGCCAAAGAGGTGCATTCTGCAGCTCAGTAGGAGGATGTGTAACTCCTTCCGTGCTCATCCTAGAGCTGACACGTGTATTTTTAAAAAATAATAAAATATTATAAAAAATAACATTTTGGTTCAAATTAGATTTAAAACATTCAAAAAACATATATAAAAAACTAAACAAATTAGATAAATTAAAATGCTTCCTCAACATTTAGATTCTAAAAAGGGATTTTCACCTCGAGAGATTTGATCCCTCTCGGTGCTTGGTAGATCTCCTTTTAAGATGGATCTATACTGATTATAAATAAGAAGTCACCAAACTTCTCAATGGGATTTGGTTAATACAAACCCAATTTTGTATTATATATTTATATAATTGATACATAAGCTCGCTCTTTAAATTGAAAAATAATCACACTCAATAATATAAATGAAACACTCGATGGAAACATAAACAAAACACTTATGTTCCATTAAAGTAGGTGTTAACCACAAGTCATAACCCAACCAAGTGATAAGGATGCAAATGCTCTCGTGTGGGAAGTTTGAAAAACTCACAAAAATTTCAAAAAATAAGATTCGTTTGATTGCCTTTAATTAAGCTTAAGTATGCCAACATGTATTCAAACCTGGAAATTGTGTGTCAAAATAGCCTCACTAGTGCAGGCATAACTCTATAGTTATAAGCACCGATTAAGGATTAAAAGTGTAGGTATTAGAGAATCCCTTTATCCTATATTCTTTTGTACTTGATTGTTTCTTTGTGATCAAAGACTAACTTTCTGACCAAACAAAAAAAAGACATCTAGCAACAATTCAAGGAGATTATCACCATACATTAAAAATATTTTCTTTCTTAATTCCTAAACCAAGAAACAAACTTTGTGAACATGGATTTGACAAGAAAATATCAAATCAGAATACAATGCAAAGGTATGCTTTGCAATCAACTAAAGATAAATATCAAATCAAAATACAATGCAAAGGTATTTTTTACAATCAACTAAAGATGGAGCCTAAAGTAAGGAGAAAGGATTTTTAAGTACTATGATGTTTAGAATAGATATAATAAACCTTGTAGTGGTGGCATCGAGCCTATTTATTGCCAAGAAAACATTTTATGAAGCAATCAATTATAAATCCATCAAGTCCATCCAATAATCAGCCTTCATGCATTATACATCATACACAATGATAAAAACCCCAGACACAAAATACAAGTACATAATATATACTTCTAAGGCCCTAATAAAATCTCCTTCAAGAAAACTAGACTCTTTCAAAGTTTAAATAACCATTTGAAAAAATTAATGGTTTTTAACAAGTATGTACCAGCATTAGATGTTTCGATTGTGATATAAAATCCAAACCATTGTTGTGCTAGGGCATAAGCCAGTTTGATTCCGGTGTTTATGACCTGCAAATATGCAACAAAGAATCCATTTTGTTAACCCCATCCACTTCAAAGAAGAAAAGTATAGCCAAATTAGACAACACAAATTAGATGTCCTGAATAAATCATGAGATTTCCAACCAACTTAACACTCCCTTTCCTTCCCAGATGAATTGATATAATTTAAGGTACTTGAAAAATGTTCCCATGAGAATTGAGAACTAAAAATGGAGATGGAAGCAGCAACACAGGTATAATATAATGCAGTTTCTGAATCAATGAATACTTTCTTATATGATCCAAACATAAAATTTGCAACAAGATACTCCTCATAGAAGTTTCACTAGATGAAATACTCTGAACTTACTTCAATATCCTTAACAGAAACAAAAGTCATAACTATTGATTTTCTTCTTGAAATGGAATGCAACAAGCAAGATTAAGTGTACTTAGCATTTAATCAAACACATATACTTTAGTACACAAACATGAATACATTATGGAAGAAGTTCACTGTGCATTGCAACATTGGATGATTTGAAGGCATGCACATATGCAAAATATCTTTGTTATGAGGATATGGAAGAAACTCAAAAGGGGCAACTGCCAATGTTATAAATTCTACAGCAACTGGGACATTCACATTGTACACATACATTTTACGGGGTGTATTATATTTTCTAATGACCTACTTCATAATATTAATAAAGATTATTCAAAAAATTTGAATTCAACTACTGCAAATCACTAGGATCAACACTGACACTCATAAAATAGAAACAACATCAATGGAGTGAGGCAATTCTATCTTCATAGGAATATATTATAAGATCAATCATCACAAGAATGATCAATCTCATCAATATTCACAACAAAAGGTTCTCTATTATGCTTTCAAACCACTTTTAATAAGATTATTTTTATAATATATCAATGTGGTGCCATGCAATTAGAATAATCAGAAGCTGATGTTCAGAGATCCAACAAATTATATACTATGTAATATAAGAAGGAATCATATAAGAATTAGCAGTAAGTAGTGTCTCATTTAAAATTCTGTAGTCCAATGAGGCCACTTACTGCTAGTTATAGCAATGATGGGGCTCCTCTAAACCAATGTCGTTGTATTTCTATATCTAGAAAAAAAATTCCATTCTAGAATTGTTGTAGAGATTCTTAAGGATTACAAGGAAATCCAACGAAGCAATTTAAAAATATATTTCTAGGGGTGGTCTCTCTACCCCCCTCCCAAAGTCATGAGAATTTAACATTTGGAGGCAATTTTTTACAAACCACCTCCAAAAGTTCAATTCTTATGACTTTTTGTTTGGGGGGGCACCTTGAAAAAGATATTTAGGGACAATCTTTCCACAACACCCCCCCCAAAAAAAAAAGTCACAAGAATTTGATATTTGGAGGTCGTTTCAAAAAATCTCCTTGCAAAATATATTTACGAGTAGTCTTTCCAATTTCCCCTAAAAAAAAACGAAAAAAGTCGTGAGAATTTAAAAATTGGACATTTTTTTTAATGACCACCTCCAAAAGTTCGGTTGTCACAATTTGTTTTTTTTCGGGGGGGGAGGGTTGAAAACTACCCCAAAATGCCTAAAAAATTTTTAGAGGTAGTTTTTAGCAAGACCATTGCAAGCCAAAACTATTGCTAAAAGGATGAATTGTTGTAGTGCAGCTCCCTAAGATCCCTTTTATTGGCCATCTCCTTGAGATCCTCTTTGCTAGCCATCTCGCTAAGATCCTCTTTACTGGCCATCTTTTAGAGATATGTTTTCAAATTTCAACTCCTTTTCTATATCACTTTTTCGGTTTAACAATTGAAAAGGTTTCATTGAATTATCATTCAAGTGCTTCAATTTTTCATTCAGTTTGGACAACTCATGTCTCATTTCATCATTTTCTTCATAAGTCATGGTTGAGCTTTCAGGTGGTATAATGTCTGTACAATTTTTTTTCTAGAACTTTTTTCCATTGATCCTAGTGATATTTACTATAATTATTCTCTATTTACTCTTTATCACACCTTTTGAATCACCCAAAACAGATATTACAATCAAAAGTTATGCAAGTTTCAAGTTAACATACCTTCAGAAACCCTGGTTTGGAGACTGCTTTGTTGGCTAACATTCCAACTGAGTTATATTCACAATTTTGGCCCATCTGATTCTAAAATTTCATCTTGTAGGATTCAGGTATGTCTTCTTTTCAACTCCACAGGTCTGACCTAATTCTGATGTGCCAAGGAAAAGTTGTTGTAACTTTTCTAAAACTTGTTTTTTTTCCTATTTAGGAGAGAAATAGTGTATGGTCTTCTACATATCCAATTTTTTAGATATGATCCTAAAATTTCTACCACAAATTCTCCATCCCGTCTTATTTCTGATGCAATAGGTCTCACTCAAATTGGATTTATAAATCTCTAGATATAATAGTTTACCCAGAACGCATGTTTTAAACTAGTTTTTGGACTAATCAGAAACCCTAACGTCCATAGGGTATAAATCCGTACATGTAATGAATCAAGACCTAAAAAATGTACCCAAAATAATTCTGTCCATCTTCTTTTAGATTCAACAAGTCTCACTCAATTTTGATATCCCAAGCTTTATATGTAACAATTTTATCCAGAACACTTATTTGAGACTAGTTATTGGACTAGATATAAACCATGACTTCCACAAGGTATAACTCCAAACTTGTAATGAATCGGGATCTAAAACTTGTACCATAGAAAGTTCAATATGTACTCTACAACCCCTCCAAGTTTGGATGTATGAAACATCCAAGAAAAAATTTATAGCAACATTTCCAAGTTGACTCATTTTGGAATTGTCGAAGCTCTGATACCAAATGTTATGCAACAAATTCCAAAAAATGGCATAAAACAAGAAGATATAATATTCGAATACCTTAAGAACGCAATAAAAATATGAATAGGAAGCCTCTTTGAGGGAGAAACCTCCTTTACCATATATTTAAGATTCAAAACAAGATGAGGTGAGATGATCCTAAAGCTAGGTCTCATATATATATATATATATATATATATATATATATATATATATATATGAGACAAAGGGCACAATTACAATTCTACTGGACCCTACAATTACAATTAAGGTCCCATCCGACCAATAAAGATAATACAAATATAACAAGATAAATGTAATGTCACAATATATATGGCTTAACAAAACCTATGGATCATCAATCTACATCACTCTAGCCATAGGAGCATAGTTAATAATGATGCCTTGGACCTTCTTGATAAACCTCTTGAAGGAACCTGTTTTTTTAGAAGAATCTTCATTTCCATCTTCTGTACATACATAAAAAATTTCTTCTTCACAACATTTTCAACTTTCTTCATTAGTCATTTCATCAAAATTTTCTTCAATAGTTAGGTGATCATGTATAACACTAAGAATTGATGAAGATGTTGGGATACAGGAAGAAGTTTTGGAATATATTATGCATTTTTCATCAAATATCACATCTCCAAGGAAAATTTTAGGGATCCATAATTTTATTAAAGTGTAGAAACCTTGGTGAATCTTACTAGCTCCTAAATTCCCAGCCATAAAATGTTTGGCGATTTTTTTTAATAATCAAATTTCTAAGGATTTTATATAGTTTCTAGACAATTTTGGAGATGTTTAGAGTAAAAAACCTCATCCTATGGAATTTGGGCAAATCCTTTTAAAATAAAATATAGATTGGAAATTCATTTTTTGGAAAAAAATCTTTTGAAAATTAGCCCATGGACTAAATTTCACCCCTAAAATTTTCATTGCATCTCTCTTTATAAATATTTCATTTGTCCTATGAACATACAACCTGTAGGCCTTAGATGATTCACTATAACCAACCATAACACATTTGTGGTATTTCTTATAAAAATTGTTCATTTTTTCATGATCATAAATATGAACACACCCCAAAATATTTAAAATGACGTACAATTGGTTCTCTCCCACTCCAATATTATTTAAAAGTATTATGTTTGACATCGATTTTAGGTGATCTATTGACAATATAAGTTGTAGTATATATAGTTTCAACCCAAAATTTTGGATCTAAATTTCTAGCGAGAAGCATACAACTAGCCACTTTCATAAGAGTCCTATTCTTCATTTCTTGTACACCATTTTCTGAGGTGTATAAAGGACCATATTCTCTCTTTTAATTCTAGTATACTTATAATAGTTATCAAAATATTTCTTCACATATTCTCTTCCATTATCAATCCTTAAAATCTTAATAGATTTATGTGCTTTGTTTTTCTGCAAAAACCTAAAATTCCTTAAACTTCTCAAATACCTCATCTTTGTCTTTTAGAAAATAAACCCAAAAACTTATATTGTAGTCATCAATAAATGTTAAGACAAACCTAAAACCTAAAATAGAAAGCTCCATGATTTACCCTGGATGAATTTTTCCAAATAATGTTTACCAAACATGCTTTCCTCATAAACTCCTTTCCTTTGAGAGATGTTTGGTAGTCCATACACAATTTCAAACTTTTTCTTCAAACTAAGGATTTTATAATTCAAACGACCCATCATCTCATGGTATAACTTGCTAAGGTTATATGCTTATGCAACCAAATCCTTCCCATTAAAAGTAACCATTTTAAACTTACAAAGTTCATTTTCTACATATACAGAGGCAACCACTTTAAAATTATTATTAAAATATTCAATTAAACATTTGTCTTTAGAAAATCTAATTTTGAAGCCTTGGTTTAGAGTTAGAATTGTATCAAGTAAATTTGACTTGAGATTGGTAACTAACATATCATTATTAAATATTCCATCTTCAATTAAACATTTCTACTTCTAATCACATCTAGTATTGTATCATCACCAAGTAAAAATTTATCTTTATTACAATCATTCTCTAATACAAAGAAAACTTCTCCGTATTATGCAACATATGCCTAGTTGCACCATAATCTATCACCTATTCATCTTTATTTGGAAGATTAGCTTTAATTGCAACACAAAGAGTTTTTTGTCTTGAAAACTTATGTGGTCTTTGTTGCATGTCTCATTTCTTTTTGTAACAATCCTTCACATAATGCCATGGCTTTCCATAATAATGACAATTATCATATAATGATGTTTGTTTTCTTGAAGCAATATTGAAAACTATCCTCACTTGATATTTAATTTCTTACGTATTTAGTTATCTTCCCGTAAAAGCAAGTGCATGACTTTCAATACTAAATGAAACAATAATAAAAACTATATCTTCCAACATAGTTACATAAGAAACAATTTCTTGATTATTATACAACTCAATTTCTATAAAATTATTGAGATTTTTGAGATGTATGATTAACTTGTATCACGATTCAATTTTTAAAACATCTTTTTTTATATGACCGCCTTCTCTCATATGCCTAATTTCAGCAAACAGTTCACTATACACAAATTTTAATATATGCACAAGCTTCTTTGTGTCTTTGATCCCATTTTCAAAGACTTTTCTTAGTAGGAGGTGCTTCTTTCCCACCCATTAAATAATATTATTTATTCATGGTTAAAAATAATTGTATTATATATATATATTTATTTATTTATTGTACTTCTTTCCATTTAATTTAATTTATAAAAAGAAATGTTTTTTTAAAACTAAGTAAATTTAGAAATGGTTACATTATATTCACCCATTTATCCATTTAGTATTTTTTTTCCATTTAAATTAATTTATGAAATTATATCCATATTTATTTTCGAATTCATAATTTAATTTATGAAATTATATTCATATTTACTTCTTCTTTTTCTGGGAATAAGTTAATTTTTTGAGGAATTGCTCTTTCTTTAGCAGTTATTGCAGGAATCCATTGATGGAGAAATTACTGAAATTATGTAATTTTGATTGCAGGAATGGATTCAGCATCCTTAATTACTCTTAGAGCACCCCGATTATGTAATTCCAACACCAACTCTTGAATATAAATAATCTAAAGTTTAACTCATACCTTTATTTCAGATATCATAAAAAATAAATTTAAAGAAAAAAACTCCACCAACGCGTTGCCGAAAGTAGTACTGCAGCACGACTCACACAAGCTGCCAAGACTAAATACAATCTAGTAAACTATGCCAAAAGTAGTACTGTTGCACGACTCACACAAGCCGCCAAGACTAAATACAATCTAGTAAACTGTGCCAAAAGTAGTACTGTTGCACGACTCACACAAGCCGCCAAGACTAAGGAAGCTCCTACATACCTTCACCTACTAAAAATCGATCCATGTGTTTCACAATGATGGCCGCCCCCACTTGCATGTTACACCAGGTAGGCTTAATCTTATTAGGTGCCATATCCAATAACTCTCCCATCTGGCAACTTGAGAAGGAAATAATCCAACAAGCAATCCTTGTGCACATAAGGATTCTAGCTCTCAGAACAACCCAACAAAAAACTTAACCCCCCCCAAAAAAAAACTATATTCTTTTGTTTCATAAGATGATCCTTCAACAACAATCTATCCCATAAGATTATTATGTAATTCCCTCCCCAGCTTTGAGGCTTACAGGACCAAACCCAAAACTGACTCCATAGACCAAGAATTGATTAATAACATACCTTGGCGTCACCATCCAGTTATCAAACCTCTAGATTGACCTTTTGCATTTGTAAAAAAAAATCTCGACTTGTAATAAACTTCTTTATCTCCATTACAGTTTTCCCTCCCTTGCTCATTATATCTTGGATAAATAACACATTAGGCTTTATAGCATCAATAAGCCATTTGAAAACCTTTTTTTTTTGAGGGATTAGCCATCCCTCTACAATTCAGAGAACACAAAATAATGATTTAACCTCTACCGGGGACTCCATTGCTCTAAACAACCCAATGAATGTTTTCTGAGAACCTTCTGCAACCTCCCAAGTAGCTCTCTCCCAAGTCTTATTAAAAAGGGATTTTCTTCCTTTTCCTCCTATTTTAAAAACTTTAGGATTCAAACCTAACACCCTTGAGCCAACTGGAGTTAAAGCCTTCGAAAACCCCTCACGGGATCTAAGCTTGATCTTATAAGATCATCCTCCACTAAACTCTTAGAATAATCCAAGAGATTCCCGAAAGCCTCATTAAAAGACCTATGCTCAGAATAAGACCTTAAAGGAGACCCTAAACCAGACATAATTGATAAATATTTGGCCTTCCCAAAACCTTGATCTATAGGAATATTAAAGCATAAAGGAATCAAGTTCTATAAATGCTAACCAGAGGCTGTCTCAATTGGACAAGTTCCCATTGCCATGAAATCTTGAACAATACCTAGTGCAAGAACAATATTAGAAACAATTATTGGCTCCCTTGCCTCTGAAATCAACACCATCTCCTTTGAACATTCCAATTTGGACTCTTGAATATTAATCCTTGTTTTTCGACCCTTGCTTGATGGTACTTTCTTCTCAGCCATCTCCAAGACCTTCTGCAAGGGAGATTCCCAATTTTTATTGTTCTTTGTAATCTTTGGAACCTTCAAGACCCATACTCTCCTTTTGAAAGAAAGTGAGCAATCCTCCACAAGATGTCCATACATATGGCATCTGTTGCATTTGAAGGGAATGCCTTGATAGTCCAAGGCTTGAATGTGTGAATGGATATCTTTGTGGAGTACAATGTTTCTGCAAGCCCCTCCCGAAGATCTAGAATCACCAACATATTTTCCAATCTCATTCTTCTAGTGCTTAGATATGACAAATCTGCTTCCACAAAATTACCGAACAAATTACCAATTTCCTTAAAAATGTCCAGCAACCATAATCCAAATGGGAGATTCAACATCTTGATCCAAACGAGAGCTAGAGTAGCAGTGACATTTGAACTGGGGAACCAAGTTTATGAACCAGTCTTGAAAACCGAAGCAAGGAGGGTAGGAGAGGAACCATATCCAGAAGGGTGTAACATGTTTGATTATGTTTATACAGGAGATATAGATCAATGGAATTAAGACTAGTAAAGAAGGGTACTATATGTATTATTAACTATTTAAATAACCCTAGTTAGCATGGTTTGTATCGGAGGGATGGCCAGTACTCCTTATCCTCTATAAATAACCTAGCTATTATGAGTATATAGAGCGGTCTAGAAAATAACATTGAATAAGAACAAACTTAGCATTTGGATACAATCCTGAAACCTATGAATTTCTTTTCCACAATTCAAACTTACATTATGCAACAGTTATGAGAAATGCACCAAAACCCTCAAAAATAGTTCTGAGAAATGCACCAAAACCCTCGAAGAACAGTTATGTTCTGAGAAATGCACCAAAACCCTCAAAGAACAATTCTGAGAAATGCACCAAAACCCTCAAAGAACAGTTTTGAGAAATGCACCAAAACCCTCAAAGAACAGTTCTGAGAAATGCACCAAAACCCTCAAAGAACAGTTCTGAGAAATGCACCGAAACCATCAAAGAACAATTATGTTATGAGAAATGCACCAAAACCACCATTCAACAGTTCAACAATTATGGTATGAGAAATGCAGCAAAACACTACTGCAACCATTGAGATAAATGCACCAAAAGCATCATTCAACCGTTATGTGAAACACACCAAAACCATTATAACACAGTTCTAAGAAATTCACCAAAACCCACATAAGGGTTAAACGAAATGGACTACAATTATGAGCGGAGAGAATGTGCTAAGAAACACAGTGACCAGCACAACAAACAACAACAAAAATGCAACATAAACCACATAAGAATACCAAAAAAGGTCCACACAATTCCCAGCAGATTGAAAGTGTTGAAAAACACAGTTGCAGATATAGCTGGTAGGCAAGATTCCTACCAGTGAGCCAACCACAAAGCCACCACCATCCCACCGAACCCACTGGAGCACCAAGCAACCAAACCCACAGGAGCAGGAAGCCAACAAACCCACTGGAGCAAGGAACTTCCATCTCCACCATAGAACCCACTGAAGCACGAACGCCATTGCAAGCCACGAAGACATCGCCATGCACAAACACCACTGCAACCCGACCACCTCGCCATAAACCAGTTGCACGAAGCAACTGAATCGACTGGAGCACGAAGCCACCGAACTTACTAGAGCACAAAGCCACCATCTTGTTATACCTCAAAGTCTCACTTTGAGTTCCATTTCACGTCTTCATGTCATATCACCATGCAGAACCCAATGGCACTACCTACTAACGAGTGTTGGACCTTACTTCTACCTTGTTGGTCCCCTCCTTGGCATTCCTTGGAGTCCTTGGAGACAAATCCAACTCACCACAACCGAATTCCACCTCACTGGGTCAAAATGACACCTCATTGAGCACACTGTACTAAGATTTTCGCGCCCTGCTAGTGGTGCAAGGCGCGAAAATTCAGCATTTTCGTGCCCTGCATGCCTGCAGGGGCACAAACATTACAACATTTTCACGCCTTGCTCAGTCACGCCTAGGGCCCGAAAATTACCTTAACTAATCCTTGGCTTGGAAAGTGGATCGTACCTTCGAAGAGATTTTCTTGGGATTGGGATTCCTCTCGAATCCTAACTCACCCTCCCTCTTTGGCCTGGTTCAACCCCTTGATCCACCTTTCACTCACCTAGATCCACCTTCCTCTCTTAGTGGTTGGCCTCCCAAATCCTATAAGAAGGAGGCCATCCATGAGCTAAGGGGAGAACTTTGGAGGCATCAAACCTATGGTCTTGGAGGTTTTGCAGAGATAGCAAGGAGGAAGGATTGGAAGGAGACACTACTACTTGGAAATCAAGGGTAACATTGTATTCATCTTCTTTGAGCTGCCTTAATATAACTTGGCTTATTCTCCCATATTATGTTTCTTACTAGTTTGGATTCATGATATGTTTCACTAGAATTTAGATCTTAATCATTGTATTTGGTGCTTGGAGATATTGTGCTTTTGTCTTACTTACACAGGTTCACATCTTGGACATCAAGCTTAGAACTGGAGCTAGGACAACTAACTGATCTAAGGTACGTCACACCCTCTCTTCTCTCTCAGTACTTTGATCTTCATACATTGAATTAGATCTAGGAGTTTAAGGTCCCACTTGTTACTTTGTTTTCTTAGATTAGACTTAGTTGAATCTAGTTTAATCTCTGAGTAAGTTTAACTATCCGTAGAACGAATTTGCTAGAACACATCTCCACCACCAAACCCACTGGAGCACGAAACTCCCATCTCCACCACTGAACCGACTTAAATCTCCCACAGGGTGCACTACAGACGGAATCACCAACCATTGGTGCGCCACGGGCATGGGCCAACTCTCCATGAAACGATAACCAGTAAACCACCGCAAGCGAAACCCTGAACCCCTCACGAACCAGGCGAAACCACCTTCCAACCGCAATGGAGGCAGAACCACAATAACCAAGGACCAGAGTAGACGGACCAGAGAACAAGTTCTGGGGAAGCTGAGAGACCACACACCGAGCCCAAGCAAAATAACATGGGACTATGAAGAAATTGCAGGAGAGGGATGATATGACTGTGGAAAAGCGCCCGGAAAAGGTCGCATTAAAGTGCCCACCCACCACGACAGGTGGCGCTGCCATCTCAGCCTCAAAATGACACCTGTCGAGGTCGCAAGGTGGCATGGGGGGTCGAGACACGTGGGTTGTCCAAGTATTGGCATCCCTCCCCTACCAAGACAATCCCCAATCACCCCATCTCTGAGACATTCATAGTCGATAATAATGATTTTTGACAAATCCCTACCAATATCTTAAGTACCAACCACGAGAACCCTGACATCATTAAATCCTCAAGAAATGCAATGGTCCTTCCCTAATAAATTATCTGGTTCTTATGATGTATTTTTTGGATTCCTTAAATGAAGGATAGGACTTCCATCAATACCGAAGACGAGATTATTTAATGCATATGATGTATAACCTTGATCCTTGATCCCAATTCCCCACCTCACCACCGAATTGTCCAACAAATCTTCCAATTGCCGACTAATTCCTAGCCCTAGCCTTAGTACATCTAAACGTCATCCTATTATCATGCTTCTTGAAATTTAGACACTCCTTACCCAACATTCTATGCCTATGCCTCATCCATTACAATTGATCATTTTTTTCATTAGCCGCAAATGCTTTTTAATAAAGGTGCTTGATAAAAACACTTTTAAAATACTATGCTTAAATATAAGCTTGACCTTAACGTATAATATAATCAAACTTAATAAATTTAATATATATATATATATATATATTTTATATTTTATATTTTATATTTTATATTTTATATTTTAGTTTAAAATTAATTAAGTTTAATTTTATATTGTTTAATATTAACATTCCACAACAACCCTATTTTTGTGGCTTTGCATTTTGTTTATATGGTTTGTAACCCTATTTTTGTGGCTTTGCATTTTGTTTATATGGTTTGTATATAGATTTGCATCTTGTTTATATCTCTATGCCTCGAAGAGACTAGTTGTTTGATTAGTAGTATATGCTTTTAATAAAGATGCTCGATAAAACACTTTAAACAATTAAATTTAAATATATATTTGACGTTAACATAAAATATAATTAATTTTATGTTAATTGATATTTAAATATATATTATATATCTTAGTTTTAATATTAAGATTGAGATTTCATCAATATTAAATCCAACAACAAATCTATTTTTGTGGCTTTGCATTTTATTTATATAGTTTGTATTTTGTTTATATGGATTATCATCTTGTTTATGCTTTGTTGATTACAATAGACTATTTGTTTGATTAGTGATATGTGTATTTTAATAAGGATGTTTGATAAAAACATTTAAAAAAAAAAATTTAAATATAAGTTTGATCTTAATATACAATATAATTAAATTTAATTATAAATTATATATATTAATTTTAATTTTAATATTCAGATTTTGCATATTTTTCGTCTAATTTTGTTTGTATGTTGGAAATTTTTAAAAAAATATTAAAATCACATATATTAGTTATGAAAATTACATAATTTGGGTGCCATGAAGGTATTTAAGGGTGCTGAATTTATTTATGGATTCAAAAATACAATTTAAACACATAGAGATTTAGACTTTACCAAAAAGAAAATTACTGGATTCCAACCAAAAACTTCTTAAAGTCTAAAAACTTAGAATAAATAGACTACTTATTTTAATATTGAATCCCACAACAAACCTATTTTAGTGGCTTTGCATTCTGTTTATATAGATTTACATCTTATTTATATCTTTATGTCTTAAACATTACAATTTATCATTTGTTTGATTAGCAATATATGCTTTTTAATATAAATGCTTGATAAAACATTTAAAAAAAATAAGTCTAAATGTAAGTTTGATCTTAACATACAATATAAGTAAACATAACTAATTTTAAGCTCATTAATATTGTAGTAATCCAAAGATTAAACACTTTTGTTTTCAGTCATTTTTCTCAAAATCTTGTCCAAAAATTTTGAATTCTAAATAAATATATGCTGTTAAAATTTTATGCTTTTGGTACCACATAGGTTTTTGGGAGTGTATGGTCATTCAGAAATATGGATCAAAAGAATGAACAAAAAGATCACATTTCAAAATCATGCTTTGCAAAATCTAGGCAACAGGATAGATCTTTTGGTACATATCTTCAGGAAGGTGGATTTTGTACATATCTATAGAGAACAAAACAAAAAAGGCAAATGCAAAACTTCTATATTTTGTCAAGATCATCAAGAAAAAGCACATGAGAAATGTATTCGATGCTCACTATGATCAATGAATATGATTTTTTTTTGTGAAAAAAAAAAAATCTATTTCTACAATTAAAAGAAAACCATGTTAAACATCAAATATGAAAACATAAACATCCATAAATATCAATTAAATCTATAATAATATTTAGTTAATTTGTTTAATTTATTTTATAATCTCTATACCTTAAACATAACCATAACCTAATAATTATAATAAAAATAAAATGTAACTACATTCATATTAGCTATTAACATGTATGATTAATTAAAATTAATTAATATAATATTATGATAATTTTCCTAATTTATTAAATTAATTGTATATTATTAATTAAAGTTGGAATTTTTTTATGAATTTGGGAGATGTATTATTTAAAGTTGGAATGTACTTTTCATAAAGCATGGATAAGGTGTAGTCTAAATATTCTAGGTTTTCAACTTTTTTCTGAACATATTTTCCATCTTATTTTGTTTGGAGTCACGTTGGAAATCTTTAAAAATTCTTAGAATCACATATATTAGCTATGAAAATTGCATAAATTAAGTATTTTGGGGGTATTCGAGGGTGCTGAATTTATTTATGGATTTAAAAAAAGAATTTAAACACTTCCAAATTTAGATTTTATCAAAATCAAATTTACGAGATCCAAAACCTACCATAAAGTCCAAAACTTAGAATAAATAGACTACTCCTAAAGGTAGATTCTCCATGTTTTTTCAATGGATAGAATTATTAAATTCAAGTTTAAATTTATTCAATAATAATATATTAACTTTAAATATAAATTTTGTGAATAATAACATGTTAATATATATATAAAAATGATATTATATTTATAATAATATTTAATTTTAAATATAAATTTGGTCAATAATAACATGTTTTTTTTTTATGGCAAAGTGGTGGAACTTCCTTGATTAGCAAGTTTGCCTTTGGCTAGTCGCACCCGACCTGAACTGCACCGGTTGGATTTTTGGTATTCGCGGGATTAGAACCAGCGACCTTTCTACTTAGGGAGCGTCTTAAGTAAAGACGGCCACCAACTATTCTACATCTCACGAATGTCAATAATAACATGTTAATATATATATTATATTTATAATAATATATTAATATTAATATACTAGAAATTGATCTAGTATTTAATGATTTTTTTTATAATAATATATTAACTTTAAATTTAAATTTGGTCAATAATAACATATTAACATATTGATATATAAAAAATATATTATATTTATAATAATATAATAATATATTAATATTAATTAATGTTTTTTTTGACAAAACAGAGCTGTACTTAAATTTAAGTCAAATTTTAACTCACATAAAATCAATCATTTCATAAGTTCTTATTAATTATAAAATAAAAATTTATATTTTAAAAATTTTAAAATATTCAAATTAATATATAAATTCAATAATTTAAATATACTTTATAAAATTTTGTAAATTAATTAAAATAATAATATAATTTTTTTTTTTTAAATATTCAAATTAATATTTAAATTTAACAAATTAATTAAAATAATACGAATTTGACTCGTAAGCGATTACTATAGCCGAACCGCCTTCGGTAGGTATAATAATAGACGAAGGGTAAACATTTTTTAACTCTATAGGATAGAGATAATTGTTCGTATATATATATTTACTTTATTTAATGAAGATTCTTGGGCAAATTTCAATGAATTGATCAAATTTTACTTAAACGAGTGAATAGTCTCATTTTGTATTCATATTTCTTATGTTGATTTGGGAAATGGTTCAACCTTGTATTATAATATTTAAAATCCCAAGTCAAAGTTGATAAAAATATGCTGCCAGCACTCAATAAAACAAAACAATACCTGACCTATATATATCAAAATATAATAATGGACTATAATTTAATAAAATGTTAGTGAGACCAAAGATCTTAAACATTAGGCGACAAATACTTCAAAATATAAAAAAAATGATAAGTCAAGGATTCCGTGATTTAAGATTAGACATTAAAAGAAATTAATTTTACAATAATAGATATATATACAAGGGCGAGTTGCTTAGCAGCTCTTTCTTGCCCAAGTTTGTTAAAATATTTTGTATGAAATTTTTAAAATATATGGTGATAATAAATAAATAAAAGTATTTTCAGCAAAAGTAAATAAATAAAAGTTACTATTTAAATGTTACCAATGCACTAAGAAAAGCGTTTGAAACTTTTTATGTTTTTTTTTTTTCAAAAAAAGATCGTGGTTTATTATTAAAAACAAACTACCTTTTACATAGCGAGATGTTTTCATATATATCAACATCATTGGGTAGCAGTGGAATCAAAATTGTAAAAGTCATAAGCAACAAAATTTTGAAATTTGTTGCCAAGATGATAACCAATACAAGATTCTAAAAATATTTGAATACTTCCCATAAAAGAAAGTATAATTTTTTGTTGTGTGTCGGGATTTTATGAAATTTAGAGGTTGAAAGGACTAAGGTCGTGCTCCATAATAGTGTTATTGACACACTCCCATTTTTGCTAGACACCATCTCCAAAATCTAGCCCCACCTTGGAAAGTTGATCCACAATGTTGTTCCTCTCTCTATAAATATGACAAAAACTTATTATCTGAAATAGAGCTGCTATTCTGACCACTTCCTCAAACAAAGGCTTCATGGAAATATTTGTTGGGGATTTGTTCAGCTTCATCCAATTGATAACTAACAACGAGTCCTTGAAAACTTGTATTCTATGAATCCCCTGTGAGAGATATAGGACTAAGACCATCTTCAATGCCATTAAATCTGCATGATTATTTGTGCATTGTCCCACCACCGCAGAAATTTTTTTCCAGTCTGAATCGTAAGAAAATATAACACCACTAGCACCACCAAGTATTGGATCCCCTTGAGAAGCCCCGTCGAAAAAACACCAAGGATAAGATTTATCAACTACCACCTCAGAAACTCTCCTTGCCTTTAGTTGCTTCGTCAATTGTGGAAGAGAGTAAGAAATTGAAATACTTTGAAAGTGCAGACTTCATGAGGGATCTTTTTATCCTCGAAAGTGACCAAATTTTGGGCCAACAAAGTTGTTATCGGACAATCCACTCGAGTGAACGCGAGTAGGATCTCCCTAGCTCAAAGTGAGTCTAGAAGAAATATAACAGACTACCAATGCATTTCCTAGATTTACTTAAGGATTGAGTATTAGATGTCTTACCTTTCACTTCGCAATCCTTTCTCCTGAATGTTGCTCCACGTCTCACGGTCATTAGATCCAAGCTACAAGACCTGTCAAGACAAGAAACAAGAGAAACGAGTAAAAGACATCTATACAATGAGAGATCTAAGTAAACAGTTAAGCAGATAAACTACTCAATATCATTGTACACATGAACAATATTGGTGGAAAACATTTGTAGTACTGTAAAAAGAGGGAAGTACATAATAGAGATATAGAACCACAACCAAGGCTTAACGCTGTAGCCCTTCTCTGACGAAGCTAATTTCCATATCCTTCCAAGGAAGTATGAGTTCTCCAATAGGTGAGTGGAGATGTTCCAAGGGTGATTTCACCAGCATGTAGATACCATAGACTTCCTCCCCTTGGGATGGGAGTGAGCTTCATTTAAATATGACTAAGTGGATAGGGTATGGATAGGATAGGTTGAGAGATGATAGGAGAGGCTTAAGGGATCTCTCCAAGGTGTTAGGAACCGAGTGCCAGCTCCTCTAAGAGGTCAAGGATAGGATCCTAAGTTAGAAAGCTTCGAGAAGGAGCTCAAAGAAGCTATTTTTTCCATCTAACTGACTTTGTCGTACCCTGTAATGGGGCAAGGTGCGACGTCGCTTGTTGCTCATGTGCAACCTGTGACGACCCTTCAAAACCTAGCACAATTGGGTACAAAATCCTCCCTGGTTGATCACTTAGTCAAGATATCTTCAAGGGTGTATACATTGAATCTTATGATGAGTAGATTTTGGGTGTAACAGAAGTACCCCAAATTAACAAAATAGGTAAAGGTTTAATTCCTAAAGATGAGTTATCATTGAACCAAGTCAGCAAAGCATCATGTAAATCCATTCTATTCCAATAATAAGTAAAACCTTTAACCTGTGGCACAATGAACCACATATTTTGAATATAAGGACAATTAACAAGTAAATGGGTAAATGTTTCTTGACCATTGGTTTGAAGAAAATCTTTTTTCTTTTTTCATTTTAAATGTTCACACGTCTTGAGGCTACATTGGAATGTGGCATCCATAAACACCCCCACACCTCACCTCTATGTCTAAGCCATTATTTAAGACCATTGTATACAATATACAGTAGCTCAATTTCAGTCAAACATCAACTCTCCGAATAACACTATGCAAATTGGATGGCAAAGTGTTTGCAAATATGAAGCACCATATTCCACAAATACCAATCTCAAAATATCAAAGATTTGAAAAAAATAATATCTAAAAACCTACTTTCAAAGAGCAATGACATACATGCAAGTTTTTTAAGCTACGTTAAGGTTTGAATGTACGAATCCCATTCAAAGACAGATCGGTATCTGTATTGGATAGATTTGTGTATATATAATAAGTTTAGAAACATGCTTCAAAATGGGCACTATGATAATCCGATCTACTATCCCAACTAAAAATATTTACTATAACAGAATCAATGTGCACAATGATTAATCAATCAAGCAAAATAAAACAACTATAAACATAATTAAAAAAGGCTGAAATCTCTTTGATATTTACATCCCTTACATATAGATCTCTTCATTTGTAAGGCTGAGATCTCTCTGATTGTAGTTTTTATGGGAATTCCTGTTACTTTAATTGTGTTTCCAGTATTATCTATGCATGTAAATTTGTTTTCATAATAATTCAACATGACTCTGTGTTTTTCCAACCAATCCATTCTTATCAGCATATCATAGGAACCTAACGATAAAATATTCAGATCAACATGTATATTAAATTCATTCATCAATACTTCACAGTTTTTCACATAACAAATGACCTTACGTTTAGTACCTGTGGCTAACTGTACCAGCCAAGATTTCTCAAATTTTCTGGTACTAGATTACATAATTCAACAATCCTAGGTGATACATAACTCAAAATTGCACCTGGATCAATTAGTATGGAAATAGGTTGACTTTTTATCATACCTTCGATCTCTACCATTGAAGCTTGATGGTTTGCTTGTCGATTCTCCAATGCAACACTGATTCTTGGCATACTTATCGCCATATCTCCAACTGTAACAACTTCCTGAATGGAGTGAACTGTATTAAAGGTTTTATTTCTTACAGGATAATCTTTAAAGTAATGTGGGTCACCACATTCCCAACATTTTAAGGGTTCCCTCTGTGCAGTGTTTTTATTAAAATTAGTGGAAGGTCCTCTTTCTTTGGTTGTAGGGTGTTGTGGTTTGAAACCTCTATAATTACCTCCTTGATATCCTCTATAATTATTTCCAGAATTTCTGTGAAATTTATTATTATTCTTCTTTCTTGGATCAAAGTTATCTCGTCTTTTAGTGTTCCAATTAGGTACATTTTCACTTTTATTCTTATTCCGATCATAAAAGAAATTTGCTTTTCTCGTTGATTCTTCCTGCGTCTTCAAATTATCATACTCAATCCGCTCCTTAAACGTGGTAGGCAAGCAACTGAGAAAACGCTGTATTTTTGGTTTTTCATCTACTATGTATGGTACATAACGAAGTAGACTTAGGAATTTACTACAGAGTTCTTTCATGGTCATAGCACCTAACCTTAACTCAAAGAATTCCTTCGCTTTTTCTTCATAGTAATGTTATGAAAGATACTTTCGTTTAAAATGTTTCTTAAATTTCTTCCAAGTTACGTGTCTTTCTTTTATACCTTTTAATTTTTTTATATCTTGCCACCAAATATCTGCTTTACCATTTAAGTTACAAATGGCCATTTTTGCCTTCAATTCATCAGAATAGTTATAAATCTGGAAGTATTTCTTCATTCCAGACAACTAGGCTTCTGCCTCTTCTCCTTTCTCAATTTCACCGTTAAACATAGGAGGTTTATTTTTCTTAAATTCTCCCCAAATTTCTTCATAGGGTTTGTATTTTCTTTTATTTTTATTACTGTCACTACTTTCAGTAGAATCCTGTTGTTTTTCTCTGTGGTGTTTAGCTGATTCCTCACTGGAAGTTTCAGCCCCATGACTAGAAAATTCTAGGTTTCTTCTCTTACGTTTGTAGGGTGTAGCTTTTGTCTTATCATGTTTAGATTCTTTGTGTTTATCTTTTTCATTACTGTGTATTTTAGTCAACATAATGTTATTTAGTTCTTCTTGTGATTTCAGAATTCGTTCGAAATCTTCCCTAACTCTTTTTAATTCTGATCTTAGTTCTTTAACAGTTCGTTGTAATTCTGATGGGTTATCATCTCGAGTCTCATTAAGATTTACCCATACTTCACCCTCTTCATTGTTTACAAGAATTATGGGGGGATATTCTTCTTCCACGGGCATTCCGAATTCTGCCATAGTTTCCTGCAAAAATAAAGTTATCCTCCTCTTCCTGTTTCGTAAGAGAATCAAACCCAAAATAAATAAACATAAGTTTTCTGGTTTAACAGCTGCAATGTTGGGCCGGTTCAGGCCAAGTGTTGTAACCATGCTCTGATACCATTATGTCATGTACCTCGAAAATCCATGATTTTATTTTTATTTTTTATAAGCATATAACTATATAACATCTCTATGTTCTAGTATGTAACAACTACTGTGAGAAAGGTTGCCGTTGTTTGTAAGGTTGCTTACGCTTGATCTATATAACTACTTTTGATCAGGTTGCATTCAAGGTGGATACTTTACAAAATGAGTGACGTGTCGCCATCATAATCGAAGGTGATGTTTTGTTCTTTTTCATATTCTTGCTATTGGTTTGTAAAAGGCCTTACTTAGCCCTAAGGATAAGTTTGGATCTTTGATCCTTTCCTTAACTATTATGCATTAATGCTTTAATTACATGTGACAAATGTTGGGAGACTATGGATATAGTCTTAATCCCAATACTTTAAAAGTAAGAAGGTCTTTACAAGGACCATCGATATAAATCTTTGATCATAGCGCAAGGTTAACAATACAAAAATATGTGTTGATGTATTTGTTGATATGTAAAAGGGGCTATGGGGTTTTACCATAGCCGAACCTTGGTTGAAAAGCAATAATATGAAGTTAACATTTATTATACCATGTTTTCAGTTGGTTTAATGGTCTGTACCGTGGTTGATTGCAAATTAAAGAGCCACCCTGGCTGCGAGTTGACAACGCAGCCAAGATTTTATGGCCCAATCGAGATTTAATCTCGACCATCCACATGTACAGTAAGATGAACATGTTTTTGCTTAGGTTTTAATGTGTAATTCGATGTCCGAAACTTCATTATCGTTTTTGTTTGGTATGTGGGCTCTGCAAGTAGAGGCTCTGCACTTTTCATGGCGATTTTGTAATTTATTGGGTGTATTATGCTACCGTCGTTGATGGCATTCCTTCTGGTGGGTTACCAAGGTGATAAAGAGGTCATCGTGGTGCTAAAGGCTGCCACCCCAGAGTTTGCTGGTTGTTGCAACCGAACTTGGCCAACTTCACCAACCTCAAACTATCATTTAAAAAGGTAAGGGAAAATATTCAACTTATACTCAGCAATTTAATTTAGTAATTTGCATTTTGGTTTTCTTTCTGGTCGCAAGGATTAATACTTTTGATATTTCTTGCAGGCAAAGGAGTGATAAGGGCGCCCAGGAGGAGTCAACCCCTGGCTCTGTCTGCAGTTTATGCAAGGTAAGGTAACAAGCTTGTTTTAAAATTCTATTTAATTATTTCAAGTTACAGAGGATTCTGACTGTGATGTTGAATGTAGGCTTGAGAGCGTCGTCTAGGTTAGTGATAGGGTCATCTCCTCTCAAGCCCGCGTCTTAGAACGCCAAGGTGAGGAAAAAACGAACCTCTATTATTCTAAGTCCTTAAATTTAAGTCATAATTTAGTTTCTAATTGTTTTAATGTTTGGTTGCTACAGGTGACTCTGTGTAGGGTTCTAGAACTGCGAGGAGAGCACAGGCTTCCGCCTTCAGCAAGATAAGTTGATTAAAATCTTGTTGACCCTTAGGGTTTATGAAAAGTTAGGCAGAGGGATTCCTAGTTATCTTTGTTCCACCGTTTACGTTTAGATGTTTTTATGCGCTCTGTTTGCTTATCCTAAGGATTGAGAGTTTAAACTATGGATCCTTTGTGGATGGCTTTCCATCCTGTCGGTAACCTGTAATCTTATTTAATTTTTTTAATTTTATTCTTTTTAAGAGAATAGAGGCCATCCCTGATGGTTCTCTATCCATAGGGATCGTGGATCCCTCTGTTTTACATTTGATACCAGTTAATGTTTAAATGACCTTTAGGGTCTTTTCCGGTTCTTTAATTAAGAAATTTCTGTGTATTCCATAATTTTAATGTTATGAATAAATAGAATGACCACTCTCGGTATGTTCCATTAAATTGTATAAGTTTCTTTCTATTTGGTTATCCTTTTAATTGATATATTTTCTTATTATTTACAACCATGTTGCCATCCTACGATGGGCTTACTGCCACGTAAATTGATTTGGGTTGCGACACTAGTTAGTTGTGCAACCATAAAAGATATTTATGGACTCCGTGGAGAGGATCACGATTTCCTTTGTAGAAACCTTGACATTTGTTGAGCTATTGATTAGTTAAAGAAATGGATGTCGTAATTATTTATGATTTCGATGTTTGATATGGTTAACTGTTTATAATGTTAATTTTGGCATACGTAGTCGTTTAACATAGGTTATGATCCTTCCAAATCTGACTTTTTCGATCTGTGGCAAGGGTTTATGAAAGAAAAAGAAAACATTTTTAAAAATAAAGATTTTCCTTTCTACAAAAGCCTCTCGGCTCTTGACCAGATCTTAGTAAATACTATTGATAGTTTAGTTATGATTATTTTATAAACCTAGATATCGATTTGACAGAATACTTAAATTTAGAAACAAAATAAACCTAGATATCAATTCGACAGAATACTTAAATATGAAAACATAATAAAAGATATCCTTGAACATCTGTATAATATATCCATAAATCTAATTATATGCATAAATAAGATTTCTGCTAAGGGTTAGATGCGGGTCATAACAGAAGTAAAAATTATACTGTAATTATGTTTAAACATATAAGAAATAGAACAAGGAACCTGGTATCACTGTTGGGAAAACAAAGATGAAATAGTCATTCCTCCCAACCAACTCTTAGAGCAGCCAAGTCTCACTTGCTCCAGAACCCCCGAGCCTGATCGCTGAACCATAAGAGCAAAATCCACTTAATGCGCCATCTCTTGCATTATCAGATTCAATCTTCATCCAATGCTAGCCTCTTGCTACTTATGGACATACTATTATATAGTATTTTTCCTAGGACTTGGTCATTTATGAGCCTCCTTCTCTTTAGCACTCAATTAAGAGTTGTGACCTGATTTGGGGGAAGATGCCTCTTGCACCTTGAGTTCTCACTCAACAGCTTCAACCACTTGTCTTTTCCTCTTGTGGGTCAGCAATCACTCATTCAACAACTATTTAATCTTTATCCCCTTTCAGTATTTTTATTAATAAACAAATAATCCATTACACGGTTTTATTTTTGACTTCTTGTCAAAAATATAAAAATAAAATATTCAGAAAAGTATTTAATAATAATTTATTAAATCCTGGTGTATTACATAAATATTTGCAATACCAAGATTTGTTGTGGTTAACCATAAGGGATTGGAAATGGTCTCCTGAGAATTTAGATATGTAATGTATATATCATGTGACATTTGGATAGAGTTTAACTCTAAAGAGAACAAGAGAACACTGAGTTACCATTTAGATCATGCAAACATTGAATTTAATCCATACATCCTGTTTTAGGTAATGAAAAAATGATAAGCTTCCAAGAAAATCATCTAGATATCATAAATATCTAGTCATATTCAAATAATTTTTGAATAAGTAACTTTCAAATCTGAAATTACACATCATTCCTATCTTATTTTAGACAACATGCACACATATTTAGACAATTGGGGCATGGCTAACAACAAAGGGACAAATTACAATTGTATATATTGATGACTTCATAAGGGAATTTGATCTATTGTTAGAAGGTAGATCATCATTCTAAAAGAATAAGCATATGTTGTTGTTAACAAAAGTATGCCAGTAGTGAGGACTCATGCAAACATAGAGGCACTTATCATTATTCATGTTGCTTTTAAAAACTCCTAAAAACTTATTGGCCAGATCCTGGCAGAAGTGTATCTTATTACCTTTATTGGACCTATTGTCTTCTCTTGGAAGCATGCACATGCTTAGAAATAATCCAAACAACAAGCATGGGGTGTTCCCTGATGAATAAATTCAGTTTATTACCAACAGTTGGGAGTCAAACAAGACCCATTTTTCCGGAATAGAATGACTAATAATCCGTTTCTTTTTTAACACCATATACATGCATTCACACCAGAAGGGAACAATGACCTAGGTCAATAGAATCTTATAAAATATCCTTACAATCATACGTATATACAGCCTTACAATCATATCGATATGATGTGCCAGGAAGTAAATCAAAGTAATTTATAGGAATAACATCACAATCAACAATGGCGCTAATGCCATGTGTGGACAAAGAAAACCAAAAGTGTCAAAATATTACAATGTGATAATAATAAAAACAATGAAATCAATACTGAAAGCAAAAATAAAGGTGCACAAACATGGCATAAGTGAGTGAAGAGGGGAGTGAAGTTTTGACAAGACAAAATCACAATCACCAATAGGAGAAAGATGAATAATGAAAGTTTAAACATGGATTCTCAAGGTGAAGGTTTGTCCTGTCCTATTTCCCTCCCAATAAAATTTTCCAATAGGGATAATGTCTTTTGCTTCTGGTTTTGCTCGATCCTAAACTAGTTCTGTAGTTAATGGGGGAATTTTTTATTCAAGTACCAAGCACTTCCGCTCTGCAAGTCTTATTTGGTTCCATCCATACTTGGTTATCTCATTCCTCAATTTCTAGCTCTCTTGTTTTCTCTTCTGGTAAATCTCATTTTCACCTTCACATAACACTTGGACTACTAAATTTAGGATCTTCCCTCTCTTACTCCAGGGACCTCTCCTTGTAAAATCGGTACTTTCATTCTCTTAGGCATCATTCTCTAGGAAGTTTCCTTATGAATATATAAGACCTCTTTATTTCAAAATGATAATTTGGATTGCTCCCTTTCTAGTATGGGTAGAATGGGTAGAAGAAGCATGACTATCTCAAACATAAACACTTTGTCACAAACAACCTTGTGAAGGAAAACCCTCCAAAATGGGAGTAGGAGGAATATGTAGATCAGTCCAAACTCCTTCACCCCAAAATCAAGAACATTGAAGAGTTGATTGAGGAGGGATCACAACTAAGAGGGAAGGGAATATTCCAAGGTGTGGCCTACAATACAGTCCCTAGAAACCCGTAAAATACCAAGGGGAGGAACCTATATAAATGATCTTTATATGTGAATTTTCACCATTAGTACAACCAAGCTAGAATAAAATATGTCTGCCTTCAAAATTTTAAATAAGCACAAAAGGAAATAGTGGTATGGGAATCTCAATATATCAAATAAAACATGGGACCAAAAGACAAATCTATGCTTCAATAAAATATGGGAGACTTATACTCATATTGAAAGTGTCCAAAAAAATGGAAAGAAGCAAATCCAATACAAAATATCAATAGTAAACTCAAGCATATCACCAAAGGAACTAATAAAAAAGGCAATGAAGTAAGACCGACACATCAAAGCACTATCAATATATGGGGAACATTGTTGGCATCGAATTAAATGGAGAAAGAAAAACACCTTTAAAATAACACAGATCCAAACATCTATGATTTCCTAGTTTTTGGCAGAGACAATACTCCTTGTTATTCCTACAAAAAATGCATAGTAGTTGAACTCAAATTGGGAATAATGTACAAACGATGTGGAGAATATAATTTTTTTAGCCTAATTTTAAAGGGCATACTTTCTTTCAGTGTCGGAATGTCAATGTGTTTAATCCAAAATCCATGTTAAGATGAAAGCCAATTTATATTATTGTGCCAAAGAGGTGCATTCTACAGCTCAATAGGAGGATGTGTAAATCCTTCCATGCTCATCCTAGAGTTGACACATGTCTTTTTTAAAAATAATAAAATATTATCAAAAATAACATGTCAGCTCAAATTAGATTTAAAACATTTAAAAAACATATATATATAAATAAACAAATTAAATAAATTAAAATGCTTCCTCAACATTTGCACTTTAAAAAGGGGTTTTCACCTCGAGATATTTGATCCCTCTCGGTGCTTGGTAGATCCCCTTTTAAGATGGATCTATGCCGGCTATAAATGGGAAGTCACCAAACTTTTCAATGGGGTTTGGTTAAGAAAAACCCAATTTTGTATTATATATTTATATAATTGATACATATGCTCCTTCTCTAAATTGAAAAATAATCACATTCAATAGTATAAATGAAACACTCGATGGAAACATAAACACAACACTTATGTTCCATTCAAGTAGGTGTTAACCACAAGTAATAACCCAACCAAGAAATAAGGATGCCAATGCTCTCGTGTGGGAAGTTTGAGAAACTCACAAAAAATTCAAAAAATAAGATTCATTTTATTGCCTTTAATTATGCTTAAGTACACCAACATGTCTTCAAACCAGGCAATTGTCTGTGAAAATAGCCTCACTAGTGCAGGCATAACTCTATAGTTATCAGCACCGATTAAGGATTAAAAGTGTAGGTATTAGAGAATCCCTTTATCCTATATTATATTTTACTTGGTTGTTGCTCTGTGCTCAAAGGATAGCTTTCTGACCAAACGCAAAAAAGACATCCAGTAACAATTCAAGGAGATTATCACCATACCTTATAAATATTTTCTTTCTTAATTCCTAAACCAAGAAACAAACTTTGTGAACATGGATTTGACAAGAAAATATAAAATCAGAATACAATGCAAAGGTATTTTTTGGAATCAACTAAATATGGAGCCTAAAGTAAGGAGAAAGGATTGATAAAGGATTTTTAAGTACTATGATGTTTACAATAGATATAATAAACCTTGTAGTGGTGGCATCAAGCCTAGTTATTGCCAAGAAAACATTTGATGAAGCAATCACTTAGAAAGCCATCAAGTCCATCCAATAATCAACCTTCATGCATTTTACATCATACACAATGATAAAAACCCCATACATGACATACAAGTACATAATCTATACTTATAAGGCCCAATAAAAACTCCTTCAAGAAAACTAGACTCTTTCGAAGTTTAAATAACCATTTGAAAAAATTAATGGTTTTTAACAAGTATGTACGGGCATTAGATGTTTCGGCTGTGATATAAAATCCAAACCATTGTTGTGCTAGGGCATAATCCAGTTTGATTTTGTTGTTGATAACCTGCAAATATGCAACACAGAATCCATTTTGTTAACCCCATCCACTTCAAAGAAGAAAAATATAGCCCAATTAGACAACACAAATTAGATGTCCCGAATAAATCATGAGATTTCCTACCAACTTAAGACTCCCTTTCCTTCCCAAATGAATTGATATAATTTAAGGTACTTGAAAAATGTTCCCATGAGAATGAGAACTAAAAACAGACACGAAAGCACCAACACCGGTAGAATATAATGTAGTTTCTGAATCAATGAAGACTTTCTTATATGATCCAAACATAAAATTTGCAGCAAGATACTCCTCATAGAAGTTTCACTAGATGAAATACTCTGAACTTACTTCAATGAAATACTCTGAACTTACTTCAATATCCTTAATAGAAACAAAAGTCACAACTATTGATTTTCTTCTTGAAATGGAATGCAACAAGAAAGATTAAGTTTACTTAGCATTTAATCAAACACATATACTTTAGTACACAAACATGAATACATTATGGAAGTTCACTGTGCATTGCAACATTGGATGATTTGAAGGCATGCACATATGCAAAATATCTTTGTTATGAGGATATGGAAGAAACTCAAAAGGGGAAACTGCCAATGTTATAAATTCTACAGCAGCTGGGACATTCACATTGTACACATACATTTTACGGGGTGGATTATCTTTTCTAATGACCTACATAATATTAATAAAGATTATTAAAAAAAAATTGAATTCAACTACTGCAAATCACTAGGATCAACACTGACACTCATAAAATAGAAACAACATCAATGGAGTGAGGCAATTCTGTATTCATAGGAATATATTATAAGATCAATCATCACAAGAATGATCAATGGAATCAATATGCACAACAAAAGGTTCTCGATTATGCTGACAAACCACTTTTAATAAGATTATTTTTATAATATATCAATGTGGTGCCATGCAACTAGAAGAATCAGAAGCTGATGTTCAGAGATCCAACAAATTATATACTATGTAGTATTAGAAGGAAGCATATAAGAATTAGCAGTAAGCAGTGTCTCATTTAAAATTTTGTAGTCCAATGAGGCCACTTACTGCCAGTTATAGCAATGATGGGGCTCCTCTAAACCAATGTTGTTGTATTTCTATATCTAGCAAAAAAATTCCATTCTAGAATTGTTGCAGAGATTGTTAAGGTTTACAAGGAAATCCAACAAAGCAATTTAAAAATATATTTAGGGGTGGTCTCTCTACCCCCCTCCCAAAGTCACGAGAATTTAACATTTGGAGGCAATTTTTTACAAACCACCTCCAAAAATTCAATTCTTACTAACTTTTTGTTTGGGGGGCACCTTGGAAAATATATTTAGGGACAGTCTTTCCACCGCCCCCCCCAAAAAATAAGTCACAATAATTTAATATTTAGAGGCCGTTTCAAAAAACCGCCTTGCAAAATATCTTTAGGGGTAGTCTTTCCAATCCCCCCCCCAAAAAAAACGAAAAAAGTCGTGAGAATTTAAAAATTGGAGACGTTTTTTTAATGACCACCTCCAAAAGTTCAGTTGTCACGATTTTTTTGTTTTTTTTTGGGGGGGGGATTTGAAAACTACCCCCAAATTCCTAAAAAACTTTTAGAGGTAGTTTTTAGCAAGACAACTGCAAGCCAAAACTATTGCTAAAAGGATGAATTGTTGTAGTGCAGCTCCCTAAGATCCCTTTTGTTGGCCATCTCCTTGAGATCCTCTTTGATATCCATCTCCCTAAGATCCTCTTTACTAGCCATCTTTTAGAGACATGTTTTCAATTTCAACTCCTTTTCTATATTAATTTTTTGGTTTAACAATTGAAAAGGTTTCACTGAATTATCATTCAAGTGCTTCAATTTTTCATTCAATTTGGACAACTCATGTCTCATTTCATCATTTTCGTCATAAGTCATGGTTGAGCTTTCAGGTGGTGTAATGTGTGTATAATTATTTTCCATACCTTTTTTCCATTGATCCTAGTGATATTTACTATAATTATTCTCTATTTACTCTTTATCACACCTTGTGAATCACCCAAAATAGATATTACAATCAAAAGTAATGCAAGTTTCAAGTTAACATACCTTTAGAAAGCTTGTTTTGGAGGCTTCTTTGTTGGCTGACATTCCAATTGAGTTATATTCACAATTTTGGCCCATCTGAGTCTGAAATTTCGTCCTGTAGGATTCAAGTATGTCTTCTTTTCAACTCCATAGGTCTGACCTGATTCTGATGTGCCAAGGAAAAGTTGTTGTAACTTTTCTAAAACTTGTTTTTTTCCTATTTAGGAGAGCAATAATGTATGGTCTTCTACATATCCAATTTTTTAGATATGATCCTAAAATTTCTACCACAAAGTCTCCATCCCGTATTCTTTCTAATGCAATAGGTCTCACTCAAATTGGATTTATGAATCTCCAGATATAATAGTTTACCCAAAACGCATGTTTCAAATTAGTTTTTGGACTAATCACAAACCCTAATGTCCATAGGGTATAAATCCTTACATGTAGTGAATCAAGACCTAAAAAATGTACCCAAAATAATTCTGTCCGTCTTCTTTTAGATTCTCACTCAATTTTGATATTCCAAGCTTTATATGTAACAGTTTTAGCCAGAACACTTGTTTGAGACTAGTTTTTGGACTAGACAGAAACCTTGACTTCCACAAGGTATAATTCCGAACTTGTAATGAATCGGGATCTAAAAATTGTACCATAGAAATTCCAATATGTACTCTACAACCCCTACACGTTTGGATGTATGAAACATCCTAGAAAAAATTTATAGCAACATTTCCAAGTTGACTCATTTTGGAATCGTCAAAGCTATGATACCAAATGTTAAGCAACAAATTCCAAAAAATGGCATAAAACAAGAAGATATAGTATTCCAATACCTTAAGAATGCAATAAAAAGATGAATATCCAACCTCTTTGAGGGGGAAACCTCCTTGACCGTATATTTCAAATACAAAACAAGATGAGATGAGATGATCCTAAAGCTAGGTATCATATATATATATATATATATATATATATATATAGGAGACAAAGGGCACAATTACAATTCTACCAAACCCTACAATTACAATTAAGGTCCCATCCGACCAATAAAGATAATACAAATATAACAAGATAAATGTAATGTCACAATATATATGGCTTAACAAAACCTATGGATCATCAATCTGCATCATTCTAGCCATAAGAGCATAGTTAGCATAATGATGCCTTGGACCTTCTTGATAATCCTCTTGAAGGAACCTGTTTTTTTAGAAGAATCTTCATTTCCATCTTCTGTACATACATAAAAAATTTCTTCTTCACAACATTTTGAACTTTCTTCATTAGTCATTTCATCAAATTTTTCTTCAATAGTTAGGTGATCATGAATAATACTAAGAATTGATGAAGATGTCGGGATAGAGGAAGAGGTTTTGGAATATATTATGCATTTTTCATCAAATATCACATCTCCAAGGAAAATTTTAGAGATCCATAATTTTATTAAAGTGTAGAAACCTTGGTGAATCTTACTAACTCCTAAATTCCCAGCCATAAAATGATTGGCGATTTTTTTTAATAATCAAATTTCTAATGATTTTATATAGTTTCTAGAAAATTTTGGAGATGTTTAGAGTAAAAAAACTCATCCTATGGAATTTGGGCAAATCCTTTTAAAGGAAAATATAGGTTGGAAATTCATTTTTTGGAAAAGATCTTTGAAAATTAGCCCATGGGCTAAATTTCGCCCCTAAAATTTTCCTTGCATCTCTCTTTATAAATATTTCACTTGTCCCATGAACATACAACCTATAGGCCTTATATGATTCACTATAACCAACCATAACACATTTGTGGTATTTCTTATAAAAATTGTTCATTTTTTCATGATCATAAATATGAACACATGCATCACACCCAAAATATTTGAAATGACGTACAATTGGTCCTCTTCTACTCCAATATTATTTAAAAGTCTTATGTTTGATAGTGATTGTAGGTGATCTATTGACAATATAAGTTGTAGTATATATAGCTTCAACCCAAAATTTTGGATCTATATTTCTAGCGAGAAGCATACAACTAGCCATTTTCATAAGAGTCGTATTCTTCATTTCTTCTACACCATTTTCTGAGGTGTATAAGGGACCATATTCTCTCTTTTAATTCCATTATACTTATAACAGTTATCAAAATATTTCTTCACATATTCTCTTCCATTATCAATCCTTAAAATCTTAATAGATTTCCACTTTGTTTTTCTACAAAAACCTAAAATTCCTTAAACTTCTCAAATACCTCATCTTTGTCTCTTAGAAAATAAACCCAAAAAATTCTATTATAGTCATCAATAAATGTTAAGACATACCTAAAACCTAAAATAGAAAGATATTTCGATGGTCCCGTGAGGTCACTATGAACTAGATGAAGTGATGTTTTGGCTCTCCATGATTTACCCTTAATGAATTTTTCCATGTAATGTTTACCAAACATGCTTTCCTCATCAACTCCTTTCCTTTGAGAGCTTTTTGGTAGTCCATACACAATTTCAAACTTTTTCTTCAAACTAAGGATTTTATAATTCAAATGACCCATCATCTCATGCTAGAACTTGCTAAGGTTATATGCTTCTGCAACCAAATCCTTCCCATTAAAAGTAACTATTTTAAACCAAAGTTCATTTTCTACATATATTGAGGCAACTTCTTTAAAATTATTATTAAAATCTTTAATTAAACATTTGTCTTTATAAAATCTAATTTTGTAGCCTTGGTTTGGAGTTGGAATTGTATCGAGTAGAGTTGACTTGAGATTGGGAACTAACATATCATTATTAAATATTCCATCTTCAATTAAACATTTCTACTTCTAATCACATCTAGTATTGTATCATCACCAAGTAAAAATTTATATTTATTGCAATCATTCTCTAACACAAAAAAATTCTCCTTATTATGCAACATATGCCTAGTTGCACCATAATCTATCACCTATTCATCTTTATTTGGAAGATTAGCTTTAATTGCAACACAAAGAGTTTTTTGTCTTGAAAAATTATGTGGTGTTTGTTGCATGTCCCATTTCTTTTTGTAACAATCCTTCACATAATGCCATGACTTTCCACAATCATGATAATTATCATATAATGATGCTTGTTTTCTTTAAGCAATGTTGAAAACTAACCTCACTTGATATTTAATTTCTTACATATTTAGTTATCTTCCCGTAAAGACAAGTGCATGACTTTCATTACTAGATAACTATCTTTCTTTTATTAAACATTGTTCTGATAACTTCACAATAAAATGAACTACACAAATAGTAGAAATTTTTGTAGTTGTATCAAGCCTTCTAATGAAACAATAATAAGAACTATATCTTCCAACATGGTTACATAAGGAACAATTTCTTCATTATTATACATCTCAATTTCTATAAATCACTAATGAGATTTGAGATCCATGATTAACTTGTATCATGATTCAATTTTTAAAACATCTTTTTTATATGAGCGCCTTCTCTCATATGCCTAATTTCAGCAAACAGTTAATTAGACACACAAATTTTAATATATGTACAAGCTTCTTTATGTCTTTGATCCCATTTTCAAAGACTTTTCTTAGTAGGAGGTCCTTCTTTCCCACCAATTAAATAATATTATTTATTCATGGTTAAAAATAATTGTATTATATATATTTATTCATTGTACTTCTTTTCATTTAGCTTAATTTATAAAAAGAAATGTTTTTTTAAAACTAAGTAAATTTAGAAATGGTTACATTATATTCACCCATTTACTATATAATTCTTTCAGTTATGAAATTATATTCATATTTACTTCTTTTGGGAGTAAGTTAATCTCTAGACGAATTGCTTTTTTGTAGCTGTTTTTGCCGGAATCAAGTGATGAAGAAATTGTTGAAATTGTGCAATTTTGATTGCAGAAATGGATTCAACATCTTCGATTACTCATAAAGCACCTTGATTATGCAATTCCAACAACCCATATGTCATTTCAACAATTTCAGCCAGACTTTGACAAGAAACTCTATAAATTTGAATATAAATAGTTTAGAGTTTAGCTCAAGCCTTTATTTGAGATATCATAAAAAATTGATTTAATAAAAAAACTCCACCAACGAGTTGCCAAAAGCAGTACTGCAGCACGACTCCACACAAGCTGCCAAGACTAAATACAATCTAGTAAACTGTGCAGGTCCATTCCACCTAGAAGTACGGAAGGACAATAACTTTTCTAGAAGAACTAAAAAAGGGATCTCGAAATAGCGTTCCTCACTACCCGCTCTGTGCAATTTACAAAGAAAAAGTCCTTTAACTAGGATCCATCCTTCACCTCAGCCTCCGAGTAAAAGATATGTAACAGTGGAACAGTAAGTATCCGTGAGAGTATCCATGTATTATTAGCGGAATAGTGTAACAGTGGAACAACGGAAACAACGGAACAGTGTAGCAGCGAAGGTTTATGCATTTAGAATAGTGGAAAAACAGAATAGTGGGAACAACGGAACAATTGAAATAGTGGGGAATAGTGTCGGAACAGCACGGGAACAGTGCCAGACTGAGCCAGAGAGCCAGACAGACCGATCGTGGGAACAGTGCCAGAATAGGGCTAGGGGACAACTATGGCTAAACAACGAGAACTGACAAAGACCAGGTATCATCCTACTCCCTACTCTGTTTTTTTCTGTCTGTTACGACAATGACAATGCACACAACATCATACATGAAAAATGGGCGAGAGATAACAGTCTCTCGCGAAACAAACCATTTAGGTCAAGTAAAAATTGCCTCTGCAAACAAATCAAGGAAGTGGGTTTGGGTGAATGCTAAACAATTCCGGGGTATCTTAAAACACAGGGCTGTACATCTAAAATGGGAGTAGAAAAGGAAAAAATTGGCTTACCGTTATAAACTTTCAAACAAGTCGCTTTTGAAAGGAGGTGGCAACAGCAGGGATAAAGGCAATAGAGACCATACCTTGTATCATCCCACATCTGTTAGTTTTTCACAATTTAATTCAATATGATCTAGGATTTTATCTAAGAGAACAACATGCACAACAAATCAAACACAAGAGACAAGAGACACAAAGCATTTCACTGGGGAAACCATAAAGGAGAAAACCCCGCAACTTCCTCATAGATAGAATGAACAATAATACAAAACCCCAAAACAAAGAGATGATCTCCAGCAGCGTCCTCCTCCTCTACTTGTGTGAACTTCTCTCTCTCTCTCACTTGTACGAATGAGTGAGTGAGTGAATGTGAGTGACTGAATAAATAGATAGCCTAGCTCTCTATTTATACTTTACCTTTCACTTTACCTTTACCACTTGACAAGTAGTTACATGGGAGGATTGACCTCAATGACTTTACATGACCCAAGTACAATAATGACTTCTCCGACCGGAGGAATAAACATCTCCGTCGGAGGTACAATAATAAAATACAAATACAATATAAAATATACAAGTGAATACATTCCGAAGTTACAAATACATTAACAACATCCACACCTCTCACCTGGTCACTTGACCTATATGTGCAAGAGATACTAAATGCCAAGAGGAGATTGGAGGCTTTGGAAATCGAAGAGCAGGAGAGAGACCTTAAAATCCATCTAATGAAAGTGGAAAATAAGGGGTTGGTAGAAAGCAATAAGGTTTTAAAGGATCGAGTGGCACTGTTACAGAAAGCTCTTCTGGTAGGAAAGGCTGAATGGCAAGGCATGAATGAGTCTTGGCAAGTAATGAAAGAGTCTGCAGTGGAAATTAGAGATATGATGAGCTATAAAACAGTGAAGGTTGAAGGGAAAGCAGTTGAACAAGCAAGCATACAAGAAATGAAAACAACGGAGGAATAGAAAGGAGGTTTTATAAAAAAATCTCAAACATGGGCACAAATTATTAGCAATTCTGCTAACATGGAAAACGAAACATACAACCAGGAGGGAAGCATGCAAAACAGAGAAACCAAAGAAAGGCAAGCCAGAGCAGCAAACATAATCATCAAAGGTGTGAAAGATTACGGAAAAAATGAATGTACTCTCGATGTTGCAAGGGACTTTTTAAAGGATACGCTGCTTTGGCAAGATCGAATTTTCCAAGCATGGAGAGTGGGTAAGCCCAACGACTAGATAGATAGACCCATAAAATTCATTATGTCAAGCACGCATGACAAACAAATTCTCTTAAGAAAGAAGCAACTCTTGAGGGGCACTCGTTTTTTTCTAGACGAAGATTTAACTATTAGACAGCAAGAAGAGAGAAGGGAAGAAATGGTAAAGGTCAGAGCAGGAAGAGATGAGGGAAAAAGGGCATGGTTTTTCAAAGGCAAAGTTGTTATTGCCTCTTTTGGTCATCATTTTAAAATAGGAAAGCAAGGTGGTAGGCAAGAAGCGACAACGACAGTTTCTTTAACAGGAAATTATGTAACAAAGCCAGTATGGGAAAATAGGAATGAAGACTCACTCAGAGTCTTGTAGGCCAAAACAAATAGCAATCAGATTTTACCCAGGTTTCCTTAAGACTAGCTTGCTGGAACTGCAGAGGTTATCCTTAGAGGCGGGGACTCGGGTTAGGACCTATCGCAGAAAATAGAGACATAATCTGTCTCTTGGAAACATATGAGCATGAAGGATGCAATACACCTCTGTTTGAAGGATATTTGAATTTGACAGTATGGAATAAGGCAACTGAGAATGGAAAAGGACACAGAGGTATCACGGTCTTAGTGAGGGAAAAAAAAAGTCGTCTCTTTTAGTTAGAAAAAGAAGACTCAAACAAACAATTCATTTGGTTTAAAATCTCAAAAAATGGAAACATCATTAGAATTGCAACATGCTATTTTGCCCCACAAGTTTCAAAAACATACAAAAGAAGGGGGCTTGACCACAAAGATCCCTTTGTAGCCTTAAAAAACGATATTGCAATGTACTCTCAATTAAGTGAAGTCCTTATAGTGGGTGATTTCAATGCTAGGACTGCAAGCGAACAAGCTAGTATTCTTCATGGTAATGAAGACTGTAATCCTATTTGGCTTACAAAAGAAAGCAATCATCAGTGGACAAGAGTCTTAGAGGACAACAAAAGCTGCAACCTTTTCGGGGAACAATTGCTCAGTCTATGTGGGACATTTGACTTAGTCATTTGTAATGGGTTGGCTAGATGGGTGAAATCTGGCAGTTTCACTTGCAGTACCTACAATGGCGCAAGTGTAGTGGACTATGCAATTTGATTGCATGGCTTATGTGAGAAAATGGAGGAAGTTTTGATTGGTGAACAACTTGGGGAGTTGAAGTCTGATCACAGACCGATCTATTTGAGTTTCCCTTGGATGAAACAACAACAACAGGGGTCGAGTAATCAGGACATTCAACAACCTCCTTCAAAGGGCAGAATTCTTTTGGCTCAAAATAACTATAATACCTTCAAGATAGCGCTAGAGAGGATTTTTAACAAGGAGAAAATTTCGTCATGGGGCCTCCATAGTCATGAGCTAACAGATTTAAATCAAAGCGCACTTACAGAATGCAAAAGAGCAAAAAATATGAAATATGAAACAAATTGTTTTCCTGTTAATGCTTGGTTTGATGAAGAATGCAAAACAACAAGGAAAACTTTGAAAGAGCCAAACCAAAAAGAAATAAATTTAAAAGCCTACAAGCAGATTGTAAGAAAGAAAAAAGTTGAGTTCATGATCTCAAGGATAGAGGAGCTAATCTTCCTGGGGAAAAATAACCCCAAGTTATTTTGGAAGGAACTTCAAACGAGAAAGAAACAAACTGAGAACGACATTACGGCTTATCAATGGTTCGAATATGAAAGGAAACTTTATGAGCAAGATTCTAAGGTTGACCCTCCCCCCTTGGTCAACACTATTACTAAGCTCTTCACCGTGCAAGAGATCGAGGTGGGTATTAAGAAGTTGGGTGTTGGAAAAGCAAAAGATCTAGTTGAACTCCAAGCAGAATATCTAAAGTGGGGTTTGAAAACTCTTGCACCTCACATTATGAAAATTTTCAACAACATAATTCAGCAGGGGTTCCCTACAGATTAGACAACCAGTCTAGCAATACCTCTTTTCAAGAGTGGTGATGTCAATAATCCCTCCAACTATAGGACCATAATGATAAACCCCTTGTTTCCAAAGTTGTTTTGAAGTATGTTGGAAAACAAAATTAGCAAGTGGGCGGGAGAGGGTGATAAGCGTGCTAAAGGGAAAGCGGGCTTCAGACCTAAACACTCCACGATTGATCACAGTATAACTTTAAGACACATCATTGAAAAAGTGTGGGACAAAAAAAGAGGAAGCCTTGTGTTGCTTTGTTGATTTCAAAAAATCTTTTGACACGGTCCCTAGGGATAAGCTTTGGCATAGAATGGAGGAACTTGGGGTCCCTATGCATCTTAGAGCAGCCGTCCATAGACTATACAAGGAGGTTAAAATAAAAATCATAACGTCAGCTGGCATCTCTAAAAGTTTTAGGAGTGATATCGGGGTCAAACAAGGGTGCCCTTTGTCCCCTACCCTTTTTGGTTTATATATCGACAAACTTGAAGAGTGGTTAAACCTACAGGATGGTGAGGGTGCTCTTTTGGGCGAGTTTGCGATAAGGCTTCTTTTGTATGTAGACGACCTTATTTTGATTGCTAAATCTGCTCTTGGGTTACAAGAACATTTACTTTCCCTTGAGCTCTTTTGTAGAATTGTGGGGATGCAAGTCAATACTAGCAAGACGAAAGTAGTAGTTTTCTCTAGCAAAAGAAAACACAACCAACACCAGTTCTACTTTGAAGGCAACACTCTTGAAGAAGTGGCAGATTACAAGTATCTCGGAATTGACTTCAACAAAAATTTAAGTTGGGCAAACTGCAGAAAGAGAAGAACTTTGGGAGGCTGGAAAGCATTCTATGCTTTCCAAAATAAGTGTAGAGAGGCAGAGCTATGGGATTGGAAGACTATGCTTGAACTCTTTTTGGGCTTTCAGTGATCCCGATGATTCTCTATGGCTGTGAAGTATGGGCTAGCAACACATCTGACTTACAATGGAAGCAAATTGAAAAGATTCAAAAGCGCTTGATTACAAACAAGTTTAAAATTAAAAGTTCAGTCCCTTATGATATCATGTTGAGTGAAATGGGGGTTGCTCCTAAATGGCTATGGTGCGACTCATAAGACATCTAAAAAGAATTGAGCAAATGGAGGACAACCAATGGCCTAAGGTCGTTTTCAATGACACATTGTGCGAAAGAAAGAAGACGTGGATGCAACAAAATATTAAATGGCTTAGTAAATGGGATATTTACTTGAACATGTGCCCTATGAATAATAAAGAGATAAAGGAGTTATTTATCGATAGGTTCCACAAGCGAACTTGGGATAAAAGGTTGGGGAGAAAGAAGGAGTATTATATTTAAGAGTTTAACCCCACCTACAACCACCATAAAAAAGCATACATAGGGGCCAATATACCTTGGAGAGCCAAAATACTTATTGCTCAATTAAGAACCAATTCCCATTAACTCCGTTGTGAAACTAGGCATTGGAAAAGACCAAAGGAAGCTTGGGAAGAAAGGGTGTGTATATTTTGCACTTCCGGGAAAGTGGAAACCGAAAAACATTTTATTTTCGAGTGTGAAGCCTTCAAAGACAGTAGGGCCAACTATGCAAATATCCTAACAGCTAGCTCTTGGGATAACCTTTTCAGTGAAAGGACCATGGAGAAATTGGGGACACTCATCATCAAATTGAACAAGAAAAGAGCTGAGTTGCAGAAATCAGGGGTGAAACAATATGTCCCATAGGCTATTGTTAGGCTCATGAACGTTAAAATAATTTCTTTCTTTCTTCTTTCTTATACACAAAACCATAGTTTGGACTTTGAACAAGTCAGTATCATTGGAAAAGGCATCCGGATGGTTCTTAAGAATTATGTTTGGTTCTTTTCTGACTCAATCCGGACACTTTCGAATATTTAAAACATAAAACAACTACATATGAAAAAAAATCTTTGAAAACGGTTATAACTGCCCTGTAAGGTGCCACGGTGCCACTGACTCAGCCTTTGCTGGCCTCGATTTGCTCAGTTCACTGCTCAGACTTGAAAAAAATGCCACTAACTCAGCCTTTGTTGGCCTCGATTTGCTCAGTTCACTGCTCAGAATTGAAAAATACTTTGGGCAGCTCCCCCTTCAACACATGTCGTACAAGGGCACTTTCCGAGGTCTAATTTTTTTTTAACAGCTAGAAATCCTCCATAACGGAAGGCTGGGACTATAAATTAGGTTAGCGTCAGGGTTGGTGGAAGAATAATTTGTCTATCAGTAAGATGTTGTCACTGGGTTTGAAGATTATTCTCAGTGTTTTTAAGTTAATTTAATTTATGCTTTTAAGTTAATTTAATTTTTCCTGAATAGCTCCCACCCTTAACTCTTAATTAAATAACTAACCTATAATAATTTAACCTCCACACAAGCCAACTGCCCTATCAAACAACGACTACATACTTACAAAGTCTCAACATAAAGCGGCCAGCGCTTTGCATAATATACAGGGAAAGAATAATTTACCCGAAGATCCATCCTCGTAAAATCATCACCTCTCACAAAAACACAAAAACAAATAACAACGTCAAGTAAGCCGTATTCTCTTTATATGCCGGCTGCCCCCTTTATTTATTTTCAGCGTGTCTGTGTTGTGCATTTATCACAGCCCAAATCTATTCAATCATGTCAAAGTTCCCAACTCCTTAAATATGGTTAATTGCTTTGAAACATATTAAGAAGAACAGATATGGAACTATCCACAAAATCACAATATTTACTTTTAATGAATAATTAATGTGAAGATGGCACTTAGTCATATCTTGGGATATGGAACTATCCACAAAATCACAATATTTGTTTTTAATGAATAAATAATGTGAAGATGGCACTTAGTCATATCTTGGGATATGAAACTATCCACAAAATCACAATATTTGTTTTTAATGAATAAATAATGTGAAGATTGCAGTGAGTCATATCTTGGGACATCTTGATAAAAGGAGTAAAGAGGTCTTAACTAAGAAGTCTAAGAAGTCTTTGAAACCAGTGAGAGTTTACATAAGTAGCTCTGGTTTCTGTATTTAGTTGGATAGTATTTATTAAATGTATGTAATATTCGATTTCAGTACATTTTTAGGTTATAAGTTAAGTGTAACAGTTACTAACAAGTTCTTTATTACATAATAGCTTTGGTTTATTTATTATAAACTAAGAAAATATTATATATTTAGTTGGATAATATTTACTAAATGTATGTAATAATATTAAGTATATTTTTTCAGTTAAGTGTTATTAACCAATTTACTTGTCTCATCTCATCTTGAACTAATATAAGAAAAACATAAATACTAATCCACCTAAAGCAACAAAACAATTCATATCAACCAAACAATTCATATCAAAAGAGGCCAAGTTGCCAGCAAAATTCCAGAAAGTGAAAAAAAAAAAGCATTTTCTTGGGAGTGGAGAGGCCAACACCATTGCTCCGGTCGATAATACATGAAAAAGGATGAAATCCTATCACCTGAGGCGATCCTTATCACGGGATATGCCACTGTGCAACCAACAGAGTAGAGAAGGCCAGTGCCAGATACAATTAAACTGATCACAATAAAAGAAGCAATACATCAAGAAGAGAAAGGATGAAAGAGCAGTTGAAGAGTGAGTTCAGTTGTAGTTTAATCTAATCGCAGTACATTTCAGAGGGCAGACGTGGCGTGGGAATCACTTCCAATGGCACCGCCTTCACCAGTGTCAATCCAAACCTCTCGCTCATGTCCACCTGGTGGGAACTCATGCCTTTGGGAAGTGCCCACTCGAATGAATGAAGGAGGGACGCCAACAGCAGATGGACCATCCGACTCGCCAAGGGAAGCCCAACGCACATCCGCCTTCCTGCTCCGAACGGAATTAGGTCGAAGTGTTGTCCCCTGTAATCCACACTACTCGTCTCCTTCTCAATAAATCTCTCCGGGATGAATTTCAACGGCTCCTTCCAGATCGAGGGGTCCCTTCCGATTGCCCATACGTTGACCATGTGTTTGGGTATCACGAATCCCGCAATCTCACAACGCTCATCGGCTCTGTGAGGGATGAGCAAAGGAACCGGCGGGTGCAATCGGAACACTTCTTTGACAACCGCGCGGAGATAAGGGAGATGCTCTGCGTCACTCTCTTCCACCATTCGCTCGCGCCCGACTACCTCTTCTAATTCGGCTTGGACTCGTTTCATCTTCTCCGGATTGCGGATGAGTTCTGCCATCGCCCATTCTATTGTCGTTGCGGTGGTCTCGGTCCCCGCCCCAAATATTTCCTGCAACAAAAATGAATGAAACATCAGATCAGAGAGGACCTTTATATAGAAGCTCTATCTTATTTCATGCAGTATCCTCATGAACCCCGGCCCATTGATGTGCATCGAAAAGGTTCTTAAAATAGATGAGTGATGATTCAAGTTTGGTATAATTTACTTTTCTATCGACAAACCTGAGCTACTAGATTACACATACTCTACTCTGATTGGAAACGGAATATTTTTACGAATACTCTGTGTTTGTATTCACTGCGACGGTCTGTATTTTCAATTTATTCCAGTGCTATGCAAAGTTCCAGATTTGATTGTTAACTCTTTTAACCTGTAATAGAGCATAGTCTATTCTTTTAACTCTTTCTGTTTCAATAACAAATTCTACACTAAGAAGGAGCTATGACCAATCAATAAGTAACGAAAGATTTACATTTAAGTAGCCTCTGATATGGGCAAGAGTAAATTCATCGCTTCTCATCTCCAGCAGAACGTCCAAGAGATCCATTTCACTATAACTTCTGTCACTGCTTTCCCTTGACCTCGTACCGAGTCGATACCCTATGAATTTGTCGATAACATCATACATCTTTTTGGTATATATTTTCGTATTACGGTACACGCGCTGGGGATCTAAGAACTGAAGGCAGGGGAAAAAGTCTGCAAGATTGGGAGTTGCATGAACTACCAGCAGTTTAGAAAAGGCGTCTTTCAACTCTTGAGAAGCCGAAGCGAACTCAGGATCGCACACGTCTTTACCAAACAACATTTTCCCTAACAGATTAAAGGAGGATTGGAAGGAGGTGTGTCCAATATCCACACACTTTCCCTTCACAGCGTCTTGGAAAACGTGATGAATCGTTCGATTTACTTCATCTCTTCCAAGATGTTGCAGAGCTTCCAGCCTCTTCGTAGAAAAGAGTTCAGTAATGGATATACGTCTGAGCATGCGCCAGTGGGATCCATACTGGCAAAAGAACATGGAGGTCTTATAGTAGGAAAGAGCCTTGGCTGCCTGTGTGACGATCCGGCCTGAGAATATGTGGTCATGGGTTTTAAGAATCTCATTTGCCATGGCGGATGACGAGACGACCACAGTGGTTTTCATTCCGAGAGAGAGGGTCATCAGCGGCCCGTATTTGGTAGCAAGTTGGAAGAATGATTCGTTGGGTTTCTTACCGACCTGCAACAAGTTCCCTAGAATAGGCCATCCCGAAGGACCAGGAGGAAGCCTCCAGTAAGCCTTCCTCCTCCACACATCGAAAACGAGGATGATGATAACAGTGGTTCCTAGCAGCACAGAATACTAAAACAACCATCCAAGATCCATTGGGCTCAATTGACTCGTGAGAGGCAAGACCAGAAGAAGGAAAAGAGAATATGAACACGAAACGAAATGTTGACATAAATCACATACCATAAAATAGCTAAAGCGTGTAAAGCACCTTGTATTAGTGACAAAGCTAAAGAAGGAAAGAATTATATATATATATATATATATATATATATATATATATTAATTAAGTTTAATATATTTCTATAAATTCTATAACAAATCTAAATTTTTGTGGTTTTGTATTTTGTTTATATAGATTTTTGACCTTTTTTTTATTTCTTTTTCCCATAAAAGAAAAAAAATTGCATTTCTCAAAAGCTACAAGTTTTACTCATAATACTATTCAAATAAAATATATCATATATTTTTTCATAACATCTATCCAGACAAAACAAATAAGATATATGCTTCAGTATTTCTTTCCTTGAAGATAGTGCCTCCCTAAATATTGAAGCTTCTTAATATTTGTTTCCAATGTTAAAATTAATAAAAGCTTAAGAGTAGACAACTCTGCAAAGTTGTTTGTTCCTGGCCCCAACCCATCCCTGTATTGGATTTTGTTGTTTTTAGACAAGTATATCACTCCTACTACTCCACTTAAACTATTGTCCCTATGCACAAAAACCTCAAAAAACAACCACGGAATATGTCAATTTATCTCCACTTATTTCACCTACCAAATACTAATAATTTTGCTAACATGAGGAAAAATATTGAGTATGGCTAAGCTCCAACTTGCACAGGAAAGAGGAGAAATAAAGGAACCTTCAAATAGATTGTAACTTCTAGCAATCCAATCTTGCCAAGCCATGATAAGAGGAAAACCCCTAAACACTCAAAGCCCATGATTTTGACACCAGCTCCATAGACAATCCTTGAAAAAAACAACAACCCAAGGATACCTCACTTGTAATAAAAATTCTATCTCCTTCAGAACCTGTAATATATATCTGCAATCCACAATCAAACGAGAATTGGTCTCCTCAACATTTTTGCATAGATAACATGGTCTGTACTTGCCCTATTCCTTCTTTGCATATTATCCCAGGTCAACGCTTTATTGCAAATAAAAAATCACACTAGTATTTTTACCTTTGATGGACAAATTTTGAATTTCTAGACAAATTGACACCACCATTATGGTTCAACCATTTGATTTGACACCATCAAAGTACCATTTCCTAGTTTGGGAGTGTAAACACCATGAAGGTCACACATTGAAACCAAAGAATCCTTTCCCTATTTTAATCCCACATGAGAGCATGTTAATTGATTTATATATTCCTTCCATCTAATACCATCTTCATCCTTGAAGCCAAGGTAATCTACATTCAACCAATATTTACCCAATAGTTAAGATTCCCCTTGATCAACAAATTGTTTCACGGTAAACAAGCCTCTAAATCTAAGTTGCATCACCATATAAAAAACAAGGAATGCACAGTATCACTTCCTGTCCAAGGATCCCCCCCACTCGAACACTCTACCCATCTCCCACCTTCCACACTAGACCATTACCAAACACTTTAAAGGATAACATTATAGCTTTCCAAATGACAAAAACATTTTGTATAGATTTTGCAGGCCTACGAATCCATTCTAGAAGAGAAGTCGATTGAATATATTTCTAGATAACAACTTCTTTCAAAATCCTCGGGCCACTAATTAGTCTCCATATACTCTTTTCCGCCAAAGCCTTTGAAAAGGAAAATGAATTTTTAATGCCCCATCCTCCCTGATATTTGGGAACAATTAATTCTTTCGATTTGATCCATATAGTTCCCTTTTGATCTAATATACTTGACCAAAAAAATTGAAAAATTAATTTCCTAATAGAATCCAAAAGTCCACGAGGGATCCAAAAGAGGGTCATCCAGTATACGAGAGTTTCCTCCAACATAACTTTCACAAGTACCAAATGCCTTGCTTTTGATAGCCAATGATAGCTCCGATTATAAATATGTTTTCCACACTTTGCTACCAACCAATCCTAGTCTTTTTTTACGTATGATATCAGATTTAGAAAGAACCCAAGATAATTCATTCCACTATCTAATTCGAAACACTTGTACTGGAAAATGTTCCTATGCCTTAACCAATCCTCCTCCTCTATAACTTCTCCTACAATATATGATTTTCTTTCATTGATCATCATTCCCATAGCTTAACAGAATAACACTAGTATAGAGGAGAGCTTTTCCATGTCTTTGAAAGATCCATCACAAAAATATTAATATATCATCATCAAAGAGAATATGGGAGAACCAAAACCTTCCACCAATATTAATCCATTTGAAACTACCATTCTCTTTTTCTACATGAATAACCCTACTAAGAACATCTATGACCAAAAGAAAGAGTAATAGAGATAACATGAAACCTTGCCTGATTCCACATTTAGATCTATTTTTTTTTATGTTCCTCCATTAAGCAGAATTGAAAATGAAATAGAAGATATACAACCCATAATCCATTTAATGAAAGAAACATTGACTCCAAATTGAGTCAACACAATCCTCAAGTAGATCGAACTTACCCTATCACAAGCTCTGGATATATCAATTTTAATTACCACTGACTTTAAATTTTTTGATATAATGGAATGTAAACCCTCTTGTGCTAGGCCAATAGCATCATGGATCTATCTACCAGGAAGAAAGTCAAATTGTTCCTGGGAGATACCTATAGATAACAAAGGGATAATTCTTCTAGCTACTAGTTTGTAGATAGTATTACATAAGAATATAGGCCAAAAATGGTCAAAGGTATCTGAATTATCTGATTTTGGAACCAGATCTATAAAGGTAGAATTGAATGCAGCTAACAACTTCCCATTCCTTTTGGTTTCCTCAACCACCCTTAAAATATCTTGTGCCAAGACTTCATACAATCCTATATAAAATTTAGTCAAGAAACCATCAGGTCCAAGACTTTTGTCCTTTTTGAAGTTATGAAGCACCTCCTTTATCTCGTTATAGTAGATTCCTTCATCAAAATGAAATTATCCTCTTCTTCAACAATTTTAGGGAAATTTTCAACAATTCTAACCACATCCACAATACTTTCAGGCCCTTTAGATTTGAATAGGCTATCAAAATGTTTGATACCTGCACATAGTATATCTTCAAAGTTGTTTACTTCAATTCCCAAATAATTTTTTATTTTCCATATGGTAATACAATTCTTCTTGTAGTTTGCATAATGGTGAAAGAACTTGGTGTTTTCATCACCTTTATCCAACAATAATGCTCTGCTCTTAATTCTCCATTCAACTTCCTGGAATTCTAGAATCTCCCTCCTCCTCTTCTCGAGTTCCATTATAGCAGACTTTGTTTCTTCTGTTAAGAATCTCGTCCCTTCCACATCATTCCATTCTACCAAATAACCCTTGAAGCCTTTTAGTTCTTTTACTTTCTACTCCCTCATTTTATAAGACCAATCTAATGACACCTCTTTTGCTCACTTAATATTCTTGTAAAATTTGATAGACATTGATTCTCGACTGTTAAGATCATAACGGACCCAAGCATACTTGAGAAGAGTAACCAAATCCTTATCTTCCAACCAAAGAGAACAACATTTAAAATGGGAAACTAGTTTTGAACCTACAACAACTATTTCCAAAATTATGGTAAGATCATCAGAGTCACCTATGACTCCCACCCATTTCCTGAATTGAAAAGGAAGCTCCTACATACCTTCACCTGCTAAAAATCGATCCATGTGTTTCACAATTCTGGCCGCTCCAACTCGCTTGTTACACTAGGTAGGTTTAATCTTATTAGGTGCTATATCCAATAACCCTCCCATCTGAAAACTTGCACAAAAATTAATCCAACAAGCAATCCTTTTACACAGAAGGATTCTAGATCTCAGAACAACCCAACAAAAAATTTTGGTCCCCCCCCAAAAAAAAACCTATATTCTTTTGTTTCATAAGATGATCCTTCAACAACAATCTATCCCAAAAGATCATTCTGTTAGAATAGGGACCATGTACATATTTGTAAATTTGAATTCCATCCCCAAACCTAAGGAGTACACGACCGTACCCAAAATTGACTCCATAGACCAATAATTGATTAATAACATACCCCAGCTTCACCATCTAGTTATCAAACCTCCAGATTGACCTTTTGCATCAGTAAAACAAAACTCCTGACCTATAATAAGCTTCTTTAGCTTCATTATAATTTTCCATCCCTTGCTCATTATCTCTTGGATAAATAACACATCATGATTTATAGCATCAATCAATCATTTGCCAACTAATTTTTTTGAGGGATTATCCATCCCTCTACAATTTAGAGAACACAAAATAATGATATAACCTCTACTAGGGAATCCATTTCTCTAAACATCCCAATGAATGTTTTTTGGGAACCTGCTGCAACCTCCCAAGTAGCTCTCTCCCGTATCTTATGAAGAGGGGATTTTTGGCCTTTTCCTCCTATTTTAAAAACTTTAGGATTCAAACCTAACCCTCTTGAGACCACCGGAGTTAAATATTCCGAAACCCCCTCACGGGCTCTAAGTTTGAGCTTATAACATTATCCTCCACTAAACTCTTAGAATAATCTGAGAAATTCACAAAAGCCACATTAAAAGACCTATGCTCAAAATAAGACCTCAAAGGAGACCCCACACTAGACATAAGTGATAAATATTTGGCATGCCCAAAACCTTGAGCTATAGGAATATCGAAACATAAAGGAATCAGGTTTTATAAATGCTAACCAGAGGCTGCCTCAGTTGGACTAGTTTCCATGCCATGAAATCTTCAACAATAGCTAGTGCAAGAACAATATCATAAACAATTATTGTCTCCTTTGCCTCCAAAATCAACACCATCTCCTTTGAACAATCCAATTCAGACTCTTGAATATTAATCCTTGTTTTTTGACCCTGGCTTGATGCTACTTTCTATTAGGATATTCCTATACTCCATCCTAGTCCCACCAGTATTTTGATCATTTACATTTTCAGTCATGCATGTACTTTTAGGGTTTGCATGCATTCTAGGGTTTGCATGCATCCCAATCATTAGTCTAGCACCTAGCCCTCAGTTAGCCAGGCCCCAGGAGCTTCTCACTATTCAGTTTTATCCCTCCAGTTGCTTAATGTGCCCTTCTTCCTTGATTTTAGGGAGAAACTCATCCTTCTTCACTAGTCCAGTTGTCTTCAGTTTATACTCAGTTACACTCAGTTACACTTAGTTACACTTAGTTACACTCAGTTACACTTAGTTACAGTCAATTACACTTAGTTACAGTCAGTTACACTCAATTACACTCAATTACACTTAGTCACACTGAGTTACACTTAGTTACACCTACCAGAGTTAGTTTGACTGATGGTTGACAGTTACTTGAGCATTGATGACTCCACTGATGATGATGAAGACTTCCAGTTGTGCTCCAATGATCATGAGGACACCTAGTTGTGCTCTGATGACACTCTATTGATCTTATGATCACTCTGAGAGGCTAATTCGAATTGCCACCTTAGGCATTCGAATCCTCTCTACCATTGTACGATTTATTTGTCCATATTGTGATTAATTAACTAGTGTGTGTGAAGTATTATTGCTTCTATCCAAGTTCTACTGTACCATATTATTCTGTTGCTCATTATACTGTATTGACCACTCTTCTTCTATTTTCTTGCTTAATCATAATCATTCTCTTGTGAGGTATACATCATCTCTTAGATATGCTGTGAGGATTTTCACATGGTATCAGAGCATGTTGAGAGTATTGTTTATCTCCATTCTTGAGAGTTTTTTGCAGGTTATTACCAAGATTTCGAGTGCAGCAGTTTCTGCATCTTTGCAGCAGTATTCTCTATTGTTTTTGCAGGTCTTCTACAGCTTCAATGTATCCAGAATTAGAAGAAATCACTCCTCTTTTTCTATTCAACTATGATGAATGGAAACCAAAAATAATAGCATATTTGAAGAGCCATGATCTCTTTGATTGTTATTTTGAAAGAGAGTTCGAATCCTCTGTAGAGAAGATTGACTGGTTGAATAAAGGTGACATGCACATTGGAAGAATGAAGCTTATTATGCTGGATTACATATTGCTCCCAATCATTATTTATATTGAAACTCCACAAGAGCTATGGGCTCACCTGGATGAAGAATTCGGCAGAAAGAATAAAGGACTTGGTCCTAACCCATTCGAAAGCAAGCAAAGTGATGCATTCGCTCCTCTTGATGGTCTCCCATATCATGAACCAGTATCATCTCATATTGAATTTGTTGACAAAGAACTTGCAGATTCTCCACTCATGCTCAAACCTTCTTCTCTTTCTGTGCCAGCTCAGACTCTAGATATTGCAGAAGGTCCTAAATCCTCTCTTTCACCAGAGTCTTTTGGTTTGCATCATGATCACATGATTATTTCGAAGGTCAAAACAGCTATTGAAGGTAATGCATTCGCTCCTCTCCAGCTATCTCCTCTTTTATACTACTATATGTCATAATTCCATGCTTTCAGAAGGTCATTGAAGAATATGGCCATGACCATTCAGTTGGGATAATTTCTCATGCATCTACTGGTTTTGATCTCACCTCTCATGGTTCAAAGGAGATCTCAAGAAACCATGATTCAAGTCTTGTATCTAATTTGGGTTCTAAGCAATTACTGCTTGGGATAATTTCTCATGCATATGATAGTTTTGATCTCACCCCTACTGGTTCAAAGGAGATCTCAAGAAATTGTTTTTTAAGTCTTAAATCTGATTTTGATTTCAAGCAAACATGTAATAGTTATTTTTGGCATAATCTCACCCATGGTGGTTCGAAGTAGAAGACAAAAGGCTATATGCACTTTCACAGATTTGATCCTACCTCAGCTAATTCGGATCACAAGTTCAAGGATCATTCTCATACTGTTGGATTTGTTCTCATCACATTCGATCTGAAGAGCAAGTACAAGCACATGATTTTTGAGCATGATCCACTTCTTCCCAAGAAGAAGATACCTTCAGACATATGACCAAGCATCACACCTACTTGAGTTTGGAGCATTTATTTTTATGTGTGCCTTACAGTCTATTTTTTGAGGAGGGGGTATGTTTCCCATGAAAATTTTCCACTTCCTTGGTTTATTGACTGTTATTATTCATTGTATTGGGTGACCTTTGGTCTTAGTTACTAGGGCCCAGGATGGATTAAGGGGGGGTGTTAGGATATTCCTATACTCCATCCTAGTCCCACCAGTATTTTGATCATTTACATTTTCAGTCATGCATGCACTTTTAGGGTTTGCATGCATTTTAGGGTTTGCATGCATCCCAGTCATCAGTCCAGCACCTAGCCCTCAGTTAGCCAGCCCCCAGGAGCTTCTCACTATTCATTTTTAGCCCTCCAGTTTCTTAATGCGTCCTTCTTCCTTGATTTTAGGGAGCAACTCACCCTTCTTCACCTACCAGTCCAGTTGTCTTCAGTTTATACTCAGTTACACTCAGTTACAGTCAGTTACACTCAGTTACAGTTAGTTACACTTAGTTACACTTAGTTACACTCAGTTACACTCAGTTACACCTACCAGAGTTAGTTTGACTGATGGTTGACAGTTACTTGAGAATTGATGACTCCACTGATGATGATGAAGACTTCCAGTTGTGCTCCGATGATCATGAGGACACCTAGTTGTGCTCCGATGACACTCTATTGATCTTATGATCACTTTGAGAGGCTAATTCTAATTGCCACCTTAGGAATTCGAATCCTCTCTACCATTGTACTATTTATTTGTCCATATTGTGATTAATTAATTAGTGTGCGTGAAGTATTATTGCTTCTATCCGAGTTCTGCTGTACCATATTATTCTGTTGCTCATTATATTGTATTGACCACTCTTCTTCTATTTTCTTGCTTAATCATAATCATTCTCTTGTGAGGTATACATCATCTCTTAGATCTGTTGTGAGGATTTTCACACTTTCTTCTTAAACATCTCCAAGACCTTCTGCAAGGGAGATTCCCAATTTTTCTTGTTCTTTGTAATATATGGAACCTCGGATACCCATACTCTCTTTTTGAAAGAAAGTGAGCAATCCTCCACAAGATGTCCATACATATCCAGCATATGTTGCATTTAAAGGGAATGCCTTGATAGTCTGAGGCTTGAATGTGTGAATGGATACCTTTGTGGAGTACAATGCTTTTCGCAAGCCCCTCTCAAAGATCCAGAATCACTAAGATATTTTCCAAGCTCATTCTTCCAGTGCTTAGATATGACAAATTTGCTTCGACAAAATTACCGAATGAATTACCAATTTCCTTAAAAATGTCCTCCAACCATAATCGAAATGGGAGATTCGACATCTTGATCCAGACCAGAACTAGATCATTACTCTTTATTGTCGCATCAAACAATGGTGATCACTACTTTAGAAAGAGTACACTTAATTTACATCTCCATGATCCTTTAAAAATTATACTAGCTGCATCTTCTGCAGATTTAAACCAGAAAGCAACCCATCCCCACGAAAGAATAAAAGAAACATGGTCATATCCCAAATAATTACTCCAGCTCTTGGAAACCCACTCCTTGAGACCACATTCACCCACTCTATGACCCAAAAATCTCCCTACCAATGTCATTTCACAATTCACAACTGCATCATTCATGCATATCTTTTCCTCCAACACCATATTTAATGGGCCTATTTTCCTCTTATACATTTTTTCCCTTGTTTTAGAGATATACCTCTAGATAACAAAACAATTCCCACCTTTAGTAGATTTGCATAAATGTTCCCATAAAAATCCTCCGCTCTACCAAGACGATCCCCGATCACCCCGTCCCTGAGACATTCATAATCTGTAATAATGATTTCTAAAATATCCCTACCAATATCTTCAGTACCAACCACCAGAACCCTGGCATCATTAAATCCTCAAGAAACACAATGGTCCTTCCCTAATAAATTATTCGGTTCAGATGATGTATTTTTTGGCTTCCTTAAATGAGGGATAAGACTTCCATCAATATTGACGACAAGATTCTTTAATGCATATATGATGTATAACATTGATCCTTGATCCCCACCTCACTGCCCAACTGTCCAACAAAGCTTCCAACTGCCGACGAATTCCTAACCCTAGCCTTAGTACATTTGAATGTCATACTAGAATCTATCTACCATACTCCTTACCATCCATCCAATGAATTCCTAGCCCTAGCCTTAGTACATTTGAATGCCATACTAGAATCTATCTACCATACTCCTTACCATCAATTAGCTAATGTACTTCTTGAAATTGCGGACACTCCTTACCCCAAGTTCTATGCCTATGCCTCATCCATTACAATTAACTGTTGATGTATATGTAACTTCGGAATGTATTTCACATATATGTATATTGTATTCCTATAGAGATGGTATTATTCCTCTATAAGGAAGTGTCGTCATTTATATTGTAAGTGTTGTAACTTATACTTGATGGGTTATTAGACCACCTTATTTGGGGTCGGCCCTGTATAAGTCATGTGGGTCAAAGGGTTATTAGACCACCCTATTGGGGGTCGGCCATGTGGGTCAAAGGGTTATTAGACCACCCTATTGGGGGTCGGCCCACTCAGCATTATGTTATGTGGTTAAGTTCGAGCCTACATGAGTTAGGTAAAAAGGCAAGTCAAGTCAAGTATAAATAGCGTGCGGGAGGCACTCTATTTACTCACTCACTTCTCACACATGCACTCAAGGAGGAGTGGCGCACTTATGGAGGAGGAGGATCTGCTGCTAGGTTATGTCTATCTCTCTTGGTTGGTTGTATCATTGCTCTATCTATCTCTGAGGAAGTTATTGGGGTTTTTCACCTTTATGGTTTTCCCCAAGTAAATCTTTGTGTCTCTTGTGTGCTTGCATTATTGTCTCCATGATTGATATGCTGTAGACATGCTGTACATGTTGTTCTCTCAGTTAAGATCCTAGATCATATTGAAGTAAATTCTGAAAATTTAACATGGTATCAGAGCTAGCCTGAAAGAAGGCATGATATGGCATGTATGACACTTGTTGCACTTACGATGCTAGGGCTTGATATAGCAAAAACCAGTCATCGTAGCACTTTCGCTATAAATCCGTTTTGGCGAAGTTTTCGGATCTGAAATTGTTACAGGACGAATATTAAATCTCCAGGTACCTTGTGTCCAAAGGACAACCTCTAATTCGTTGTACTTTGTGATTTATGATCTGTACAATATAGGGTTTCTGCCTCTTCCAGATCTGAGTCAAAATCAGGTGACCTTGGGAAAAAGGTCATAACTTGGGCTAGGAAGCTCCAAATGAAATTTCGTAAAAAGTGACAGGTAGTACACATACTGTAATATCTCAAAAAACTTTTTCAGAGGCCGAAGGTGAACCAGTGACATGTGGGACTCCGTACAAGTTCGCTCTACTGTATTATCCCATAAACAGGTCACGTTGCGACACTTGGCATAACTCTCTCTCAGAGAATCCAATTGAGGTCAGAACTGTCAGGATGGAAATATAACAGGCCGAGCTATCTCAAAAAATATTTTCAGAGGCCGAAGTTGAAACAGTGACACGTGGAACCTCTAGAATGAAACCTCTTTGCTACTTATCTAGAATGAAACCTCTTTGCTGACATGTTGGGAGTTGTGCACACTCTTAACAATGTTCTGGTAGAGATTGGAAGGCATCTAGAAAGTTACGGGATATGGATAAATGTTGTATTGAAGCATTGGCTAAGATAATTGCATGACTGTATGACATATTTCTTTATGTGTAAGAATTTGTTCTGAAAAACTATGAGATGTTTCTAATCATGCAATTTAACCTGTTTTGTAGGAAAGACCGCATATCTTCACCTACAGAAGAACTACAACATTTTGTTCCAGCAACAAAGATATCTATTGAAGATATTGAAGATATCGAAGTTCCCAGGATCTGGGATGAAGAAATGAAATGCCATGATCCGTCAATCATGAAGAATGATGTTTGGGATGTAATCTCAAGACATGAAGGGAAGTTTGCTATGACTTCCAAATGGAACTATCAGATCAAGCATGTTGCAGATGGCAGCATTGAGAAATACAAAAGTGATGAAATAGAAGATGCACCAGATGGATTTCAAGACAGCATGGTGTAGTCATATATGTGTGCAGAACTTGATATGGTAGGATAGACAGCTTTCTATCCAGCTTGGGCTTTACCAAGATTAAAGTGGATTCCAACCTTTTCTGCAAGGATGAGGAAGGAAATCCAGCGATACTACTATTTGGATGACCTGTTTTGATTGCCGACATGCAGCGGAAGCTTGCTGCCGAGTTCGAGTTGAGGAACTTGGGGATGATGCACTATTTGTTTTTGGCATGGAGGTGTGGCAGAGTGCAGATGGAATCTTCCTTGGACAAGGGAAGTATGCAGTAGAGATCCTGAAGAGGTTCAGGATGATGGATTGCAAGGCCATGGCCACACCTATGGCATCGAATCTGAAGCTTCTTGGTGATGCTTCATCTGAGTTGGTTGATGTTTCTTTGTATCGTCAGATGATTGGGTCCTTGATGTACCTGACGAACACGAGACCAGACATTTGCTTTGCTGTGAACACATTGAGCCAGTTCCTGACGGATCCGAGGAGTGTTCACCTGGTTGCTGTAAAGCATGTTCTGAGGTACCTGAAGGGTACAGTGGATTATGGGCTCAGGTATGAGGAGAATCAAAAGTTTAACCTGCAGGGTTATGTTGATTCAGATTGGGCTGGCAGTGCTGCAGACAGGAAGAGCACATCAAGGTGTTGCTTCAGTATGGGATCAAGTGTGATCTCTTGGTTTAGCAGGAAGCAGTCCTGCGTAGCACTGAGTACAGCTGAGGCAGAGAATGTTGCATCCTGTTTAGCTAGTTGTGAGACAGTATGGCTACGGAAGCTACTGTCTGGGTTATTTGATCTCCCATTGGAGGCTACTGGTATCTTCTGTGATAACCAGAGTTGTGTGAAGCTGTCCGAGAACCCAGTGTTTCATGACAGGTCGAAACACATAGAGATCAAATATCACTATATCAGGGATATGGTGCAGAGAGGAGCTGTGAAGCTCCTATATGTTGCGACAGACGAGCAGATTACAGATGTGCTGACGAAGCTGCTAGCCAAAGTGAAGTTCGAGTACTTTAGAGAGAGGCTTGGCATTCTTCAGATCGAGGACACTTCGAGGAAGAAGTGATGGACACATTTGCTGAAGCCATTCCAAGCATGTTGGAAGGAGGATCCTTCACATGGCTGTGGATGTAAGCGCTGGATAATGGGCATCAGGATGATGTTCTGGTTTCTTCTTGGATATGATCAGTTGGATCATTTATGTATGTACACATCATGTTGGATGCTGGATATGATCATTTGGATCATTTATGTATGTACGCATCATGTTGGATGCTAGATATGATCAGTTGGATCATGTATCTTTGTATGATCAGGTAGATCATGGATGCTGATGGATACATTGTGTGGATCATGTATCTTTGTATGATCAGGTAGATCATGTATGTTGATGGGTACATTGTGTGGATCATGTATCCTTGTATGATCAGGTAGATCATGTATGTTGATGGGTACATTGTGTGGATCATGTATCTTTGTATGATCAGGTAGATCATGTATGATTGATGGATACATTGTGTGGATCATGTATCTATGTGTGCATCAGATGGATGCATTGTATGATCAGGATGATCGTGGATGACGAGCTTCTCCAGATGACATGCAGCAGGATGTTGCAGTGATGATGATGAGTATCAGATGATACTTTGTGGCCGTGGATCAGGTTGTGCAGGAAAGCATGTAATTTGTGCCCTGGGAGATTTGCAGATGGTCTTTTGAGGTTTTGCCTATGGCATGTAATTCGGTGCCCTGGGACATCTGGAAAATGCTCTTGCGAGGTTTTGCTCGGGAGGACATGTAATTTGTGCCCTGGGAGATCTGCAGATAGTCTTTCGAGGTTTTGCCTATGGCATGTAATTCGGTGCCCTGGGATATCTGGCAGATGCTCTTGCGAGGTTTTGTCCTATGGCATGTAATTTGCTCCTGGGAGATCTGGACAGGATGAAAAAGGCCTCAGATGCTTCAGCCAGGTTTTGCCATGACCACATGTAATTTGCTCCTGGGAGATCTGGACAGGATGAAAAAGGCCTCAGATGCTTCAGCCAGGTTTTGTGGTGGACCACATGTAATGTGCTCCTGGGAGATCCGACAGGTAGAGCTGTGTGCTCGTAACAGCCTGGGAGTCTTTAGCCAGGTTTTGTGGTGAGATCACATGTAATGTGCTCCTGGGATATCCGACAGGTAGAGCCGTGTGCTCGTAATATCCTGGGATGCTTCAGCCAGGTTTTGTGATGGGTCACATGTAATGTGCTCCTGGGAGATCCTACAGGTAGAGCTGTGTGCTCGTAATAGCCTGGGATGCTGCAGCCAGGTTTTGTGATGCACATAATAAGTCCTGAGGATTCCACAGTATGGCCAGTGATGATGAAGACCTGCAGGTGGTGGGCCTACATCCAGTGTGAAAAAGGACTGGCTCTGTAGAACTTCCTATGACGAGTAGATTCAGAGATTGATTGAGATAGCAGCAGCAGTGGCGATGATGATGATGACTCGATGACGATTATCCAGTGACGATGATCCAGAGAAGATGACTTGTGCTAGAAGAACTGTGCTGAGAAATACCTTCCTAGTTAAGAGGGAGTGTTGATGTATATGTAACTTCGAAATGTATTTCACATATATGTATATTGTATTCCTATAGAGATGGTATTATTCCTCTATAAGGAAGTGTCGTCATTTATATTGTAAGTGTCGTAACTTATACTTGATGGGTTATTAGACCACCTTATTTGGGGTCGGCCCTGTATAAGTCATGTGGGTCAAAGGGTTATTAGACCACCCTATTGGGGGTCGGCCATGTGGGTCAAAGGGTTATTAGACCACCCTATTGGGGGTCGGCCCACTCAGCATTATGTTATGTGGTTAAGTTCGAGCCTACATGAGTTAGGTAAAAAGGCAAGTCAAGTCAAGTATAAATAGAGTGCGGGAGGCACTCTATTTACTCACTCACTTCTCACACATGCACTCAAGGAGGAGTGGCGCACTTATGGAGGAGGAGGATCTGCTGCTAGGTTATGGCTATCTCTCTTGGTTGGTTGTATCATTGCTCTATCTATCTCTGAGGAAGTTATTGGGGTTTTTCACCTTTATGGTTTTCCCCAAGTAAATCTTTGTGTCTCTTGTGTGCTTGCATTATTGTCTCCATGATTGATATGCTGTAGATATGCTGTACATGTTGTTCTCTCAGTTAAGATCCTAGATCATATTGAAGTAAATTCTGAAAATTTAACATTAACCATTTGTTTGATTAACCACAAATGCTTTTTAATAAAAATGCTAAAGTCACTTTTAAAATATTAAGTTTAAATATAAGCTTGATCTTATATTTAAAGAAATTGGAATGTTAAGGTCTTAAACTTGTATATTTAAAGAAATTGGAATGTTGACACAATGTTGAGATCTTATATTTAAAGAAATTGGAATGTTGAGGTCTTAAACTCGTATCTATCAAGCATCGAGAGGGATCGAGATCCAATTTCTTGAGGTGTATTTCTTTTTTTAAATTTAAACTCAAGAAATTTGATTTTTCTTGATTGATAGATCCGGGTTTAAGTTTTAAGTTATTATTTTATAAACGAACATCTATTGTTTAATTACTTTTCATAATATTTTATTTTAGGAACCAAGGTTTTTTTTTATAAATATTTTCCATAATTTTTATTTTATTAGCCGACATGAATTTTTTTAATTATTTTGTTATTAACGTTATAACGTTATATCACGTTAGAATATCTTTCCCATACTGTATAACACCTCATTTCACTCAATACAAATATAATTAAACTTAATTAATTTTAAACTTATATATATATAAATTTAAACTTAATTAAATTTAATTATATTATTTAATATTAACATTCCAATTTCTTTAATATTAAATCCCACAAAAAAACCTATTTTGTGGCTTTACATTTTCTTTATATAGATTGCATATAGGTTTGCATCTCGTTTATATCTCTATATCTCAATGAGACTAGTTGTTTGATTAGCAATATATGCTTTTAATAAAGATGTTTCATAAAACGCTTAAAAAAAATTAAATTTAAATATAAGTTTGACCTTAACTTACAATATAGTTAATTTTATGTTAATTGATATTTAAATATATATTATATATATATTGATTTTAATATTAAAATTGAAATTTTTTTAATATTAAATCTTACAATAAATTTATTTTTGTTGCTTTGTATTTTAAAAAATTAAGTTTAAATATAAGTTTTACTTTAATTTTAATTGTATCGAGAGAAACTAGGTGCTCTACAGTCAATATGGAGGAGATGTTGTAGCATTTGTGATGTAAAGTTTGTTGCTAAGAAAATAATTAAAAACATTCATGTGAGCTCATAAAATAAAAAAAATTATGGATGTTCGTTTATAAAATAAAAACTTAAAACTTAAACCCGTATTTAGCAATCAAGAGAGAGCAAATTTCTTGAGTTTAAATTTAAAAAAAGAAATACACCTCAAGAAATTGGATCCCTCTCAGTGCTTGATAAATAGATGGATCTATGCTGGTATTAATATTGAGATTTCTTTAAAATTGTATACTGTCATACTACATGGATTTTGAGAATATTGTAATACTTTTAATTAGTTCATAATTTATAAAACTAATTATATATTATTATTTTTTTGTAAATAGGGGAATTGGCAATCGTGCCCCACACACCCTGGAAGTAAAAGTGATTTGAACTTGTGTCCTCCATTTATAACTATGAATAAATAACAACTGAACTACCAATGAACCACACCTATGCGAGGAAAACTAATTATATATTATTAATTAAAATTGAATTTTTTAATAAATTCTAGAGATATATTATTTAAATGTATTATTTAAAGTTAGAATTTACTTTCCACAAAGCATGTATAGATAATTTTGCAACCGATGTATGGATAGCGCTATTAAATTCAAGTTTAAATTTACTCAATAATCATATATTAACTTTAAATATAGATTTGTTTAATAATAATATATTAATATATAAAAAAAATCATATTTATAATAATATATTAATATATAAAAAAATATCATATTTATAATAATATATTAATATTATTATATAAAAATATTGATATTATATTTAGATTTATTTTATTATAACATATTAATATATAAAAAATATATCATATTTATAATAATATAATAATATTACTATATAGAAGAATTGATATTATATTTGATGATTTTTTGACCAAGTATTTAGTGGTAATCAAATTAAAAGAGAGTTGTAGTTGAATTTTAACATTCATAAAATTAGTCATTTTAATTTTTTTTATCAATTATAAAATAAAATTTATATTTTAAAATTTTAAAATATTCAAATTAGTATATAAATTTAATAAATTAATTAAATTAAAACGAATTTGACTTATAATAGTTTCATTTTCTGGATTCTTCTGTTTAGAATCAAGGCTTTATATATTTTCTAGATTAAGTCCCATACCTGAATATGCATAGACATCAGTTTTGATGGTTTGGGCTGGAAAAAAAAGTGAATAATCTCATTTTGTATTCATATTTATTATGTCACTTTGAGAAATGATGCAAACTTCTATTATAATATTTAAAATCCCAAGTCAAAGTTTGATAAAAATATTTTGCCATTACTCGATAAAACAAAACAATACGTGACCTAATATCAAAATATAATTTAATAAAATGTTCGTGAGACCAAAAATCTAAAACATTAGGCGACAAATACTTCAAATTATAATAAAAATTATAAGTCAACTATAATGTAATAAAATGTTCCTTAGACCAAAAATCTAAGACATTAGGCGACAAATACTTCCAAATATAATAAAAATGATAAGTCAAGGATCCCGTGAATTAATATTACACATTAAAAAAATTAATTTTACAATAATATATATATATATATATATAAACAAGGCGGCGAGTCCTTGCCCAACAAATTGGTTGTAAAATTCTAAATAAAGTTTGTTAAAATATTTTGTATGAATCTTTTAAAATATATCGTGGTAATAAATAAACAAAAAATATTATTTCAATGTTACGCATGCAATAAGAAAAGCTTCATATTTTTTCGAAAGTAAAAAGATCGCAATTTATTATTAAAAAAAACTACTTCACACATATCAACATCATTGTCTCAAAATACAATATTCAAAATAGAGCATTTCCCATAAAAGAAAGTATTCTTTTTTGTTGAGTTATGGGATTTTATGAAATTCAGAAGTTGAAAGGACTAGGGTCATTTTCCATAATAGTGTTATTGATACATCCATTTTTGCCAGATCATTGATTCTAGTTTTTTCCATTGGTTGTAGCTTGGGTGGTTGGGAGGAATGATTGTTGCCTTCCCCACCCAGGTTCAGTTCTTGTAAGTGACATGCTGCTATTATTAAGCCCTTATTGTAATGATTGCCTTCTTGGCAAGAAACAACTTATCAAATTATCATCAATAAGTACTACTTCCATAGCAGACACTGCCACTACTTCATAAATGAGCAGACCACCACGTTGCTATGATTTTTTTGGTTGAGGGATGAATGAGAAACCTGCAGTTAGAAAGTTAAACCAATTTCTCCAACCCTACATCTCCATCTTTCACTAGCATCTGTTGGTTTTGTACCTGCACCAAGTTTTATGGATGGAACGGTTAGGACCAGAAAGGTCATCACCAAAGGAAACCACAAACTCATCTAGGCTCTTCCTATGAAGACGATGGAATTGTTCGGCACCGCTCATTCCAAATTTGCAGTTGCATTGAAATGTCTGTTATATATGTAAAAATCATGTTATGGGCCAATCTCTCCACCGAACATCTTTCTCATGTTCTCAAGCTCCATGACTGTAAATGTAGACGAGGCCTCTACGGACATGTTCACACCTCCATGCTTGCCAAACTCATGGTGGGCATTAGCTAGGCCTCAGTCTGGATCAACCCATTTCTTCATGATTTTCTTATTGAATTCACCATCTACTTCCTTGTAGGGCCATTTGCATGGAAGCACTGATCACTCCATTGTTATGAATTCAATCTTATAAAAATCCAAATCTATGAGTTGAATGGCTCAAATAAAGAAAAACTGCGAACTATTGAAAAAAAGCACCACCACAATATCGATTTCTGAACCATAGAACAAAATTTTTGAGACTACAACACAGTGTGAGAAAACAATAACAGTTGCTGGAATTTGAATTCAACTGTATAAATTTTTAACGGCGGGGCGATCCAAAAGCACTGCATAAATTTGCTCGATGAGGGGGTTCACTCGACTATCATCTTGGAGGCCTTCCACAAGGCATTGAAGAAGTCCTGGAGGTCTTGATGCATGCAATGCTCATTCCGGTGCAACAAACATACCAAGAATCCATGGTGAAGAGAGTGAATACTTCTCTGAATGACAAAGTGGTAAGTTAGTACTCTTCCCTCCTACTCCTTTAGTTGTTGATGTCGTTTTGAGTGTGGTAGACCCTATGAAGCTCGATGCCATTGATTTGAGAAACGTTCAGGTTGTCAAGAAATTTAGGGAAACTACCAAAGGTAGTGAAATGGTCCAGGGTTTCATCTTTGATGACAAGGTTCATCATACTGCTCGAGGGTTTCCCCTTTTCACTATTTAGTGGAAGAGGTAGTAATTTTATACCTTCAACTAGAATGCCGGTTGGAGGCAATTTTTCACAGGCCTAGTCAAATTGGATGCAGGGTAATATTGCTAGGGTAAATCCTATGCATAGCCATTGGAACCCTTTTTAGGGACAAGTGTTGCACAAGCCATGACAGAGGGCATCCCCTATTAATATTTTTGGACTCCTGGTAATGGGAATTTTCCACCACAGGGTTCGTATCCCAATAATTTTTCCATGAAACAACTAAGAATTCCTTTTTTGAAAACTTTGAACTTGCCAAATTTATCAAAACTGATGAATGAACTAGTGTGTCATAATCTTAATTGGCATATAGTTCCAACCAAATTGCCTTGAGACATTCCAAAGTTTGAAGGTAAAAATGGCGAAGATCCTGGAAATCACATTACAACCTTTCACTTATGGTTTTCTTATGATGATTCTATTTGATTAAGACTATTTCAATGCACACTCACTGGAGCTACTATGAAATGGTACATCGAATTTCTTGGTTCATCCTTTCATTGCTTCCATGATTTAGCAATAGTATTTTTGATCCACTTTCATCTTCCCATCATGTATGATTTTGACACTAATTTGTTTCCCCAATTTATGTAGAACAAATCTGACCATATATTGAATCACATCCAAGAATGGCGTAGGCGGAAAAGGTTGATTAAGGCCAATATCCCCCTGATTTCCTTTTATAGTGGTTTCTTAAATCCTTGTTTCCTTATATATCCAAAGATGTTTCTACATCAAGGTTCACTACCGAATAAGAATCCATTTTCAAGGCCCAACAACTAGATTTGATCTATTCTCAGTCTGGAATCCTTTATGAAATAATTCTTGATGCACTGAGGTCTAATACAGACCCTTTGAAACCCAAACTTGGACCACATGTTGATGGTGTTGTTGGTTCAGTTCGTCATAATGTTATCGAAGCTGTTAATAGTCAAATGAAATTTTTTTCCATCCAATCTTCAGTCTTCTGTAGTAGGTGTAGCTTCTACTTCCACCTCTCCTCCTTCCCAAAAAAATTATGTACACATTGTGTAGGCTAATAAAAAAGGAAACCAATATCCTAATGGGAAAAATAAAAATAATAATAAAAAGAAGAGGCTAATAACGATAAACCTAAACAAAACAATAATGTTGGTGGGGAAAAGAAAGAATGTAAGAAAGTTAAATTCCCTTGTAATATTTGTAAGGGGAAACACCTTACTCATCAATTCCTATTAGTGGAAGAAGCATAGAAAATGTTGAATCAGAAACAACAATAGCTTGTTGCTCTGACTAATCCTTTTCCACAAGGACAACACTTAGCTTCCAGTTCTCCCTACTCTGATTAATCATACATTGATATGGTCAGATATGCTGTCTTATTGTCAACTAGAGCTAAAAACTATAACAATCCCGAGTCTTCATCGAAAGATAAGGAAAGTACTAAGCCACAAATCCCTCTTCAAATAGAGAAGCCTGTGGTAGAGACAATACCTTGCATGACAAAAGATGTCTATAAGAGGGAATCACACAATCCTAATATGAGAGCTACTCCCAACTATTCAATCGTTGAGGATTTAACTCAAAATCCTTGTGCTATGTTAGCTATTGAGGTCCTTTAAATTTTCCCATCGTAACATAGTGCTTTGTTGTTCTCCTTATGAAATCTGGATCCTTCAAACAATTAGGTTATGAAGTTCGATGTGCCATATGTCAATCCTCATCTTCCCTATCATGTTTCCTTCCAAATCAATGTGGTTCATTGCACAAAGACTAATGGTAGGATAGTTGTGGATGAGGGTGCATCGAATTGTGTTATGGTTATGTCATGGTGGAAAGAATTAGGCTCTACAAAGCTCGCCCCATAACCTACATTGCTTACTGCTTTTGATGGACGATATTTTAGACCACATCGGATTATTCCATCCTTTGCTATCTAGTTGGGAGGAAAAACCATTTGTGTGGAGGTTGAAGTAGTCGATGGTCTTATCGATTATAATATTTTTTTAGGATGTAGCTAGATGTATGCAATGACTACCATTGTATATTCAATATTTTGAGTGTTGTGTTTTCCTCATTAAGGAAAGATCATTACCATTGATCAGTTATCCTTCACTCCAACCAGGGGCCAAATTCACCTCCAGGATCGAATATCTCTTTAATTGATAAGTCGCATCTAGTAACTATGAATGGTGGAAGTTGGTTTATATCCATCACTTATGGGTACTTTAAATATCCCAACTCCTACCTTCTTTATTAGTTCCACTCCATCTCCGATTGATGAGGAAGTACTTATTTCACGAGTAGAGTCTTTTAGAACATATTACCTCGATGATCCTTGGGCAATTCCTATTCCATCAGATTCGTTGGAAGAATCTCAACACTCTAAGACTGTATTAACCTTGTTTGCACCAAAGATAAATCACCAAGCAATTCAACAAAATACTATAGACAATGATCCATCACCTATTGAAGATGTGGATCAGACAACTCAGTTAGTTTCGACTGTTGATTCCTCCACTTCTCAAGATTTTCTAGACGTAGTTATGCCTTCAGAGAAGGCTATTCTGGAAGCCTTAAATAGGCCTGAAAGTGAAAATCCTTGGGAAGATATGCATCATCATTCTGTTGTAGCTGCAACCCCTTCCCCAATTTTTTTGCAATATAAGACCCCTCCTTATATCTTGAGTTAACTTTTGAATTTATCTTTGATTTTGGTTGTCCTATTTCCAAAGTCTTTTAGAAGTTGATTCCCCATGGAAAATTTTATACTTAGAATTTTTTTTTAGTTTGAATGTTTTGGAGAAAAAATAAATTTTGCGCCAAAACAGACAGAGAAAAAGTTGTTTTGGTGCCGAAACTGTCGGAATAAAACCCCATATTGCGCCGAAACGATCGGAGAAACATTAAATTTTGTGCCGAAACGGTTGCTCACAATTCAGAAATTGCGCCTAAGAGATCAGAGCGGAATTCCATTATGCTTCGATATGATTGATTCTAAACCTAGTTTTCCTTCGAAAGGGTCGAGTCATAATTCTTTTTCCATCAAATTGATCGGCATAGATTTCATTTTGGTCCTGAAACGACTCAACACTTTGAAAATTTTAAACAGTCCGCCTCTACATCAGAGCCCTTTTCATTTTCATTCTGAAACGGGTGCATACAAAGCTATTTTTGGCCTGACACATTTCAAAGTAATTTCTATTTAGCCCCAAAAAGGGTAGCTTGGAAAAATATTTTACTCTTCACATCGGCAGGGTTGTGGTTTTGTGATTTGGGTGGATATTACTATGACCGCCGAACATTTCGGTGCAAAACAATAAGATTTCGCAAAATGTGTTGAATCACAACTTAATTCAACATTGATTTAAAGTACCAAGGACGATCATTTTTTGTGATAAGTCATTGAGTTGAACAAAAGACCACATTGTTTATGATTAAGTCTTGTGAAAAGCACTCTCGAGTCTCGACCTCCACTAGTCATTCGCTATGATTTTAGGGTTTGAGGGTTTATTTAGGAGAAAGAAGTTGTCCCGTTTTAACCATCGACTCCTGAACGCCATTCTCTTGCTCACGCCACTTGGAAGAAATACTCTACCAACTCAAGTGACAATTCAGAAGCATGCCTTCTAGGTAGGTTCCTTTTGTCTTATCTGATAAACATGTGTGTTTTTTATCGGGCGTTAAAGGATGAGGTTAGAGTCGTTTTCTTTTCCCTACTTTCGCCTCTATAAGCCTTTTAAATTCACCTTTTTCACTTCAAAGAAAACTATAAACCCTAGAGTGCCTCTCTTTCCTGTGTGATAATTGATTTATGGTGGGCCGATTTAGTGTTAGGAGAAAATTCTCGAACCCTAACCAATAGGAGCACTCATCAAGTCTTCATCATGCCCTTCTTCAGTTCTTCGTGCAAATAGACTTACGAACATATGAACCAAGTACTCAATCTCAACAAGTTTTGAACAGGGGTTTTACCTGCTGAGCCCTAGATAGAAAATATTTCATAGGTCGGTTATTGGAAGAAGAATTGAAACCCTAAATTCTATGAGATTTTGGTTGAGAAAACAGTTGAAAACTGACCTATAACACCGACAATCTCCAAAAAGGGCATTGATCAACCGATTTGATTTCTATTCGACATTGTTGATTAGTTGATAAAATCGCTCGATCCAAGTATTTGTTTGCAACATGTTTCATAATAGAATATTTTCCAAATGTTCATTTACTTCAGGGTTAGGTTGCATTGGAAACAATTTTATGAATAATTGGTAGCATAAACATTGAGGCTTTTGTGTGATTTCATTTGATGAATCTTAGAAAATGGAAAATGTTCCATGAATAAATATTATACTTAGTATTTTGGTCTGAAGACTTCATATTAGCATTTTACTTAAATTTATTTGGTTATGTTATAAATGGAATCAATGCTACTCTTTGATACTACTCTAATGTTGCATGACTCGGATATGTCTAGAATAATTTCTAAACACAACTTCAAAGTGGTAGAATCAGATTCAGATATCAAGGTGGTCCCATAATCCAATATGGAAACTCGATTTGAGGATATGAAGGCTGTTATTGGAAAAATACCTGAATATAAGTGGGGATAACTCTACTATCTGATAAGAGATCATAATGCACCAGATGCAACTATAGAAGAAAATATTATATATCATAATATAAAGAAATCCGGTCTTCATAAGGCAGTTGCACGACCGGAGTTGTTCCCATGCTTTGAAGTAATAAGGTGGATCCTTCCGCATGTAGATGCAAAATTTAGGATCATGTTAGGAGCCAATGAAAATGGATTTGCTTCATTTCAACTAGCACACATAAGAAATGCATATAAATTGCCAACACCCAAGGTATTTTTGACAGACGAGTGGGTTAAGGGTGTAAAGATAGATCATTCAGAATACACCAAGAAAATGTTACTCTCGGGCATAAAGATGTGACATAGCTTTAGTGGAGAGCATGAAACAAATAATTTAAGGACCCCATTCAGAGTTGCTGCAATGATTCTGTGTAGGATATTCGAGAGAGAAAATGAAAATATCTACAAGTTAAGTTGGGTTCCATTATTATACCATGTCACAACATACGATACTATTTTCAATTAGGCAGATATTATCTCTGAAAATATGGCCCAAGCCATACTCAATGCACATAAAGGGATAAAATAGAAGAAGGATGAATTCTATATGTTGTCATACTTAATTGATCGCATTCTCATCACAAATCCTTTCCCTAAGCTAGGATGTTATTGGGTTCTAGAGGAAGCTCCAATCTATGTGTCCTATCATATCATGTGGACACATAAACATGATAGCTTTTATAAGATAATCTGCGAGGAATTTCTAATGCCTCTTTATCGATTGATTTTTGATGAAGAACCGAATTGTATGTCAAATACAACTTTAGAAGTCATCAATGAATATGGGGACTATTATTTAACTCCGGAAGGTACTTATCTTCGAATGTGTGTAGGCACATAGTGTCCTTCATTACTACCCAGTTATGTTATAGACTACATCATTTTGAAGGAGGCAGTTGGGCAGGTGTTCATAAATGGTATAGGAATTTTTTTAAATGAGCATAAGAAATCTTCCTATCCACCACTCCCATTTGTAGTTGGAGCCTACAAGTTCCCTAAATTCAAAGGAGTTGAAAATTTTGTGAAGGAATTAGAAGCTTACCATTTCAGAGAGAAAATATTTGTTAGGAATGACAGTCAGCAAAAGGTTGCTAAGCATTACCTATCTTGAAAAAACAATTTTGAATATACTGACCATTTTTTAAAGGATGATGAAGTGTACAAGAGAGCGAAAAACATAGCATATTTAAAAAAATATTTGGCAAGAAGACAGAGGAAATCTCTAGCGAAACCATAGAAACCTCAAAAGAAGAAACACAAAAGAAATTCGATGAGGAGGATCTAGTAGTGGAAAATGTGAGGAAGCATGAAGAAAAGTTAGCAAAGAAGATGGAAGAAGAGCAGTTGGCTAAGTAAAAGGAAGAAATAAGACAAAGAGAAGAGGAAGCAAGAAGAAAACAAGAGCATGGAAATGAAAGCAAAGAAGCTTCCGAGTAGGAGGAAAAACGATTACAAGATGAGGCTAAAAAGAAGGAAGAAGATGAAGAAAGGATCAAGAAATCTGTGGAAGATAAAAGGCATCAAGAAGAGAGTCGGGATCAACAAGACATGGACATAGACAATCATGCTGATCCTAATCCAGAAGTACCTCTCACTGGAGGTCACCTTCCATTGGTTGAGCTTGGACTCATGCCATTTACACCTTCAAAACAACATTCAGTAGCTGAACTTGAGACTATCTTCTTTGATCCAAAGAGGAAAAACATCTTGAGAATAACAGAGAAAATATTGAATATTGGCATGCAGCTGGATATTGTAACTATGCAAGAAAGTGTCGTAATGGAAGGTACTAATAAAGACCCTAAGTTTATAGCTTCAGTGAATGTTTCTACAGTGCAAGCAAATGCAAACAACGTAGATGTGTTAATTGAAGATGAATAAAGGAGCAAGGCCAAAATGATCAAGCTTAAAGATAATTTGGTAAAAGCTCGGAGTGAAGGAATAGAGATGAAAAGGCAATAGGACACCCTAGAATCAGATAAGGAGAAGATAATGTAGGACCTCCAAAACCTTGAAGATGATAAGGATTCATCGAATGTGCAATTTTTCATCATCAAAGGGGGAAAAGATGATTTCCAATCCCAGATAAGTGAACTAGAAGGTAAGGAAAACCATCTAGATCAATAGATAGAATCTCTTACAATTGAAACGGGAGTTTTACAGGTTCAGGTAGATAAATTGACTAAAGAAAAGGACTCTATAGTAGGGCACCTTAAATCCGCTCAAGCACCATCATAAACAAGATATGACACCATTTTATGAGCTTGCTTGTGATTTGCAAGAACAATTATTTCACTTGTACGGGCTGCGTACTGAGCAAATTTATGAGTTAAAATAAGTAGTAAGTAGACTGATGCAGATTTTTGCAGAAGCTTCAATTGTGAAACATAAATTAGTAGGGACCTGTTAGGAACCCATGTCTTTACTTTGTTAGTATGTTGTTGTTGGACGCATATGCTTTGTAATTCGTCCCGTAGTATTTGTTGATCAATAGTTTGTGTTATTGTTGTTGGCGCATATGCTTTGCAAGTCGCCCGTAGTATTGTGATCCATAGTTTGTAGTGGCCCATGGTTTGGACCCATAGTATTGGCGCCTAGACTTAGTATATAAGTGTGTGTTGAGACCGATGAAGGCACCGTGAAGTTATTTGTATTGAGCTTGCTCATAGGAGGTTGCCCCCTCGAAGTGGCCTGTGATCAATATAAAAGTGATTCCGAGTTCTGTCATTTCTGCTATTTCGCATATTCTTATTAATTAATTGTTGTAGGTGCATCACAGGACCTTTGATAAACTGAAAAAACTAATTGTCTAGAAAGGAAAAGCCAAGGAAATCCCTACCTATTTGCCCAAAAATACTACCGCTGAGCTAAAATTGGACATAGCTCTCTTAGAAAGTTGTCGCAAGTCAGAAAAGAGGGTACATAACGAAGTACATAGGTCAATCACAAAGTGTGAAGACATTTATCAGGCCATCTACCAAGCATTTGAGAAATGTCATCTTTTACCACCTAAATCCCTTGATGAGCTGGTACCAAAAGAACAATGTGTAGCAGAATTGAGGAATAGTATGGAGGAAGATATGGATTACATAAGAAAGTTGGGTGTACTTACATTGAAAGATCGTTAGCAACATATTGGACAAGCTACTTTAAATGCTTATTTTCTACGAGAAGGTCACAAGGATGCAGCAAAGGGTTGCTTGATATGATCAAGGAATTAGCTACACATGAAATTGCTTTGATGTTATTAGAGCCCCAACAACTAAACATAATATGTTATGATAGTGATATATGGGATATTTACATTCAAATTCAAGAGAATATTCCATCCAATTGATGCAATTTTCTAATTTTCTTTTATTGTAATTATTTTTGAGTTCAAACAAAAAGGGACAAATTGTGGGAAGTGAAGGGTTGGGGGAATATGAAGTGATATGTCACATAAGGAAATTTTTTGTAAAGATAAATATGATATGAGAATAGAAATGGTCTTTTGGATGGTGCAATAGTGAATTAGTACCATTTTGTATGAGAATTATTTTCCTGCTTATTAGAAAGAGCTATTTTGTTGGGTGAAGGCTTACATAGAAAGTTGCATGGAGCTACATGAATGAGTGTGAAGAATTAATTCTTCTTTCTATTCATCTATATACGATGTAATATATTCCCTGCTCTATTGGATTATTCTAATGGTATGCGAATTATTTTGCTGATTATGATTATTAAATGCGATCTTATGTGTGATAATGAGTAATGAATGAAGCAAATGTTATACCAAAGCTATCTTTAGGTAATGTTATACTGTGATTGGAAATACATTTCTTTCAATGGTTAATTGTTGAAGTTGTAATAAACAATTGTAGTAATTACTCCCAATTATAATTCGTTCCTTGCAAGGATAGGTTAGAATAAATAGATTAAAGTAATGTGGTTTGATAGAATGATTTTAGCTAACTAGTAAGGCAAAGGTGGTAAGACGAGAGGTAAGAACCTGCGCATTACGTTTAAGGCCTCTCCATATCTTTCAAACTTAGTTCAGATAGGATAATGCACAATTAGAATTAGGGAATTTGCATTTTCACATCTAAATAATAAAATTTAAATGATTTATCGAGCCATAACCGATTAGCTAAAACTAAAACATATCCTACGATAGTCGGACTGTAAGCCGGATAGATTCCTCGTTCTCAACGCAAGGATTTTTACAGGCATCAATAGATTTGGCGCTAGATGAAGGGCTTCTAGTGTATGGATGGTAGAGGAAGTTAGTTCTCATGAGGAAATTTCTCTGGGTCCCCATTTGAAACATCTCAACCAGAAGATTCGATTCCTGAAGTTGAGTTAGAAACTAATTATCAAGAAAATCCTACTTCTGAAACTGAACACATTGAGAATTTATATGTTGTTCCTCATCAAGAAGTAGATAATTTCCAGTAGTTCCATTATTGCATAGAAGACAGGATCCTAGAAAAAGAGTTTAATGACCATTGGTTTTGATATTTGGGAATCAATCGTGACTGGTTATACATCCTCGATAACTCCACCAACAAATGCGACTAAGAAGAAACCTCGTGAAAATAATGCAAAAGTCATGAAGATCATCTTATGCGATCTATCATAATCTAAGTTTGTTAAGGTGATGTCGTGTATCAACAAAATAAATTTGGGACAAGCTTAAAAATATCAATGAAAGAGATGATAAGGTTAAGAAGGAAAATCTCTAAACTCACAGAGGATAGTTCGAGGATATGAAAATGAAAGACAAAGAGAATATTGCGGCCTATATCCTCCATGTGGATGAAATTGTCAACACTATCATAGGACTTGGTGCAAAAATTGAATATCATATGATTGTACAAAAAGGTGTTAAGGTCACTCCCCTTAATATTTGATGCAAAAATATCTGAAAATATCTGCTATTGTAGAAATGAAGGATCTTGATAAATTAACAATTGGTTAATTACATGGGATTCTCACTAGAAATGAAATGATAACTGAAAAAGAAAAGACATCAAAGAAAGAAGCAACTTTAAAAGTCTAAAAAAAGATGAAGAACGAAGAACAAAAATCAAGCAATTGTCCCAACTATGAGTTAGATGTAGAGGAAGCTCATTTTTTGAGAAAAATAAAAAAGGATATGAAAAATGAAGAGCTAAGTTGCTCTTTAAATGTTTTAATTCTTGAAAAGTAGGACATTTTTTTGCTAAGTATCCATATGCGAAAAATAAAAGTAGTGATGATGAAGAAGACCATAATGTAAAGAAAGGAAGCAAACATCATTAAAATAACCACAAACAGGACAAGCATGAAAAAAAGAAGAACTCTTAGAAGCATAAGAAGAGTCTCTACTCAAAAGGGGTTGGTTACTCGTTTGAAGAGAGTAGTGAAATTAGTTTTGATAATGTTAGATAAGGAACTCTCTTTATGGAATTTGAAATCAATATTGATGAAGACAAAGAGGAAGAAACAATGTATTTAGAAGAAAAGGAAAATGTTGAAATAGATGGGGAAGTGGATCTTGAAGAAGAATTCATGTGTGCCCTATGAGAAATAAAGAAGATTAGGAAAAGGAATTTGAAACAAAATGTGCAGCTATAGAAATATGAAGAAGAGGATCGTGACTCAAAAGCAAAATGTCATTGTTAATTTTTCGATAATATCATTCAAACATTATCTAGGATCCTACTAAGAGAATAACAAGCACGTCATAACAATCATAAACACAAGAGACACAGAGTTTCCTTGGGGAAAACCAAGAAGGTGAAAAACCCTGCAACTTCCTCAGAGATAGAATAAGCCACAATACAAGATCACAATGATCAAACCCAAATATAGATAACTCCAGCAGCTACTCCTCCTCCACTTGTGCACACTCCTCTCTCAACTAATGCGAGTTGGATGAGTGAGTGAATGAATAGAATGAGACACACTCACTCTCTATTTATACACAACTTCACTTGCCTTTAATTCTAGCTGGGCCGACTTCCTAAGGAAGTCTAATAACCCACTCACATGACACAAGTAGGGCCGACCCCACACTGGTGGTATAATAACCCATCAAATATAAGTTGTGACACTTACAAATACAAATGACGACACTTCTGATTGGAGGAATAATACATCTCCATCATGAATATAATAAAGTACAAGTGCAATACATAGAAGAATATCTTCCGAAGTTACAAATACATCAACACTCCCTCTTAACTAGGAAGGTATTCTCTAGACACAGCGCATCAATACATATTGTCACAAGTCTTCAATTCTGGATATGGATCATCGTCACTGGATCATGGAGCATCATCGTCACTGCTGCTGTACTCGTCATCTCGAACATTGGGCTATCTCTCAATTCTTCTCGTCATAGGAAGTTCTACAGAGCCAACCCTTTTTCATGATGGATGTAGGCCTAGCCTCCTGTAGGTCTTCATCATCACTATGAGTGGGCCATCCTATGGAATCCTCAGGACTAATTACGTGCATCAATAAAACCTCGAAAGAGTATCCCAGGATCCTTTATGTTCCTAAGCACGACTGTCAAGATCTCCCAGGGAGCTATTACATGTGACCACCATAAAAACTTAAAAGAGTGTCCCAGGAACATTTATGTGCATAGCACGACGACAAGAACCCTAAAGAGCATCCTAGGATCATTTATGTGCCTTAAGAACGACCGAAAAGATCTCCAGGACTGATTACTTGTGGTATGGAAAAACCTCGAAAGAGCATCCCAAGACTTATTACGAGCATACTGCTTAACCTATCAGATCTCCCAGGGAAACATTATATGCCACAGGACAAAACCTCGAAAGAGTATCCCAGGATCCTTTATGTGCCTAAGCACAACCGACAAGATATCTCAGGGAAATATTATATGTCCTCCCAAGTAAAACCTCGACAGAGTATTTCCAGATCTCCCAGGGAGCTATTATATGCCATAGGAAAAACCTGGCAAGAGTATCTGCAAATATCCCAGGGCAATACTACATGCTTATCGCACAACCTATCCACGGCCACAGAGTATCATCTTGATACTCATGATCCACCTGATCATCCTCACACAGAGAATCCTCCTGATGCTCATGATCATACTGATCATCATCATACAGTACATCATCCTGATGCACATCATCATCGCATGATCATCCTGATCATTGTCGTAGCATCGTCCTGATGCATATTATCTGGAGCATCTTCCTGATGCTCATCACATATGATCATCCTGATCATTATACATAGCAGTAACTGGAGCATCATCCTGATGCTCATCACACAGCGCTTACATCCATAGCCATGGGAAGGATCCTCCTACCACCATGCTTGGAATGGCTCCTGCAAATGTGTCCAATCACTTCTTTCTCGAAGTATCTTCTATCTGAAGAAAACCAAGCCTCTCTCTTAAGTACTCGAACTTCACTCTGGATAGTGGTTTGGTCAACACATCTGCAATCTGCTCATCTGTCACAACATACTGGAGCTCCACTGCTCCTCTCTTCACCATATCCCTGATATAGTGATATTTGATCTCGATGTGCTTCGACCTGTCATGGAACACCGGGTTCTCTAAAAACTTCACACAACTCTAGTTGTCACAATAGATGCAGGTAGCATCCAACTAGAGATCAAATAAATCAGACAGTATCTTCCTTAGTCATACTGTCTCACAATTGGCCGAACAAGCTGCGACATATCCTTCTTTGGCTATACTCAGTGCTACGCATGATTGCTTCCTTCTAAACCAAGAGATCACACCTGATCCTATACTGAAGCAACACCCTGAAGTGCTCTTCCTATCTGCAGCACTACCTTCCCAATCTGAATCAACATAAACCTCCAGGTTAAACTTTTGATTCGCATCATACTTGAGCCCATAATTAATTGTACCCTTCAGGTACCTCAGAATATGCTTTACAACAATAAGGTGAACATGTCTAGGATCTGTCAGAAACTGGCTCAAGGTGTTCAATGCAAAGAAAATATCTGGTCTCGTGTTTGTCAGGTACATCAAGGACCCAATCATCTGACGATACATCGTGGCATCAACCGACTCTGATGAAGCATCACTCAATAGCTTCAGGTTTGATGCCATAGGTGTGGCCATGGCCTTGCAATCCATCATCTCGAACTGCTTCAGGATCTCTACTGCATACTTCCCTTGTCCAAGGAAGATTACATATGCACTCTGCCACACCTCCATACTTATAAAGTAATGCATCATGCCCAAGTCCTTCATCTCAAGCAAGATTCCTCTTCGTGTCGGCAATCAATCTATCCTCTCCTGTAAAAAATAGGTCATCCACATACAAAAGGAGTATCACTGGATTACCTTACTCAACCTTATAGTAAAGGTTGGAATCCGTTTTACTCTTGGTAAATCCGAAAATGGACAGGAAGTTGTCTATCTTGCCGTACCATGTCCTAGGTGCTTGCTTCAAGCCATACAAGGCTTTCTTCAATCTGCACACATATGACTCCCTGTCATGTGTCTCAAAACCGAGTGGCTGCTCCACATACACTTCTTCTTCGACTACACCATTCAAGAAAGTTGTCTTGACATCCATCTAGTGTATCTTCCATTTCATTACTATAGCCAGAGCAAGTACTATTCTGATGGAAGTGTTTTGGCTACAGGTGCAAAAGTCTCTTCATAATCTATCCCTTCTTTCTGGGAGAAGCCATGAGCTACAAATATTTCGTTGTATTTCTCTATGTTACCATCTGCAACATGCTTGATCTTGTAGATCCACTTGGAAGTCACAACAAACTTCCCATCTGGTCTTGGGACCACATCCCAAACATGATTCTTCATGATCGACTGGTATTCCTCGACCATGGCATCCTTCCATTCTTTATTTTCCGCTGCTTCTTCATAGTTGGAAGGTTCTTTGTTCATAATGTCACAGAGCAAGGAAACATAGCTGGTGTGTGATCTTGTACTTTTCCTTTCTCTGTGTTCCTCCTCTGGAATACCATACCTTTTTGCATCTTGGATGAGCTCTCTAGCCCATGCAAGTTTCCTCTTGTGAGAGTTCTTCTCATGGGGTGGATCTACAGGTTCTTGTGGATATTCCATTTCACGATCCACATTTGGTATTGCTTCATTCATGGTGGTGTCTTGTGTTCTGGGTACCCTTGGTTCTTCATAATCTTCAATAGGTGTCTTCCTGGATTTGATGTATGCTGAGTTTTCATCAAAAGTCACATTCCTGCTGATGTCAATTTTCTTGAACCCTGGAAAGTATATTCTGTATTCCTTCAAGATTTCAGTGTAACCCAAAAATATAGCCTTCTTTCCTGAAGGATCTAACTTTGTCCTCTTTTCTTTTGGAACATGTGTATATACTGGACAACCAAATATTCTGAGATGGCTAACTTCTAGTCTCTTACCAGAGAAAAATTATTCTGGTGTCTTGTTGTCAAGTATCTTGTGTGGTGTTCTGTTTTGTACATATACAACTGTCCTAGCTGCTTCTGCCCATAGGCACGAGGGATTCACTAGAAGGAAATATAATATCATGTTCATTCATATTGGGGTATTAAATAATCATGAAAACCTAAAAATTATATTGCTTATATATTAAGGGGAAAAGGGTTTTTTTTATTTAATGTAACAATACAAAATACTTTGTGGTCTTTTTTATATGGGCGGGCTGACAAATATCCGCCAAATGGAGATGGATGGATCACGGCTGGATGAGAAATCGGGTTGAGGCAAGGCTCGGGCTTACCAGTACGCAGGGAAATCACGTCTTGAGGCATGCTTGAGGCCAGGGGTTTCATGGTGAAGAGGGTTTCCAGTCGATCATAGTCGAGAGATAGTGGTCATGGACAGCTAGTTGTTACCAATAACACTCAACTAGTTGTTACCAATAGCTTTGGGAGGCTCTAAGCCTCTAGGGCCTCTTATAGTCCCTCGACAGGCCTTGGGGGCTTGAATACCCAACCACTCGTGCCTATTACAGGACTTGGGAGGTTTATTCATCCTCCTAGAGCTTGTTACAGGCCCTGGGGGTTTGGATACCTAGCCCACAACAGGCTTAGTCAGCAATTGGGGAATTGCAACATGCAATCTAAATGTTGTACTATGTGCATTGGCTCTAGTGACATACAAGAAGTGATGTCCTATCTCTTCATTAGACCATTAGATGTAGCAAATCATAATGATATGTGGTTGAGTAATTACATTGTGGGTGAAGTAATGTGCATCCATAATATACATCGAAATAAGCAAGGTGCATTGTAGAATGCATGTGGGGTCATAAGAGGGGTATCATATCAATATACTAGGCAGAAATATAAAGGGGTATAAAAAATGTTAATGAAAAATTTGATACATACAATATCTAGTGACAATAGGGGTTTTTTTAAATTGGGAAGGCATATTGGGAGGGGGTTAAAAAAACGATTTTGGAAGGCATTTTCCAATATTTAGTGAAATTAGGGGTATTGTTTCATATGCCACGAACGAAAGTGCTATGATAGCGGTTAATTGAGTGAAGCCCCCATGCCCATAGGTGCATGGGTAGATCTTGGTCATGCAGCATTGCTCGTGCTACTTCCATGATTGTTCCATTCTTTCTTTCTGCAATCCCATTTTGTTGTGGATTGTAGGGAGTGGTCAACTCCCTCTTAATCCCTGAATCACTGCATAACTTCTTGAAGTCTCCTGAAGTGAATTCTCCGCCATTTTCGGATCTAAAGGTCTTGATCTTCTTATCAGTTTGATTTTCTATCAAGGTTTTGAACTCCTTGAACTTATCAAACACTTCATCTTTGTTTTTCAAGAAATAAACCCAAGTCTTCCTAGAGAAATCATAAATTAAAGAAACATAATATACATACCCACTCAGAGAATTGGATGACATTGGTTTGCATACATTAGAGTGGATAATCTCCAAGATTCCTTATGCCTTGCTTTCATTGCTTGGAAATGCCTTCTTTGTGTTCTTTCCTTTTGCACATCCTTTGCAAACACCTTCATGCTTTGACTAGATTTCAGGAAGATCTTCTACTGCTTTGCTTGCAATTGGTAGTGCCCTATAATGCACATGAGCAAGCCTTCTATGCCAAAGTTCACTTGGCTCCATGGATTCATGTACCGTGGCATGTTCAGGTTGTCCCTTCAATTTGTACAATCCTCCCTCTTGCTCTCCAAATACTACTGTATCATCAATGGTCTTACCTTTAGGCCACATAAGTACTTGGCCATCCACAAATGCAACTCTCATCCCTTTTGCATCCAAAATGATATGGAGAGAAGATTCTTCTTGATTCCACGTACATATAGAACATCTTGCATTTTTAAAGACTTCGCCGAGTCTAGCTTGTAAGAGGATTCACCACTTCCTTTTATAGGGTATTGATAGTCATCCCCAAGTTTCACCTTATGAGGTGACTCATGTTCAGATAGGTCGATCAGAGATTCTTTGAATCCCGTCATATGTTTAGAAGCCCCACTATCAATAATCCAATCATTACACCCATGTGTAACAGTACCTGTGAGAGTAGAGATTAGAACATATTCATCATCATTTGAAGAGTCTTCACTTTCTACTTTAGTCTTCTTCCTGGGAGGTTCATCATCCTCAACAACATGAGCATGATATCTCTTCTTGTTGTTCTTCTTCTTGTTGTTGTTGAAGTATTTTCTTCTTTTGGGACATTCTGATGCAAAGTGTCCCTCTCATTACAAGTGAAGCATCTTAGATCTTTCTTATCTCTTTGATGACGGTGATGTGAAGTTCTCTTGTGAAAATATTGCTCCCTCTTGGGTTTACTTTTCTTGGTGTGTGCTGTGAGAGCTTGATCTTTATTTCCGATTTTTTCTTCTTGGGCCACAAGCCTAGATTCTTCTTGTGAGTATTCCTACCATAGTCTACTGAAGGAGATCAACTTCTTTCTTGCACAGATACCTTGGATGAAGGAGTCCCATGACCCAGGTAGGTCATTTAATGTGGTCATGACAATTTCTCCATTCTACACTACTTCATCCACAACTTCAAGTTGTTCTTTGATTTGAGAGACCTTAGTGAAGTATGATTGGATGGTCTCTCCATTTCGGAACTTTACCCCTTTCAATTGATTCCGCAGAGTCATCTTTCGATTTATATTTTTTTTCCTTCAAACAACTTGGTCAAGGAGTCAAACATCTCCTTCGGTGTCTTTAGGGAAGACACATGAGGTATGAGATGGTCTTTAATAGAATCAACAATGATTCTCTTAGAATTGAGCAGGTTCTTCTTGTGTAAGGCCTTAGCCTCATCTCCCTCTGGAACTGGAACCTCTTCACTTATGTAGCTATCCAATTCATTTTCTTCTAGGATTAACCCAATCCTATACTTCCACGCTCGGAAGTTGTCAGCTCCTTCAAGCTTATCCTCAATCTTGGTGTAGTGAGACATCTTAATGAGAAACTCAAATGGAAATAAAATATTTAGGTCTTACCACTTGATTTGCTGAAAACTGGATCTAGAGCTGGATTAGGGTTTCTTAGAGAAACCCTAAAAATTCAAACTTTGAATTCCAAACTTATGAAAGGATGGAAAGATGCACCTTGCTGAGCTGATCAAATTGGTATACTTCAATTTTGAAATCTACAAAATTTGACCCCTCAAAATTGCCTTTGAAACTTCCAGATCTTCTAGACAAAATCCCGAACTAGCGTTTGATAATGCCTAGGGTTCTACCCAGCCAAAATGTTCGATCTTGTGCTCTAAATTTTGATTTTCTTGAGGGGCATCCAGCCGTGGTGTCGAATTCCAAAATTTTTCACTTTTGCAGAAACCCTAATTTTCCACCATTCCGATCAAAATCCCGATTTAGGGTTTGATGAAGCCCAACCTTCTGCCCAACCAAAAATTTCGATCTTGGTCTCTAAACTTTGATTTCTTGAGGAGCATCCAGCCATGGTCTCGGATTCCAAAAATTCCAACTTTCTCTGAAACCCTAATTTCCCGCAGCAGTGATAGGCAAAAAAATGAAAGTGCTCAAAATATAATTCTGTCTCGATAGAAAGATGCACCCTTCTAAGGAGAGTTAGCCTAGCCTCCTGCATTTGATTTGAGGAGAGAAACCCAAAAACTAAGAAGCCCTAGCTTCCGCAGCTGCATAGTGTCTTCTTCTTAGCACTGCTTTGATACCATGTTAATTTTTTGATAATATTATTCAAACATTATCTAGGATCCTACTAAGAGAATAACAAGCACAACATAACAATCATAAACACAAGAGACACAGATTTTCCTTGGGGAAAACCAAGAGGGTGAAAAACCCCGCAACTTCCTCAGAGATAGAATAAGCCACAATACAAGATCACAATGATCAAACCCAAAGATAGATAACTCCAGCAGCTACTCCTCCTCCACTTGTGCGCACTCCTCTCTCAACTAATGCGAGTTGGATGAGTGAGTGAATGAATAAAATGAGACACACTCACTCTCTATTTATACACAACTTGACCTGCCTTTAATTCTAGCTAGGCTGACTTCCTAAGGAAGTCTAATAACCCACTCACATGACACAAGCGGGGCCGACCCCACACTCGTGGTCTAATAACCCATCAAATATAAATTGTGACACTTGCAACACTTGCGACACTTGCAAAACTTACAAATACAAATGATGACACTTCTGATTGGAGGAATAATACATCTCCATCATGAATATAATAAAGTACAAATATAATACATAAAAGAATATCTTCCGAAGTTACAAATACATCAACAATCACAAAGCCTGAAAGAAACGTGATATGAATTTGTAGGATATTTAGTAACCAAGATTTATGTGTGAATGTCTCAACAGTTAAATTCTTAAAAAGGCTTTAAAATGGAAAAATTAAAGAGCATGTAAGCAAAAATACTGCAAAATATATCTGTTAGGATCTATTCCAAGCCTTAAGGCAATGGTGTAGTGGTAAAAGTAACAACTTACTTGGGAAGAGGTCCCAGGGTCAAGCCCACGCGCCTCCGTTTTGGTTGGAAACACATATATATATGGTTTGGATGTGATGTGTGGCGTGTTATCCCCACTGGTGATCCTACCTTTGGATATATGCGAACCATGGGGATGAGGGCTAAGCCCCTTGGCTCGCCCCTTTTTCCAACAGATAGGAAGTTGAACTTTAAATAGTAGATGCACCCAAAGTATAATAAGTAGAAACCTGTGGCACATTGGTCGGGATCATGGAGTTAGTCCATGGAGCCTGGTGGGAAGTCAGGGGTTCGAATCCCTTGCCCGCCATAATTTTTATAACCAAGACCTCTTTGTGGCCAATCAGGCTGCCACGTTCCAGCCTTTGATTGGGCCACACACCTACCACTTTCAAGCCTACAACAAGTCCACATCTCTATAATGCCACGTCGACTACCAAATCACCATCCACGTGGCACTCTGCGATGGTGCCATGTTAGTTTCGTACAAGCCATGTGTCACCATTTCAGTGGTGTCACATGGCACCCCCTTTTTTGCCAATTGATGTCTTGTCGAAATTTCAGAACGCAATATCTTATTCATCCGGAGTCCGTTTTGCACGAAATGAGCATCGCCAAAAATCTATTGATGAACCATATGTGATGGAATACTTATGTTCAAATTTGAATAATTTAAATTTTGGTCATCTTGGGAGATCCTCCTAGACCAAACCTCCCCACTGGAAGCTTTTGGATCGTCAAAAACCTGGAATCATTCAATAAACAGGCGAGGGTACATCTTCCTCACCTTTTTCAGTCTATATCCATCGTTCTTTGCTTGGATTGATTCCTTTCAGACCCACACAAAGATATTCCACATGTCCTCCATGAATTCATTATTCTTCTTTCAATAATGATGTCTTCCTGTAACTCATCAAGATACTCAGGGGAAAAATCATCTACAAAAGGAGTATGAACAATCACCTCTTGATCCATGATCATTGGAGGCTCATACAATTTCAACTTTTTCCACATTCACAATAGAATACATCTACATGTATGGAGCCAAACCTAGCCAGAAAGCATAGTTACCAACTTTGTCCAAAATTGTGAAGGGTCCATACCTGAAGGGTTTAAGATTTTACCTTCACCTTTAAGTCGGTCTTTGTTGATATGAATCCAAACTTGATCACCAACTTGGAAGTGATGATCCACTCGATGTTTGTCATGTATGGTCTTGTAATTGGCTTGGATATTTTGAAATTATTCATGTACTGCATGGTGTACCAATTGGATCTGTTGGATGAACTTCAAGACCTTGTCTGCATCAACTTGTCCATCTTCCACATAATATTTCCCATAAACAAAGTTTAAATGAGACTTTGGAAAGTATCCAAAACATGTCTCAAATGGAGAACTCTTTGTAGAATAATGAATGGCTCGGTTATAGGCATGTTGCACATAATGCAATTGTTCATCCCAAAGCTTAGGATTCTTGGAAAAATTCCTCGGAGCAGATGTACCACTGTGTGGTTGATTACTTTAGTCTGATCATTGGTTTGTGGATGAAAATATATGCTTTTCTTCAAATTAGTCTCCATTAGTTCCCACAAAGTTGACCAAACATTCCCTAGGAAGCAGGAGTCCTGATCAGATAGAATAGAAGTGGGTAACCCAAAATGAACCCAAACATACTAGAAGAACAACTGAGTAGTCAACTCTATTGTTACCTACTTCTTACAATGCATTAAGATGCACATTTTACTAAACCTGTCCACAACCACATACAAGTAATCATGACCTTTCCTAGACATAGGAAATCCTCCTACAAAATCCATAGACACACTTTCCCATGGACGAGAAGGTATAGGGAGTGGAGTGTACAAACCCAATTTTCTGTTACTTGGCTTACTTGTAGCACACATAACACATCCCTTTACATATTTGGATATAGTTTCATTCATGTGAGGCCAATAAAAATACCTCTAAAGTTGAGCTACTATCTTGCCTACACCTACAGTTGAGCTACTATCTCTTATCTAAAGTGACCATAGATAAGATAAGTATGAGCTTCTCTAATTACATGAACTCTTTCACTCTATGGAATACAAAATTTTCCAAGATGATACAATAACTTATAATGAATATGATAGTCCAATTTTTCAGTTTATGTGCCATGCATTAAAGATTCATACACATCTTTGAAGTCTTCATCCTGAGCATATCATTCAATGTAACTTTCATGAGCCAAAGGACTATTTTGCAAAATGACAGATGCATTGATTGGAGGTCTTGATAACATGTTTGCTACTTTATTATGAATTCCCTTTTTATGTTTAATAACCAAGTGAAATTGTTGTATGAAACCCATCCTTATGAATGCCTTGATTGTTGTAGCTTAGTCTATGATTGAAGATATTGTAATGGTCGATGATCAATATGTATTATTATTTCTTTACCCATTAGATAATGTTTCCACTTCTTCACACTTTGTACTAATGCATACAACTCTTTATCATATGTGGGATAGTTAGCTACTAATTTAGGAAATATTTCAGAATGATGGCATATTGGTTTCTTATGTTGCATTAAGACTTCCCCCATGGCATAACCACTAGCATCTGTTTCAACCTTGAAAGGTTGTTGTAGATATGGAAATGCAAGTACTGGACCTATGCTAATTCTTTCTTTCATAGTGTCGAAGGCCTTTTGCTCTTTTCCTCCCCACTGAAAGACCTGTTTCACACTTTTCCAAGCATGTAAAGGAGATGCAATATGTGAGAAGTTAGAAATGACTTCCTCTAGTATTGGGATGCCCCCAGGAAGCTTCTAACTTCTGTTACATTAGTAGGCTTGGGCCAATTTTGAATGACTTCAACTTTAGAGGGATCGATCCTCAGTTCACCACCCCCTACAATATGGCCTAAATAAACGAAATATGTCTTTCCAAACTTACATTTGGACATCTTTATATACAATTTATCTAGTTTTCTAAAACATATAAGACTTGCTTAACATGCTTGACATGATCCTCACAAGTTCGACTTAATATGAGGATTTCATCTAAGTAGACTATTACAAAGTCATCAATGAATGGCCTAAATACATCATTCATAAACTGCATGAATGTAGCAGAAGCAATACAAATCCCAAAGGGAATAACCAACCATTCATATAAGCCCTGTTTAGTTTGAAAAGTAGTTTTCCAAATATCATTTTCATGGATTCTAATATGATGATAACCGATTCTTAAGTCTAACTTAGTAAAATATTTTGCATTCTTTAACTGATCCAAAAGATCATCAATACGAGGAAGAGGATATCGATTATTTATCGTGATTCTCTTCAAAGATCTGTAGTCCACACACATCTTCCATGTACCATCTAGATCCTTCTTTGGTACTACAACAATCGGTGAACCACATGGAGAGGAACTTGGTCGAATGTCCCCTCTCTCTCAAGTAACTTTTGAACCTTTTTCTTGATTTTCGCATTCTTAATCATTGAAGATCGATACATACCAATATTCGGAAGATGATCATCTTTCTGCAAATGGATCTCATGTTGTATTTCTCTTTTAGGAGGTAATCCTTTAGGTTCCTTGAAGACTGCATCAAACTTACCAACAACCTTAACCAATTCATATTTAAGTTTAGGATCAAAGCCTTTAAAATAATCATACTTTTTTTTATCTTTAACAATCATGAGAACAAAACTTTTACTAGAATTTTCTAATCTCCTCATTTGACTTGCAGAAACCAAAGATAAGTTAGTTTTCATACGGTGAGCTCGAACAATGTATTGAACACCATCCTTGGTTAATTGGTACTTGTTCTCTTCTCTGTAAAATATTGATTTCCTATCATAAATATAAGGGATACCTGATACAATACCACATATATCCAATGGGACCTCATCCAAATCAACTTCATTCACAAATCCAAAAGTGATTGCAAACCTGAGTCTACATTATTTAGAAACCTGAAGTTGTGCATTTTCAAAAACCCATCCAAGTGGATATGGTTTGGGGTGAGGCTTTGTTTCTAAACCGATCTTTTTAACTCTCTCTTATGAAATCAAGCTATCTTGTGATCCACTATCAAATAAAGTATCATTTTAAGTATGCTTAGAAATGACCCTTATGTGAAATAACTCACTCCTTTTCTTTTCATCATGAACAAGTTTAGCTTTTGAAACATAAACATAAGGATTTTTAGATTGTAATCCCTGTAAGTTTTAAAACTTAACAGTGAAGTACAAACTTATATTGATTCTTAAGCATTAATAGAAAATACACAATGGCACACACATAACACTGAGATTTTCACTTGGAAACGCTTAACCGGGAAAAACCAGCAAAACTTAGAGCCGCACTGCTCCTTTTCATTATATGTTTATTCAACCATTTACAATACAATATATGGTATTCCACAACATCTAAAACCCTAATTCGTTTACCCGAAATTAGGTTACAACCCTAATCCCTTTTACCGGGATTAGATAGAGTACAATGGGTCGAAATCGCGAAAAAGCAAAAAGCAACCCAAAAAAAATTTTGCGCTCTGCGTGGACTCCGGGGCCTTAACGGCCCCCTCCGTGTCGTTTCGGAACCTAACGGACCGAAACGAAGGGGGTGGGCCCTGTCGGGCTACCCCCCCCTCCGGACACGCCCGACGCAACCAAATCACTACTGGGGAGGGGATCGTGTTGTACACGCAGCCACCATGTGAATAGATATAACATTCCCAACATTCTCCCACTTGTTGTTCTCTTCACATACAGGAGAAAATTTATGACTTTAACAATTCAGGGCAACAATGCCCATGTTCTCTTTACACCAAGAGAACTTCTGAGTACTCACAGACTTTGTCAAAGAGTCTGCAACATTTACCAAAGTGTCAACCTTCTCTAGCTACACTTTGTTTTGTTCAACCATGTCTCTGACGAAATGGTACTGCACATCAATGTGCTTTGTCCTCGAGTGATAAGCAGGGTTCTTTGCCAGAAATATTGCACTTGAGCTATCACAGCCAATCTTTACTGCATTCTGAACAAAACCAATACCTGAACACAATCTTTGCAACCATACAGCTTCCTTACTTGCATGGGTAGCTACCATGTATTCAGTTTCTGTAGTTGAGAGTGCAACTACAGCTTGTCTTCTACTCATCCAACTGATTGCTCCTCCAAATAGATTAAAAACGTAACCACTTGTAGATCTTCTGTGATCAAGATATCCAGCCTAGTTAGCATCAGCAAATCCTTGTATATCTATCTCTTTGTTTAGATCGGGTCTTCCTTGGTAGCAGATTGCAAAATCTGTAGTGCCACACAAATACCTGAAGACCCTCTTTACTGCAGTCCAATGTTCCTTTCCTGGTTTTGACATGTATCTACTCAAAACTCCCACTGCATGGGCTATATCTGGTCTAGTACAGACCATGGCATACATCAGACTGCCAACTACACTAGCATAGGGAACATGAGACATGTCCTCTACCTCTTCTTGTGTCGTGGGACACCGTTTTGTAGATAACCTTACACCTACAGGAATGGGCACCTTCACTGGTTTGCTTTCCTGCATATTAAATCTCTTCAATATCGTTTCAACATATTTCCTCTGATTTAACCAGAGTTTTGTTGAATATTGTAACTTCAAAGAATATTATATTTGTACTTTATTATTCCGGAGATGTTTCATTCCTCCGTGAAGATCTTATTGTATATCCGGAGATGTTTATTCCTCCGTCGGAATGTGGTAACTCAGGTTATTAGACTTCCCTAGTAGGGGTCGGCCCTGTATGTGTTATGTGGGTCAAAGGGTTATTAGACCACCCTAGAGGGGTCGGCCCAGTTAGTTGTAGTGGGGTATTTAACCTATTGGTTAAATACGAGCCTACGTGTACTTGTGTAAAATACATATCAGAGTAGTGTATAAATAGAGGAGGTGTGTTCCTCATTATACTCACTCACTCACTTGAGAAAGGCGCATTTGTGGAGGAGAGGTCTGCTATGGAGGAGAAGGAGCTTATGCTCAGGGTTTGCATCTTTGTATATTGCTGGTCATCTATATTGAGGAAGCTTTGCTGGGTTTTCTACCCCATGAGGGTTTCCCAGGATAAATCTCTGTCTCTTGTGTTTATGCTATGCTTGTTGTTTCTTCAGTGATCCTGTATATGCTATTATTGTGAAATGGAATGTAATGCTGCTATTTTCTGTCTTAGCATATTGAATTTTAACATGGTATCAGAGCTGACCTGAAGGAAGACAAGGTATGGCACTAAAGACACTTGCTTTACTTACGACAATTTGAAGGTTAGGGTTTTACATAGCAAAAACCAGTCATCGTAGCACTTTCGCTATAAATCCGTTTTGGCGAAGTTTTCGGATCCGAAATTGTTACAGGACGAAGCTAAAATCTCCAGGTACCTTGTGTCCAAAGGAAAACCTCTAATTCGTTGTACTTTGTGATTTATGATCTGTACAATATAGGGTTTCTGCCTCTTCCAGATCTGAGTCAAAATCAGGTGACCTTGGGAAAAAGGTCATATCTTGGGCTAGGAAGCTCCAAATGAAATTTCGTAAAAAGTTACAGGTAGGGGAGGGATGCCAGTTGTTGGACACCCCACGTGGCTCCCTCCCCCATGCCACGCTGGAGAGTCGACACGACCTCAGCCCGGGCCCAGATGGCACCGCCACCTGTCGTGGTGGGTGCGATAATTAAAGCGGCCTTTATGGCACGCTTTTTCCCGCTTTCCCGGCGCTTTTCCCGCACACTCTCCATCCTCCCGTGTATTGTTGCTCGGGTCCTGTCTGTGAACGCTCCGCCACCCCAGTTCCTGTTCACGCCCGGTCTGGTTCTGCACCACCCCCTGTCTGGTTCTGCACCACCCCCGCTCTGGTTCTGCACCATGGGCGCTCCTGTTCTGCGTTCGTCGTCCCGTTATACTGTGTTGCAGCGGGCGCTTGTTGCCTTACCTCCCGACGAGTGGCGTTCGCCGCTGCTGTTTGTTCTGTCTGCTACCTCGCCCGACGTTGACCCTCGCTCCATGGCCATAGCGCACCACAGGCGCTCGAAGTTGTCTGCGGCGGACCCCGTTGGAGGTTTTCATCGGTTCAGTGGTTGTGTTGTTGGGTTGCCGCTCGGCTGGTTTCGCTGGTGGCGATGGTGGCTTCCATCAGGCTGTTCCTGCTCACGGCGGTGGCGTTGGCTGTTCCTGCGTTGGCTGTTCCTGCGTTGGCTGTTCCTGCTCGCGGCGGTGGCTCGTCCCTTAACGCTTCTTCGGTTTCGGTGGTAGGTTTCCTACCAGCCAGTCTCTGCAGTGTTTGTCAACACTCTCAACTTTCTGGGGATTTCGTGGACCATTTCTGCTGCTTTTAAAGGTTTAAGTCTGGTTTTTAAATGCATTTCGTTTATGCTGCAGCAGGGTTTTGTAATTAAGGTTCTGTGGTTAATGTTGAAGCTGCGTTTAAATTTTTTTAGGGTGTATGAATTATGGTTTTGTAATTAACGTTCTGTGGTTCATGTTGAAGCTGCGTGTAATTTTTTTTAGGGTGTATGAATTAGGGTTCTGTATTTAAGGTTCAGTGGTTAATGTTGAAGCTGCGTTTCAATTTTTTTAGGGTGTATGAATTAGGGTTTTGTAATTAAGGTTCAGTGGTTAATGTTGAAGCTGCATTGTAATTTTTTTTAGGGTGTATGAATTAGGTTTCTGTAATTAAGGTTCAGTGGTTAATGTTGAAGCTGCGTATAATTTTTTTTAGGGTGTATGAATTAGGGTTTTGTAATTAAGGTTCAATGGTTAATGTTGAAGCTGCATTTAAATTTTTACAGGGTGTATGAATTACGGTTTTGTAATTAAGGTTCTGTGGTGAATGTTGAAGCTGCGTTTCAATTTTTACAGGGTGTATGAATTAGGGTTTTGTAATTAAGGTTCAGTGGTTAATGTTGAAGCTGTGTTTCAATTTTTACAGGGTGTATGAATTAGGGTTTTGTAATGTAGGTTCAGTGGTTAATGTTGAAGCTGCGTTTCAATTTTTATAGGGTGTATGAATAAGGGTTTTGTAAATAAGGTTCAGTGGTTAATGTTGAAGCTGCGTTTCAATTTTTATAGGGTGTATGAATTAGTGTTTTGTAATTAAGGTTCAGTGGTTAATGTTGAAGCTGCGTTTCAATTTTTATAGGGTGTATGAAATAGGGTTTTGTAATTAAGGTTCTGTGGTTAATGTTGAAGCTGCGTTTCAATTTTTATAGGGTGTATGAATTAGGGTTTTGTAAATAAGGTTCAGTGGTTAATGTTGAAGCTACGTTTCAATTTTTATAGGGTGTATGAAATAGGGTTTTGTAATGAAGGTTCTGTGGTTAATGTTGAAGCTGCGTTTCAATTTTTATAGGGTGTATGAATTAGTGTTTTGTAATTAAGGTTCAGTGGTTAATGTTGAAGCTGCGTTTCAATTTTTATAGGGTGTATGAATTAGTGTTTTGTAATTAAGGTTCAGTGGTTAATGCTGAAGCTGCGTTTCAATTTTTACAGGGTCTATGAATTAGGGTTTTGTAATTAAGGTTCAGTGGTTAATGCTGAAGCTGCGTTTCAATTTTTACAGGGTGTATGAATTACGATTTTGTAATTAAGGTTCTGTGGTGAATGTTGAAGCTGCGTTTCAATTTTTACAGGGTGTATGAATTAGGGTTTTGTAATTAAGGTTCAGTGGTTAATGTTGAAGCTGTGTTTCAATTTTTACAGGGTGTATGAATTAGGGTTTTGTAATGTAGGTTCAGTGGTTAATGTTGAAGCTGCGTTTCAATTTTTATAGGGTGTATGAATAAGGGTTTTGTAAATAAGGTTCAGTGGTTAATGTTGAAGCTGCGTTTCAATTTTTATAGGGTGTATGAATTAGTGTTTTGTAATTAAGGTTCTGTGGTGAATGTTGAAGCTGCGTTTCAATTTTTACAGGGTGTATGAATTAGGGTTTTGTAATTAAGGTTCAGTGGTTAATGTTGAAGCTGTGTTTCAATTTTTACAGGGTGTATGAATTAGGGTTTTGTAATGTAGGTTCAGTGGTTAATGTTGAAGCTGCGTTTCAATTTTTATAGGGTGTATGAATAAGGGTTTTGTAAATAAGGTTCAGTGGTTAATGTTGAAGCTGCGTTTCAATTTTTATAGGGTGTATGAATTAGTGTTATGTAATTAAGGTTCAGTGGTTAATGTTGAAGCTGCGTTTCAATTTTTATAGGGTGTATGAAATAGGGTTTTGTAATTAAGGTTCTGTGGTTAATGTTGAAGCTGCGTTTCAATTTTTATAGGGTGTATGAATTAGTGTTTTGTAATTAAGGTTCAGTGGTTAATGTTGAAGCTGCGTTTCAATTTTTATAGGGTGTATGAATTGGGGTTTTGTAATTAAGGTTATGTGGTTAATGTTGAAGCTGCGTTTCAATTTTTATAGGGTGTATGAATTATAACTAGTGTTTATGAATTTAGTTTGTTGTCTGTTAATGTTGCATCATAGTTTGGGCTGAATTATTGAAGGCTCTATGGTTTATGATTTTGGTATGTTGCTGGTTTATGTTGCAGCAGTGTCCCTAAATTTTATCTGGTTTATGAATTTAGTTTGTTGTTGGTTTATGTTGTTGGTTTTTGTCGCAGTGGAATGGTAATAGTTAAAAGGCAAAACTGCATCATACAGGGGATGGATGCAGTTGACAACAATGACTTCTCCATTGTCTCATCTAATTGGAAGAATACCCATAATTCAGTTTTTGATATCAGCAAGTTTGCCAAATTGGCTATTGTTGATGCATTTTAAAAGCGATCTGCTCCACCTTATCATCTGCTGTTGTTATTGCAGTTTACAAGTTGCATGCTATTGTTAATTTATAAGTGTATGATGCAGTTTTTACTTTTACCTATTAACATGAAGTGATCTGCTGCATCTTATCTGCTGTTGTATGATCTAATTTAGGCCTGTTATATTGATTAGTATGATACTGTATTAAGTTGTAATAAGTCATGCATGACAGCCCTCCATGGAACATTCCTTATAGAAGCATTTTAATAATAGGAGAGAGATAGGCACCATGTTGCAGTACAGTTAGCATCGAATGGATGGGTATGACACCCATGCAATGGTTCAACCCCATTCCTAGCTGCTAGTTTAAGGAAAATATAGGGGTCAAGGACCCTGCCACATTAACCACAGAACCTTAATTACAAAACCCTAATTCATACACCCTATAAAAAATTAAACACTACCCTTTGTAATTAAGGTTCTGGCCCTGCAATTCTGACTAAGTTGTATGCCACCCTTTCTAGTGCATATGAGAACCATGGGTATGCTCCAGACCATTTATGGGACTGTGATGAAACACGGCCAAACCCTAGAACATACACCATAGAAGATGGACCCTAATTCATACACCCTGTAAAAATTGAAACGCAGCTTCAACATTAACCACTGAACCTTAATTACAAAACCCAGGAAACTTGAACTCCAGGATTTAAAGCCATGCACCTTAAGCTGCAGCATAAGCCATGGACCCTGCTGCAGCATAAACCCTAGAACCTTCAATAATTCAGCCGGATACCGGCAGAACGAGAGCGCCCATGGTGCAGAACCTGGGCGGGGGTGGTGCAGAACCAAAGCGGGCTTGAACAGGAACTGGGGTGGCGGAGCGTTCACAGACAGGACCCGAGCAACAATACACGGGAGGAAGGAGAGTTTGCCGGAAAAGCGCCGGAAAAGCGGGAAAAAGTGTGCCATAGAGGCCGCTTTAATTATACCACCCACCACGACAAGTGGCGGTGCCATCTGGGCCCGGGCTGAGGTCGTGTCGACTCTCCAGCGTGGCATGGGGGAGGGAGCCACGTGGGGTGTCCAACAACTGGCATCCCTCCCTTATAAGTTTTTTGGGTTGTAGGTGCATAAACCAACAATTCAGCCCAAACATAAATTGAAACATAAACCAACAACAAACTAAATTCATAATCCCTAAAAAATGTTAATGAAATGTTTAATCAGAGTACATTACAGCTTGCTCTTGAAATGATGAAATTGTATATTAAACCTTATGATAAACCCCTGATTACAACCCCGCAAACATCAGGGAACGATATGACCTAGGATTATACCCAAAAATGTATAGGATTGTATACAAAATGGCCATGTTGCAGTAGTTAGACCCAGTGATTACAAAATCCACAATGCAATGTGGTCACAACAAAAAAATTGGCATCCCTACATGACACTCCTATGCTTGATGTTGTCCAAGATCTTCACTTCCCAAGCATGTTGAGTTTCCTGCTTGAGCCAGGTTGGTTGGCATACCTACCAATGGCTGATTAGGTTGTGGCTGGTTGCCTCCATATGTTATCCAATTTGCTTCCTGCAGCCATGGAGGAATTGAGTAGCCACAGTGGACACTAGTGCTACTAACCCCTGCATTGGTTTGACCCCCCCGATATTCATACATCTGTCTGACACCTGCACTGGTAGGAGGGAATAAAGTGGGCATGCGCACTTGTTGATAGCGGGGGACTTGGATGTTTAGGAGGTCTTGGAAACATGGAGTATTATCTGCAAGATGTTCCAATGTGTTTGGCATCATCCTACTCCCCTCCACTATGTTCGCATCAATGGCAGAACTATTAGCCACCCCTTGTTCTTTTTGAAGCAATTGTTGAGCCTTTCTCAATTCCTTTTCATGCCTTGCCATTTGTTTTTGATGAGCCTTTTCTTGTCTTTCTTTCTCTCTGTCAAGCCTCTCCTGTGCTCGAAATTCTGCTGCAGCAATCCTTGCAGCCTTCTTTTCTTTAGCTAAGTCCCTCTTTTTCTGCTTTAAATCCTGGAGTTCAAGTTTCCTATGCTCAGACTCAACCAATAGTTTTATATAGTCCTCTGATGTGAGTAACTGTGAACTTCGGCATAGACGAAGATTGTCTGCTGTAAAGTGCCTTCTTTTTGCTGACACTCTCTCTACCGGTAGCTTTAGAAACCGACCAAGCAACTGGCTCTTCGTTGGCACTTGTTGCTCCTTGCTTGACTCTTGCCTCTCAATATTTGGGTCAATGTTCTCCTGCTCTGTCTGAACCATATTGTCCTCTTCAGCTGGAACCTCGTTCTGGACACTATCTTCTACCAGGTTTCCATTGTCCACAAAATAATGAACAATTTCTTCTTCCAATTCTCTGGGCTGTGAAGGCATGTTCATGCTTTCTTCATTTGTCCTTGACACAATATTTTTGTCCAAATTCATCATGGCTTCTACCAGCCATGATTGTGGGGTAACCTGGCTTGGCAAAGTCAATTCTCCATTGCTGCTTCCTGGTGCATGGTCAACGTTTTCATTGACATGAACAGAAGCAGAAGTTGCAACTGTTTCTTGCATAGAGACATGAACAGAAGCAGAATTTGCAGCTGTCTCAGTTGGTGTATGTACCTCCATGTTACTGTCAATTGGTTCATTGTTATACTGTGTTTCACTTACCTGTTCTTCATCACCACAGTATGGTTCTCCTTGAGAGAGGGATATCATATGATCAGCAGCAACAATGTCTTCCTCTACCTCCACATCTTCTTGGCCAGCAACATGTGCTTGGACATCCCCTTCTTCCTGACCATTCAGATCAAATGCCAGGCTACAACTAGTATCATGAATGAGAGCCTCAGAATTCAGTGGCCATATTCCAGTCCTCCTGAACCCAGCCTTGATATTCGAAGGTGTGAGAGCCCTTTTAAAGGCTTTACTTGCAAGCTCGGCTAGCTCAAACCTTTTTACCTCCACCCCTGGATTCTGTGCCATCCATGAAGCTCGCTCACCCCTGAAATAGTTCTTGAAAGGCCCGAACACACTGACATCTAGGGGTTGCAATCTGTGAGTGGTATGAGCAGGCAGTGTCAACAGGTCGATGCCCAAATTGTTAGCCTCCTCGATTGTTTGCACAGCAATGTGGCTTCCATGACCATCTAAAACTAGCAGGTGTCTATTTACAGGTGAGACACCGCCTGGTATAGATGCAGCAAAGTGAGTAAGCCAGTTCAAAAAGAGTTCTTTGGTCATCCAAGCATGGGGATGTGCAGCCATGCATGCACCTGGTTCACAATTCTGTATATAGTTTTTGAGTTGAGTTTTACCTTTAAATAGATAAAATCCTGGGATTGAAGCACCAATTGCATTGACACAACATAGAATAGTGATCCACTCCCTGCTCCTAGGCAAAATCTTTGGCACATTACGACTCCCTCTCTTGGCAATTACACGCATGCCACAGTTCCTTCCTGCCTGTAAACCTGTTTCATCACAGTTCCAAATATGGTCTGGAGCATACCCATGGTTCTCATATGCACTAGAAAGGGTGGCATAGAACTTAGTCAGAATTGCAGGGCGTAGATTGAGAGCCCTGTCTCTATCTAGGCCCTCAGCTGTACGCAACACAAGGTCTGGATGCCTTTTTTTAAACCCAGACCACCATGACTTACCAGGAAACCCATCTTTGAAGGGGTTTGGCCTCCCTTGACAGATTTGAGCTACTGTGGATTTTAGCTGTATGAGTTCTAGCCCATGTCCCATTTCAGCCATCTCCTTACACCACTGAACCACCTCGGCCTCCTCCTCTTCAGTCATAACTGTAACAGGCCCTCTGCGCTTTGTATCTGTGAGTCCATTTATCCAATAATGTACTGAAGAGATAGCAACTCCATGTTTTTTAGCAGCAGCACGAATGGAATATCCATTGAACTCTATATCATCAATAGCAGCTAGCATGTCTTCTTTTGTCCAACCTCTTATTGCACTGATTTTGGTGACTGAACTTGTTCCTTGAACTGTGGTTGGAATTGACTGTGTGGTTGGTGGTGGGACAACAATGTCCTCTTCCACCACATTGTCATTCTCAACAACATTGCTGGGAGCATTGTTGGCATTTGTATCATTGGGCCTCTCCTCATCCGATGAGGTGCAGCGTAGCTGGGCACCCCTACTCAGTCGACGACTTGTTCTCCTTGCATTGCTGACTCTTGCCATGCCTACAAGAACCTGCACATTTAACAGTAACCTAAATCTACATAAATAATATGAATAACCTGCACGATTAACAGTAACCTAAGTAATCTAAATCTACAAGAACCTGCACATAAATCAGATGAATAACCTAAATCACAGTAACAGTAACCTGAATCTACATAAATAATATGAATAACAGAAACATAAATAACAAAATTAACATGAATAACATAACTGGAAATAACATAAACAGAAACTTAAATCACAGTAACAGTTACCTGCCTCCACTGTGCACACACTTCTGCTGGTATGCCTCCACTGTGCACACACTCTGTTGTTCAAATTTCTGAAATGCAACTGTGCACACACTCTGCAGGTCGAATTTATGAAATGCATCTTCATAAGGGTTGTGGTTCATTTATAGTTGTTTGCTATTGAATTGGGTTGGTAAGAAGGTTGCACATGGATTGCAATCTCTGAAATTTCAATGTGTGTTGTGGATTGATTTGAAAGTGATCCAATGGTTGGGAGCTTGTCATTGTGGATCCCTGTGCCTTCATCTGTTTCATGATCTGTGTGCTTCCATCTGTTTAATGGGTGCATTTAATGGGTAGGTGTCATTTATTGAATACAGAGGGTTGGAATGTTGAACAATCCTGCAGTTATGGCTGACACTAAGTTTTCTGATGCTTGAACAGGTATGCATGAATGTTTGGACAGGTTTCAATGAATGCTGGGATATTTAGGCTCCATTAGAAATTCGTGGGTCCTCCTTTGATAGGTACCTTGCAGTAGGTGGCAAAAACGAGTTGGGATATTTAGCTGTTTATGTACTTCTGGATATTTGAGCAGATCTGTACTTTGTTGGGACAAGATGTTTTGTACAGTTTGTCATATCAAGACTATTTATTGACAGCTATTGGCCCAGTCAGTTAATGGGCAATTTTTGGACATAATTTAAATACTTTCTGCACTTAATATGAAATGTGTGTGTTTAACTTATGGGTTTATTTGTGTCAAGATATGGTGGTTATGTGGGACCAGTACTATGTCAACTACTGGTCCCTGTTCAACATTAGACATCTCTCCCCTAGTACACAGTCTGCACTATCTCAGAAAACTTTTTCAGAGGCCGAAGTTGAACCAGTGACACGTGGCACTCCGTACAAGTTCGCTCTCCTGTATTATCCCATAAACATGTCACGTTGCGACATTTGGCATAACTCTCTCTCAGAGAATCCAATTAAGGTCAGACCTGTCAGAATGGAAAGATAACAGGTCAGGCTATCTTAGGAAACTTTTTCAGACCTTGTGGATCAAAAATTTCAGAGTTACACCAGAAACAATCAGGTACATATTTCTGTCAAAACAGAATTATTTTTTGGTACCTTCATTCATGACTTCCGGAATTTAGGGCTTTGGAGAAAGTTGGAATTTTTGTAATCGGAGACCACGGCTGGATGCTACTCATCAAAATAGAAATTTAGAGACCTAGATCAGAATTTTTGGTTGGGCAGAAGGCCGGGCTTGATTAGACCCTAGTTCGGGACTTTGATCAGAAAAGCGGAAAATTAGGGCTTCTGTAAAAATGGGAATTTTTGAAATCTGTGACCACGGCTGGAAGCTCCTCAGAAAAATAGAAGCTTAGAGCTTTGGATCAAACTTTTTGATGGGGCAAAAGAGTGGGCTTCATCAAACCCCAGTTCAGGGTCACGTCCAGTGAATCCGAAAGTTTCAAAGGCAAAATTGAGGAGTAAAACTTTGCAGTTTTCAAATTCTGAATATATCAGTTTGATCAGCTCATCAAGGCGCATATCTCTATCATTTTGGAAGTTTGAAATTCAAAGTTTGAATTTTTGGGGTTTCTCTGACAAACCCATATCCAGCTCTAGGTCCAGTTCTTGCAAATCAAGTGGATAGGGTTAATCCTAGAAGAAGATGGATTGGTCACCTACATAAGTGAAGGAGTTCATGTTTCAGAGGGAGATGAGGCTAAGGCTTTACATAAGGATATTACAAGCGATCTCGATAGGTATGACTCATCGAGGTATGTTTTGAGATTTGTTCATGATTAAGTTTATGGTATGTTTGTCTTCATGTTATTACAGTTAGTACAATCTTGATTTTAGATTTGTTGTATCACCTTAACAAAATTATGAATGCATGATAGAAGATATTCATTGGTTAGGGTGTTGACACTTATGATTGTACTAATGCATTATGGTGTTGTGTGAGGTTGAGGTTGTCTGCTAACAAGATACAGGTACATCACAAAAGACAAATCAGGCTCCATGACCATGAAAACATGAAGACAAAGACTCATCCATAATCTTTGTTCTACTTACGAGGTATGTATGACTTTGTTATATTATGCTTAACCTATGAGACATGCAGGTTCTAGCTCAGGATCTCTAAATCATTGAAGAGATGGTTTAGGTATGTTGTACATAACCAAGTAGGTATACTAATCCAGGTATGTTTCCCATGAATCTTACCTTGTGTTAGGATCCCTTATATAAGTATACTTGGAATGATTGGTTATGCTTATTCATAAAGTTAGTAATCAAGGGATTATGCATATTATATCTTTTATCAATGATATGCATGAGTAAAAGAAGACTTCCCTGAAATCTTGAATACTAATGTTTATTAACTATAATCATGACTATACGTTTTCAAGATTATTTAGTACTATAATGTTTTGATAGCATTTAGAATATACTAATGAGTGTATGTTTGTGTATGAGATCATGAGGATGACTCTTGAGCATGCACAGTGGTACAGAATGAATAGAAGTTCAAAAGACATACAGAAGATCAAGCGGGAGGCAGCCACACAAACATAAAAGATAAGTATTTGAGTTGTTATTTGAAATAGTAATGATATTGCCTGCATGCATATTTGTATTCCTAGAATATATAATGCTGAGTGTAAACATTCATAGAGCATTGAACAATATACAACTAATGTGCATATGTTTGGACAAACATTCCATTGTTGCTTGTCTAGAATGAAACCTCTTTGCTGACATGCTGAGAGTTGTGCACACTCTCGATAGTATGTTCTGGTAGAGATGGAAGGCATCTAGATAGCCACTGTATGCATACAGGATGTGGGAAAGTGTTGTGCCAAAGTATTGGTCAAAATAGTTGCATCACTATGTAAATGATATCTGTATGCATAATGGGTTATCTTTTGATGACTATGAAGTATTACTAATCATGTACTTAATTTTGATTTGTAGGAAAGGTCATGAAGAATGATGGACACCATACAAGTGGTGGATGTTCAAACAAGAAGATTTACAAATCAAACAAAATATAGAAGGCTCATGGCTAGAAGATTCTCTTAGAAAGGGGAAGAGAATCACGACAAGATGTTTGCTCCAAGTATGGTGTAATTAAAGAAGAAGTATGAATCAGGTTCTGTATAGGTACCTAGGATCGATAATAATTTGATAAGCTTAATGATCACCATGGGTGATGTGGATCTCAACCTTTGCTACAAGGTTGAATATGATACACATATGACATGGATGCAAGAAGGAACTCACCACAGAGTTCGAATGATATTGAGGCTCATATCAGTAGACCCATCTAACGAGAGATGGCACAGTTAGATATGCAGAAGATCATTCAATGCAGAAATGAAAAATGAAAGATCTCAAATTGATGCTTTACTTCCTAGGTCTGGAAGTATGGCAAGGCTCAGAAGGAATATTTCTCAACCAGGGAAAGTATGATGAGAAATATGACTTGAGGTGTTGGAATGGCCACTCTTATGGATTCCAACTTGAAGCTGTTAGGGGATAACTCATCAGAGTTAGTGGATATAACTCTGTACAGTCAAATTATTGGGTTTTTGATATATCTAACATATACTAGGTTAGATATATACTTTATTATGAACACCTTGAGTTAGTATCTAGTGGAAACTAGATGTGTTTACCTGATAGTTGCAAAGTATGTGATGAGGCACATAAAGGACACGATAGAATTTGATCTATGCTATCTTGAAGATCATGACTTCAGATGACTATTCAGATTCTGTTTGGGCAGGAAGTGTATCAGACAAGAAGAACACATCGAGAGGATTTTATTGTCTAGGATTAGCCATGATCTCGTGGTTTAGCTGGAAGCAGTCTAGTGTGGCTATCAGCACAAGCGGAATATATGGCTGCTTGCTCTGCTAGTGGTGAAGAAGTTTGGCTTTAGGGTTGTTTGACTTAGAGATAGAACCAACTGAGATCCTTTGTGATAATTAGAGTTGTATCAAGATGACATAGAATCTAGTGTTCCATGATAAGTCAAAGAACATAGGGAACTAACAAGATATGACACAGAAAGGAACTCTAAAAGTTTGAATTTGTAATAGGTTACCGTTGTACTAACCAAGCCTCTACGTCAAGTGAAGAAGTTACCAACCAAACCTCTGTCTCGAGTGAAGTTTGAATACTTCCGAGACAAGCTTGGTGTAGTTCAAAAGGACCCTCCTCGAAAGGGGGAGTAGTATAGTCACTACTGATGAGATTGTCTCATCAAACAACAAGGTCGTTGATGAGGTAACCTGTTCTCTACACCCAGTTACTTAGAAATATTTAGATTTAGGACTCTTATACTTAGAATACTTAGCTTTACTTATACATGCTTTTGATGATAGATGTATTGGTGAGAATACATGCTAGATGTATACATGTTTTGGTGTGATGTATACATGTTTTGATGTATTAATAAGAATACATGCTAGTTGTGATGTATACATGTTTTGATGTTAGATGTATTAGTAAGAATACATGCTAGATGTGATGTATACATGTTTTGATGTATTAGTGAGAATACATGCTAGACGTATACATGCTTTTGATGTTAGATGTATACATGATTTTGATGTTAGATGTATTAGTGAGAATACATGCTAGATGTATACATGCTTCTGATGTTAGATGTATACATGATTTTGATGATAGATGTATTAGTGAGAATACATGCTAGATGTATACATGCTTCTGATGTTAGATGTATACATGATTTTGATGATAGATGTATATTTTGATGTTAGATGTATACATGATTTTGATGTTAGATGTATACATGATTTTGATGATAAATGTATTAGTAAGAATACATGCTATATGTATACATGCTTTTGATGTTAGACGTATACATGATTTTGATGATAGATGTATTAGTAAGAATACATGCTTTTGATGACAGATGTATACATGCTTTTAGATGTATTAGTAAGAATACATGCTTTTGATGTATGATGTATACATGCTGCTGATGCTAGATATTGATTATGTACTTGCATGGATGAGGATACTTGTACTTGTATTGATGAGAATACAGATTGAGGGGATTGGATCATCCCTGGACTTCCAGTCCTAAAGAGAGCCGTAGACGTGAAGTCTCCGAGAATGAAGTCCTTAGTGGACAGTTGAGGGGATTGGATCATCCCTGGACTTTCAGTCCTAAAGAGAGCCGTAGACATGAGGTCTCCGAGAATGAAGTCCTTAGTGGACAGTTGAGGGGATTGGATCATCCCTGGACTTTCAGTCCTAAAGAGAGCCGTAGACATGAGGTCTCCGAGAATGAAGTCCTTAGTGGAAAGTTGAGGGGATTGGATCATCCCTGGACTTTCAGTCCTAAAGAGAGCCGTAGACATGAGGTCTCCGAGAATGAAGTCCTTAGTGGACAGTTGAGGGGATTGGATCATCCCTGGACTTTCAGTCCTAAAGAGAGCCGTAGACATGAGGTCTCCGAGAATGAAGTCCTTAGTGGACAGTTGAGGGGATTGGATCATCCCTGGACTTTCAGTCCTAAAGAGAGCCGTAGACATGAGGTCTCCGAGAATGAAGTCCTTAGTGGACAGTTGAGGGGATTGGATCATCCCTGGACTTTCAGTCCTAAAGAGAGCCGTAGACATGAGGTCTCCGAGAATGAAGTCCTTAGTGGACAGTTGAGGGGATTGGATCATCCCTGGACTTTCAGTCCTAAAGAGAGCCGAAGATGTGAGGTCTTCGATAATGAAGTCCTGAATGAACAGGCAGGGGATTGCATCGTCCCCGGACTGAGGTCCCAGAATAGAACCGTAGACTGGGTCTCCGATAATGAAGTCCTGAATGAACAGGCAGGGGATTGCATCATCCCCGGACTGAGGTCCCAGAATAGAACCGTAGACTGGGTCTCCGATAATGAAGTCCTGAATGAACAGGCAGGGGATTGCATCATCCCCGGACTGAGGTCCTAGAATAGAACCGTAGACTGGGTCTCCGATAATGAAGTCCTGAATGAACAGGCAGGGGATTGCATCGTCCCCGGACTGAGGTCCTAGAATAGAACCGTAGACTGGGTCTCCGATAATGAAGTCCTGAATGAACAGGCAGGGGATTGCATCGTCCCCGGACTGAGGTCCCATAATTGATCCGTAGACTGAAGTCTCCGAGAACTGAAGATTGGATTGTATCATCCATGGACCTATGTCCTAAAAGGAGCAGGATTGATCATCCTAGGAATATGATCGTGTGATGACGATGCTGATGATCGTGTGATGACGATGCTGATGATCGTGTGATGACGATGCTGATGATCGTGTGATGACGATGCTGATGACGATGCTGATGATCGTGTGATGACGATGCTGATGATCGTGTGATGACGATGTTGATGATCGTGTGATGACGATGCTGATGACGATGCTGATGATCGTGTGATGACGATGCTGATGATCGTGTGATGATGATGCTGATGACGATGCTGATGATCGTGTGATGACGATGCTGATGATCGTGAGATAAACGATGCTGATGATGATGCCGATGATTATAGTGATATCGACACTATTGACATTGATGTTCCAGTAACTGGTTGAGTTACTGATAAAGATGATTTGAAGAAAGCTTCCAATGATTTATAGATGTATCATATATGATGACTCCTTTCTCTTGCAGATGTTATTATAATATCCTTCTCGTTAAGGGGGAGTGTTGAATATTGTAACTTCAAAGAATATTATATTTGTACTTTATTATTCCGGAGATGTTTCATTCCTCCGTGAAGATCTTATTGTATATCCGGAGATGTTTATTCCTCCGTCGGAATGTGGTAACTCAGGTTATTAGACTTCCCTAGTAGGGGTCGGCCCTGTATGTGTTATGTGGGTCAAAGGGTTATTAGACCACCCTAGAGGGGTCGGCCCAGTTAGTTGTAGTGGGGTATTTAACCTATTGGTTAAATACGAGCCTACGTGTACTTGTGTAAAATACATATCAGAGTAGTGTATAAATAGAGGAGGTGTGTTCCTCATTATACTCACTCACTCACTTGAGAAAGGCGCATTTGTGGAGGAGAGGTCTGCTATGGAGGAGAAGGAGCTTATGCTCAGGGTTTGCATCTTTGTATATTGCTGGTCATCTATATTGAGGAAGCTTTGCTGGGTTTTCTACCCCATGAGGGTTTCCCAGGATAAATCTCTGTCTCTTGTGTTTATGCTATGCTTGTTGTTTCTTCAATGATCCTGTATATGCTATTATTGTGAAATGGAATGTAATGCTGCTATTTTCTGTCTTAGCATATTGAATTTTAACAAGTTTCCTGTTTTCACGATCTCTTTTTATTTCCATGCCCAAAATAAAATTTGCAGCACCAAGCTCTTTCATGTCAAATTCATATGACAGCTGATTTTTGACATCCTTGATGATTTCCATGTTGTTTCCAATTAGCAACATATCATCAACATACAATATTACATAAATAAAATGATCACCAGTTAGCTTAAAATAAACACAGTGATCAGCTTTGCTTCTTGAGAAACCAAGTCCCAGTATATAAGTATCAAATTTTTGATACCACATTCTTGGAGATTGTTTCAATCCATAGAGAGATTTTTTCAGCTTACAGACAAGCTCCTTTCTTCCTTTCACCACAAACCTTTCTGGTTGCTTCATATAGATCTCTTCATTAAGATTTCCATGTAGGAAAGCCGTCTTTACATCCATCTGTTCTACTTCAAGGTAAAAAACAACAGAAATAGATAGAAGAAATCTAATAGAAGTCAATTTTGCAACAGGTGAAAAAATCTCACCAAAATCGATGCCCTCAATTTGGGAATAACCTTTCGCTACTAGTCGAGCCTTGTACTTCTCCACTTTACCTGCTGCATTTAACTTCTTCTTGAATACCCATTTGCTTCCAATGGGATCTCTTCCTTCTGGCAACTCAACCAGATCCCATGCCTCATTTTTGTCCAAGGCATCCATTTCTTCTATCATGGCCTTCTTCCATAGTTTACTATCTTCTGAATCCATTGCCTCTTTAGCAGTTCTAGGATCATCATCAGTAATAGATAACACAAAATTAGAACAAAAATCAAGGGGACTGTACCTTTCAGCTTGCCTTCTTACTCAGTTAGATCTCCTCAATACTGGAGTCTGTGGATCCACCTCTTCATCTGATTCAGACGATTCTGCCTCCTCATCTGATTTAGACGAATCTGGTTCCTCAAAAGAATCACCTCTTTCATCCTTGATATCAAAGTGTAGCTTCTTTGAATCCTTTTCCTTTGGTACATCCTCAATCTTGGAAGTGATTTCAACTTCTCTGAAGATCACATCTCGACTGTAAACTGTTTTCCTTTTTACTGGGTTCCACAGCTTGTAACCTTTCACTCCATCCTTGTAACCAATGAAGATACATTTTTCCGCTTTATTATCCAACTTGCTCCTTTTCTCCTTTGGAACATGTACAAAAGCATCACACCCAAACACTCTAAGATGAGAGAGAGAGGATTTTTTACCAGTCCAAACCTCATGAGGTGTCTTGTCAACCAACGCTGATGTGGGTGTCCTATTCACTAAGTAACACGTAGTGTCAACAGCTTCTGCCCAGAATTGTTGTGTTAGCCCCGCACTATTGAGGATACACCTTTCCTTTTCCATCAATGTCCTGTTCATCCTTTCTGCAACCCCATTTTGTTGAGGTGTGTATGGAGTAGTCTTTTGCCTTGCTATTCCACACGTTTTACAGAACTCCTCAAATTCACTTTCACAGAATTCTCCACCGTTATCTGTTCTGAGTACTTTTCTTTTCTTTTTAGTTTGATTCTCTACAAGAGCCTTAAATTCTTTGAATCTTTTAAAAACCTCAGATTTCTTACGCAGGAAATAAATCCAAGTTTTCCTTGAGAAATCATCTATAAATGAAACATAATACACAGATTTACCTAGTGATGGAACATGCACAGGTCCAAAAACATCACTGTGTATTAACTCTAAGATTCCTTTAGCTCTTACAACACCAGATGAGAATCGTACCCGATTCTGTTTACCATATAAGCAATGTTCACAGAAATCAAAATCTAATGTGAAATCAGACATGCCTTCAGCCATACTTTTACCTTGTAATAGTCGAAGACCCTTCTCTCCAATATGTCCCAGCCTTTGATGCCATAGCGATGTCTTCTCACTAGAGACAGTAAGGACTCTGTCTCCTTCATTTTTACCCGCAGGAACAATAGTACTGTTACATCCATTTTTGAAGGTGCTTCCCAACAACTTGTATAGAGTTCCAATCCGAACTCCCCTCATCAGCACCAGTGATTCTCGAACCATCTTGCATGTGTTCTTTTCAAATAAAGTTTTCACACCTGCATCATCTATTTTACTTATAGATATAAGGTTTCTAGCCAGCTTTGGAATGTGCAGAACCCCAGGAAGAGTTTTAACCCTTCCATCTTTGAGCAGTAGCTTGATCTTTCCTTGACCTATGATTTTCGCCACCGAGTTGTCTCCCAGAAATACATCTCCTCCATCATACTTTTCGTATTAAGAAAACCACTCCCTGTGAGGAGTCATATGATAAGACGCACCTGAGTCAATCAACCACGAATCATGCTCTGCATGTGTACTTGAAGATGCCAGATACACATCTCCTCCTTCCTCTGTAGATTCTTTCCCATCTGTGGATGGAGCATCATTAGGTCCTCTGCTTTTATCACTATTTTTGGATTTACAATCCTTCTTGTAATGCCCAGTTTTACCGCACTTCCAGCATTTTCTTACAGAAGGTCCTGGAGATTTAGATCTCCCTCTAGATTTAGATCTACCACCTGAAGACTTATTTTTAGATCTGTCTTCAGGGCGACCTCTTACAAATAAGGCATCCTTGGTTGAACTATCCATGGATCTCCGCCTCATTTCCTCCGATAGCAGTGATGCAACCACATCATCGAAGTTTAGCGTGGTTGCATTACTCCCAATAGCTATAACCAGATTATCCCATGAATCTGGCAAAGAGCAAAACAGACTAATACATTTTTCATCATCAGTAATTGTAATACCAACAGATGTCAACTGACTTACCAGACTATTGAAGGCGTTTAGATGCTCTGACACAGAGTCTCCATCAGTCATCCTCAGAAGATACAATTTCTTTCGCAGAAATAACTTATTTACCAAGGACTTTGACTGATACAGATTTCCCAGTTTATCCCATAGCTTCTTTGCACTGTCTTCTCCAGATACATTCACTAATACCGAATCTGCGAGGCAAAGACGAATGGTGCTCCTTGCTTTTCTTTCCAGCTTTTCCCATTCTTCTTTTACCGCACTAGTGGGCATGGTACCTGGATCTACTGCGATCCATTGTTCTCTATCTACCAGAAGATCTTCCATTTTGAGCTTCCATAGCTCAAAGCTATGGCCATTAAATTTCTCAATCTCGAATCTAGAACTGCTCGCCATTCTTTAAAGAAAAATAAATCACCGCTACAAAGCTCCCACTGAAACTAGGTTTATCACAAATCCAAGATCGAGCCCAACCCTTGGAAACAAAGGCATCCCTCTGAACCCAAAAATGATCTGATACCAAATGTAATTTTTAAACCTTAACAGTGAAGTACAAACTTATATTGATTCTTAAGCATTAACAGAAAATACACAATGGCACACACATAACACTGAGATTTTCACCTGGAAACCCTTAACCGGGAAAAACCAACAAAACTTAGAGCCGCATTGCTCCTTTTCATTATATGTTTATTCAACCATTTACAATACAATATATGGTATTTCACAGCATCTAAAACCCTAATTCGTTTACCCGAAATTAGGTTACAACCCTAATCCCTTTTACCGGGATTAGATAGAGTACAATGGGTTGAAATCGCGAAAAAGCAAAAAGCAACCCAAAAAAAATTTTGCGCTCCGCGCGGACTCCGGGGGCTTAACGGCCCCCTCCGTGTCGTTTCGGAACCTAATGGTCCGAAACGATGGGGGTGGGCCCTGTCGGGCTACCCCCCCTCTAACCCCCCCCCTTCGGACGTGCCTGGCGCAGCCAAATCACTACTGGGGAGGGATCGTGTTGTACACGCAGCTACCATGTGAAGAGATATAACATTCCCAACAATCCCATGGTTGTGATTTTTGTCTCATCTCCAAAGTCTGATCCCAATTCATGCTGAAGAGTGGCAGTAGTCTTCTGATCTTCCTTCTTATTCCAAAAATTTTCTGGCTTAAGCTCCAGATGAATCTTCCAACATTTGGATACATCATGACCCCTTTTCTGACAATGTGTGCATGTGGGATTATCTCCTCCTTTATTCACAGTAGATGTGTGCTTTCCTTTCCATTTTCCTTTAAAATTATTTCCACCTTGCTTGAAAGGATTCTTGGAAAATTTATCAGAAGCAATCTTCCTCTTAGATTCGATATGGGTGGCTTGAACACACACTTCATCCAGGTTAGTCAAATTGAACATAATAATTGTATGTCTTAAGTAACTATGCAATCCTCCTATGTATTTAGTAAGTGTATCTTGAGTATACAGAGGTATACCCATCACTAATTCCCTATTTATAAACTCTTGTGTGTATTATTGCATGTTTCTGACCCTTACCTTATATGTAATTATGCCATTCCATCATAGCCTTCTGCATATAACCCAAGGGATAAAATTGTTTTTTCAACGCTGCAGTAAACTCATACAATGAGGAAATAACTTTACCTTTAGTAAGAAGATCCTCTTCAGTTTTGATCTCCGACTAGATGAGAGTAATGCCACCAAGATAGAGTGTGGCCCACTAGATTTTTGCTTCATCACCTACAAGTTTCTGGATCCTGCAATATACTTCATTTTGTCTTATCCAGTTATCCAATTTTTCAGCGTTAAGTTCTCCATTAAACATGGGTAAATCAAATTTTACATCAAGATTTAACAATAGCATATTAGCAACATGTTTCTGAGAATTTTTAGAATGGTGAGAATGAAAAGAAGCAACATAACCAGAACTTGAATATGAACTATAAAGTGAATATGGAGGTTCAGTAGGGTCTCCTCCATTTCCCTAATTCACGGAAGCATTCTCCTCAGCCTTTTCCTTCTTCTTTTCCCTCTTCTTCAATCTCTCTTGATAATCTCTAAACAAATTCTCAAGCATATATGGCATTATGTAAAAGGATTTATGGAAAGCATTATCATGCTCTAAATGAGCATCATCCTCTGCCATTTTCTTCCTTTGAATTATATGTTCAATTTCTGGATAAAAAAGGAACAAGTTCTCCTTCTCCTGCCTTAATATTTCCCCTAGTAATCATTCACACACTCACAAATCTATGGTTAAGCAGGCTTTGATACCAAACATGATTTGAATTTGCAGGATATTTATTAAACAATATTTATGGGTGAATGTCTTAACAATTAAATTCTGAAAAAAGGCTTTAAAATGGCAAAATTAAAGAGCACATAAGAAAAAATCTTGCAAAATAACAAAGATGCAAACCATAATATGAGACAACATCTGATAACGAATTTCATCCATAAAGGACTATGTCTCTGGGCCCCTTCTAGTGAGATTGATTTTATTAATTTTCTTCAAATGTTTCCATTTACATGATTTCTTAGGACACTATGAAATTTGGACTTTTTTCTACAAAAACAAACCACACCACTGTGACTATTTCGACAAATCATGAAAATTGAGTATAAACACTCTATGGATTGCTTGAGACCTACCCCGGAACGCAATTCGAGAACCTATGTACTGACGTTCTATGGTATTTATACATTCGTTGTACAGATTCTTGCCTCAGGAATTGTGCCTGCCTCGCAAAATATTCCCACCACTGAACACCTCAACCCCGCTCTGAACTAGGGTTTAAATAACATAATCATGGTCATTTCGGGGCCATGCATGGCGTGCCCTATCGGGGGTCTAATATTGCTTCATCTTCAAAATATATATGTTAGGATCTAAACCCTAAGGCAATGGTGTAGTGGTGATACTGGTGGATTGCTTGGGTGGAGGTCTTGGGGTCAAGCCCACAGGCCTCCATTTTGGTAGACACCACACACACACACACACATATATATGGTTTGAATGTGATGTGTGGTGCATTAGCTCCGTTGGTGATCTTGCCTTTGGATATATGTGAACCATGAGGCTGAGATATAAGCCCCTCGACCTACCTCTTTTTCCAACAGATAGGAAGTTCAACTTTAAATAGTAGATGCGCCCATAGTATAATAAGAGGCAACCTGTGGCGCATTGGTCGGGTGCGTGGGGTTAGGACATGGATCCCAGCGGGAGGTCAGGGGTTCGACTCCCCTGCCCACCATAAGTTTTGGTAACCAAGACCTCATTGTGGCCAATGAGGCTTCCATGTGTCATCCTCCAATTGGGCTACGTACCTGTCACTTGGCATCTTGTAATAGGTCCACGTCACTGCAATTCCACGTCGAATTCCAAATCACCTACCACATCACCTATCACGTGGCTCTCTATGAGGGTGCCACATCAGTGTCATACAAGCCACATGTTACCCTTTTAGAGGTTCCACATGGCACCCTCTTTTCTTCCAATTGTTGACTTGCTGAAATTTCAAAACGCAATATCTTCTTCATATGGAGTCCATTTTGCATGAAACGAGTGTCTCTGGAAAGTGACCGACAATCCCTACATGATGCCGTGATTATGTTCAACATTTAAAGACTTTAAATTTTGGTCATATTGGGATATCCTCCTGGATAAAAAAAATATTATCATGATCCTAAAGGTTCAATTAGAAGAAGAAATGAGGATAAAATAATTTGTGAGGATCCAGTTGGAGGAAAATGAATAAAATTGTGAAAAGTTGGAATCTAAAATTGTTTCCTTAAGAAAGGAAGTAGAGAAAAAAACTATTTAGTTTAATAGAAGCTTGAAGTTTGAAAGGTGTTCTGAAACCTTAGATGATATCATCAATTTTCAAAGGTATCCATTCATTAAGATTGGTCTTGGATATGATAAGATTTAGATGACCACCAAAGAAGATTCACAATATACAAAGCCACTGAAGAAAGTAAAGGAATACAAATCTAAAAGCTATGTTGATATACTGGAAAGATTCATCAATGATGAAGGCAATAGGAACAAAGAAAATGACATGACGAAAAAAATTGGCATTCCTTCCAAAGACAACAAGGACATATTCAAAAGATCTTTCCCACAAATATGACCTCACATGACCCGGTACCAAAATTATTTCTTTGGCTATTGTTTTTACTTTAATCATTTTTGTCATAAGGAAATAGATTGTTGCCGGACATGCTAGAAATAATTATGTGTGGAACAAAGAAAGAAGTACTTATGGGTTCTCAAACATAAACTATAATTCATTTGCCCCTTTATTTCACTACAATGTTGTATGTTATAAGTGCAACAACCGTATGGTCATATAACACATTTTTGTAGAAGTGGCATAGTGGAAACTTCTAAAAAAAACAAGCAAGAAGATACCCTTTCCAAACAAAAGAAAGAACCCACAAGAATTTGGAAAAGGAAGCAGGAGAAACTGAAAGTAGAAGGAGGAAGAATCTATGCTTGTGCAAAATTCCCTTCATGCTCAAAACAAAGGAAACCAATGGTACATTGATAGTGGATTCTTAAGTCACTTGACAGGAGACCATACCATATTTCTCACTTTGAAGGAAGAAAATGAAGGCAGTGTAATATTTGGAGGTAATACTACTGCAAGAATAGTTGGAAAATGTACTCTTAGTCTCAACAATGGAAAGACTAAAACATAAATGTCTTGTATGTTGAAGGTTTGAAACATAATCTACTCAATGTTAGTCAAATGTGTGATTAAGGACACACTCTCACATTTTATTCTCAATGTTGTGAGATAAGGAAGACATGCTCAAAAATATTAGTGGCAAATGCAGTTAGATCAATCTCAAATAATGCATATATTCTCAATGAAATCGAAGGAGAAAAATGCTATATAGGACAAATAAATGAAAGCTATTTATGGCATAGAATAATGGGCCATATTAAATTTGGTAATATGGTAAAAATCAACACTAAAATAGTAGTGAGAGACATGCCAAAGATCACAAAACCTTCAAACACTATTTGCAAACAATTTTAGCATGGGAAGAAGACAAGAGAAAGGTTTTTTTTTGTAATGGCTCTCCCCCTTTTTTTTGTGTGCTTATGCTTGCTTGAGGGTGACAATTAAGAAATCCATGGCCTCTAGACTGGCGAGTGAGGGTTCATCCCATCCAGACATGGCTTCTGGTGTAGTAAATATCCCTACGATGCCCTCGCTGGAAGAGTTGTGAAGTATGGAAACATTGGTATCTTTGGAAGTTTTGTGGGAAGCAAGAGCCCAAATGTGAGTCCATACATTTGAGAATTCCAAGGGGGAATATGAATAGATTAAGCAATGATATATGTGGGTGGATTCAATTAGCTAACTAGGATCATGCCTTGACATTGGCATGTGGATTCAGTGCTTGACCATGGATGCATTATGCATCATATCTACTGCTCATAAATAGTTTGCGACCATCAATTGGTGCTTGGCTCGAGTGCCTTGCACTTAGGGTAATTCCGATACCATGAGGATCATCTATCTAAGAAATATGCCAAGAATACATGTGCCAAGATGCAACGATCTATACCCACTGGATTGGGTATAGCTCGTTCTTAACTACCAAACTTGATTCTTGTCTTGGAAGAGGGGGATTAAATAGAGAATGGAAGTTAGGAGAAAGAGGGGATATTTTTATGGAAAAAGAAGAGAAGTGTTGGGAGCCCCACAAGAATTTGGAAAAGGAAGCAAGAGAAATATAAAGTAGAAGGAGGAGGAATCTATGCTTGTGCAAACTTCCCTTCATGCTCAAAACAAAGGAAACCAATGGTACATTGATAGTGGATGCTTAGGACACATGACAGGAGACCATATCATATTTATCACTTTGAAGGAAGAAAATGACTGTAGTGTAACATTTGGAGATAATACTACTGCAAGAATAATTGGAAAATGTATTCATAGTCTCAACAATGGAAAGAATAAAACATAAATTTCTTGTATGTTGAAGGTTTGAAACATAATATACTCAATGCTATTCAAATGTGTGATTAAGGACACACTCTCACATTTTATTCTCAATGTTGTGAGATAAGGAAGACATGCTCAAAAAAATTAGTGGCAAATGCAATTAGAATCTCAAATAATGTATATATTCTCAATGAAATCAAAGGAGAAAAATGCTATATAGGACAAATAAATGAAATCTAGTTATGGAATAGAAGAATGGGCCATATTAACTTTCATAATCTGGTAAAAATCAACACTAAACTAGCAGTGAGAGACATGCCAAAGATCACAAAACCTTCAAACAATATTTTCAAATAATGTTAGCATGGGAAGAAGACAAGAGAAAGCTTTTTTTTTGTAATGGTTCTCCCCTTCTTCTTCTTCTTTTTGTGTGTGATTATGCTTACTTGACAGGTGGAAACTAAGATGGACATGGACACCAAGACGGCCTGTGAGGGCTCATCTCGTCCATCCATGGCTGCTAGTCCAATAAAGCTCCCTATGGTGTTCTCGTTGGAAGAGTTGTGAAGTATGGAAACATTGGTATATTTGGGAGTTTTGTGGGAAGCAAGATTCCAAAAGTGAGTCCCTACATTTTGGAATTCCAAGGGGGAATCCGAATAACTTAAGCAACGATATGTGTGGGTGGATTCAATGAGATAACTCGGCTCATGCCTTGACATTGGCATGTGGATTTGGTGCTCAACCATGGATGTATTATGCATCCTATCTGATGCTCATGAATAGTTAGCAACTGTCAGAGTTGGTGCTTGGATCGAGTGCCTTTGCACTTAGGGTAATTTTGATACCATGAGGATCATCTATGTAACAAAGATGCCAAGAATACCTATGCCAAGATGTAACGATATATACCAAGTGGATTGGGTATAACTCGTTCTCAACCATCAGACTTGATTTTTGGCTTGGAAGAGGGGCCATAAATATAGAAGGGAAGTTAGGAGAAAGAGGGGATATTTTTATGGAGAAGTGTTGGGAGGGGTTTGAAAAATCCTGAGAAGACAAATCATGATTTTTCAGTCATACTTGTGCATTGTTGATCTTGGGAGTATTGGTATTGATAGATATAACTCACAGGCTTGTTGTTGGCATGTTCCTGTAACCTTTATGCATAGGCACAACCTTTGATTTTATAGATTTTATATATTAATGTTTGAAACATTTCGATTTAATATTCCCACTTACTATCCTTAGTAGCTAATCCTTGAGCTTCAGTGATTCTAGAAATGCCCTCAACGACAACAATTGGATATTGAAAGGTGTACACATAACAATTTTCCCAATAGTTTGGTCTCTGGATGCTATGTTGAGTTAATACCAATAGTGAACCTTTACATGTTGAATGCGATTGGTCTTATCACCTCTTCCTGACCTATTTTGAATGTGATTTTTTTTCAATGCTCAAATATGCCACACATTTCTATGAGCAAAATTAAATGATGCGTAGTGCAACATCGCCCTCTAGTGGAGTCAAAGTGTGGGCTTGTTGTGTAATAGGTTCTTCAGATCAACACTTGAAAAATTAACATTGGCATAATGATAATATGGGACTGACCTAGGCTATAACATTGTGTGTGTGTGTGTGTGTATAGAGAGAGAGAGAGAGAGCTTATGTGAATAACGAATCTCCATCTTCAGTTTCACTTATTTAATGCAATAATGATGCTAGGTTGAAATTCTTGTTAAACACTTGTAGGATAATTCAGTATGAGGCCTCCCATTGTAAGAAATTCTCCCATTCCAAGAAATTCTAGAGTATGTCAGGCCATCATGCTTATCTCAACCCTTTTCCCACAATTTACTCAATCCTCTTCATACAAAGGACAATATTTGAGGCGCTACAAGAATCTTTTTTTAATAACATAATTTTTTTGTTGATGTGTGTGTTTATATATATATATATATATTCTTTCACTATGAAAATATTTGAATCTAACCAATTGAGTTTATTGTGATCCATCCTGTTATTGAGAAAAAATCCACTACATTCATTTTGTTTATAAATCCTTTTGGTGGGAACTTCTTACTGTTGATGATAAAAATATGAAGAGTGAAGAGAGTAATGGACCCATTTTTGTAGCTGCTCTATTTTGTGTAATGTCAAATTCTATATGTGTCACAGATGGATCTATATTACTAGAGCAAGCTTCACTTAGAATTTACCAATCATTGACAAGACAATAGAAGAAATATGAAGAAAATATTACGTGGAACACAAGAGAAAAACACTCATGTGGATTAATATTCCATTGCATTATTATTCAATAGCATGTGTACAATGTATATATGCTATCAAGAGGAAAAATTTAGAGACTTAGTGGCAAGTTGAGTAGCTCACATTAATGCTAGTCTTAGTGGAGTAATTCCCAGGATCTATGACATTGTGCCAAGTGTAACTCCTGTATTGAGCCATAATGAGGTGTAATGAACTTATGAGGACCATGAGAACATTAGGCTAGTGAACTAATGTGTATGGAATAATTATTAGGGATAATTAGGTGGTTTAGGGCTTTGGTAGTGGCCATTAATGAGTAATTTGACCAAATCTAGTGCATTAGCACCCTTGGTCCAACCTTATCCCATAAAATAGGGAAGTGGTGTGCCTACCCCATTAAATGCATTAATTTGGGAACCTTTGGCTCCCAAGGATAAGGAAATGGGGCACACTTGTGGAAAAAATTGGCTATTATGGAAAACCACTAGTCTAATATGTGGACAAACCCCCTAGACTAGGAACTATGAAACCAAACCATGGAACGACTTACATTAAACACTTGGAAACTTTTGCAAGGATTATTAACCAAGGTCTAGATGGTAATTATGTTCCAACACCCCTCCTAAATCCAAAATGGTTTTGAGCAAAGAAAATTATTACGAGGTCCCAAGAAAGCGAGGAAAGAGGCAAAACCACATGGGGAAAATCCTCCCTCTAGAATGGGTAAATATCGACATCTTTTTAACCCCCAAAAGTCACAGTGGAGATGAATATCCCAAGTTCTATAACAAAAGGTCCGATTGGATGATGAGGCTCAAACATCTCACAAATTGGGTCTCTTTATGGAGCAATTTTCAAGGTATGCCCCTAATAATCTATCTTACATGGGAGGGTGTTCTAGTTAAAACTGTCATAAATTTGTCACAACTGGACTGCATATCATTTGATATCAGTTTTAATATCAAGATGATATCATCTGATATCAGTTTACAACATTCCCTTGTTGAGTTGAATGTCTTTGCACTCTTCTTCGACTTTGCTTCTATTTGACTTATTCAGGTTTCCAAAGATGTCTCAAAAATATTTATTGATAGGGTAGAGGGTGTTGTAGTCATCAAAATTACTCCATATTGCCTCAATTAGTGTGCTGGATATATTCAATTAGTGTGATGGCTAGTTCATAGACGCTTACCACCTCGTCCCTGTCAAATTCTTGAGGATATCTTGGACATTCCACAAGCTTCAACCATTTCACCCTTACCATCCGCTCCTTAGAATCCAAAATTTTCCAAACTCCTACTCATTTGGAATTAAGAGCCAACCCATCCTCATATTGACATTTCTCCATAACATACTGTTCAAGCCAAAAATCATGATCTCCCAGATTATCAACAGGAAACAAGGTCTATGAATAGAAACAAATAGACTATTTTCCATCCTGCCAAACCACATCCACCTTAGTATTTGTCTTGAGTAGAAAGTGCGCCTATTCAGTAACATCCTACATGAATCCTTGTTGATCATGTTTCACAAGGTTTTTGTAGATTTTCTTGTGACTTAAAGCATCATTACTTGTGCTTCCATAATTTGATTCCAAACTGTCATTCTCTTTAACTGTTTTTATGTCTCCATCTGATGCAATGTCTTCCATATTAGTAGTCACTGATGTGGAAAAATTTTCATAGGAGGGAACCAAACAACGGCCACCAATTTTCCAATTAGCATGAGAGAAACAAGACAAGAGTATCAATTTATTAGGGTCATGTTGCTCTGTAGATGTAGCAAGTGGTTGGGAACCACCACCTGGAACAGTTGCAACAATCTCGTTGACATATAGAGATCCGACTTCCAAATTACTTATTGTACCTTCTACACGGCCTTCTTTGTGTGTTCCTTGCAACCATTGAGCATTCTTGAAAATTGTAGATCAGCTGCCATGAACATGTTGACCTAGATAATAAAGATAATTCTAATATTCTACTAGATTATGACATAAATGGATTAGGAATCCAGGATCATACCTATTTTTCTTTCACTTTGCATTGTCATCAAATAGGACCATTACTTTTTTTACTACATCATCAACCCTGCCCAACCATGGACCATATATAACATAATATCCCACTACAAAGGGGCAAAATCTTACCAAAATTTTGCTATCAATGTTTCTTATAATTTCTCCACTTGGAGCTTTTAAAACGACCATGAGATCAACATTGACCATTGTGCCCATCTTCCTTGATGGATATAAAAGAAAGGAAACAATGTCACCATAGAAAAAAGCTATGTTAACTACTAAAATATCATCAATTTTCTCAATTGTTTATGCCAGACTTGTCCATATAATCCGAGCACGGTCTTCAAACATAGATTCACTCTCATCCTGATCTACGTTGTCACTACTGTTGCTGTCTAGATCTGAATCACCTATGCTTTTAGGTGGCCTTTAGTCACCATTCATATCAGACCCTCTTGTTCAAAGATTTGGAGTATGTCTTCTCTGTACATATCGGTGGTAGGTGATTTAGTAGCTGCTTCAGTTATATTCTAGACCCTTGGCAATATTATCTATAACATGATATTTACAACATTGGTCTTGACACCTGTATATATTTGACTAAGACATAGGACTATGTAATTCCCGAATTATGTACATTGCTTGGATATATGAAGCAAGTTATATCAGAGTTTCCTAGGAAGCGGGTATATTTTCTTATTTCTAAACATTGTCTTGAAGTGCAGCAGGCGACAAAGGGGCTCGTGATCAAGTTCTTGACATATGAGCATAAGTTAGTTTTTTTCTTTTATTTTTCTACTAGTGTGAAGCATCAGGTATGCTAAATTCAGCTCAGTTTAGTGTTGGTGTAGATTGTTGAAAGATTTTAAAGATGGACACCTGGATGGATGAATTTCAGAACATGGCGTAGGATGAGGAAAACAGAGAGAGTGGGAATGAACAAAGTTGAGAAGTTAATGCATGCTCTTCCTCGAGTATTATTTTCTTTAGGTAGTTGAATCTTAAGTCATTTCTGGACATTGCCTGATTATTTACTGATTTCTTATAATGATTTAATGTATTTCTGGTGGTTTTCTAATAGCATAAGTTGTTCTTCCTTGCAAGGAAGTTCTATGTATTTGTTATTCTGGAAGTGAAGGTGCAAAATAGAGTAACTCTTTTTGTTGGTAAAGTTTCTCCAGGTCATTGTTTTCTAGAAAACAGAGTGAAATGACGATTTGTTTTTGGTCTCTATAAAATTGGCAAAAATATTTAAATTTGTTTGGGACTGATGTGCAATTTCAAACCTGCTCGAAGGTTAAAAAATCATTATTTTCAAAATTCAGGGTTTCAATTATCAACTTTGTGTTGTATCTTTCCAGATAAACTTTGCATCGTATACATGTGTTGTCAATTTGTAATGGAAGATGGGATAAATGACATGCTAGACATTTGATGAAAATATTGCTCAGTATTTTAAAGTGGTCAATTTGATCAATATTTACTTATTTTATTAAAGATTTATTTCTTTTAAAAAGTAATGGTTATTTGACATTGTAAACTTGGGTCTTTTTATTTCCAAAGAAAACAACGTATTTTCTATTCCAGTATAGGACACAAACTACAATCTGCAGGTGCTTAAGGAATTGTACCAAAGGTAGGGAGGACTTACAGGAGACTATAAAGGAGAAAAATAAGTTTCAATGAAGCCCAAAACACTCACCAAGAAGAATAAAGATGGTTGTAAGATCCTGAAAAGAATATGAAAGAAAGCTAGAATCCCATGTAAAGGACATAAAAGAGGATTGAAATCATGCAAGTTATGCAATTCTATGCTTTTGGGAAGTAACAATGGAAAACATAAAGATATTCTGAAAAGAAACAAACAAATGTTGCCCAGAGCTTCATTTAGCATCAGAGAAAGATGCAAAATGAAGCAGATTGAATCCATGAACCTTTGAATTGTTGTTGCTATGTTAACCATGAGTCATTAGATCTGGTTGATGCATAGCATAGAGATTAACTATTGGAAAGTGACATGTGATGAATAAGTGGTTGACATGTAACATTGGTCTTTCCAATTTAAATTTCTTATACATAATAAATACGTCATATTTAATCTGCTATGAACACCTCTTTTTGGGAAAAAGAACATTTAGTCATTGCAATTGCATTGTAGGTGGTGATTTCTAAGGTTTCAAAATTCATTCACTAGAAAATATGCTTTAACTTTAGTATGTAAGAAACATTTTTTTGATATTCACAACTATTAAAAACTTGTTTCAAATCCAAATTACACTGCATTTGCATTCCATTAGAGGGATATTTGAGATTTTATAATTTTATTTATGACCAGAAATGACCAAGAAAAGGTTAAAGACACTACAGAACACAGTTAATACTCAATAGACTATGGGAATATATTGAACACTCTTAGATGCTAAAATCTTAACAAGCCCTAGAAAGTTCTGACGAACTTGCTATACTAGTGACGAAAATTTCCGTCGCTAGTATAACAAGTTTATCGAAACTTGCTAGGACTTGTCATCGCTATAGAGACAACCTTTCGTCGGACTGTATTAGGCATCTCCGTCACTATAGCAACGCACTTTCATTGCTAGAGAGACAGGGATCGCTTGACTTAATTTTTTTTAAATATGAGATGTCGTCTGTATAGAAACGAACTTTCGTTGCTAGAGAGACGGGGATCGCTTGACTTAATTTTTTTAAATATGAGACGTCGTCTCTATAGCAACGAACTTTCATTGCTATCGCAACGAACTTTCGCTGCTAGAGAGATGAAGATCACTTGACGTAATTTTTTTTAAATATGAGACGTCGTCTCTATAGCCATGAACTTTCGTTGCTATAGAAACACCTTTGCATCGCTATAGCGACGAAAAAGGTGTTGCTATAGTGACACAATTTGGTTTTTTAAAGATAACATGGTCCATGTCATTTCTATCTCTATAGCAATGAACGTTGGCAAGTGTTGCTACAACGACAAAAATTTTTCCACGAAAACAAGGAGTCCTGTTCGTCGCTATAGAAACGCAAAAGTGTTGCAATAGCAACGATTTTCCATGGGAAAAATGTCCACATGTACTAGTGATCCATGTAAGCGAGAAAAGAGGAAAGACCAAATGGGGAAAATCCTCCCTCTATAATGGACATGAAATACACCAAAAATAAACTACTCCAAAACACAAGTAGGTGTGAACTTGTTCATATGTATGGAGGAAACTTCTTCTTGGAAAGAAGAGGAATGTGCTCAACTAGATCATGTACATGTACAACTACATGATGGACACTAGAACCATGTATAGCAACTGAGTAACATTGATAGTAGAGTGAAGGCTTCTCTTAAGACTTGATATTCGAACCAACCAAGGTTCTAGGTCCAAAATATACTTGATATGCTTGAGAATAAGTGACCCCAAGCGAATCATAAGGATATTGAAGCATCAACATCGAACCAAGAGAGTTGTAATCAACTCAAAGAAAGAGGAACTAGAGTCGCAAGTGTGCTAATGTGATGGCTAAGGCTTCTCCATCTTCAAGTGAACTTGAATAAATTATGCTAGTCATGGTGTAGGAATACATAGAAATAAAAAGAGTGTGAAGCAATGACATATCTTCACTTGAATTCCATACTTCTCCTTGACCATCATTCGAACCAATACTCTCATGTGAAGAGAAAACAACTTCTAGAGAATTAGGCCCATTATATTCACCAACCAGCAACCCATTTTCAACATTCGTAATAGAAGACATAGAGGAGAAAGAAGTGGAATGGAGAGGCATATCTTCAACAATATTGATGGCAGCAACTCGTATGTTATCTTCATGAAAAACAACTTCATGGAAAACAGAGGAAGCCACAGAGGAAGAAAGTTGAGCTAGATCATTTGTTGAATATGTATCTTCTTCTTCTTCTTCTTCAATTTGAACAACTTCTTGATAAATGCATGAGACCGAGAAATTTGGAGGGAGAACACATGAGGAGGTTTCCATTTTCTTGCTCTCCATGTAGCTAATATCTCCTTTCTGCATGCCAAGAGATTTATATATATTTCTCCAAAGCTCAAATGGATACTCAATAGAATCAATGAGATAATGCATTCTAGGAGGTATAGCCAGACACATAGTTCCATATGCTCTATCACAGTCATTGAGCCAATAACACTTCTCTTCATAAGATTATGGCTCTCTCATAGCACCAATGGACACATGAAAGAGACATTTTCTCTTGAGATATGCACACATATTTTCTTTCCACTCCGAATAGTTGAATGGAGAGAGGAGAGGAACAACTTTCGAATCCATATTGAAGTTGTTGTAGGCACCTGTAAAACGCACACTTGTAAATCTATTTTGGAAGCAAGACTAGAATTCCCTATGAAGCTCTGATACCATGTCAAATTCTATATGTGTCACGGATGGATCTAGATTACTAGAGCAATCTTCACTTAGAATTTACCAAACATTTACATGAAAATAGAAGAAATATGAAGAAAACATTAAGTAGAACACAAGAGAAAAAAACTCATGTGGATTAATCTTCAATTGCATTATTATTCAATAGCATGCGTACAATATATAAATTCTCTTAGGAGGAGAAATCAAGAGACTTAGTGGCAAGTTGAGTAGCTCACATTAATGCTAGTCTTAGTGGAGTAATTCCCCCATTCTATGACATTGTACCAAGTGTAACTCCTGTATTGAGCCATAATGAGGTGAAATGAACCTATGAGGACCACGAGGACATTATGATAGTCAACTAATGTGGATGGAATCATTATGAGGGTGAATTAGGTGGTTTAGGGATTTTGTAGTGGCCATTAATGAGAAATTTGAAATATACTAGTGCATTAGCGCCCTTGGTCCAACCTTATCCCATAAAACAGGGAAGTGGTGCACCTGCCTCATTAAATGCATTAAGTAGGGTGCCTTTGAATCCCTAGAATAAGGAAATGGGGCACACTTGTGGAAAATATTGGCTAATGGAAAACTGCTAATCTAATATGTGGACAAACCCCCTAGACTAGGCACTATGAAGCCAAACCATGGAACAACTTACACTAAACACTTGGAACCTTTTGCAAGGATTATTAACCAAGGTCTAGATGGGAATTATGTTCCACAATGTACAATTTCCAACATCGGCCATAGATTGCATGATGTTGGAACTAGAAATGAGTCTAAACATGAAATGGGCCTAGTTTACAAGCTAGTCTAAAGTTTGTGCCCACCAAGTGCCCTCTGGATTTCACCTGCAGTGAAGTAGATCCCCCCCTTTGATTTTTTTCTTTTTCTTTTTAGAAGAAACATCACTTTATATACATAATAAATGGGTTTCATACCAACAATAAATAAAAGAGGATATATACAACTTAAATAATAGGTCAATCAATAAGTCTTATGATTATAATTATGATAGAGGTTGTCTTTTCAAGTTATTGATAAACGGAATAAGCTTATATTTGTCCCCTATTATGTATGATTTCCTCTCCATTTGTTTATAAACAATGAACATTGGGAACTAGTACATGGGTGCCCATGGACACGTAAATCCCCACAACATGATGCCTAGCCATGTGAAACCTAATTTTTTGTTTTGGATTAGCAATGGTCTACTTCGTGGGTATGGTTCCCTCGACTTATATTTGAAAATGTATCTTGCATTTGTTTACCCTGATTATCCTTCCATTTTGTTGAAAATATATAATTGGTGTTTTCAATTCTTTAACAATTGTTTTCAAAATAAATAAACAAATAAAAATCCTTATATTTGGTTGGAAATACATCATTTATTTTGTTACAAATATTTATTCTAGTTTTGAACCTTTTAAAAGGAAACATAAAAGGAAGAAGCATGCCCAGGTGTATATGTATTTTATAGTTGTTGGTGAAACTATCCCAAAATTCATGTGCACATGTTACATGTTGTATTTAAAAGGAAAATAAATTGAAGATACTATTGGTTGTAACATCGTTGTATTTGATTTTAGGTATAATTTCTCTTTTCTTTGTTTTATCTTTTTGTTCTATACTTACACATGTCCATCTATTATATTTTCCCCTTTCATGTGCAAGTTCAAGTTCAACTATGGATGAAGCCTTTGAATCTTAGGGTGGTGGTGGGGGGTAAAGCATCCCATTCTTAATCCAATTTCAGTTAAGTTTTGTAAAGAAGCCCCTTTTAGAGGCCAGTTGAGGCTATCTAGCCCTTACCCCCTTCTATTTATTATAACTTAGGCAGCTACTAGTTTTCCTATTATCTAAATTTGTAACTGGAAGTTCCATTCTCACTTAATTGAATGAAAGTTTTTGTTCAAATTATTATTATTGATTTTATTGTTGTTGTGATTTAAATTTTATTATTGTAGGCCATGTGGTTCCAGATTAAGAACTGTGTCTCTGATACCATCTATAACAACCTCCAAGGCTTAATCCATGCAGGTTGCTACTTAATCGAAATAGACTGTACTAGGGTTTACATTTCATATTTCATTTTAATTCAATGATAATTAGGATAAATAATATTTCATTTTCAAGTTTAAACTTCAAGAACAAATTAAGAATTTACACTATAAATTACAATTTTTATTTCTAAGAGTTTCATGCATAACATAGAAACATTTCAAAATTTTAGTTACTGTAAGCTTCATAAATTAGTATTAGAATGTAAAATTTATTTTAAAACAAAATTAAATAAGAAAAATACCTCTTTTCATCCGTTAAATTATCAATAATAATACCTCCAATTGTTAACAATTTGCAGTTGAAGCAACATAGCATGAAATTGATTAAATCCACTTGCCCAAAGTGGAACAAGGGTTTACCTCCCAACCAACTAGGGGGCCTATCCTGCTCCCTATCCCTAGGAATCCATCCAAATGGCTTCCTGATGCTCCTTTCCCTTGAACCCCAATATCAACAATGCAACAGTATGACTAAAACATCATGATTTATCCTCTTAGGTTTCTTCAAACCCCCCCAAAACTTCTCTTCTTTATCCATAAAAATATCCCCCTTTTCTCCTAACTCCCCTTCTCTATTTATACCCCCTCTTCCCCAAAAAAATTCCACCGCCTCCTTCTCATAAAAAATATATTTCACAACCATGATTCGATTTATTCAACATAACAATTTTCAAGGTACATTTAAAATATTAATTAACAAGTTAAGCAAGTTGCCGATTTTTTCTCTTGCACATTACTACTTAAATGTATGACAAAATTATCCACTAATTTCAATGCAAGACTAAATGCCCCATCTATTACATTAATACCCCTTCACATTTATGAAAATATCCTGCTTATAATTAATAAAATATTCATTGAAATGAATAACATATGATATGGCATGTACCTAACTCTATCAATCCATGAATATATTTCTCTACATTATATATATATTCTCTTAAATATTTTTAATGCTATTTGATGCACACTGATGTACTTGACTATAATATTTCAACAATCCATTCAACTCTAAAACATATCTATCACATTAGAATCTCGTACTCATATATATCTATATGCATGCTTAATAATGACTTTAATTTTAACACAATTTAATAAGAAATATTGTACTAATCACACATACTATTGTACGCATGCAAAGTGTGTATACGTGGCCATTTACACAATCTTTGCATGGGCACTTATAATCAATTTTTTGCCCCTAATGCATCATTATTATATGGTTACAAACAACATACATAAGAACAAGTTAAACAATGCATCATTCATCATTCTTACAAAAGCAATACAAATAAATTAGATAAACATAATGAAGAAATCAATCATATAATCATAATGTCTTATAACTTGAAGGACACTATTCAATCCATCATTGGTCCCATCCATCTTGACAAGTACTCAAAACAACCTAATCACCACTACTTCCATCACCTGACCTCACCATCTCATCCTCTGATGCAATATGTTTTGTTGCGTCGGTTATATCGACCTAACCACATATATAATCCATAAGTGGAAGTGTCGACTACATCGACCAATCTTCCCCATCATATACCCATTAACCGTTATCACACATCTAGGGGAGTGTGCTCAACACAACCCTCCCATGACTCTAGGTTTCAGAGGATAAACAATGGAAAATGCCTCCACCTCCTTAATAGTACTAGGGTCAACACCCTACATCGACCATATTGTTCCGTCACTGTTCAAAGGGTATCTTCATCAAACAACCACTTTGGGTAACATACGGTTCCTATCAAAACTCATATTCACCCACAAGTGATAGAATATTGGAATTCACAATTATATCACTTGAAAACTAATATCACAAATCATATCAGTGTTTCAAATCATAACTTCAATTGCAATTAAAACATATAATACACAGCTATTTCATAGTTATTCCATTTGTATGTAAGCGCAATAACCACACACCTGTCTCATGTATAAATATATCTAACTATTTCAAGTGATAAGATATTTTACAAACTGATATTGAAATAACCATGCATGTTCTTTCCCATCATGTTACATTTGTTCTATATTCAATGTATAGTTTCAAACTAATATCAAGGTACCACCTTCCACATCCAATATGCATAATAAAATGACATAGATGATTATCACCATTACTAAAACAAAATGATAATTTTCATTTACTGTTCATACATAAGAAGGTCCATATCTTCACATAACAACATTATTAATCGGTTAAGCTACGTCCAAAAGTTAATAACAAATAAAGGTTCTAAGCTAATTCTCATTATGGTTTAATTACTAAAAGTAAAATATGGGGCATTACATTTATCAATAGACATAATCATACCGTTGTGTTGTTAGAATCAACTTATTGTAAGTGTTCTTTGCACTCAATATATAATAGTGTTTTCTCATAGTTTACTACGTTCATATGATTGAGTTTACAGTTATGATATAGAGATGCGATTGCGATTTATAGAGTAACTACAAATTCAATTCTAGAATTAATTTCAACTTTATTTGTATAACACATTATAGATATTACTATCAAGAAAATCTAAGTCTTGCACATATAATGCATGGCATCTTGTAAAAGACTTATAATCATGGTTGATGAATTAAATATTTTATAGTTGACCACCCCATAACTAATTGATAAGATGATTAAAATTATTGTAATTTTTCAATTTCGTAAATTATTTTGTAATTTTTCGATTTCATAAATTATTTCGTAAATATATTTCACAACCATGCTTAGATTTATTCAACATAACAATTTTCAAGGTACATTTAAAATATTAATAAAAATTTGCTGACTTTTTCTCTTGCACATTATTACTTAAATGAATGACAACACTACCCACCGATTTCAATGCAACACTAACTACCCCATCTATTAAATTAAATCCCCTTGACTTTTATGAAAATATTCCACATATAAATTAATAAAATATTCATTGAAATGATTTGCTTACATGTTCAATTGCATATGATATGACATGTACCTAAATCAATCAATCCATGAAGATATTTCTCTACATTATATTATATTACATTTATATATAATACCTCAATGAAGACATACATCAATATTCCCTTAAATATTTTTAATGCTACTTGATACACACTCATGTACAACTATAATATTTAAACAACCCATTCAACTCTAAAACATATCTATCACATCAACATCTCATAGTCATATATATCTATATGTATGCTTAATAATTCATTTAATTTCAACCCAATTTAATAAGAAATATTGTACTAATCACACATACTAATGTACTCATACAAGGTGTGTATATGTGGCCAATGTACACACTCTTTGTGGCTACTTATAATCAATTTAATGCCCCTAGTGCATCACTATTATATGGTTTCAAACAATATACATAAGAACAACTTAAACAATGCATCATTCATCATTCATACAAAAGCCATAAAACTAAATTAAATAAACATAATGAAGAAATCAAACATATAATCATAATGGTTTATAACAATGAAGAACACCAACCAATCCATCATTGGTCCCATCCATCTTGATAAGTACTCAAAAAAATCTAATCACCACTACTTCCATCACCAAACTTCACCATATCATCATCTGCTACAATATGTTGTTGCATCATCTATACTGACATAACCACAGATATAATCCATAAGTGGAAGTGTCGACTAGATCAACCAAGATTCCCCAACATGAACACACTAGTCATCATCATACATCCAGGGGAGCGTGCTCAGCACAAACCTCCCATGAAATAAGGTTTCAGAGGATAACCGATGGGAAATTCCTCCACCACCCTGATAGTACTAGTGTCAACACCCTACATCAACCATAATGTGTCATCACTATTCGAAAGGTCTCGTCATCGAACAACCACTTTGGGAAAGCTGCGATTCCTATCAAAACTCATACTCACCCACAAGTCATGGACTATTGGAGTTAACAATTAAATCACTTGAAAACTAATATCACAAATCATATCAATGTTTCAAATCATAACTTCAATCACAATTACAACATATAATACACAACTATCTCATAGTTGATCCATTTGTATGTGATCTCAATAACCACACACCTGTCTCATGTATAAATATATATAACTATTTCAAGTGATAAGATATTTCACAAACTGATATTGAAGTAACCATGTATCTTTGTTCGCATTACATTACATTTGTTCTATATTCAATGTATAGTTTCAAACTAATATCGAGGTACCACCTTCCACACCCAATATGCATAATCAAATGACATACATAATTTCCATTTATTGTTCATACATAAGAAGGTCCATATGTTCACATAACAACACTATTAATCAGTTAAGCTAAGTCCAACAATTAATAACAACCAAAAGTGCTAAGCTAATTCTCATTAGGGTTTAATTACTAAATGTCAAATATGGGCCATTACATTTATCGATAGACATAATCATACTATCGTATGGTTAGAATCAACTTATTGTAAGTGTTCTTTTCAATCAATATATAAAAGTGTTTTCTTATTGTTTATTGTGTTCATATCATTGAGTTTACAATTATGATATATACATGCAATTATGATTTATAGAGTAACTACAACTTCAATTCTAGAATTAATTGCAACTTATTTGTATAACACATTATAGATATTAGTATCAAGAAAATCTAAGGCTTGCACATATAGATCAATGAAGTCATACACCAACATAGATCCATCTTAAACCCGGATCTATCAAGCACCGAGAGGGATCCAATTTCTTGAGGTGTAATTTTTTTTTTAATCATAAACTCAAGAAATATTATGAGCGGGTTTAAGTTTTAATTTTAGTCCGAGGTAGATTTTTTTATTTACTTTTCATAATTTTTTATTTTATGAGCGGACATGTATTTTTTTATTTTATTAGTCAACATGTATTGTTTTAATTATTTTTTATTTTATTTTTGGTTACATTACGTTACATTACAACATCTCCTCCATACTTGGTCGTAGAGCACCTCTGCTCCTCTCGGTGCAATTAATATTCCCTTAAATATTTTTAATGCTACCCGATACAAACTCATGTACAACTATAATATCTCAACAACCCATTCAACTCTAAAAAACATCTATCATATCAGCATCTTGTACTCATATATATCTATATGTATGCTTAATAATTCATTCAATTTCAACCCAAGTTAATAAGAAATATTGTACTAATGACACATACTATTGTACTCATGCAACGTGTGTATATGTGGATAATGTACACACTCTTTGCATGACACTTATAATCAATTTAATGCCCCTAATGTGTCATTATTATATGGTTGCAAAAAACATATAAAAGAACAACTTAAATAATGCATCATTCATCATTCATACAAAAGAAATCAAGCACAACCCTCCCATTTAACTAGGTTTCAGAGGATACACGATGGGAAATGCCTCCACCCTTCTGATAGTACTAGGGTCAACACCCTACATCAAATCTGTTTTTCCATCACTATTCTAAGGGTCTTGTCATCGAACAACTACTTTGGGCAAGTGGCGATTCCTATCAAAACTCACAGTCACCCACAAGTCATAGAATATTTGAATTCACAATTAGATCACTTGAGAACTAATATCACAAATCATATCAGTGTTTCAAATCATAACTTCAATAGTAATTACAACATATAATAGGCAACTATCTCATATTTGATCCATTTGTATGTAAGCTCAATAACCACACACCTGTCTCATGTATAAATATATCTAAATATTTCAAGTGATAAGATATTTCACAAACTGATATTGAAATAGCCATGTATGTTCTTCTGCATCACATTACATTTGTTCTATATTCAATGTATAGTTGGTACCACCTTCCATATGCACTATGCATAATCAAATTCCATAATAATCATCACCATTACTAAAATAAAATGATAATTTCCATTTATTGTTCATACATAAGAAGGTATAGACTCCATATGTTCGCATAAAAAAATTATTAATCAGTTAAGCTAAGTCCAACAATGAATAACAAATAAAAGTGCTAATTCTCATTAGGGTTTAATTAGTAAATGTCGAATATGGGGCGTCACATTTATGAGTAGACATAATCATACTATTGTGTAGTTAGAATCGACTTATTATAAGTGTTATTTTCACTCAATATATAATAGTTTTTTCTCATTGTTTACTGTGTTCATATCATTGAGTTTACAGTTATGATATATAGATGCAATTATGATTTATAGAGTAGCTATAACTTCAATGCTAGAATTAATTGCAACTTATTTATATAACACGCCATAGATATTACTATCAATAAAATCTAATGCTTGCACATATAATGCATAACATCTTGTAAACGTCTTATAAACGTTGGTTGATGAATTAAATATTTTATAGTTGACCACCCCATAAATAATTGATAAGATGATTAAAATTATTGTAAATTTTCAATTTTGAATACACCTAAGGTCATTCAAATTCTCCTCAATGTGTGGCTTGGATAACATTGGAGACATCACCCAATCACTGGTAATAGTCACAAAAAGTCAAATATCAGTCAAATGAGTCTAATTGATTCTAATTGATGCATGTGGAACTAATCTAGGGAAGGAGACTCCAAGGTGGGTGCATGAGAGACTGTCAGTAGTCAAATGGAACTCCGATACATACAACTGGAAGCTACAGGTAGTTAAACTAAGCAATCAATGCATAAACTGTGAAATGCAAGAACTGTCTGTTGGAATGCAAGAGTGTGTAGTAGGGTGCATTTGTCATCTAGATGAGGAAAACAAGGCGCACTAGGTAGGTAGGAGGGCTACTGAGGGATAAAAAAAGGCTACAGAGGGCTGAATATGAGCTCTAGGTGTTGGGGAGACTCCCATCTTGATGACTGTATGCATGCATGCATGTAGAATGCATGAAAAGCTTGCAAATATATAAATGATGGTGAGAATATTCCAACACCCCCCCGCAAGCCGGACTATGAGGAAACACATAAATGAAAAATTAGAAGGGCCATGGTAACTGAGACCAAAGGTCACCCCGTACAAAAATCTAAATAAATAAAGCGAGGAAAGAGGGAAAACCCAGTGGGTAGAAGCCCCCCCTCAATATAGACTATAGAAGGTAATCAATCATGTACATCACCCACCCCAGAAGGAGGCAAACCTTATTTACCGAAAACCGATCTATCGAAAAGAAATGGATCAATGTGTGAATTAATAATGTGAGAAGGATGAAACCTTCCATTATGAAAATTAGATCTGGTTCTTCTTGGATCGAGTGGATCTCCAACAAGATCACCGATATATCTAAGAGTTATGGCTGCCCATCTCATTTGAGGAGGATCATCAGTTGCTATATCTTTAGGTTCTTGTGGATCTGGATCTAACATTTGCTCATCTTCACAATCAGGTACTAGATATTCAGGTTCTTGTGGATTTGGATCTAGCATTTGCTCTTCATCACTTTCATTTTCAGATTCAGAATCTGAACTATCATAGGATGAAGCTTCGCTCTCTTTCTCATCAAGCAGTGGTGGTGTGGTAGGCAAGCTCTCTTTTTGAACAGGATGAATATCATGTAGTGGCCATTCCTCAAACTGTAGACTCATATCAAGGAATGTTGTCATAGTAGAAGGATCAATAAGCTTGTAGGCCTTTGCACTCAATGCATAACCCACCAGTATACACTCTCTGCTTTGTGGATCTAGGGCTCTCCTTTTCTCTGTTGGAATCCTTTCCCATGCTCTGGATCTAAACACTCTGATATCAAATACATCAGGTTTGTAACCCATCCATGCTTCGAAAGGAGTCATATTTTTTAGTCCTTTGTGAGGGACTCTTTTCTGAAGGTAGGCAGCATAGTTGATGGCTTCTGCCCAAAGACTAGGGTGCAACCCTTTCGACTTTAGCATGCAGGTTTCCATCTCCTTTAATGTTCCGTTCTTTCGCTCTGCAACACCATTTTGTTATGGTGTGTAGGGAACAGTATGTTGCATCTCTATGCCTTCATCAACACAAAAGGATTGGAAGTCACTCTTGACATACTCTCCTCCATTATCAGTGTGGAGGGCCTTGATCTTTCTATTTGAAAATTTTTCTGTAGAAGACTTGAAAAACTTAAAGTATCCAAACACTTCTGATTTTAATCCGAGAAAGTATACCCATGTAAATCTTGAATAATCATCAATAAAAGTAAGAATATACCTTTCCTTTTTCAAATATAGATTTGGAAATGGCCCTGAAACATCATCATGAATCAGATCTAGAGGTTGAGAGGCTCTCCTTGCCTTTCCTTTCTCAATATTCTTTTCCGGATGCTTTCCCATCAAGCTACTCTTACAGTTGCCCTTGGAAAACTTGATATTGTGTATTCCTTCAACCATCTTTTGAGTGTACATGTCATGCAGATACTTGTAGTTGAGATGCCCAAATATTTCATGCTACAATCTACTCTCTTCATTTGAATGTGCGTGAAGAGCAGACTGTTTGGAGAATGATAGGAAGTGAGAAAACTCATAGATTTTCGACTTGTGATTAGAAACACCTTTTTCTATGATATTTCCAGCTTGCATCTCCTGGATTTCGACCTCATTTGGAATGAAGATCACCTTCTTTGGTTCTCCAGTGTGGGTCATCTAGTAGACTGAAAGTAGATTGGTAGTAAGTGTAGGAACATAGAGTACATCTGAGAAGTATCCATGCTCAAGGTTGATCCTTCCAATCCCCTCAGAGGATACCTTGGAATCATTCCCCAACATGATTGAATGGCCAACTGTGCATCCAAAACCAGAAAATAGATCTTTGGAGGAAGACATGTGTCTTGATGCTCCTGAATCAATGATGAAGGAGGACTCTCTTGATGCACCTTCCATGAGAGCATGGCATCTCTCCTTATCCTCAGATCTTGGAGATTCAAATTCTTTCTTCCTAGCAGATGCATGTACTGGAAGTTTATTCTTTTCAAGTAGCTGAGCCATCAGATCTATTGTCTTCTTCATGCAACTGCTCTCAAGATGGAATCCTTTGTTGCAATAGGTACATTTGGATTTCTCCTTGTGATATTGCTTTCCCTTCTTGGAATTCAAATCCCCTTCTGCTTCTGCTCATTTGAATTTCTGTCTTTTTCTTTTTTGCTTGCCTTTTCCATTCTCTCTCTTACTCTCAACAGCTGCAAGTGCTGAATCCATCTTGGTTTTGATCATCCCCATGTGAACCAACTTCTCCTCCTCTTGTGTGAGAGACTGGGTGAAGATTTCAAGAGTGGGAAACTGCCATTTTGGGATGGATAGCTTCGTTGACTAGAAGGTGGAGACAAAAACTGAGTAATCATGACCCAATTTTGACAGAATAACTAGGACTAGTTGCTTCTCTTCTTTCTCTATTCCATATGTCTTCAACTTCGAAATCCGATTTTTAAACTTGGTGAAGAACTCATTGATTGAGTCGAAACTGTTGGGGCTAAGGGAGATAAGCTCATTTTCCAATTTGTGACCCTTCAAATCATCTTTCTTCCCAAAGAGAGTTTCGAGCTTGTTCCAAAACTCTAATGGAGTTTTGAGATCAATGACATGAAAATGTAGATCATTGAAAATACTGAGGAGTATCAGTCCAACTGCTTCATCAAGTTTATCAATATACTTTGATTTCTCAACTGTACCAGTGTGTTCGACTACTGTGCCATTCAACACTCTAGAAAGGATTTTGGAATTCATGAATATTTCCATCTTGGATTTCCATTCGAAATAGTTGAAGGATGTCATTTTTAGATCCATGATAGCTGTTGAAGTTGAATTGAAGATGAATTCGAATGATGGAATAAAAATTTAAAACAAATGAAATTGTTGATGGATATTTGCTGCAAATCGAGAGAACACTGCCTTAGGATAGTGAGAACATGTGAATGGATCCTTCACACCTGGATAGACCTCACTGGATTTCTCCAGTGAATTCAAGACAATTGCACCAGGAATTGCTGTGGAAATCCATAGGCTTCTGGTGCTCACTGAAAGAAAATTGCTCAATGAATTGCTGCAACTGCTGCAATTCGAATAGTTGTATCAAGATCTAATACCATGTGATATTATACAAGGTAGATCACCCATCTTGAACAAACCTCACTAATATCACTCATGAATTACAGAGAAGAAGAAGAAGAATTGAATCAATATTCACACATTAACTCATAAATGGTAAAATATGCAATATAATCATACATCAGTTGTAAGATGGCACTCTAATCTGAATACAATCTAAATACAATCAAATGAATTCGAATACACCTAAGGTCATTCAAATTCTCCTCAATGTGTGGCTTGAACAACATTGGAGACATCACCCAATCAGTGGTAGTGGTCACAAATAGTCAAATATCAGTCAAATGAGTATAACTGAGTCTAACTGATGCATGTGGCACTAATCTTGGGAAGGAGATTCCAAGGTGGCTGCATGAGAGACTGCCAGTAGTTAAGTGGCACTCCGATATATATAATTGGAAGTTATAGGCAGTTAAACTGAGCAATCAATCCATAAATTGTGCAATCAATGCAAGAACTGACTGTTGGAATCCAAGAGTGTGTAGTAGGGCACATTTTCCATCCAGATGAGGGAAAAAAGGTGCACTAGGTAGGTAGGAGGGATACCGAGGGATAAAAATAGGCTCCAGGGGGGTGAATATGATCTCTAGGTACTGGGGAGACTACCATCCTGATGACTGGATGCATGCAGTATGCATGCATGCAAATATATAAATGATGGCGAGAATATTCCAACAAAATGATGAGAAATGCCTCCACCCCCTGATAGTACTAGGGTCAACACCATACACCAACCATACTGTGCCATTACTATTCTAAGGGTATCATCATTGAACAACCACTTTGGGAAAGTTGCAGTTCCTATCAAAACTCACACTCACCCACAAGTCATACAATATTGGAATTCACAATTAAATCACTCGAAAACTAATATCACAAATCATATTAGTGTTCCAAATCATAACTTCAATCGTAATTACAACATAAAATACACAAATATCTCATAGTTAATGGTGATGAAGGATCTACCGAGTAAATTGTGTGTTTTCAACAGGAGGATGGAGAGGGCACACTCAAGGTTTTTCACAATCTCGGGGGGATGATCCTGCAGCCCCTAAAACCCTCCTCTTCACTTCCTTTCCATGTCACCTTTTTTCTCTTTATTTTACACTCTTCTAGTAGATTCGGGCTCCTCTTGCTAGACACGTACGCTCTGTAGCTTCGTGGGAATAGATGGATTTTGTCGGCGAGGAAGTAGTAGATTACTCAGACGACTCGTGGCATGTTCAACAAGTATTTGTTACCTCGTTTGCTCAGAACATTGTTTTCTCCGACTATCCCTCCTCAGTTTCACCTCCCAGCACCGTCCAGTCTCGACAGATGGGTTTCCTTTTACCAGCACTGGTCTTATGGATACTCGTGTTAGCATCCCTTCACTAGACCAACCGCAAATGTCAACCGCAGTTGTTACCCTTTACCCACTGTCAGTTAAACCCCTAGACCCGACATTAGGGGGAAACCCATATTCCTTGTTTACTCCTCAGCTTCAGTCTGACCTAGGGTTTGCTTTTCAAACCGACTCCTCCATTCTACATATCGGCCCCTTTGTGGAACCTCTACTGCACCCCCCTCGGAACAGACTTCTTTTAATGCCTTTGAACTTTTGGAAGATGGTTGGCCTTGATCTGTCTCTGAGTCATTAGATTTGCAAACTTCCTCCCCAACTGAAGAAGTCCCTAATCAAATCCCCGAGGGTTTCATTTCCTCCTTTCTCCAGCTGGTCGATCTGCAAGGGTTCAACCCTGTTGCGTCTAACTCCGGAAAGAGTAGCAATGGGAAAAAAGAGGGCTTAAAGAGCAACAATGCTGCGTATGAAGAATCATCCAGAAAATGAGGAAGGAATAAATGTATTAGCGTTACGAAAAATCCCCTCAATCTGATTTGTGGGATTAATGTATCGATAGGACAAGCGACAGAGATGGAAGAAACGACAGTTGTGGGAAAAATTAGGGGGAGGTACCCCAGTATTGAGGGTTTGGAGGATTGGTTCAGAAAAAACTTAACGGACTTGTTACAGTATGCTCCAGAAACCAGTGCTTTGGCTAAAGGATGGTTTGTCTTCAAATTCAACTGAAAACAATGTTGGATATGTCAATAAGGTCATGAAGAAACATTGGAGCTTTGGATCCATTCCCATCCTTTTCAAAAAGTGGATTCCCTTGTTCGATGCAGACTGTGAAAGAGTGGATACGCAACTAGTCTGGGTACATTTACCTGGAATCTCATGGGACTTTTGGAACCTGGAATCTTTTAGGGACATTGGAAATGCTCTAGGAACATTTATCGATGCAGATTTATTGTTCCAAATCACTAGAAGAAGATTCGTAGCTCGCATCCTTGTTTCCCTAATCATCAGGATGGGTTTGCGAGAAGACCTAAATCTAATTTGGGGAAATGAAAGATGAAAACAAAATTTGGATTATGAAGGATTCCTTTTCGTTTCCACAGATTCCATGCGACTAATCATTTAGCAAAAAACTGTAATTTACTTTTCTCAAAGAATCTCGCAAGGAAAAGATGGGGTTTAAGAGATGGGTTGGATCAGGAGGAAGACATAACCAAACTTTGGTGCAAGGAGGCAAGGCCCTTCAATTCTAAAGTTGGACCAACTCCTGCTACCGATTCTGCTAAACGTATTCCAAAAGAACCTCCTTCCGTGATGGATAAGGAAGAAGCTCTCCAACAAGTTTTGGAACCTTCTCTGGGTAAGAAATTTTTTCCTTCTACTAGCATTGTTTCGTTAGAACAATATATGAATGCTTTACAATTTAAAAATGGGGACAAGGATTTTCTTCCACCTTCTACAAACTCTTATTTTACCCCTCACCTCACAACCTCTTCGTCCCAGCCTAAATCCATGGACTTTCCTCCACCACCTACCTGATTTGAACCCTCCACCTCCCCTGTTCCTTCAGATTTGGACTCCTCCCTTCAATCTACAAACTCCATCATCCGCTTTCACCTTAGGTCCAGAAATATTTGGGAGAATATTGACTATCCTCAACTGTAGACTGGTTTAGGACAAGATCCCAAACTTCCTTCAAAGGGAAAAGGAAGGGGAAGACCCACACTTCTCTCCTCAGCTCAGACGAAGGAAATGAAAGATCAAGCTAATGGAAAGGAAAAAACAATAATTTGGGCACTTAGAGCAATGTAATAATCCCTGGAGGTGGTTACCCAATGAAAGTTCTATCCTTAAATAGCAGGGGTCTGGAAGATACCCGAAAAATACTCCATCAAAAGGATGATTTTTGTCGATCAACCGGACATTGTTCTTCTTCAAGAAACTATGGGATCAGAAACAACAGTCACCAGTATGTTAAAAAACACCATAAAAAACTTCGAGTTCATTGCTCAAGATGCCAGAGGCCACTCTGGAGGTCTGACTATTGGATGGAATCCAAAATTTATAAACTACATCTCCTCTTGCGGATCGTTTATAGGTTTAGGTCTACAGTTTCAATGGGAGGAAGCAAATCAAATCTTCACCTTGATAAATATCTATGGGAATTATGACGACAAGGTTTCCTATTGGGACAAGTTATCAACTCCCTCTCTCCTCAAAGAGGATAATGTAATCATGGGTGGGGACTTAAACTTTACTTTGGGTCCACATGAATTTTGGGGTCCACAAGTAAGGATGGATCCTTTGGTGTCCTACTTTGTTCATCTCCTTCATGAAACTCAGTTACTAGATCTGGACACTATCAAGCTGAAACCCACCTAGACCAAAAAAATATCGAGAGAAATCAAAATTGCGAAACGATTAGATCACTTTTTAGTAGTAGAAGGACTCCTAGACCAACATATTATGCTCAGGCAATGGGTGGACTTAGGAGGGGATTCTGATAACCACCCAATTTTTCTGGAAATTTAGAACATTCCAAAAAATCCTGCCAGTCCTTTCAAATTGTGTGCAACATGGTTAAAAAATGAGGAAGTTCTACAACTCATTCAATCAAATTGGATTCCCTACTCTTGGGAGGAAGGGACTCATGCAACTTCACATTTTTCTTAGAATATATCCAGAATAAAGTCTCTTCTTAAGGTTCAGGCTAAAAATAACAAGGAAAAATGGTTTCGGGATTTAAAACAGGTAGAAATTGAAATTGCTGAGATTCAGAGTTCTGAAGGTGGTGGGCATATCAATTAGGAATTAAAATATCATTTGAGCTCATTGGAATCGAGAAAGAGGAAAATGTTGAAAGAAAAAGAGGAATTATGGAGGCTCAAAAGCCGAGCAATTTGGCTTGAATGTGGAGATGACACTACTAAATTATTCCATTGTTATGCGAAAAGAAAGAAGTTGCAGAACACCATTTGACAATTAAGAAAGAAAAACAATCAAGTGGTTTCCTCTTTCAAAAATCTCGCAAACCTAAGCAAATTTAATTTTGAATCCCTTTTCAAAGCAGACAATCGGGCAAACATTGCAGAGGTCATTTAGCTATCCCAACTCTTCTCTGGACTAGTAACAAAGGAAGACAATATTGAGCTGATGGAAGAAAGTTCAGAAGATGAATTAAAGGAAACCCTACACAGTTTTAAGAAAGATAAAAGTCCAGGACCAGATGGTTGGACAATTTAATTTTTTCTTGCCCTCTATGACATTGTTGGAATGGATCTCTTACAATTGGATGAAGAATCCTGTCTTAAGGGCCTCATACACCCCACTCTCAACTCCACTTTCATAGCTCTCATTCCAAAATCGGATCATCATGACACCATGGAAGAATATAGACCAATCTATCTGTGCAATATCACTTACAAAGTGGTTTCCAAAGTCATTACTAGAACATTAAAGAAGGTTCTTTCAAATATCATCTCCCATGACCAGTTTAGTTTTCTGGAAAATAGCCAGATACATGAAGCTATTGGGGTCTCTCAAGAGGGTTTACATAGTATAAAAACTAGAAATTTAAAGGTAGTGGTGTTAAAAATTGATCTATCAAAAGCTTTTGATAGAGTAAATTGGTTGTACTTAAGGCTTCTCATGACTCATCTTGGTTTCACTTATCCTTTCATAAAATGGATTTTTAGTTGTATCTCTTCGGCATCTTTTGTAGTTCTGATAAATAGCTCCATCTCCTCTTTCTTCACTTATGAAAGAGGCCTTCATCAAGGATGTCCCCTCTTCCCATTACTCTTTTTGCAGGTGGCAGAAGGTCTTAGCAGAGCAATTCTAGACGCAAAGCGGAGAGGCACTTTTTCTGGGATCAGGACTGCAACTAACCTCAATATCACCCATCTACTCTTTGTATATGAAATTCTCATTTTTTGTGATGGGTCAGTAAAATATTATGAAAAACTCTAAGATATTCTGAATCTTTTTCGCCGAGCTACAGGTATGATCCTTAATGAGAAAAAATACACCCTTACTCCTATCAATCTAGAGGCCAGGGTGTTACAAAGATACTATGATTTGTTCCCTTTCAACATAATCTCTCTTAATGATGATGGACTAAAGTATCTGGGTTTTAGACTTAAACTAAACAAATACAGAAAGGAAGATTGGAACTGGCTTTTGGCAAAGCTTGAAAAGGGAATAAATATCTAGAGTCATCGATGGATTTCTAGAGCTGGTAGATTGTTATTGGTCAAATCTATTTTAGAATCCATACTAGTTTACTGGATTTATTTGGCTTGGATCCCGAAATACACTTGGGAAAAATCTCGCAAGACCTGCTTTTTGTTTCTCTGGTTAGGAAAGAGTGAAAGTTTTGTTCTTCCCTAGGCCAAATGGGAACAAATTGCTCTACCAAAAATCCTGGGAGGTGAGGGCCTTAAAAAAATTCATATTTTTGCAAAAGATTTGGCCGTAAAAGCTGGTGCGAGACTCATCACAACCCAAAGCCTCTAGAATGATGTGATTAGTAATAAATATATTGCTCCAGATTGTGTTGTTGATTGGATTAGAAATTTCCCAAATATAAATCCACAACTCAAATCTATCATATGGAAATCCGTCCTAAAAGCTCTGCCAGTCATTAGAGAAGGATTAGCATGGAAAATTAGTAATGGTTCACAGGTGCACATTGGTTCCAATCGCTGACATGGTTTTCAAAATCACCACATTCTTCCCCCACTGCTCATTCAACATCTGCACCAATAAGGAATTTCCCACTTAAATCAGATTGCAAATCCGATGGAGACTAACTTATGGCATCAAGGGTGGCGAGATGTAGAAAGTTTGGATGTCCCATAAATTCTTGTGGCTTCCTAGAATGTATTCCTCAACAAACTTAGAAAAACCCACATCTGTTTAACCGATGCTCCAGATGATCTCATCTAGGCAGTGCCAACACATGGTCATTACACTCCTAAGCTTGGCTATCAAAATATCAGGTCTATTTCTAAACTAGGTGATCCTATTTGGTGGTGGAAAAGTATTTGGAGGACAAAATTCCCATAGAAATCCAAACTCTTGATGTGGCGTGCTATCGCAAATAAGATTCCGACTTGGGATAAAATGAAGAATAGAGCCATTGAGGGTCCGAGATGGCGTAGCCTCTGTAAAAATGATGATGAAAGTATCACACATATTTTCATTCAATGTCATTTCACTTCCCAAATATGGAAATCCTCCAAAATTCTTCTTAATATCAACTTTGAATGGCATGGACTTAATATTGAGGATGCTTGGCGGATCTGGACAAACAAAAATAATATTGTAACCATAAGGGCCCTTCCTCTTATACACATTTGGGGTATTTGGATTGCAATAAACTTAGCCATATTCCAGGACAAGCCTTCTATTCTGGAACACTTTGCAAACAAGGCCTAGACATTATTTATTTTTTCCCTCAATTCAAAGATGCCCCTTCAGTTAGAATCATCTCTGAGGAACAAATCAACACTTCCCTACCCTGGGATTTTTTTGATGGGGCCTTGCAAAATCAGATTTGTGGCGGTGGTGAAATAATTCATCTTACAAACCAACACTTCTTTCAAATGCAAATGGGTCTTGGAAGGGGCACAAACAATCTTGCATAACTTCACACTTTAAAGCTTCTCCTCTGTTTTTCTCAGGAGAAAAAATGTAAAAACATTCAAATTTTTGGGGACTCAATGCTAGTGATAAATTGGGTAAATAAAATTCAAAATTGCAAAAATGCCACTACATGCCCTTTATATGACGAGGTATGCATACTTATGGAAAATTTTGACTCCATAATCTGTCGTCATGTCTATAGGGAACGAAATGCAGAGGCAGATAGACTCTCAAAGGAAGGATTGGCATTGCCTCTCGGATCGTGGAAAAATTTGGAATCAAATCATGGAACACATTATGAGTACTATCATAGGCCCTTCACAGAAAATCAACAGTTATAGATCTTTTATAATGTTTATTGTGAGACATTTTTTGCAGCTGATCAAGCTATCCATTGATGAATGTGGGACCTTATACAATTAATGGTATACAAAGCAGAATTGCGGGAAATAATTTTTTCTTACTCTGTAAAATAATATGACTCTGTATTGAAAAGAACAGATTGTATAATCTTCTGATACTTTGAAGCTGAAAATATCATTTTTTAAAATGTATGGAAACATACATTCTGTGGACGTAATTTCTTTATTTCTAATCAAATTATGCTTTTTTCCTCTGGAAAAAAAACTATCCCATAGTTAATCCATTTGTATGTCAGCTCAATAGCCACACACCTATCTTATATATATATATATATCTATATATATATATATATATATATATATATATATATATTTCTATTCTTACATAAGGTCCATATGTTCACATAACAACATTATTAATCAGTTAAGCTAATCCCAACTTTTAATTTATCTTCTTTATTCAAGTGTTCATCATTTATTACATGTACATCAAAAACTTTACAACCCTTATGTACAGCCTTTTCCATTTGTAATGCTGAAATCTGTCTAACGGAAACTTTCCTAGGGATTCCTTTCACTATGAGAGTTTCTCTTTTTCATTTAAGCATGTAAATGTTTTCTCAAAGCAATTTAAAACTACTCTGTGTTTTTCCAGCCAATCCATATCTATTAAAACATCATAAGATCCTAGAGGTAACACATTCAATTTCACTTGAGTTTTGAATTGACTCATAAACATTTCACAATCTTTAACATAGCTAACTATCTTTATTTTAGTTCATGTAGTTAACTGTACCAACCAAGACTTTGCAAACTTATTCAACTATAAATTACAAATTTTTGCTATACTAGGTGACACATAGCTTAAACTAGCACCCAGATCAATCAAAATAGAAATTGGTTTGTTCTTTATCATACCTTCTATGTCCACCATCGTGTTACTTTTTTCAGAATTTACTTCAATTTGATCTAGGAACTTAACTGAGAGAACAACATGTACAACATATCTACATCATATCAATCATGGACACAATAATGCAAGCACACAAGAGACACATAGTTTACTTGGGGAAAACCATAAAGGTGAAAAACCCCAATAACTTCCTCAGAGATAGATAGAGCAATTATACAACCCAAGCATAAGAGATAGACATCTCCTAGCAACAGCTTCTCCTCCTCCACAAGTGCGCCGCTCTCCCAAGAGTGTGAGAGAGAATAGAATGATGAAATAGACTGCCTCCCGCACTTTATTTATACTTGACTTGACTTGCCTAATAACCTTTATTAGGTTGGCCTTAACTTAACCACATAACATAATGCTGACTAGGCCGAAACCCAATAGGGTGGTTTAATAACCATTTGACCCACATGGCCGACCCCCAATAGGGTGGTCTAATAACCCTTCGACCCACATGACTTATACAGGGCCGACCCCAACAAGGTGGTCTAATAACCCATCAAGTATAAGTTACGACACTTACAATATAAATGACGACACTTCTGTATAGAGGAATAATAACATCTCTATAGGAATACAATATACATATATGAAATACATTCCGAAGTTACATATACATCAACACTCCCTCTTAACTAGGAAGGTATTTCTCGACACAGATCTTCTTAGCACAAGTCTTCTTCTCTTGATCATCGTCACTTGATAATCGTCATCGAGTCATCGTGATCGTCACTGCTGCTGCTATCTCAATCAATCTATGAATCTACTCGTCATAGGAAGTTCTATAGAGCCAGTCCTTTTTCATACTGGATGTAGGCCCACCACCTGCAGGTCTTCATCATCACTAGCCATATTGTGGAATCCTCAGGACTTATTACATGTGTCACAAAACCTGGCGGTAGCATCCCAAGCTGTTACGAGCACTCAGCTCTACCTATCAGATCTCCTAGGAGCACATTACATGTGACCTATCACAAAACCTGGTTAAAGTATCTGAGGACTTTTTCATCCTGTCCAGATCTCCCAGGAGCAAATTACATGTGGTCATGGAAAAACCTAGTTGAAGCATCTGATGCCTTTTTCATCCTCTCTAGATCTCCCAGGAGCAAATTACATGCCATAGGACAAAACCTCGAAAGAGCATCCCAGGATGTTACGGGTACACATCTCTGACCTGAAGGATCTCCTAGGGCGCTATTATACGTTCTCCCAGAGCAATGTCTTGAAAGAGCATCCCAGGCTGTTATGAGTACACAACTCCGACCTATAGGATCTCCGAGACATTCTCATCTGCACAACCTATCCACGGCCATAGAGTATCAACTTGATACTCTCCATACATCATCCCGATGTACACATGATCGTCCTGATCATCATCACTGCATCGTCCTGATGCATGTCAACTGGAGAAGCTCGTCATCCATGATCATCCTGATCATACAATGCATCTACCTGATGCATACCAAGTATCTACCTGATACATATCAACATATACAATGTATCTACCTGATACATACATAGATACATGATCCACACAATGTATCCATCAACATACATGATCTACCTGATCATACAAAGATACATGATCCACACAATGTATCCATCAACATACATGATCTACTTGATCATATCCAGCATCCAACATGATGCATACATACATAAATGATCCAACTAATCATATCCAGCATCCAACATGATGCATACATACATAAATGATCCAACTGATCATACAGCGCAGAAGCTAGAACATCATCCTGATGCTCATCATCCAACGCTTACATCCACATCCATGTGAAGGATCCTCCATCCAACATGCTTGGAATGGCTTCGGAAAATGTCTCCATCACTTCTTCCTCGAAGTGTCATCGATCTGAAGAACACCAAGCCTCTCTCCGAAGTACTCGAACTTCACTCTGGCTAGTGGCTTCATCAGTACATCTGCAATCTACTCGTCCGTCGCAACATACAGGAGCTTCACTGCTCCTCTCTGCACCATATCGCTGATATAGTGGTATTTGATCTCTATGTGTTTCGACCTATCGTGGAACACTGGGTTCTCAGACAGCTTCACACAACTCTGGTTGTCACAAAAGATACCAGTAGCCTCCAGTGATAGATCAAATAACTCAGACAGTAGCTTCCGAAGCCATACTACCTCACAACTAGCTGAACAAGCTGCAACATACTCTTCCTCGGCTGTACTCAGTGCTACGCAGGACTGCTTCCTACTAAACCAAGAGATCACACCTGATCCCATACTGAAGTAGCACCCAGAAGTGCTCTTCCTATCTGCAGCACTGCCTGGCCAATCTAAATCAACAAAACCCTACAAGTTAAACTTTTGATTCGCCTCATACTTGAGCCCATAATCAACTATGCCCTCCAAGTACCTCAGAATATGCTTTACAGCAACCAGGTGAACACTCCTCGGATCCGTCAGGAACTGGCTTAATGTGTTCACTGCAAAGCAAATATATGGTCTCGTGTTCGTCAGGTACATCAAGGACCCAATCATCTGACGATACATAGTGACATCAACCGGCTCAGATGAAGCATCACACAGAAGCTTCAGGTTTGATGCCATAGGTGTGGCCATGTCCTTGCAGTCCATCATCCCGAACCTCTTTAGGATCTCTATTGCATACTTCCCTTGTCCAAGGAAGATTCCATCTGCACTCTGCCACACCTCCATGCCAAAAACAAATAGTGCATCATCTCCAAGTTCTTCATCTCGAACATGGCAGCAAGCTTCCGCTGCGTGTCGAAAATCAATCTATCTTCACCTGTAATAAATAGGTCATTCACATACAAAAGTAGTATCACTGGATTTCCTTCCTCAACCTTGTAGTAAAGGTTGGAATCCACTTTACTCTTGGTAAAGCCCAAACTGGATAGAAAGATGTCTATCCTACCATACCAATTCCTGGCTGCCTGTTTCAAACCATACAGGGCTTTCTTCAGTTTGCACACATGTGACTCTCGGTCATGTGTCTCAAACCTGAGTGGCTGCTCCACATACAATTCTTCTTCGACTACACCATTCAAGAAAGTTGTCTTGACATCCATCTGGTGTTTCTTCCATTTCATCACTGCAGCTAGAGCAAGTACTGATATGATGGAAGTGTGCCTGGATATAGGTGTAGAAGTCTCTTCATACTCAATCCCTTTTTCTGGGAGAAGCCATGAGCTACAAACCTCGTTTTGTATTTCTTCATGCTACCATCTGCAGCATGCTTGATCTTAAAGATCCATTTGGAAGTCACAACAGACTTCCCTTCAGGTCTTGGGATTGCATCCCAAACATCATTCTTCATGATCGACTGATCATAGCATTCTTCCATTACTTCATCCCAGATCCTAGGAACTTCAATATCTTCAATATCTTCAATAGATATCTTTGTTGCTAGAACAAATGTTGTAGTCCTTCTTTTGTAGGTGAAGGTATACAATCTTTCCTACAAAACAAGTTAAATTGCATGATTAGAAACATCTCATAGTTTTCAGAATAAATTCTTACACATAAAGAAATATGTCATACAGTCATGCAATTATTTTAGCCAATGCTTCAATACAACATTCATCCATATCCTGTAACTTTCTAGATGCCTTCCAATCTCTACCAGAACATTGTTAAGAGTTTGCACTACTCCCAACATGTCAGCAAAGAGGTTTCATTCTCGATAAGTAGAAATGGAATGTTGTACAGTGCCATAGGCCACTTACCCATCACATGCATATTAGTAGTATACTACTCATTAATGCAATTATTCTAATATGCATAATACACAACCTAAGTCTAGGAGCATAAGCATATACATCATTGAACAAAATTATTTAAACAAAAAAATATGTAAGAAATGACAATTCAAATACTTATCTTTGTTTGATTTTTGGGTGGACTCCCTCTGAATCTTTGCAACTCCATTCTGATGTGGATTGTGAGAAGTGGTCGACTTCGTCTGAATATATGCATCCTTGCAGAAACTACTGAAGTGTGCTCCCTCTTGATCTTTGCTTCTTGGATTACCTGTCCTTGAACTTATATCCATCCTTAATCACTATTCATGCTTATTAGTATCATCATTGTGTTATCCTTGAGGTCTCATACATAATCACACATTCATTAGTATAATCTTAATACTATCAAAACACAATAATCTTAAACATATATAGTCATGATCATTTCAAACACAGATAATAAACATTAGTATTCAAGGTTTCAGGGAAGACTTCTTTTACTCATGCATATTCTTATTTGATCATAGGACTCTTTTGGTTAGTCAAATCATCAATCAAGATAAGAGACATAATATGCATAAACCCTTGATTACTTACATTTCTAACTTTATGAATAAACATAACCAATCATACCAAGTATACTTATATAAGGGATCCTAACACAAGGTAAGATTCTAACTTGATATAGGAAAAACATACCTGGATTACTATGTTAACTAGTTATGTCTAACATACCCGCATGATGTCTTCTGGTTCTCTTCAATGAATTGTGCTAGTAACCTGCAAGTCTCATAAGTTAACCATTGTAGAACCAAGTTATACATACCTCTTAAGTAGATCTTCTATGTGATCCATGACAATGGATGAATCTTTGTCTTCATGTCATCATGATCATATAATCTTGAAGTAGAACATGACTTGTCTTTCTTGGTGTACCTTTCATGTTAGCGAACAACATAAACCTCATACAACATCACAATGCATTAGTACAATCATAAGTGTCAATATCTTAATTAATGAATATCTTCTATCATGTATTCATAATTTTATTAAGGTGATACGACAAGTCTAAATTTAATCAAGATTGTACTAACCGTAGTAATATGAAGACAAACATACAATAAACTTAATCATGAACAAATCTCGAAACATACCTGGATAAGTCATACCCATCGAGATTGCTTGTAATCTTCTTATGTAAGGCCTTAGCCTCATCTCCCTCTGAAACAGGAACTTCTTCACTTATGCAGGTGACCAATCCATTCTCTTCTAGGATTAACGCAATCCACTTGATTTGCAGGAACTGGATCTGGATCTGGATTTGGGTTTGTCAGAGAAACCCTAAAAATTCAAACTTTGAATTTCAAACTTCCTAAAGGATAGAAATATGCACCTTGATGAGCTGATCAAGCTGGTATACTCAGAATTTGAAAACTGCAAAGTTTCACCCCTCAAATTTTCCTTTGAAACTTTCGGATTCACTGGACATGACCCTGAACTAGGGTTTGATAAAGCCGACCCTTCTGCCTAATCAAAAGGTTTGAACCAAAGCTCTAAGCTTCTATTTTTATGAGGAGCTTCCAGCCGTGGTCACAGATTTCAAAAATTCCCATTTTTGCAGAAGCCCTAATTTTCCACTTTTCTAATCAAAGTCCCGAACTAGGGTCTGATCAAGCCCGGCCTTCTGCCCAACCAAAAATTCTGATCTTGGTCTCTAAATTTATATTTTGATGAGTATCATTTAGTTGTGGTCTCCAATTACAAAAATTCCAATTTTCTCCGAAACCTTAAATTCCGGAAGCCATGAATGAAGGTGCTAAAAAATAATTCTATTTTGACAGAAATATGTACCTGATTGTTTCTAGTGTAACTCCAAACTTTTCAATCCTCAGGGTCTGAAACATTTTCTTGTGATATCCCGACCTGTAATATTTCCAACCCCACAGGTCTCACCTCAAATGGATTCTCTGAGAGAGAGTTATTCCAAGTGTTGCAACGTGACCTGTTTATGGGATAAAACAGGAGAGCGAACTTGTACGGCGTGCCACGTGTCACTAGTTCCATTTCGGCCTCTAAAAAGGTTACCTGATAAAGTACAGTCCATGCACTACCTGTCACTTTTTACTAAATTTCATTTGGAGCTTCCTATCCCACGTTATGACCTTTTTTCCAAGGTCACCTGTTTATGACTCAGATATGGAAGAGGTAGAAACCCTATATTGTATAGGTCATAAAACACAACGTACAATGAATTACAATTTATCCTTTGGACACAAGGTACATGGGGATCTTATCTTCGACCTGTAGAAGTTTCAGATCCGAAAACGTTTCCAAAATGGATTTACAGCGAAAGTGCTACGATGACTGGTTTTTGCTATATCAATCCCAAGCATCGCAAGTGCAACAAGTGTCATACATGCCATACCATGCCTTCTTTCAGGCTAGCTCTGATACCATGTTAATTTTTCAGAATTTACTTCAATCTAATCTAGGATCTTAACTGAGAGAAAAACATGTACAACATATCTACATCATATCAATCATGGACACAATAATGCAAGCACACAAGAGACACAGAGTTTACTTGGGGAAAACCATAAAGGTGAAAAACCCCAATAACTTCCTCAGAGATAGATAGAGAAATGATACAACCCAAGCATAAGAGATAGACATCTCCTCGCAGCAGATTCTCCTCCTCCACAAGTGCGCCACTCTCCCAAGAGTGTGAGATAGAATAGAATGATGAAATAGAGTGCCTCCCGCACTCTATTTATACTTAACTTGACTTTCCTAATAACCTTTATTAGGTCGGCCTTAACTTAACCACATAACATAATGCTGACTGGGACAACACCCAATAGGGTGGTCTAATAACCCTTTGACCCACATGGACGACCCCCAATATGGTGGTCTAATAACCCTTCGACCCACATGACTTATACAGGGCCGACCCCAACAAGGTGGTCTAATAACCCATCAAGTATAAGTTACGACACTTACAATATAAATGACGACACTTCCGTATAGAGGAATAATAACATCTCTATAGGAATACAATATACATATATGAAATACATTCCGAAGTTACATATACATCAACACATATATGTCTGGTGATCAGCATGTCGATTCTCCAGTGCTGCATTAATTCTGGCATCTCGTTTGCTATGGCACCAACAGTTGCTTCTTCCTGTACTGTATGCACATTGCTGAGATTTATTTTTTCTGTTAGGACAATTTGTTGCATAATGAGGTCCTTGACATTCCCAGCATTTTACAGGTTCTCTTTGTTCAGTATTTTTAGGATAAGTATTAGGTATGTCTCTTTTCCTTATTGTTGAAGAATTCTGCTATGTATTACCCTTAAATTTTGTCCATTGATAATTATTCTTAGGATAATTCTGGGAACCATTTATAAAATTTCAGTTGAATTTAAAATTCTTTATTCTTTGTTCAAAGTGATTTTTTCTTTTATAAGCTTTCCAGTTATGTACACATTCTCTTTTATTTTTGCTTTGTTCAAAACATAAATTTGCCTAATCCTCATAGCTTCCTCAAGGGTCTTAGGGTTATGCAGTGAACGTATCCGTTCACTAAGTTAACCGTGTCCGGTTAAGGTTTAAGAAGCGAGACCGTCTTCCATATTTGAGATAATTGATAATAATATATTGATTGATGATGATAAAGTTACAATAAGCTCGCCTTTATAGGGCTTGAGCAAGAATAGCGAAGGGTTACACCCTTTCACTTATTAACCTAATAATCTATTTAATATATAAATAATAATATTAATTAAATATTCACAGCATTGCCTTCCCCTTTTGGAAAGCTTTGTCCTCAAAGCTTCAGTATTTTCCTAATGTCGTCCTTCATTCAGATTCAGTGTCGGTATCAGAATCGGACGTGATTTCTTGTGTAGAGACTTGCACTTCCTTTCCATTGATGATTTTGCACCGTATTGTCTGATTGTTCCTACATTTATGGCCTGGGATCCAATCATCACCACATTGACGACATATGTTTTTCTTCTTTTTTCTATTATCAGAGTAATTGTTAGATGACTTTGATCTATTTTCCATTTCATGGACATATGATTGAGGTTTGTGGCATTGATGGCCGGGTGACCAAGTATCTGCATAGTACCTACATTGTGTCTCTTTTTCTTGTCGATAATGGTTATCACCTCTTATTTGTATTCCTTCCAGTTTGCGTTCTGTGGATTTTGCTTTATGTCTTGCTACCTCTATGTTAGGTATGTCATGTAACTTTAACTCTTTTTGGAGGTACGGTTTAAGACCTCGTAAATAGGTTTCGAGTCTTTGTTTGTCCGACAACCCAAATACTTGTGTCGATAAGGATTCCCACTGATGTGTGAATTCCTCAACGCTTCCAACCTATTGTAATCTGGTAAGTTTACTGAAAAATTCATCTTCTTTGATTCCTTGAAACCTATTAAAAAAATCATTTTTGAACAAGTTCCAGGTGTACGCAAAATTGTCTCTCTTCCACCATAAGTACCAATTATAGGCATACCCTTCCATATGCATTGATGCATATTTCACCTTCTCTTCGTCAGATTGAATATTGTAAACGTCGAAGTATTCTTCCACTTTGTTCAGCCAAGCAATGCATTGGTCTTCACTTCCATTGTATTTCGACAACTCTATTTTTTCCTTAGGTGGGTACACTATGTAAGGGTGATATTGATTCGCTTTTGCTTTATGGTATGATGGTGGATCAGAACTACTGGACAATGTAAGTGACATATTTGAACTGCTTTGTTGTTGGCAGTGATTTTTATCTTTTTTATTCTCTACTATCTTATTGATAGCTTCTATTTGGATATTCAATCGTGCCTCCATATTTGGCAGTACTTTTGTTTCTAACTCTTGCTTAAGCGTGGCATTGTTAATCTTTATTTATTTTTTCAATTCTTCTTGATTCTTGGCAAGTGCTTCCTATGTGAAAATATGAAATGAGGCATCTATCATGTCTAGACTGCTGACTTGGTCTGTCTTAGGCGTTAGTATTTGTAATGCCTCCATTAATGTATTATGGTTCTGCGTCATGGTGCTCAAGTTCTGGGTTATGGTGTTTATGTTTTGAGTCATAGCACTGATTTTGTCATCCAAGTCTTTTTGTTTTTCATTCAGAGTGTCAAATTTTTCACTCAACCTTCTTTCTAGTACCAGAACAACTTCATCTTTGATTTCTTTTTTAAGCACGGCATTGTTATTTTTAATCTCTTCCTTTAAATCTTCTCGAAACACTTTCTCAAGTTCTTCCATTCTGGAGTTTAGACCTTCGACGATTTTTAAATCTCTAATTTGGTCTTTTTCTAATTTTTCTAGTCGGTCTCATAACTCGGGTATGGTTCTTAACCTGGTGTGGAGAGGTGAATATTTGGAATCAATCTTGGAGTAAGGGAAAAGATAATTAATGTCTTAGGGAGATTTAATTAATACTAATTATAATAATAATAATTATTACTATAATTATTGATTGAAATTAATTAAAAATAATAGATATTATATTCAAATACTTTTATTATAATTTGAATTAAGATTTGTTTTAACAAAAATAAATATTAATTTTTATTAAAAGTTAGGGTTAATAGCAAGGGCGTGAAGTGTGGGCAGAGGAGCGACGGAGGTGGTGGATGGAGGAGCGCGGGGGAGATGCAACGAGGAGGGCAGGAGAACCAGGCAGCGGAGGTGGTGGATGGAGGAGCGCGGGGGAGATGCAACGAGGAGGGCAGGAGAACCAGGCAGCGGAGGTGGTGAGTAATGGAGGTGGAGGTTGCTAGGCGTGGTGGAGAATGGCAGAAGTAGTGGCGTGGGTGTGGAGTAGCCAAGGGGGAGGAGGCGGATGATGAAGCAGCAGGGGAAGCGGCAGGATGATGACGCGAGGGAGGTTGCAATGTGGATGGTGATGGTGGCAGCGGTGTGGGAGTCGAGGGAAGGATGTGGAGTGGGGTAGGGCAGGCTGCGACCCTGTGGAAGATGTGGGTGGAGGGAAATGAAAGGAGTGTACGCAGATATGGAGTGAGGGAATTAGGGCTGCGTGAGGGAGGAACACTGGACGAGGAAGAAGATGGGAGGACGAGGCACAAGGAGATGGGGGAGGAAGGGAGGAAGAGATGGGAGGACGAGGCACAAGGAGATGGGGGAGGAAAGGAGGAAGCAGTGCAGGTGTGGAGGAGGAATAAGGGAATGAGGATAGTGGCGGCGTAGCAGTGGCAGTGGAGGACGTGGAGGGATGTGGGATTGGGAGAGCACAGATGGAGGGAGAAAGACAGGAGGCAGTTGAAGTGGTGATTGGAGTGGAGGCACGTGATGGAGCGATAGGAAATGGGAGGTGAGATGTGGGAGAGTAGAGTGCAGCGAAAGGAGAGAGACATGTGAGCAGGGATATGCGTGTGAGAATGGAATATGGGAAGCTGATGTGTAAGCAGAGAAGGGTGGTGGAAGAAGAGCCGAATCCGAGCTCAGGCTTGAAGGAGCGAATCCGCTCTGAGTTGGAGGTGAGCCGAAACCGAGCTCAGAGGAGCGATACTACCGCAACCGTATCCGTTGGATTTGAAGGGAGAGCTGAAACCGAGCTCTGATACCAAATGCAGTGAACGTATTCGTTCACTAAGTTAACCGTGTCTGGTTAAGGTTTAAGAAGCGAGACTGTCTTCCATATTTGAGATAATTGATAATAATATATTGATTGATGATGATAAAGTTACAATAAGCTCGCCTTTATAGGGTTTGAGCAAGAATAGCGAAGGGTTACACCCTTTCACTTATTAACCTAATAATCTATTTAATATATAAATAATAATATTAATTAATTATTCACAGCAGGTTATCATATTCAATTCTATCCTTAAAGCTAAGAGGTAAGCAACTTAGGAACCTCTGTATCTTGGGATTTTCGTCAATGATATAAGGTACATATCGTAATAAACTTAATTTACTACTTAGTTCCTTCTTGATCCTAGCTTCAAGTCATAAAATTCCTTATCCCTTTCCTCGTAATATTGTTCAGACAAAAATTTCCGCTTAAAGTATTTTTTAAAGGTACTCCAAGTTACATACTTTTCCTTAATATTTTTCACTCTTTTTATGTCCTTCCACCAAATATCAATTTTTCCAGTTAAGTTGTAAATATCCATTTTATCCTTCAACCTGTCTGAGTAATTATAAATTTTGAAATACTTGTTCATCCCAGCCAGCCATGCCTTGACTTCTTCTCCTTTTTCTACCTCACCATTAAACATTGGTGGTTTTATCTTTTTAAACTCTCTTAAAATTTCTTCATAAGGTTTATATTTTCTCTTTTTAGGGATGTTGTTACTGTCACTACTTTCACTGGAATATTTATATTTCTTCTTATGTGACTTAACATTAATTTCCGTGGAGGAATTACTTTCATTATCAGAAAATTTTAATTTTTAACCTTTACATTTGTAAGATATAGTTCCAGATTCAGATTCAGGTTCTTCCCTTTTATCCTTTTCCTCATCATGTAATTTACTTAGCAATACATGATTTAATTCTTCTTGTGCCCTCAGGATTCTTTCATTATCTTCCTGAACATTTTGTATTTAAGCTTTTAAATCTCTTACAGTTTGGAGTAGTTCTGTTGAGTTATTATTATTCAATTCCACCCAGATATTATCATTATTAACATTTTCATGTTCATGATTGTGATGGGTTCCATCTTCGGGAGATGCTTCTATTCCTTGCATTTCCTACAAAATAGAAATTTATATTTCTATATAGAAACAATTTAAACACAAGTCATAAATTTTGTTTTCCTTTTTTATTTGGAATGCGGGAGTTGAGCCAACTTTCAGGCCTAGTGTTTGTAACCGGACTCTGATACCACATGTAACAACTCAAAAATCCATAAAAATAAAAATTTTCATATAAGGTATGATTACTCGGAAGATCTAGATATATGCTTAATTTATACTTGTAATCAATGTCATTACTTTTATGAAGTGTAAGTTTAACTTGTTTGTCTTCAAGTTACAAAATCGACGTTTATTATTCCTTACGTACTTTTGGCATTGAATATAATAGTTGATCTCTTACTATGTTGATGTTTGACGTTTAAATGTCGATTAATAAAATCGTACGTCCTAAAATCATCGTGAAATAATCGTATTATGATTTCTTAGTTTTGATATAGTATTGCTTATTACGTTCTCTATGTTTGAAGGGGGTTCCTGAGACGACCCTGGGCTTACTTAGCTTTTGAAAGCTAATGCATGTTGACATTCTTGTACATGTTTCCGGATATGGATTATACTACCATGAAGTGGTTTTTAGATTTAAGTAAAATGATTCTAAGGAGAAAGGAATCCTAGCTAACCCTAGCTAAGAGTTTTGTCACAGCAAAATACATTAATCGTGGCTCCAACTATAGAAAAAGTGGGTATGAGATCGAAGCCTTATCTAAGGGTTTGATAGCAATAAAATTGAAGTTTAAAAGTTTGCAAGCAACTATAGAAACATGGTAAGTATTCAAGGTTTAGTGTTTGGCTGATGTAGTTTTTAATGAGGCCACGTGAAGCTTGACAACATGGCTCCATGTGAATATAAACCCTAACTCTCAAGAAAAAAGGGGTTGTTTCGACTTTTCTTTTGTTCTTTTTCTCTTTGTGAAGGAGAGCCAAGCTCTCGGCCTGTCAAGGCTGTGGAGATAATCTTCCAACATAGGCTAATCAGGGTTGCATTAATTCCTTCGTTCATTTGCATGATAATGGGAGACTGATTCTCGGTTGTCAGAGTGATGGAGAAAACTCCATACTTTCCTAGTCGTCATGGTCGTGGAGGTTGCTTCACTGAGGTAATCACTGTGTAAAAATTTCTTTGATTGAAGTGTTTTAAATACTTGACCACAATCATAGTTTTTGATGTTGTGTTCTATGTAATGTTGGCAGGAGGGTTTTGAGTTATCCCCGAGTCTTTGGTTATGAGTTAAAGCTTGGAAAAGGAAAGTAGAGGCTTCCAGGGTTTTGAAAACTGCCTCGGTAAGCCCTGGGACTTCCTGGAATCTTTGCTCAAACATTTACTACCTTGATGCTTAGCTCTGGGATGATGTTGAAATGATTTTAAGAGTTGGGCCGGTCCTGTAATGTTACTATGATGATTACTTTCTGTAAATACGTTGTAGGGTTTAGATTTTCAGTTTTGTTTTGAAGCTAAAATGGCGTACTGTAAACTAATACTGTAATGTGGAAGTTTCTGGGCTAACTTCCCTTAGTTGGGGTTTTGAGAAATGAAAACAAAGTTTTACCATTGACATTTATATGATAAATTTCGCTTTTTGTCATGTTCATTTCCATTGATGAATCGTTAAGTTTTTAAAGCACGACTGTGTTAGCGTTTTGACTCTATTTACGATTCTGGTATTTTATATTAATGCCTTATTTATTAAAATTGGGAAAAAACCTAAATGCAATTGCCATTTCGATTATAGAGAAAATTTATTAAACCTTAATGCCGAACTGGCTCTGTTGGTGTTGAAAAATTATTTGATTAAAAAATGTATTTTCTTTAAATGATTGAGTTTTCTTCCAAAGTCTGGTTTTAATTAAAAACCCGAGCAAAACCCTAAGCACGCTTGTGTGCTCGGTTAAGTCGATTTAGCCATGGGTTCTTGTTATTGAATCCAGTAATGGCTTGTTTATCTTGTTATTGTTTATTTATGTACCATGTTATAACCTTTTGGTTTAAAGAGGAGTTAGAGTCGAAACGTTGAGAAAGTCATAGTTACTGTTTAACTTTTGAGCTAAATGCTTTTCCAAACGTTACTGACATGAAATCATGCTACAAATGTATTACTAGCTATAATATTGAGTTCGATTTATTTAATTTAATATATGGGAAAGATATACTCTATTAATAAAAAGAAGTTGAAATTGTTTTTCCACAAGTTGACAATGGTTCTCTGTTAAATTCATTTTAAATGTTGTTTCTAATCTTTTAATTTTGCAAGGGTTGAATGAGGTCTTTGTTTGATGTTAAGTGATCTGGACTTCTAGTTTTTGGTCGAACCTTGACCTTCTACAGGATTCGATCCAAAGCTGAGTGTAAAATATTATTACAGCTTTTATGTTATGGTATATTATATTTTACATTTGATAGAAATGTGTACTATTGGAAAAAGTATTTTGATTATTCAAACCCTATGTTAATTATATATATTAATATAATGAGATTGTATGAGATTTTACTGGTTAGATTATATGTGATTTGGGTGAGATTCTACATTCAGAATGTATTACTTGGAAATTGATGCTAATTATTATTTATGTTTATGTATATAAATATGTATACTGTAATTTCTAACTATGTATGAATGATCAAAGAACTATAGTGCATATACTATATAGTTTACTAAAAAAATCAAGTTAAACTAGACATGAATTTCCACATATAATTCTGATACTTAATACAATATTTTCTGACCTAAATACTAGAAGTAGTTACTACCATATATTATTATTTACTACTGAATATTGATAAAATCCTAATCTATATACTAACAATAAGTTAATATTAACAGCATGTAATCCATATCAAACATAAGTTTTCCATTAACATAAATAAACATTTATTTGAAAACAAATAAAACAGTAAGGAAGTAAAGATAATATTCTAGAACAAATAAGAAACCTGTTTAACTGTAGAAGTGTACAAACATCCAAAGAAGACCATTCCTCCCAATCATCTCCTGAAAGTAGCCAGGATTACTTGCTTTAGGACCCCCAAGCCTGTTCACTGAACGACCAGGACAAAGACTAGGTGTAGAAATGGGTCCTGTTCTCTCTGTAACTCAACAATTAAACTTGCAGTCAATACTTGCAGTAATATCACTTTAGCTTCCCCCCATCGAATCACCTCTTGTGTCCTTAACTTTTCAGTATCTAGCATAACCACAAGGCAAGTTGTGTGAGCCTCCTGCTCATTTGATGGATATATGCTTGCCTAGATCTTTGGGTCAGTTTTTAAATTAAATGAGCGACTTGCTCAGTTCCTCATTTCTTGGGGAACATGACCACAATTTTAGGGAAGATTCTTCCTGCATCAGCTAGAAAGTGAATGCTCACCAGTACAAAATGAGAGATAAGTGACTAAGAGACTAAAAAAGTTAGTCACCACTGTTTTTTCATGGGATAAACGACTAAAATTGAGCAATTTTAAATAAGCAAACTAAAAATGACTAATTTAGTCAAGGGATAAAATATATGACTAGATAACAAGTGACTAAAATAAAAATGACTAACATACATAACTAATTTAGTCACGGGAATATAAATATGACTAGCTAACAACGATTAATGTGAATTAGTCATTTATGTTAGTCATATTTAGTTGTGTCACACTGGCATTAGTAGAAAATTACAATTTTGATAATGAATTTGTACAATATTTTACTAAATTTTAACAATGCGGATGGATTTAGAGATCTTACTATGGGGGTCATGGTCCATGTGTGTGGCCCCAAACCACCATATTGGCTCTCCATAGGGTATATTTGGCCTAGAAGTGGCCGGATGTGGTACTGCTCATTTTGAATTTTAGAACAATAGATATGCAGGTTTCTAACATGACCACATGAAAATGATCTAAAATTCTAGTATGCTCAACCCAGGTCTTGTAATTGACATTGTCCAAGAATTCTAGCAATTGACTTGGCACTTTCATATTTATGAGGGGGCTTTACCAAAACCGGCGTGGCCTTAATGAATTCACTTATTTGAGCGTGGCCTTGAAAGTATTCACAAATATAAGAACCTTCTCAATAAACTATGTTAATAGCCACATGAATAATATGAATGCATTAACCAATCCTCTTTTAAATACATAAGTTTGTAGTGCGGAACATTGATGCAAGCCAACAAAATACCTTCTATTGGCTGCTTTTTGGACAGACCCGGGTTTTAATGAAGCGCAGCAACAAAACCCCTTGGCGCACTGGCCCTCTCGGCAACGAGCTGCGCGGCAGCTCGAGGTCTCACCCGAAGTGGCTATGGGGAGGCTAAGGAATCAGGTTTCCTTAACCTAGGCGACGCGGAGACTGCTCTTTCCTCCTCGACGATTCCTCTAAGGTGAATGTCTGACCCTTCTTCAGACTCATGAGCGTGGCAGCGCTCAAGCTCCTGCTCAGCAGCTTAGATGCGCGGTACTTGCACTCCTGCGCTAGGACCAATGATCCTCTGCGCCGATATTCTATGCGTCGTTTCGCTATCGTGCCCGTCGGAGCAATGGATTCCCTTGTCGCTGCGGCGACAGCGTTCACTTCTTCTTCTTCGCCACTTAACAATTAGAGTTACAGGGAACTTCACGAACTCACTAAACACTTAGAAAGATATTGCACGACTCATGTATACATAAGTAATGAACTAAACAGGCAGTCATTCAACACCGCATTATGACAAGAAGAAGTATGAGGTTCATCTCCCCGAGGAAAACCACGTCCACAGGGAGTGTTATATTAACCAGAAAATGATAGATTATACAATATGCTGCGCACACAGCTGTAGCCTTAGATCTTTCTAGGAAACTCCACGCACACAGCTGGGAGCCCTTCTCTCGATGTAGTCTCTTCCTCTTCAGAGATTACAATAGTTCAGACGTCGACTCCGACTGTCTGCAACTCAAGGATTAGCTTCACTGCTAACCAGCTCTAACTCCTGTTTTCTAGCAACACGGTAGAAAACAATCAACAAGATCGTAACAGAAGATGATCAACTCGATCAATCCTTCTTACATCTAGTATCTACTATCTTAGCTAGCTCACTCACAGGCTTAGCTAACTGACTCACTAATCCACCAACTTACTAACTAGCTAACTAACATCTACCCTTTACAATTATGCATATATATAGGTGGCCATGGCGGTCGTACCTTTACAAAACTGTGGGCCTTTCCCAGCAGTAATCCCCAAAAACCCTAACCACGCACATGGCTAGGTGTACTGTAGGCGACGCTTGCAGTCATGTCGCCGCTTCCTGCAGGCTCCATGATTTTCGGCGCAGCTTACGGGTATGGGCGCCTTGTCCTTCGCCTTTAATGCTTTGGTCCATTGCTCCTCCTTGGTCCAAGCAACCATAATTTCTGTATTCAGCCTTAATGAGGGTAGCTGAGCCCTCTACTCCATTGCTTCATTCATTGTGGTAGCTGGGCTTTCCACTCAGCTACCTTCATTCTCTTCTGATGTGTGCGCGAGCTCCGCGATTTCCGGTCCGTAATCTACGCTGAGATTATCCATCTGGCACCGTACTGCGCACCGTCTACTTCTGTTCCCAAAATTGGCGCTTATTCAAAATTTATCACTTTCTCTTCCATACTTGTGCTTTTTCCTCAAAATTCGCAGCTTTTACCATAGCTGCGGCCTTGGCTCCAACAGGCCCCTAACACTTACTTGTGGCTCGCCCTCGAGCCACTCGCACTAGCGCGTGGTCGCTTTACTTGCGCATCTACTTTTGCTTGGGTATCCACGAATTTTTTCTTCCACTGCGCAATAACGGATTCCAATTCATCGACACACTCCACAGCTGTCTGCACCGTTTCTGCAGTGGCTTCTTCTTTAGTTATGGCATCAATCACCTGTTGGGATTCAGCAATTTCTTTGATTTTTGCCTCGAATTGGCCAACGATGTCAGCATACTCATCCATAAATGGCTGAATGCTGTTGGTGAGCTTCTCATCTTCAGTTCTGAGCTTGTGCAGTTGCTGTTTCACTCTGTGCACTTCCACTCCTACGCTAGGACCTATTGTCCCCTACGCCAATATTCTAGGCGTTGCTTAGCTAGTGCGCCCGTCGCAGCAACAAGTTCTCCTGTCGCTACGGAAACGTAGCTTACCGATTTCTTCGACCCTTAACGATTATAATTCCCAATAAAGCTTTAAGAACTTACTCAACACACTCATAAAGATAATGCAAAATTCCTGTATTTGCTGTTAGCAGACTTAAAATAGGCAATCACTTCAATCACAACATCGCAACAACAAGAAAAATGAAGTCCACCTCCACGGGGAAAACCACGTCCACGGGAGTATCTTATATTAACCAGAAAATGATAGACTTATACAATATGCTGCGCACACAGCTGCAGCCTTAGATCTTTCCAGTAAACTCCACGCACACAGCTAGGAGCCCTTCTCTCGATCTATTCTCTTCCTCTTCAGAGATTACAATAGTTCAGACGTCGCCTCGGACTGTCTGCAACTCAAGGATTAGCTTCACTGCTAACCCGCTTACTGACTAGTTAGCTATCTGTCTAACCGACTCTCTATCTCACTAACTAACATCTACCCATTACAATTATTCATATATATAGGTGGCCATGGCGGTCACACCTTTACAAAACTGTGGGCCTTTCCCAGCAGTAATCCCCAAAAATCCTAACCACGCACATGGCTAGGTGTACTGTAGGCGCCGCTTGCAGTCATGTCGCCGCTTCCTGCAGGCTCCATGAATTCCGGCGCAGCTTACGGGTATGGGTGCCTCGTCCTTCGCCTTCAATGCTTTTTGGTCCGTTGCTCCTCCTTGATCCGAGCAACCATAACTTCTGTACTTAGCCTTAAATGAGGGTAGCTAAGCCCTCTACTCCATTGCTTCATTGATTAGGGTAGCTGGGCTTTCTATTCAGCCTTCATTCTCTTCTGACGTGCGCGCGAGCTCCGCGATTTCCGGTCCGTAATCTACGCTGAGATTATCCATCTGGCACCGTACTACGCATCGTCTTCTTCTGTCCCAAAATTGGCGCTTATTCAAAACTTATCACTTTCTCTTCCATACTTGTGCTTTTTCCTCAAAATTCGCAGCTTTTTCCCCTAGCTGCGGCCTTGGCTCCAACAGGCCCCTAACACTTACTTGTGGCTCGCCCTCGAGCCATTCGCACTAGCGTGTGGTCGCCTTACTTGCGCATCTGCTTTTTCTTGGGTCTGCGCGAATGCTTTCTTCCACTGCACAATAGCGGAGTCCAATTCATCAACACATTCCACAGCAGTCTGCACCGTTTCTGCAGTGGCTTCTTCTTTAGTGATAGCATCAATCACCTCTTGAGATTCAACAATCTCTTTGATTTTGGCCTCGACTCGACCCACGATATCAGCATACTCATCCATGAATGGCTGAATGCTGTTGGTGAGCTTCTCATCTTCAGTTCTAAGCTTGTGCAGTTGCTGTTGCATTCTACGCACTTCACTCATTTTCTTCATTTTTGGTAAGCCTGTTAAGGCCTTAGCTTCTTCAGTTAGAACAGTGAGGGACTGTTCTGCGGCTTGTACATGTTCCAAAAGACCAACTTTAAAAGGGAGCTTCTCAAGCTCCGTCCAAGCTTCCATAGCTTGGTTCATCAGGTTCTCAGCTTCCTGTATTCTGTCTTTCATCTGTGTGGAAGCTCTGCTCAGCGCGTCAAATTGTTCCTGCGCATCATCTGTAAACTGCGCGGCAACACGAGCTTCTAGCTCAGCGATTTGGGTTCTATGGCCCTCAGCCATAGCAACTATTTCATGCTCCAGGGTTTTCACCCTTCCTCCAATAATTTGAACTTTCTCAACCAGAGGGAGGTCTGGTTGAATCTCGCAAGCCGGCAATTCCTGGGCAATCTCATTCACTGCGTTTCTTATGCCAATGTCTTGCGCTTCATAAAGTGCAAGTTTCTCGGAGATATTCTTATGGCTTGCCTTCAGCTCTATCTCCTGCGATTGCAGTCGCTGATTTTCCTGGAAGGTAGAGAGCTCTCTAGCTCTCAACTCCAGAGAAACTTTCTCATGCACTAGCTGTAGAGTTTCTATAGGAATTGAAGACAAATTTATTTCAACGGGCCCAACTGCGCTTACCTGTAGTGCAGCTAGCGGATCTGGAAGTGTCATGCTCGTAGGCGGGATATGCACGACAGTATGCCTTTCTATGAGTTCTTCAACTCGCTCGGTACTTGGAATTTCTTGTGGCGCCTACGAAGTAGATGCTGGCGCATGAGTCTGCGCAATCCTTCCTGCGAGACCCTTTATTTCCACAAATTGCAGGTCTAGAGCACTTCTGATGTGAGCGTGCGTGTTCCGCAGCTCGCGAAATTGCTCTTTCAAATACTGGTCGATCCCCGAGGGAATGGCCTCAGAGGAATGCGACACCTTTTGTTTCTTGGTTGCTGGCTCTGTCGAGCCTTCATCACTTCTTTGCTCAGGGGCTTCCTTGCCCTTAGCCTTCTCTTGCGCAGCGGCGGGTGGCATCGCAGATGCGATGTCGGCGGCTTCTCTCCATTCGTCCGACCAGGACTTGATAGTTTCTTCGACATCTTCTGTGGTCATCCTGTAAAGGCCTATGACCCATTCTTCTTGAATGCCGCAGGGACGGAGGTAAAGTTGATGTAAGTCGGCAGTAAAAGCCAACTTTCCTTCATATATCCTCACTCAGCCTTGGCATTTCCTGAATGGTATTTCTGAGGAGATAGTAGTATTCACAAAATACAGCGCGGTTCATCTTGCGCTTCGCGGGATTAGGGGATTCCCAAAGGTTTACATAGCGAATTCCAGCAGGTTCTCCTGCGCGGCGCGGAAGGAACTGATTGTTCGGGGGCTCCTTCCACCCGACGAGAGCACATAAAATTAAAAGCCAAGAAAAATGGAACGACTGACCGGGGTTATCTTGGACGTTCCGGCAGTCTTCCAAAAAAGAATTGAGGAGGAAGAGGCACCAGTTGTACTGCTCTCCCTCCGCAGCTGCGATGGCAAGTTCCACAACAGCTCCAGTAACTTCCTTCGGTCTGCACTTCGTGAGAAGTCTGCCTGCGAGCAAACTTCCTGTAAATCTAAGTGCTTCGTCTTCTACTATTGTGAGGTCATAAGCCCGACCTCCTCTTGTAAGGTTATATTTTTGGACCAGCTTTGCAGCCAGTTTTCTATCCTTCTCCTTTCCCATAAAATGGATATTGGGATCCTTACCAACCTTAGACAGGCCAGTAATGCGATGAATCAAATTGACATTTAAATCGATTGGCCTCCCCAGCCAAAGGTAACCTCCATGAACGCAGGATAGCAGTGTCTTGACGACTGCGTTCACCTCATTGCTACGCCTGAAATGTGGTAGCTTTAGCAGATTCAGGAGTCCAGGGCGCTCCAGATTTGCTGCAAATTCCTTCGGGATGAATTCGTCAACCTGTCTGGTGGGGTTATGCACTACCGTCAGATATCGGTCTAGCTGGAGCTGAGGATATGTCTTATAGTCTGCCAGGTTGAAATCAGAGAACTTGACCAGTGGAAGGTGTCCGAGCAGGGACCCTTCTATTCGCACGTTAACCGGTAGTGGTGGTAACAAAAGCGGGTACTTTGCATTCTTCGGAATATGCACCTCTGGTGCATCGTCTGGATGCGGTGGAATATAATTCACCATAGTGGCCAACGGCTCTGGAACGGGCTCTTCGGGCTGTGGCTGAGATGCTCGTGTGGCCGGAGATTGTCTGGGATCTTGATAACCAGGATGTACATAAGTCGAAGCCGTCACGGGGGTAGTCATGCCGAAATCTAGGCCTCGGCGCAGGAATTGACGAACAACTTCTTCAGTCGATAGGTTCTCCGTCGTGAACGGGTATGGTAACAAGAACGTGGACAGAAACAGCGGACTGGCGTGGGATATGAACACTAACAACAAAGGAAACACTCTGCACGACTCGGCTCTGAAAACAATGGCTTAGATTCTGAAACAAGACTGCAGCTCGAGAAAAGTAACCCAAAATTATACAAGTGTGGAGTATTTATAGCTAAGGCGATAGTAAATGCGGGCAAGTGGGGCTACTAGCTATAGGCGGCTATGCATGAGTTGACAACGCTACGATCCCCCTCGCCTCTGCGGTGCATTTACTGTGATGGACGGGCTCTGACAGGCTTCCGGGAGAAGCTAAAACTTTCCGGTACATGAGTTAAATGCAAATCTTACGGAGATCAAGTCGAATCTGTCAGAGCGGCTACACTTAAATGGCGGGTTTATCCTTCATTTATTCAGACGCGGCTACATAACTGCTGTAATTCAAATTTTTCGGTGGGTCATTTCAACTTAGGAAACTGTGCCTATAGGGGTCCACAACAAGAATTCTTCAAGCGGCAAATTGACACAGGGAACTTCGCAAGAGCGACAGTTCAACAGTCCAGGGAAAACTTCGCAAGAGCGCAAAGATAAGCTCGCTCTCCCAAACTTTATAGACATGCGCGGATGTTTCATGGAACTGCGCGGGAAGCCAGAGACTGAAGGTCTCGCGACTTTCGTGTAGACTGGATGCGATGCCTCTTTCAACTACACTAGGCATCTGCATATCTTTGAGTCGCTATTTTAAGTCGACAGGGCGGAGTGGCCGTCGCGGTAAAGTTTAAGCCGACTCCCGTTGATCTTTGTAGGCAGTACTTCTCCATTCAGCGTCGCAAGTTGAACTGCTCCTCCTTCTGTTATTTTTATCACCTGAAAAGGGCCTAACCAATGTACACAAAACTTGCCTGGAAACTTGGTGAATTTACTATCATAGAGGAGTACCAAGTCTCGTTCCCGAAAGATTTTATTCTTAATATGCCTGTCATGCCAAGCTTTCTGTCTTGCCTTCTGTACCTGTTGATGGAATCCGCCTAAGAGTCTGTCTTCTTCTAAGGCAAGCAGTTGTGAGAGTCTTGCGCTCATAGTATCAGGATCTGTCATTTCTGTAATTTGCGCAATTCTGAGACTGGGAATAATGTATTCCATTGGCATAACTGCTTCTTGTCCATACACCAAACTGAAAGGTGTGTGGCCTGTTAATTTCTTGCAGGTAGTTCTGTAATCCCATAATACAGCGGTGACTATAAGGTCCCAATCATCTCTTTGTTGATTACAGATCTTCGTAAGGGCATTCTCAAGAATTTTATTGAATGCCTCCACCGTGCCATTAGCTTGAGGGTGGTAGGGTGTACTCTTATGGTGACTAATTTGAAATTCTTCAGTAAGGGCCTCTATAGTCTCATTGAGGAAATGTGTACCCTAATCGCTCATTAGAATCAGTGGACATCCAAATCTAGTGATAATATTCTCAAAAATGAACTGCGCGGCCGTGGCAGCGTCGCAATTCTTCACTGGCTTAGCCTCAGCCCATATGGTGAGGTATTCAGTAGCTTTAATGATATATCTTACGCTGGTTCTTTTTCCTGGTGGGTTGATAGGACCTACAAAATCAATGGCCCATTTATCAAAAGCGCGCAGTGTTATTTGAGGTCTTAGCGGCATCTCATCTCTTCTTGAAGGTTTTCCTGTTCGCTGGCACACATCGCAACATCTGCAGAATTCCTTAGTATCCTTATGCAATGTTGGCCACCAAAGACCTGCAGCTAAGATCTTCTGAGTAGTCGACTTTCCTGCGAAATGGCCTCCTACGGTACCTGAGTGCGCTTGTGCGATGATAGAGTTCTTTTCATGCGATAGGATACATCTGCGCAGGACTTCATCGGGGCCCAGCTTATAAAGCTGGCCTGCTATCAAAGTGAAGTCTGCGGCTTTGACGACAAGTTGTTTCTTCTGCTGGGTTGTAAACTCAACTGGCGCTTGTCCAGTAGTGAGAAAATCAAGGATATCAGCATAATATTCATCTGCTGCTTGAACAAAAAATAGCTGTGCATCAGGCAGATTGTCCTCCAGATTTGTAGGTTCTTCTCCTGACTCAATCCTAGATAAGTGGTCAGGTCCTGCATTCAATCTACCTGGCTTTACAATTACCTCAAAATCATATTCTTGAAAGAGGAGTAGCCATCTGCAAATTCTTCCCCCTAACACTGGCTTATTGACCAAGTATTTCAAAGCAGAATGGTCAGTATACATTTTAAAATGTGCGCCCAGTAAGTAGTGTCTGAACTTCTGTAGGGCGTACACCATAGCTAGTCCTTCTCTCTCTGTAGTAGTGTAGTTCTTCTCAGCTGTGGACAACTTCCGGCTAGAGTAAGCAATGGGGTGATCGATACCTCCTTTTCCTGGTTGTGTAAGTACGATCCCCAATGCTATGGAAGAAGCATCGACATGAACATGAAAGGGTTTATTCCAGTCTGGGAAAACTAGAATTGGGGCAGTGATCATCTTGTCTTTAAGTGTGTCCAAGCTCTGTTGGCATTCTTCTGTCCATTGGAATTTCGAATCCTTTTTCAGCAATCTTTCCATAGGTGCTGTGATCTTGGCATAACCTTTGCTAAATTTTCTGTAGTATCCAGTATGTCCCAATGTAGTGCGCAATTGTTTGACTGAGTTGGGCGCAGGTAAATTAGCAATGATGGAAACCTTCGCAGGATCCATCAGGAGTCCTTGTCTGCATACAATATGACCCAACAAAATAACAAAAGGAGCACAGAAGATACATTTTTTCAAGTTAAGGGAAATCTGATGCTGTCTACATTTTTCTAACATCATTCGCAGGTTCCCCATATGGTTCTTTAATAAGCCAAATACAGTCCAATCATCAAAATAGACTTCTAAAAACTTATGGATGAATTCTTTAAAAACAGCAACAACGACTCTAGAGAAGATAGCAGGAGCGTTTTTAAGACCAAAGGGCATTACCGTGTACTGGAATGAGCCGCATTCAGTCGCAAAAGTAGTCTTATGGCGGTCGTCTGGATGAATTCTGATCTGATGGTATCCCGAAAATCCATCAGTGAAGGAATAAGCCTCTTGTCCTCCAACATTATCAAGCACTTCATCAGTAAAGGGAGTAGGAAATGGATCATGCGCTGATGCGTCATTGAGTTTGCGCAAGTCCACGCAAATTCTTATTTCACCTTTTGTCTTCTTCTCTTGTACAACTGTAATATCCCTTTTTCAAATTTTATTAAAATGCCAATTTTTCAACTTTTTCCCCAATTTCGACCTTTGACTAGTTTAACTGTTTTGACCTCCAAATCATCCCAAATGCTCCCAAATCTTCTGTATGAGTGTATTAATAGTATTTAGACTTGAATATCAGGTTCAGGGATGTTTTATGGACCTCCAAATACTGCTGCAAACTTGATTTGTATTCTGATCAATATAGGTAATTTTGGCTAGTAATTTGTGCATCAAATCCCCCCCGGGTAACACTGAAAATGGCCTTCCAAATGCCTCCAAACTCCCCCAAATTTATGAACAGAGGTATATAATGTGTTAAGTATGTTATTGAGGTCTCATATGCACCATTAATTGATTTTTACTACTGTTATAACTCTCTCACATTCAACAGCAAAAACCCCCAATTCGACCCTTGGGGAAATGGCACTATTTCATCTCCCAATACAACTAAACTGAGTAAAAATGCTTCAAATGCTCAAGTACAGTACATGAAACTTGTAGAAGACATCCATGGAATTATATTGATCACAAATATATCAGAGAATCATCCATCCATTCGAAATAATCAACATTATAGTGTCATACATCAATGCATTGGGGAAATGGACATTGTTTGCTCATTAATCAATAGTTTTGCATACAACCAGTGGGTATTTCGACCTGAGACTTTCTGAATATGAATAAAAGAGGATATGAATCTATTACAATCATAAATATATAATGAGAATCTCTCTCAAGAAGCACAAGTGCTCACCAAAAACGCCCTCCCTCAAGGAGCATGAATATGCCTTCAAAACTGGAAACGGTGGAGAGAAAGTGCTGCACTAAACCAAACCATGAAACTTCCTGTAGCTGATACCTGCAAATACAAACTCCATTAAAGAACCATGAAATACCTGAGTGGCCTCTCCAAACACCAACTTGGATGGGAATCTTTCACCCTCGAAATTGGCTAAGGCAATAAACTAGTCATCCACTAGCTCTCTCTTCACAAATGCAATTTTTCTCAAATCATCAAAAGCCATTCTCATACTTGATTTCTACATTTTATAACCAACATTAGCCTTCAAGGGGTCGAAATCCTCTCAATAGATTCAATAATTTTCCATTTAGGAAATATTCCTCATTTGCCACTTGTCTCCTAGTTCCAACCTTCCATCTTCTCCCAAATTCGAATTTGAGTCTCTTTGGATTCCTCCAACTCCATGAGTGCCTTCCTTGAGCCTATTTTTGGGGCTGACATGTCATAATGGTCAGGTGTAAGAATTCAGGTCTGAATTTTGTCATAAATGTCATAGATGCTTCATTATTGTTGTCATAAAACTAGGGAATCTAGCCCAAGTGTCCACTAGTCTCCAATTTGACTCTTCCTCTCCCATGGAGGTTACTATTCCATCCCATTTCGACCTAAGATGCTCAATGCCATGTGTTATGACTTACCAACTCACCCAAGAGTGTTCACCTTCCCATGAATTCGAATTGGCAAGAGAGAGCTGCCATGTGTCATTGAAAAATCAAGCTAGTGTGGGTCCCACCACCTCCATATGTCTCCAAAACCACTTGCCACCTAGAATTTCTCTTGAATTTATTTATTCATCATATTTATTAAATACTTGAACCCTTCTAATGTCTAAATATCATTTATTAGCTTCCTTATTACCATCCCACATGTTCCCATCCAACCTAGGAAACTAGTAGGATTGATGGGATTGTCTTACTATGCACTTATTTGAATGGGGACATTACAACAACCATAGGGCTAATCCAATCGCTTTCTTCTACTGGCTCAATAATACCTGCTGCGAGCATCTTGTCAATTTCTTCTTTGACTTTTTCTTTATAGTGCGGGTTCAACCTGTATGGGCGCTGCTTTACTGGCTTGGCATCTGGTTTCAATGGTATGCGCATCACTCCTAAGTCTCCTAGGATGCCTTTCATTTCTATGAACTTGGTAGGAAAGATATCCTGGTAGTCACGTAATAAATCTGAAATATGCGCAACAGTTTCATCATCCCAATAGTCTCCTATTGAAGCAAACTTGGGTTCGGCTTCTGTACCAATGTTAACCTTTTTGAGCTTGATGTGTTCTGTAATGGCAGGGGTATCCAGATGAGGACCTTCAACATTGCGCGTCCCTTCTGATTCTGGAATATTGATGTTGCGAGGATCATCCTCCTCTTCTCCAGTGGTGAAATTATAGCATTCCAGGGCATGTTCTATCTGCACAGCCCAATCTGGTTGGGAATATTCTGTTAATAGACATGGTTCAAATACCTTCTTTTTAATACACTTTAGAGCTTGATCAATACTGGGATGCTCTGACTCAAAGCTGAAGGTAAGTTGCAAACTTTCTATCATAAGAGGCCAAGTAAGAGTGCCTCTGCGCAATTCTGTTTCAGTGTACCAGTTCCTTGGAACTGTGTCCAATGTGTGGATGAATAGGTGAACCCACTCATCGTCCGGAATATCCGACCATTGCTGAATGCATGCTTCAATGTGTGACCTGGGGTCACTCTGTCCCTCATATTTGCGCGACACTTCTGCTGTAGTGTCCTGGAATCTGCGTAGTATCAGTCTGCGACAGTCTTGCCATGTATGAATATTCTCTTTATGCGCACCCCACCATCTTGCGGGTGTGGCGCGTAGTGATACATCTAATGCCTGTATGCGCTGCTGCTCTGGAAGCTGTTGTTCATATGCCTGTATGAATTCACTTACGCTAGTTAAACCATCAAAAATTGGAGTGTCAGTCAATTCTGTACCAATCCATCGAATGGATTTAGTCATCATAGCGCAACGTCTTGTAGAAACCTCATGTAAGCGATTGTGCCAGTTTTCCAATCCTGCATCGGAGTCTGATGTGCATGAACTATCGCATCGCCAGCTGATATGGCCATCTGCTGTAGGATTAACATAGTCACTCTGACTAGCAGTCATCTGATACAAACTTTCCATTTGGCGCGCTTCTTCTTCTGCCCGAATGGGTTCTATATACCTTGGTCCTTGAATAGGATCAAGCAGTGCAATGACCCTAATCTGGTCATCCTCGAAGGTCATCTGTCTTTTCTTCAAATTGATGACAGCCAAATTATCAAATGCCCAGTCTATACCTAAAAGTGCTGGGTAAGGTCTACTATCATCCAGGATTTTGATTACTTCAAAGTCTGCAGAACTTCTTACTCCCTCAATATCAATAGGTACATTGGGTAATCTGCCCAATGGAGAGACTCGTTGCTGGTTCGCGAGTCTTAGCTGGATAGGGGATCTTGTAAGTTGAGGACTTCCCATCTGTTCCCATGTCTGCATGGTGAGAACATTAACTTCTGAGCCCAAATCTAGAATGACTTCGTCCATTTCAAATGCTCCAATCTGCGCTGTGAGCCTCATCTCTTTTCCAGTTCTAATGTGACTCCCAATCTGGTGAACAACACGCTGCGGCGTGTTGGTCGAAGCAGATTGTTGACATTTATCCAATAGGTGTTGAAGTTCCATAGTTGCTTTTTCATTGCGCAACAACTTTAAGCAGTTCCTTAGAAAATTATGGACAGTACCTAGTGCATCTTCTTCATCGGGCCTTCTGGATGTAGTGGCCTGTTCTTGTACCAGGTTGTCTTGTCTTAGCACTTGCGATCTAATATCATTATGCGGGGTTGCGACAGAACTTGAAGCTCTGGGATCTGAGAAATATTCTTGGGCTTGCTTGAATGCTTCTTTTTGCTTCTGCAGATTAAGTGGGGCTGGTTTAATATTAGCGCGGCGCACCCATTGCGTTGCTTGCTTTCCAGTTCCCGACTCTGGCGCACCAGTGGTTGTTCCACTGCGCGTCACAATATTAACTGTACGGTCTGGTTCCATTTTTTCTGCTCCAGTCAATTGAATATTCTGGTTGACCTGTGGCATCTTTGCTTGCATTTTAGTCAGCAATTGAGGGCATTCTTCAATGATATGATCATAAGATTTACAATATCTGCAAAGGGTTGTAGGGTTTTGGCAATCTCTTGCAAAATGACCTTGTGCTCCACAATTATAACAAGTGATCTGGCCTCGTCCGCGGCCAAAATTTGTTGTACGTCCGCGGCCTCTGTAATTTTCTGTTCGGCCGTCACGAGTTTGGTCATACTGTGGACCTGCTACGGGTCCTTGTGCTTCTGATTGTACTCGATAAACATCATGTTTCCTTTCCATCATAAGGTCATATGCTCTGCAATTGTTTTCATCATGGCCTACTGATTTACAGAAATTACAATATAGATTCTTTGAAGTTTGTACATATTTCTGAAGTAAGTGACATTCTTGTGGTCTATGACCTCTAGTTCTACAGATTTCACACCAAGATCCTTGTGGTTGTGGTAAAGGATTAGGTGCTCCAGTTGCAATATATTCTATGAAAATGGGACAGTGATCCTTTGAATGACCTTGCGCTTTACATTTTGTACACCATATTTCTTCCTTAACATCCTTGCCTTTCTTAGTATCGTGCACTTGCAATGTTAAGTTTGCTAACTGGTTCTGCAACTGCGCAACATCGTTGCTTGTTCCAGCAATTGGTGAAGCTTCTAGTTTCATAGCCATCTCTAGAGCTTGTTCCTGAGTAGTGAGATTCTGTTGCATAAGAGGAAGTCTAATGTGTGGAAGCAGCGCAGCAATGAACCATTCCTTATGCTACTGTGGTGCAAACTCAAAGCTTACTTGATCTATCAGGGCTTTGAACTTTTGATCAAAGTCCCATACTGACTCTGTAGGTAATTGTTTGATGTCTTTGAGCTCTGTTATACACTATGATTCTGATTTAGGTTTCTTAAATTCTCTAATCATGGCATTTCTTACATCAGCAAGCGTTCTATTCTGTGCTGCTGAGTATTTCATGAACCAAGTTAAGGCTCTTTCTCTTAGTGTGGTTGCTAACTGAACCAATTTAACAGCATCGTCATTAATTTGCTTAATTGTCCAAATGGCTTCACATAGGAACCAGTGTTGCTCAGGGTCTTCTATCCCTGTTCCTCTAAAAGTTGGTAGTTTCATATCATCACCCATCTTTCTTGTGCGAGTTTGAGATGTAGGTGCTGTAGCAGTTCTTCTGGGTTGGTTGAACAAAGGTGGTACAGAGGTACTAGAAGTACCGTGTGGGCTACTAGAAGGTGTTTCTGCGGGATTATACTGAGCTTTGTCCGGCTTTTGTGGTGTAAAAGGGTGATAAGGGATATGAACGCTCCCTTGTCTTTCTATGTGGCTTGCTCTGGGAACTTGACTGTCTTCTGGGCTTGACTCAAAAGAATGGTGGTCAAGGCCTACTTTATACCATTTTCCACTACGAGTGCAACCAATAACTTCAGGGTCACTATCAGAGTCTACGGACATTACTTGTCTATGCTATGCATCTGAAGCTATACATAGTTTTGCTTTTTCATACAGAAGCATCTTAATCGATAAGTTCAAAGAATTCAGGAACTTACCTCTATGTGCTTGAAAGAAACTCCTCTCAGCTTCACTGAAACTCTTTCTTGTATCTACTGCAAACTCAGTGATGAAACCTTCCAGCAGACTATTCAACCAAAAGTCTACTGCGCGGGACACAGAATTGTCTACCCGCTTTAAAATACTGACTAGCTCAGGCGTCCAAGCGACTGGTCGATCAATATGAACAGTGGGTCTAGTATGTGCTAACTTGGCTATCCAAGCATGTAACTCAAGTGCAAATGTGACAAAGAAAATTTCGTGAAGGTCAGTATAGATATACTTCTGCAACCATTCTTCTGGCTGGAGTCTAAATTTTTTATTTTCTCGTTCAGCGAACTCTTTAGCCTTTGAATCGAACCACTCCTGAATTTCTGTAGCTGTGGGATTCCAGTAACGCATTTGTTAACTGAGCAAGTCTCAAGGAAACAGAACCACTTGTTGGCTCAACAACAGGGTTCAAAGCAACGGAACCATTTGTTGGCTCCCTCTTTCTCTTGATTTCGCCTCAATCTCGTGTGTCGCTGAAATAACAAGTCTCATTCACGCGGCAACGGAACCATTTGTTGGCTGCTTTTTGGACAGACCCGGGTTTTAATGAATCGCAGCAACAAAACCCCTTGGCGCACTGGCCCTCTCGGCAACGAGCTGCGCGACAGCTCGAGGTCTCACCCGAAGTGGCTATGGGGGGCCTAAGGAATCAGGTTTCCTTAACCCGGGCGACGCAGAGACTGTTCCTTCCTCCTTGACGATTCCTCTAAGGGGACTGTCTGACCCTTCCAAACTTTTGAGCGCAACAGCGCTCAGGCTTCTGCTGGCGGCTGAGCTGCGCGGTACTTCCACTCCTGCGCTAGGACCTATTGTCCCCTGCGCCAATATTCTAGGCGTTGCTTAGCTAGTGCGCCCGTCGCAGCAACAAGTTCTCCTGTCGCTACGGCAACGTAGCTTACCGATTTCTTCGACCCTTAACGATTATAATTCCCAAGAAAGCTTTAAGAACTTACTCAACACACTCATAAAGATAATGCAACATTCCTGTATTTGCTGTTAGCAGACTTAAAACAGGCAATCACTTCAATCACAACATCGCAACAACAAGAAATATGAAGTCCACCTCCACGGGGAAAACCACGTCCACGGGAGTATCTTATATTAACCAGAAAATGATAGACTTATACAATATGCTGCGCACACAGCTGCAGCCTTAGATCTTTCCAGGAAACTCCACGCACACAGCTGGGAGCCCTTCTCTCGATCTATTCTCTTCCTCTTCAGAGATTACAATAGTTCAGATGTCGCCTCGGACTGTCTGCAACTCAAGGATTAGCTTCACTGCTAACCCGCTTACTGACTAGTTAGCTATCTGTCTAACCGACTCTCTATCTCACTAACTAACATCTACCCATTACAATTATTCATATATATAGGTGGCCATGGCGGTCACACCTTTACAAAACTGTGGGCCTTTCCCAGCAGTAATCCCCAAAAACCCTAACCACGCACATGGCTAGGTGTACTGTAGGCGCCGCTTGTAGTCATGTCGCCGCTTCCTGCAGGCTCCATGAATTCCGGCGCAGCTTACGGGTATGGGTGCCTCGTCCTTCGCCTTCAATGCTTTTTGGTCCGTTGCTCCTCCTTGATCCGAGCAACCATAACTTCTGTACTTAGCCTTAAATGAGGGTAGCTGAGCCCTCTACTCCATTGCTTCATTGATTAGGGTAGCTGGGCTTTCTATTCAGCCTTCATTCTCTTCTGACGTGCGCGCGAGCTCCGCGATTTCCGGTTCGTAATCTATGCTGAGATTATCCATCTGGCACCGTACTACGCACCGTCTTCTTCTGTCCCAAAATTGGCGCTTATTCAAAACTTAGCACTTTCTCTTCCATACTTGTGCTTTTTCCTCAAAATTCGCAGCTTTTTCCCCTAGCTGCAGGCTTGGCTCCAACAACTCATTTTCTTCATTTTTGCTAAGCCTGCTAAGGCCTTAGCTTCTTCAGTCAGAACAGTGAGGGACTGTTCTGCGGCTTGCACCTGTTCCAAAAGACGAACTTTAAAAGGGAGCTTCTCAAGCTCAGTCCAAGCTTCCATAGCTTGGCTCATCAGGTTCTCGGCTTCCTGTATTTTGTCTTTCATTTGTGTGGAAGCTTTGCTCAGCGCTTCAAATTGTTCCTGCGCATCATCTGTAAACTACGCAGCAACACGAGCTTCCAGCTCGGCAATCTGGGTTTTATGGCCCTCAGCCATAGCAACTATTTCGTGCTCCAGGGTTTTCACCCTTCCTCCAATAATTTGAACTTTCTGAACCAGAGGGAGGTCTAGTTGAATCTCGCAAGCCGGCAACTCCTGGGCAATCTCATCCACTGCGTTTCTGATGCCGATGTCTTGCGCCTCATAAAGTGTGAGTTTCTCGGAGATATTCTTATGGCTTGCCTTCATCTCTATCTCCTGCGATTGCAGTCGTTGATTTTCCTGGAATGTAGAGAGCTCTCTAGCTCTCAACTCAAGAGAAACTTTCTCATGTACTAGCTGTAGAGTCTCTATAGGAATTAGAGACAAATTTATTTCAACGGGCCCAACTGCGCTTACCTGTAGTGCAGCTAGCGGATCTGGGAGTGTCATGCTGGTAGGCGGAATATGCACGACAGTATGCCTTTCTACAAGTTCTTCAACTCGCTCGGTACTTGGAATTACTTGTGGCGCCTGTGAAGTAGATGTTGGCGCATGGGTCTGCGCAATCCTTCCTGCGAGGCCCTTTAATTCCACAAACTGCAGATCTAGAGCACTTCTGATGTGAGCGTGCGTGGTGCGCAGCTCGTGAAATTGCTCTTTCAAATACTGGTCGATCCCCGAGGGAATGGCCTCAGAGGGATGCGACACCTTTTGTTTCTTGGTTGCCGGCTCTATCGAGCCTTCATCACTTCTTTGCTCGGGGGCTTCCTTGCCCTTATCCTTCTCTTGCGCAGCGGCGGGTGGCATCGCGGATGCGATGTCGGCGGCTTCCCTCCATTCATCCGACCAAGACTTGATAGTTTCTTCGACATCTTCGCTGGTCATCCTGTAAAGGCCTACGACCCATTCCTCTTGAATGCCACAGGGACGGAGGTAAAGTTGATGTAAGTCGGCAGTAAAGGCCAACTTTCCGTCATATATTCTCGCTGTCTCCTCACTCAGCCTTGGCATTTCCTGAATGGTGTCTCTGAGGAGATAGTAGTATTCACAAAATACAGCGCGGTTCATCTTGCGCTTTGCGGGATTAGGAGACTCCCAAAGGTTAACATAGCGGATTCCGGCAGGTTCTCCTGCGCAGCGCGGGAGGAACTGAGTGTTCGGGGGCTCCTTCCACCCGACGAGAGTACATAAAATTAAAATCCAAGAAAAATGGAACAACTGACCGGGGTTATCTTGGACGTTCCGGCAGTCTTCCAAAAAAGAATTGAGGAGGAAGAGGGACCAGTTGTACTGTTCTCCCTCCACAGCTGCGATGGCGAGTTCCACGACAGCTCCAGTAACTTCCTTCGGTCTGCACTTTGTGAGAAGTCTGCCTGCGAGCAGACTTCCTGTAAATCTAAGTGCTTCGTCTTCTACTATAGTGAGGTCATAAGCCCGACCTCCTCTTGTAAGGTTGTATTTCTGCACCAGCTGTGCAGCCAATTTTCTATCCTTGTCTTTTCCCACAAAATGAATATTGGGATCTTTACCAACCTTAGATAGGCCGGTAATACGGTGGATCAAATCGACATTTAAATCGATTGGCCTCCCCAGCCAAAGGTAACCTCCATGAACGCATGATAGCAGTGTATTAACAACTGCGTTCACTTCATTGCTACGCCCGAAATGCGGTAGCTTTAACAGGTTCAGGAGTCCAGGGCGCTCAAGATTTGCTGCAAATCCCTTCGGGATGAATTCGTCAACCTTTCTGGTGGGATTATGCACTACCGTCAGATATCGGTCTAGCGCGAACTGAGGATATGTTTTATAGTCTCCCAGGTTGAAATCAGAGAACTTGACCAGTGGAAGGTTTCCGAGCAAGGACCCTTCTATTCGCACGCCAGCCGGTAGTGGAGGTAATGGAAGCGGATACTTTGCATTCTTCGGAATATGCACCTCTGGTGCATCGTCTGGACGCGACGGAATATAATTCACCATAGTGGCCAACGGCTCTGGAACGGGCTCTTCTGGCTGTGGCTGAGACGCTCTTGTGGCTGAAGATTGTCTGGGATCATGATAACCAGGGTGTACATAAGTCGAGGCCGTCACGGGGGTAGTCATTCCGAAATCTAGGCCTCGGCGTAGGAATTGGCGAACAACTTCTTCAGTCGACAGGTTCTCCGTCGTGAACGGGTATAGATAACAAGAACGTGGACAGGAACAGCGGAACAGCGTGGGATATGGACGCTGACAACAAAGGAAGCACTCTGCATAACTCGGCTCTGAAAACAATGGCTTAGATTCTCAAACAAGACTTATACGGCTCGAGAAAAGTAACCCGAAAATATACAAGTGTGGGGTATTTATAGCCAAAGGTGATAGTAAATGCGGGCAAGTGGGGTTAGTAGCTATAGGTGGCTATACATGAGTTGACAACCCTTCTATCCCCTTCACGTTTGCGGTGCATTTATTGTGATGGACGGGCTCTGACAGGCTTCCGGGAGAGGCTAACGCTTTCAGCGCATGATTTAAATTCAAATCTTACGGAGATCAAGCCAAATCTGTCAGAGTGGCTATACTTAAATGGCGGGCTTATCCTTCATTTATTCTCAGACGCGGCTACATAACTGCGGTAATTCAAATTTTTCGGCGGGTCATTTCAGCTTAGGAAACTGTGCATATAGAGGGGTCCACAACAAGAACTTCTTCAAGCGGCAAATTATCAAAGGGAACTACGCAAGAGCGACGGTTCAATGGTCCGGGGAGAACCTCGCAAGAGCGCAAATATAAGCTCGCTCAATCCCAAATTTTTATTCGATATGCACGGATGTTTCTAGGAACTGCGCGGGAAGCCGGAGACTGAGTGTCTCGCAACTTCCGTGTAGACTGATAATGTGATGCCTCTTTCAACTACACTGGACATCTTCATTTCTTTGAGAATCTATTTAAGTCGACAGGGCGGGGTGGTCGTCGCGGTAAAGCTTGAGCCGACTCCCATTGATCTTTGTAGGCAATACTTCTCCATTCAACTTCGCAAGCTGAACTGCTCCTCCTTCTGTTATTTTTATCACCTGAAAAGGGCCTAACCAGTGTACACGAAACTTGCCTGGAAACTTGATGAATTTACTATCATAGAGGAGTACCAAGTCTCGTTCCTGAAAGACTTTATTCTTAATATGCCTGTCATGCCAATCTTTCGGTCTTGCCTTCTGTACCTGTTGATGGAATCCGGCTAAGAGTCTATCTTCCTCTAAGGCAAGCAATTGTGAAAGTCTTTCACTCATGGTATCCGTATCTGTCATTTCTGTAATTTGCGCAATTCTGAGACTGGGAATAATGTATTCCATAGGCATAACTGCTTCTTGTCCATACACCAAACTGAAAGGTGTGTGGCTTGTTAATTTCTTGCATGTGGTTCTGTAAGCCCATAATACAGCTGTAACTCTAAGGTCCCAATCATCTCTTTGTTGATTACAGATCTTCGTCAGGGCATTCTCAAGAATTTTATTGAATGCCTCCACCGTGCCATTAGCTTGAGGGTGGTAGGGTGTACTCTTATGGTGACTAATTTGGAATTCCTCAGTAAGGGATTCTATAGTCTCATTGAGGAAATGTGTACCCTAATCACTCATTAGAATCAATGGGCATCCAAACCTAGTGATAATGTTCTAAAAAATGAACTGCGCGGCAGTGGCAGCGTCGCAATTCTTAACTGGCTTAGCCTCAGCCCATCGGGTGAGGTATTCAGTAGCTGTAATGATGTATCTTGCGCAGGTTCTCTTTCCTGGTGGGTTGATAGGGCCTACAAAATCAATGGCCCATTTATCAAAAGCACGCAGTGTTATCTGAGGTCTTAGCGGCATCTCATCTCTTCTTGAAGGTTTTCCTATTCGTTGGCACACATCGCAACATTTGCAGAATTCCTTAGTATCCTTATGCAATGTTGGCCACCAAAGACCTGCGGCTAAGATCTTCTGAGCAGTCGGCTTTCCTGCGCAATGGCCTCCTGCGGTGCCTGAGTGCGCTTCTGCGATGATAGAGTTCTTTTCATGCGGTAAAATACATCTGTGCAAGACTTCATCGGGGCCCAACTTATAGAGCTGGCCGGCTATCAAAGTGAAGTCTGCGGCTTTGACGACAAGTTGTTTCTTCTGCTGGATTGTAAACTCAACTGGCGCTTGTCCGGTGGTGAGAAACTCAAGGATATCAGAATAATATTCATCTGCTGCTTGAACAAAAAATAGCTGTGCATCAGGCAGATTGTCCTCCATATTTGTAGGTTCTTCTCCTGACTCGATCCTAGATAAGTGGTCAGGTCCTGCATTCAATCTACCTGGCTTTACAATAACCTCAAAATCATATTCTTGAAAGAGCAGTAGCCATCTGCAAATTCTTCCCCCTAACACTGGCTTATTGACCAAGTATTTCAAAGCAGAATGGTCAGTATACATTTTAAAATGTGTGCCCAGTAAGTAGTGTCTGAACTTCTGTAGGGCGTACACCATAGCTAGTCCTTCTCTTTCTGTAGTAGTGTAGTTATTCTCGGCTGTGGACAGCTTCCGGCTAGAGTAAGCAATGGGGTGATCGATACCTCCTTCTCCCGGTTGTGTAAGTACGACCCCCAATGCTATGGAAGGAGCATCGACATGAACATGAAAGGGTTTATTCCACTCTGGGAAAACTAGAATTGGCGCACTGATCATCTTGTCTTTCAGTGTGTCCAAGCTCTGTTGGCATTCTTCTGTCCATTGGAATTTCGAGTCCTTTTTCAGCAATCTTTCCATAGGTGCTGTGATCTTTGCATAACCTTTGATAAATTTTCTGTAGTATCCTGTATGTCCCAA